>CAWUFW010006140.1:0-1203136 GCA_963921515.1 Calotriton arnoldi
CCTGACGTCAGGGACTAAAGGAAATCTCGTCATGCATAAATTTCTTTATCAAACAACGGGGCCCATCACACATTACCCATAAATAATCCCTGATGATTGGCGCTGGATTGGGGGGTTTAATTTGTCAGTTTTATTAAATACTATACGTCACATCAATATCATTCTATCTTTCCTTACTATTAGTAACTCAACTTCTTCTTCTTCTGGTCGATGGACCATTAGTTGAAGAGTTGATGGTGACTATGATTAACTAAACAGTTTAACATTTAACTGAATAACCACAGAGTCATTTCTTCAGTTAATGATTTATCTTAGCAATGCTCATAGTAAATAATTATCAGTGCACATACAAGATTGCATATAAGAGAACAAATTATCAAGCAATGTAATCAAATGAATCATCTACAACGATATCAAAGCAATGCATGGGACTGGGGAAAGAAGGTACAGCATAAATATTTGCAGAGAATATATTTGCAAATTTAAGCAAACAAGGAGGGCAATACCCACCAAAGAAATAGGAAACCACTTCCTTGGCCGAGGTTGCGGCAAGAAGTTCCCAAAGGTAGGCTCAGGGAACAAAGTCAAACAGGACAGATGCAGCAGAATTTTCCTACACTAACAACTAAAATTAATCTCCCACCTAATCTACCTCCTCGGTCGCAGTCTCCTCCCCAGCACTCCCGCAACGTTCTCGTACCTAAAGTTCTCTTATTCTGTGCAGGACCACTCTCTCTGTCTTGTATCTTCTCTATGGATTCTCTTCTGCGTTCTCTCTGATCTCTCATTTTCTCTCGATTCTCTGACTTCTGCTCTCCTCTGCTCTCTCCCCTCTCCGATCTGCTCTCTTCCGATCTGACACATCCCTAATTGGGATATCAATTATACCTTTCTGCTTAACTCACTATCTTACAATGTTGCAGTATCGGTAGAAACTCGGACTGTGATTGGTTTTCAGAAATCATACTAGGGTCGTCCCATTCAGCTCTCCCCACCAAAACCACCCTATACCGGTTCTAACAAAGAAGGATTTAAGAGCAATGTATTCGTATATTTCTTACATACATAATTATACTTTTAGCTACATTGTTCACTTTAATATTCGCTTTCACGTCGTATTGCACGCAGTGATGGCTGTTCCCAAAGTCGCTGTCACATCTTGGCACACAAACAATGAGTCACAGGTCAACATGGCCTTCACACGAATTGCATCATCAGGTACACTCAGCAGTCTGCGAGCAGGCAACCCCTCCCGGTACATGCGCACTCAGGACTGACTAGGCCAACCGCATGCGGGCTTGAACGAGAGGCCATTTTCATGCAGGCCCAATCCCGTACTAAAATAAACAAACACAAAAGAATATTAATTCGTGAAATAAAACCCTTTATGTTTACCTCCCCCCATACTAATGCCCTGTGTTACACAATTCCTAGCGAAAGCTTATTAGTTTAAAGTAAACATCTCATTATTCGTGCACAACATGCAAATGTGCAATGTACAACACAGCATAAACCTGCATTAATACAGTTTCCAAAGCGCAAACAGTTAATACGTACTTAGGCCAACATAATTTAGTATATTATGTAAATTGCGTTTGCCCCCTGTGTTCATGTGTGTATCTGGAGTTGATTAGTTCATGCAATAAATACTTTATTATGGGGTTATTTAATTTCATGAGGAAGTATTATACAAACCTCACTCCATCAATCCCCCTTTGATGGTTTTACCATCATAAAATCCCAAACATACGGTTTTTCAAGTTATACTGTTGTTATTTTTCTTTTAACCCTTGCTCCTTACAGTTTTTATACAATTTTTCTTTGAAATTCTCCATCTCTAACTCTTTTATCTCTCTTTCCCTTTCCTTATGTTCCTTATTCAATTTCCTTTCTTTCTTTTCTTTGCGACTCTTCTTTACGCAAGCATAGGTCATTCGTATCATGAGTATCATAGTGACTACAAAAGCTATTGGTACTATTATTTTTGCAACTAAGGAACTACCTATAGAGGAAAACCACTTGTTATGGTAGAGAAACCTTTACTTAGTCTCTCCCAAACACCATCAACCTCCAGTTGGGTTACTTTCTTATGCAAATTAGTGATATTCTGAATATATCCTTCCAAATCTTTGCTTTTGTCTGGAATGTAAGTACAACAATGTTGAACTTTCAGCATTCCGCAGACTCCACCCTCTTTCGACAATAATATATCAAGGGCAAGTCGATTTTGCATAACCATAGATCTCATGGCAATCATTTCTGTGTCAATCATCAAAAATCCTCCAGCAGTATCAGTTGATAAACGATCAACTACTGTGGACAATTGCCTTATTTTATATGCATTTAGTGTAACTCCAACTCCAGGTATCAATGCTCCAAATATATCTCCTACAATTTCTGAAAAGCTTTCTCTTTTACACGGTTTAGTTCTTGCCTTTACTTCATCGATTCCATTTGTACTTTTGTCTACATGATAGACTTTTGGAAAGACAATCCCAAGATAACATGTCCCATACCAGTGATCTGGCAGCCGATAATAGGCTTTCCTCCCACAGACATAGTATATACCTGGTAAAACAGGATCATTTCCTCCCTTTAATCCCCAACCTCCTATAATTTTATAAGTATCTTCACATTCACTGGAACCGATAAAATAAGAGTTATAATTAGTCTTCTCCCTACGTAAGCATAATTTCCCCTTTTGTGACCAATCCAGAGCCATCGCAGCATAAGTCTCGCCTTTGTCATAGTTGCCTTCTCTAAAAACCCAAGGAGGTGTTTTTAATTTCTCTTCGACAGCTTTCCTCTGGAACTTAGCCCTTCTTTCTTCTACCATCTCCAAAAATATTTTCTCTTCTTTTTCTAATCTACACGTTAAGTTATTTTTACTAGCATAAGTTATATCTAAAGGCTTTGTCGTCAGGAAAAAATCTCCCATAACATTTGCATGAGCTATCTTATTCAACTCTGGTACTACGGGAACTTTAGAAAAAATTGTATCTACATTTGAATAGTAATAATCTAATTTTCCTGTTCTATACAAAAAGCTTGTTAAAACACTACAAGTCACACCATATGTCAAAGGAAGGTGATGATAGGTCACACCTTCTGAAACAGACAATGGTAACTGTATACATACATAACAATCCTTCACTTCCATTGTTTCCACATAATCATCAAGTAGTTTAGTAAAAAACATTTGAGGAAACATTTGTAACTGTTCTATCATGATGCAAACTATTAGCGTCTATCTGTTTTAGGTGAGTAATTGGCACTTGCTTACTGTCAGTGTCTACCTTTAGACTTGTCAAGTTATTAGATTGTATTGTATCTTCTTTAATCAAATGTAAAGGTATTATAATTGTTAATATTATCCAAAATACTATTAATATGCAAAATAAACATAGACAGGCTTTATAACACCTAAGCATGAAACTACATCTAGATCTTGTTTCCTGTGTATCTGCCATAGTAATACTAATCTTTATATAATTCTAATAGATTTTCTAAACCTATCAAAAATGTTCAAAATAAAAAATGTTGTGTGATCCCACACTTCAAAAGCTTTCTTCTTTACCCCTTCTTTTATTTTAACTAATCCAAATCTCCAAGACGTCTTCAGGAAATTCTCTTCAGTTGCTAGCGTGACACCGTAATTTTGTTTACAGCCTCTTAAGGTGGATCTAGATCACTCTTTTCTTCTTCCTGGCTGTCAGTGCTGTTTCTTTCTTTGTCTAAATCTTCTTCTTCAATCTCTTCCAACACTATGTAAATCCAGTCTGGTGACTTGAACTTTTTGTTTGGTATTCTCACTCTCTTTGGTCGCAGCACTGATTCATCATCCGACTCTCCTTGTTCAATTTCACCCGAAACCTCTTTTATCTGTTCCAACTTGCTCTCTGGTCTTCTTTTTACCACTCTGTATTTCAGTCTTTTCACTCCGCTTGGCCAATGATCATTTGTCTTTGCCCTTTTTGGTTGTACTTCTTCTTCCTTGTTCAAATCATACCTTCGTTTCTTTGCTTTTGCTTTCAGTTTGCTTTCTTTTTCTTTTTCTTCTTCTGTATTTCTTTCACTTATTTCTCTTCCATCTAATTCTTTTCTATCAGGAAGTTGTCTCTCTTCTCATTCAACAGCAGTCTCTTCAGTCCCAGTAGCTGGTACCCACTTTACTTGACTTGAGCTAGGCAACTCTTCCTCAATCTGCTTTCCAGAGTCTTTTAGTTCATGTTCACCTGTTTCAGAGTCTAGTGCTTCATTTTCACCAGTTTCTTGTGCTCCAGCCTCTGATTCAGAGCTTATACTTGAGATCTCCAGATGCCGCTCTACTCGAGGTTCAAGTGAATTTGGGACTCGATAAGTATTGCTGGCGTGGATCCAGTTCGGAAGACCAGCACATTTTACTGCTGTGGATGTCACCAATATGACCTGATATGGTCCTTCCCAGCGGGGCTCTAGGCAAGTTTTTCTTCTATGCCTTTTCACCTGAACCCACTCACCAGGACTTAGATCATGTGCTTGAGCCTGTTGTGTTGTAGTTGCGTCAGCTCCAACCTGATGAAACACAGAACGCACTACATCAGCCAGTCCTTTGCAATAGTCAAGGATGAGATCATCAGATATATTTATTAATTTGTTCGCAGGTACAAACGCTTGTCTCATCACTCTTCCCATTAATATCTCGTGAGGACTTAGTCCTGTCGTTTTTGTCAGGAACGTTTCTGAGACTCATCAAAACTAGGGGTAAAGCGTCAGGCCATTTCAGTGCTGTGGATCTACACACTTTCCCTAACCTATTCTTTATTGTGCCATTTATCTGCTCTACTATTCCAGAAGCCTCTGGACAATAAGCACAATGTAGTTTTGGTTGAATACTCAATGCTTCACAAATCAGTTTGATTGTTTCACTAGCAAAATGTGTTCCTCTATCTGTTTCCATTGTGACTGGGAAACCATATCTAGGAATGTATTCCCTCAACAAAAGTTTGGCCACTGTTAGGCTGTCATTCCTCCTTGTGGGATAAGCTTCTTCCCATCTAGAAAACAAACACACAATTACTAACACATATTTGAGTTTGTTACAAGGAGGTAACTCAATAAAATCGAGTTGCAGTCTGGTATATGGACCTCCTGCTCTCCCTATGGTTCCCATACTAACTATTGTTTTTCTTCCTGGGTTTTGCTGTTGGCACGTCAGGCATCTCTGACAAAGGCTCTCTGCGATAGTCCTGGACTTAGGATTGAACCATGTCTGTTGGAATGATCTAACCATTGCGTCTCAGCCTATGTGTGTCATTCCATGATACATCCTTGCCATATGAGAAAGTAAACTGTCTGGAATGACTGGTCTTCCATCAGTGTATACCCATACATTGTCATCTCCTCGTCTCCTACACCCTACCTTTTCCCATTGCTGTCTCTCTTCATCATCTGCCTCTTCCTGAAACTGTCTCACTTCATCCCATGTCTCAATAGTGTTAGTAAACATAAGTTGACAAACCGTATGTTCTTTTGCTCTTCCCCGATTTATGGAAGTCTCATTCTTTGCACAATATTGTGCTACTTGGTCAGCAAATCTGTTGCCTTGAGTCACATAATCATTTCCTGACTTACGTGCGGCACATTTGACCACTGCAATTCATTTTGGCAATTGTAATGCTTCCAGTAATTTTTTTACAAATTCACCATTCCTGATAGGGGACCCTGAAGAGGTCAAGAATCCCCTCTGCATCCACAGTTCTCCAAAATCATGCACAATACCGAATCCATATTGACTATCAGTAATTATGGTCACTTTCTGACTCTTTCCCAATTTATAGGCATGAATTAGAGCTATCAATTCAGCCACTTGTGCAGATTTTATCCCTTTTAAACAGGATGCTGCCAGGATTTCCGCAACCGTACAAACAGCATAAGCAGAACTCAATATACCTCTTTCAGTTCGCAAACAAGAGCCATCAACAAACATCACTCAATCTGATTCCTCAAGAGGAATGTCCTTTATATCTGGACGGGGTTTGGTACAAAATTCAGTCACATCCAAACAATCATGCTCAACTTCATCCTTTACTTCTTCATCCCAAGCATCCGGCAATAGTGTAGATGGATTCACATTTGTACATCTCACTATTGTCACATTTTCTGCTCCCAGAATCACTCTCTCATACCTAGTCAGCCGACTATAGGTGAGGTGCTGTGTCCGTGTTCTTGTTAAAAGGATCTCAACTGAATGCGGCACATACACTCTTACAGGATGACCCATTATGATCCCTTCACTCTGTTCCAGACTCACACAAGTAGCAGCTACTGCTTTTAAACATCCAGGCAATGCAGCAGCCACTGAATCTAAAGTAGCTGAAAAATATGCCACCGGTCGCCTTCACATTCCATGCCTTTGAGTTAAAACTGCAAGTGCACACCCATCTCTTTCACTGCAATACAATGCAAAATCCTTTGAATAATCAGGCATTCCCAATGCCGGAGCCTGACACAGACTTTCTTTCAATTTAACAAAAGCATCCATACTTTCTTCATCCAATTTAACTGGATCTTTCACATCATTCCTTGTCAACCTCTGTAGAGGTTTTGCCATCAGTGAAAATCCACTGATCCACTGTCTGCAATATCCAACCACTCCCAAAAACATTCGCACTTCCTTTTGTGTCGCTGGAGGCTTCATGTCCCTAATCACTCGAATTCGCTCTGATGTTATTTTTCAAACTCCCTTCTCAATCTTATGACCTAAATATTGGACTTCTCGTTGGCAGAATTGCAATTTTGCAGGGGATACTTTATGTGCTCCTTCTGCCAAATGGTTCAGCAAAGCGACTGTATCTGCAACACAAGCTTCTCGAGTCTTTGATGCCACTAGTAGGTCATCAATGTATTGTACCAGAACAGAATCCTCAGACATTCTCAAATCTTCTAAACACTTTTTCAATATCTGATTAAAAATTGAAGGACTCTCAGTATAGCCTTGAGGAACTCGGCACCAAGCCAAAACACGATTCCAAACCGGAAAGCGAACAAGTATTGGCTATCTTGATGCAAAGGAATCGAAAAGAATGCATGGCACAAATCTATCACAGTATACTACTCCGCATCATGTGGGATTTGGTATAGAATCACTACAGGGTTTGTCACAACTGGACAATAAGGCACAACAATTTTGTTTATTTTCCTGAAATCTTGTACTATTCTATAGGTTACATTTGGCTTTTTCAATACCATAATAGGTGAGTTACAAGGACTGCTCATTATTTACTTTAAAATTCCTTGTCAATCATCTGATCAATCACAGGAGTTATTCCTGCTATAGCTTCTGGCTTCATTTTATACTGTGGTGTATTTGGATAGTCAATACCATCTTTCACTGTAATTCTAATCGGATCCACTTTCTTCATCAGTCCAATCTCCTGTCCTGTGAAATCCCATATCTCTGAATATACCACATTCATCAATTCTTCAGGCACAACTTTGTCTGTAAGAAGTGAAAATAATTCATTCACCTCTGTTCCTTCCTTTGCTAGCACCATTTTAAACGCGACATCCTCATCTGGCGTCTGAAATGCAATACCATCCGGTGTACAATAGATTGTGCAATACATCTTGCACAGCAAATCCCTTCCTAACAAATTAACTGGACTTGAGTCACATACTACAAACCTATGCAGGACCAATATGTACTTCAATTGGTTTAGTAACTGGAGTATTTATCTGTTTATTTGAGACTCCTACTACCTGGATAGTTTCTCCAGAGAGGGGTAGGTTTGGAATTTCTGCTGCTCTCACAGTAGAACGGGTAGCACCAGTGTCCTCAAGAAAGGTGATATCATTACCTTCCACTTTTCCATCAACAAATGGACCTGACTGATCTACCTCTAGAGTTGCGCCAAGCACGCACTCTTCCTCCCACCTCAGGCACCGTCATTGACTTGTTTCAACGTCACTTCCATCACATTGCATCCAAAATTGGGGAATCACATTTGTGTTAGTATTTTTACCAACCTGGTCTCCTCCGTGAAACCCTGTATCCGCACTGTACCTTTGAGCATTTACACTATGTGGTAACGGTGGTTGCGGGACCTGATATTGAGTAGTAACTACCTGTTGCTGTGGTGTTTGTTGCACAACTATCTCACTCTGCACCTGTGGGGTTAAAATTTGATTTCCTCCATTAGTTCTCTGCACTAATCTACACTCATTCTTCCAGTGTCCATACTTTCTGCACCCATGACAAGGAAATTTCTTCTTTGCTTCTTCTCTACTCATTTGTCCTCTACCTCTACCTCCACTTGGTTTCTGAGCATTCTGATTAACTCCTCCCATTTGATTTGTTCCTTGAGAATTCAACTGATTTTCTTGCTGCTCTGCTGCCTTTACTTGTGCCTGCTTACCTTTTCTTTTAACTTACGATGACGAGACTCAATGTCGTCACTACAGTACTTCGCATACCTTAAGATTTCGTCTATCGTTTTTGCTTGCCAGCACAACATATGCTGCTGTATCATCTGGCTAATCTCAGGTTTTAATCCATACACAACTCTATATACAAAGTGACCCATATCTTTATCTCCAATATTCTCAAAACCACTATACTGTTTAAAAACTTGCAATAACCTCTCATAGTAGGCATGAACAGATTCATTCGGCTCTTGGGTCGTTCTATCAATTTTTACCCAATGTGTTTCCTTTGGGGAAATTTTGCTTTTCAAGAAAGTAATCACTTGATGATACTTTTTCATTACCTCATCTGAAGGTGCGCCTGTTTTAGCATCCCTAGGATATTCATCCTTTGGCCAATCAACTGTAATCTTACATTCAGTCCATAAGTCTGCAGGGACAACAATTTCAAATAATCCATCTAAATCCTTTAACAATACTTTCGAGACTTTCACAAACCTCTCAACTTGTTTATACCATTCCACTGGCTTTTCTCTCAACCTAGGAAACTCATTGGTAAAAGACAATATATCTTGTCTAGACCACGTGAACATGCACATAACCTCCTCTTGGAACTTCTCTCATAGGACATTCGAGAGCTACATTTTCTACTTCTCTTACTGGATGCAAATGTACTTCTTTAGCAGCCAATTCTTCTTTCTTCCTCATCCATCTACCCTTCCATCTTTCTACGTCTCCCCATTTTCTCAAAACAACCATTAACTCTTTTATCTGCAATCGTCTACCAGACGTATTCATATTTTCTATATCCTTTTCAGTAAAATCCACTCTATATGTCTTTTGTAACACTTTTGATCTACTTATCTCCATTCCCAATTCTTCTAAAGTTTCCACTAACCTCTCATGTAGATTTTTCGCTTTCCAAGTAATACTCTTACACAGATACATCAATTCATCATCCTGATACGTCTTTAATCTGTCTGGACTTGTTCCAATAATCATTTCTTCCAAATCTACTCTCAACTTACATACATCTATAGGTTGCGGCTGTGTCTTTTTCCTTTGTAATCCTTTCACCCAATCATATAATTCTTCAGTAGTTGGTCCTATTTAAACTTCACTTCTGGGAATCTCATCCAACTCTATCCTTTTAGGCTGAAACTGCATTATTCCCCTAGGCGTTTCCATAATTGTTAATTTAGTCGGAGGTGTTGATCTAGTAACTGTATTGGGCTGTTCATTTTGGATACTTACTTCATTAATTCTACTATTAGCTGATGTTATAGCTGAATTTAATGGGACTGTTAAAGAAGGTTCATGGATAAGTCTATTTTCAAATACAGGTATTGCTGGACCTATAGTCACTGGCACAGTTATTGCATCTATTTTCATGTTCATTTGATTCAATTTTTCAACTAATTCTTTGGTTTGTATGGCAATTTCAACTTCCCCTCCCTGCTCTATTTCACTTTCAATTGGAGCTGGTGTCGTTTGAGATGTCATTGGGGTTTCCATTGATGGTGCATTTGGTGTCACCATCGCTGAATTCTCCTGATAGGGTGGTGGTCGATTAACTAGTATATCATCCAGCAACTCATCATCAGATTCATTCGGGTTGTACCCATAGCCAAATTGCTCTAAATGTCTCTTTTTCTCTTTACATTTAGTTCCTACAGTCTCTCCTACCATTAAAACTGGATACAATCCTTCAGTAATCTCTTCATTCCTCCATCTTTTCATCCTGTCTTCATGTTTCTCATCATGAAATCTTCCAAACATAAATCTATGTAATCTACCACCTCTGTGCCTTTCTCTTTCATACATTTCATCTTCCCACTTCACTAAAGCTTCAAACTGTGTAGGTCTAGGTCTCGGATCTAATTTCATCATTTTTTCTCTCAAATTACGTAACACTGACAAATTAAAAGAAGCATGGGGCATATTATGAAGCCCCAGCGAAAATTATCGCTGAGCGCGCTTAGCGCGCCTTAAATTATCGCCGGCTATTGCTGGAATATATCGCCAAGCTAGCGCTGTATTATTAACGCTTAGCGCTATGGCGATAAATATTCCTGTGATAGCGGGGTTTTCCATGGAACATCGCTGGTTTTCCAGCGATGTTCCATGGAAAACGGCGATAACTTGATGATAAGGCCCTGTGGCCTTAGCCCCACAATCCACCTCCCATGTTAGGTATGCCTTAGTCAGGAATTTAACAGACATTAAATTCCTGCGTTAAGGCATAGTTAACGCATAGTTAACGCGATTTCAAATATCGCTACCCCTCGTTGATAATATCGCGAAGCTGGGTTAGCGATATTTTCACATGGAGTTTTGTCAGGCACGCCTCCTTTGCATCTCATTAACGATGCGATGCGAGGCGTGCTGACAATGGGCGCTAAGGCAAGGAAACACGTGCTAGCGTGTCCTTGTTAATAAAGCGATAATATTATTGCCGCTTTTCGTCCAAAACGGACGCTAAAGCGGTGATAATTTTATCGCGGCCCTTGATAATATGCCCCCATGTTCTGGAAAAGCTAGTATACCATCATTCTTCGTATATCCTACCCAATTTTCTGGCCAAATACATGTATGATAGCCATATTTTAACATCACATAAGACGCTGGTGTCTTTGGTGGAGGAATAGGAACTCCTTCTCTCGTTATTACTTGCTTGTCCTTTTTAAAGAATTTTTAAATTTTCCCAAATAAAGTCAATTTCTCCTGCTTCGGTTGTTCAAAATAAATTTTTGTTTCTTGTCAACAACTTTGCTTATTGCAAATCTTTATCAATACGATCCACTTTAATTCACTAATCGAACTCCTTTGTTTCCCTAATGCTTAACCAATGTCAGCGCGATACACCCTAACTCCTCCAATCGGAGCTTTCTACGTCTCCACTACCTTGTCCAATGCTAGCGCGGCTCACACCAACCAACCAATCTGAGCTCACTCTGTCTTTACAGTCTGACCAATGTCAGCGCGGCTTTTCTGTGACGTCAGCCTCTCCTCCTGCTGCTGACCCTCCCTTTACAAAAATGATTGGCACTTTTCTAAGTCCGTTTTCTTTATAATAACTTATTAGTCACGACATAAAACAATACCACACTGTCTGTTTACTAAATAAAGAGATAGTTTTTCACTTTCAAGAGCTTTTGCTACCATACGGTAAGTATAACAATTCTGCTATCCTTCCCCTCACTCAAGCTAAGAGAGGACCTGTTACTTCTTTAGGGATAAGGCCAAAATTTCACAAGAGGACTTTTTATTTGAAAAGGAAATCTCGCTACTCTTCCAGTAATAAGGCCAAATTTTCACAGGTGGACCCTTTGCTATTTCACTCTTTTCTTCACTTATACGCTAAATAGTATCACTAATTTAAACAGACAATGCACGTATTCTCATGTGATTTCACTTCTCACACGTTTTCTTCTGCCTTATTTCAGGCTAACTTCTATTTTGCCGGTTTTCCAGATACCCTTCTGTACCTGTTTTCCAAAGACTACATAAAACACGACACTAACCCACTTTACATAGATCTGTTAAACATTTAGTCAACCATCAATAATCAATAAATCACCAAACTAATCAATAATAACCATCCTCTGCTACCAGAAAAACTGATCCAGCGCAACCCCTAAATTCCTGACGTCAGGGACTAAAGGAAATCTCGTCATGCATACATTTCTTTATCAAACAACGGGGGCCATCACACATTACCCATAAATAATCCCTGATGATTGGCGCTGGATTTGGGGGGTTTAGTTTGTCAGTTTTATTAAATACTATACATCACATCAATATCATTCTATCTTTCCTTACTATTAGTAACTCAACTTCTTCTTCTTCTGGTCGATGGACCATTAGTTGAAGAGTTGATGGTGACTATGATTAACTAAACAGTTTAACATTTAACTGAATAACCACAGAGTCATTTCTTCAGTTAATGATTTATCTTAGTAATGCTCATAGTAAATATTTATCAGTGCACATACAAGATTGCATATAAGAGAACAAATTATCAAGCAATGTAATCAAATGAATCATCTACAACGATATCAAAGCAATGCATGGGACTGGGGAAAAAAGGTACAGCATAAATATTTGCAGAGAATATATTTGCAAATTTAAGCAAACAAGGAGGGCAATACCCACCAAAGAAATAGGAAACCACTTTCTTGGCTGAGGTTGTGGCAAGAAGTTCCCAAAGGTAGGCTCAGGGAACAAAGTCAAACAGGACAGATGCAGCAGAATTTTCCTACACTAACAACTAAAATTAATCTCCCACTTAATCTACCTCCTCGGTCGCAGTCTCCTCCCCAGCACTCCCGCAACGTTCTCGTACCTAAAGTTCTCTTATTCTGTGCAGGACCACTCTCTCTGTCTTGGATCTTCCCTATGGATTCTCTTCTGCGTTCTCTCTGATCTCTCGTTTTCTCTCGATTCTCTGACTTCTGCTCTCCTCTGCTCTCTCCCCTCTCCGATCTGCTCTCTTCCGATCTGACACACCCCTAATTGGGATATCAATTATACCTTTCTGCTTAACTCACTATCTTCCAATGTTGCAGTATCGGTAGAAACTCGGACTGTGATTGGTTTTCAGAAATCATACTAGGGTCGACCCATTCAGCTCTCCCCACCAAAACCATCCTATACTGGTTCTAACAAAGAAGGATTTAAGACCAATGTATTCGTATATTTCTTACATACATAATTATACTTTTAGCTACATTGTTCACTTTAATATCCGCTTTCACGTCGTATTGCATGCAGTGATGGCTGTTCCCACAGTCGCTGTCGCATCTTGGCGCACAAACAATAAGTCACAGGTCAACATGGCCTTCACACGAATTGCATCATCGGGTACACTCAGCAGTCTGCGAGCAGGCAACCCCTCCTGGTACATGCGCACTCAGGACCGACTAGGCCAACCGCATGCGGGCTTGAACAAGAGGCCATTTTCATGCAGGCCCAATCCCGTACTAAAATAAACAAACACAAAAGAATATTAATTCGTGAAATAAAACCCATTATGTTTACCTCCCCCATACTAATGCCCTGTGTTTCACAATTCCTAGCGAAAGCTTATTAGTTTCAAGTAAACATCTCATTAATCGTGCACAACATGCAAATGTGCAATCTACAACACAGCATAAACATGCATTAGTACAGTTTCCAAAGCGCAAACAGTTAATACGTACTTAGGCCAACATAATTTAGTATATTATGTAAATTGCGTTTTCCCCTGTGTTCATGTGTGTATCTGGAGTTGATTAGTTCATGCAATCAATACTTTATTATGGGGTTATTTAATTTCATGAGGAAGTATTATACAAACCTCACTCCATCAAAGGATAAAGTAGCTAGGCAAGCCACCCAGATTGAAGACATTCAGGGAAAGTTAGCAAGCTATGGGAATTGGCAGCTTAGAAATAATCTTTCTGTCCTGGGTATTGAGAATAGGACAGAAGGGAATGACATCAGATCGTTTATTATTTAGCTTATTTTCCAGAAATTTGGATTTGGGATTGAGAAAGGGAGATTCAGAGCGCTCATAGATTTCTGCTGTCAAAGAGACTAACATAAATAGAGCATAAACCTAGAACTAGAGCAATATTGTTTTTTTGAGAACTTTATTTTGAGACTAAAACTCTTTGAGACAATTGGCCCTGATGCCAAAAAAACAGCTAAAGGTCATACTTTTTGTTAGACCAAATTTTTGCCACATAACTATTGAACGCAGAATGCACCTGCAGACAACTCACAAAGGTTTTCCCGAGAAAAGAACTACCAGGCTTTTTTTCTTAAACCCAGCATGATTTAAGGTATTGAAGGACTCAAGCCTGTATTACTACACTTCGGAAATAAAGGCAATGGACCGTTTAGTCACAATGAAATAAAAATGATCTCGCACACATAAGAAATTGAGAATATAGGAATAGAACAGTAACGTTAGGCTACATAACAATTAGTTAGTTATTTAAGTTTAATAATGGAATTGATTTGTTGATATGAGTTAATTCTGAATGTGTTCGCTTCCATTACAACCTCACCATGTTCCCATGTTGACTCATGGTCCCGCAAGCCTCTCTGTTGGAGGTTCACAGGGTTTGGGGGTGTAGTAAGGTTGTAGCATCCATGGCATAGGGGGGTGAGGTGAAGGGAAGGGATAGAGTTTGATGGGGTGATGGTGAGCAGTGGACTGGACGAGTGGAAAGGAATATTTGTGTGAGGGTGGGGTCACTATGATGGAACTCTGCTGAGATTAGGATTTAAATAACTAAAGGGAGAGTTGGCTCTCTGCAGGGAGTAGGGCATTCGAGAGTAGGGTCTGGTGGCTTAGTGGACTAATGCATCCACTCTAGGGGCCTGTCTTCGACCTCATGCTCACAGGTTCAAATCCCAGCAGGTCCGCTCAGCCTTTCACCCTCCCAAGGTCAATAAAATGAGTACCATTGAGTTGTGTAACAATAAACATCTGTTATTCAGCACTAAGATACCCTTGGGTGAACGGGCTCTTTAGAAATACACATTTTATGGTGTTGTTAGGAGGGGTTTAGAGTATACAAGGAAATACTTAAAACCTGGATGAAAGAAAGAACCAAAGCTGAAGACTGATGCAGGTGCAGGTTGGTATGAACTGATATATGAATACTGGGCAGAAATGAGATATTGCCTGTAAGAGACAACACTAGAATGGCAACACATAAGGCAAAAGAAAGTACAGCACAGAAGAAGATTAGATTAACTCTCATAGAATGTATGTACATGAGAAATAATAGGTCTGAAACTAAGAAATCACATTGAAGGCAAAGGGCAGTTATTGGCACTAAGTGAATCTCTGTGCATGAAGCACCAAACCTCAGAAGCTCACTGGGACCCTCTAGTAAAAACAAAGATTTGAAATAAAATACTACAGAAAACAAAGGAAATGGAGCACTGGAAATTGAGGCCATATTGAGAGCTCAGGAAAGATCCAACTGGATTTTCAGAAACAGGTACTAAAACAAATGTAATAATATAGAGTCAGGACCTCGAAAAAGTAGGACCACATTCTAAGAAACACAGAATGAAGAAATAAAGATAGACAACAGAAAGCACAGACAGACTAAGCTAAGTAACTAAGCTAAGTAACTATCAAGGGAAACATGACTTATATAGGAAGATAGGAAAGACAAATATGAGGGGTAAGGATTGGCAATATACAAATTGAAACATGCACACAGAAGCTAGAAAGAGCCTTCAAAGTAGAGCAGCAAGGTTCATACAGTCTCAGCAGTAAGACTGATTTGAAAACACTGAGCTCAGAGGGAGGATATATCTGCAAGCAAAGGGAAGAAGCTCAGGTGCATGAGAGAGACAGATTAATGCAATTAGCAAGGTGCTGAAATCAAAGTTCCTCCAATTGAGTGAAGGCTGATCTGGGACTTGGAGAAGAAAAGATTAGCAAAGCCAGGAGACTAGAAACCAGAAATAGAGTGCATATTAGAGCTGAGACAGAAAAGTCTGTCAAATATAAATGTAAGCATCAGTAATCTGAGGGACAAGGAACTATGCTATACACAGAACGCCACTGCCAGGAAGCTATCTTGGGAAGGTTTCAGAAAGATAAGAATTCCATAGGCCGTAAAGCATCACTATGGTATGATGAAAATCAGGACACGAGTGAAAAGTGAAAGAAGTGTTCTGTTAAAAACTGGGGTGGAGACAGAACCTCTCAACACCCTTAATGGCACCATCTAGTGACATAATGGTAGAATCTATATTTCAATCAAGAGGGAGAGAGGAGCAGAGTTTCATTCAACTTCCAAAGATTTGTAATATTAAGATCAAAAGAGAATGAAACACTTGTGTCAGTAAACCAGAGTTTCACAGGGATTGTATTGGAGACCCTCCACTACAGAACCACTTTGTGCAGTTATCTTGATTCTCCGCCAATGTGATTAGGTGGATAGTATCATCATAGGGCCTATCACTTGAGTGTTTTGTTCTCCAAGTGATTTACTGTCCTCCACCTGGAGGGAGACTGGCTGGGTAGCGACAGTCATGAACAGAGGTTTAAAATATATATTTTCCTGTGTATTGTGATTTATTGAACAGAAAAATGATAAGGTTATAGAAGATGGCAATGTTGAAGTGGGTGAGTTAGTGATCCACAACACCTAGTGAGTGGTCGACATGTTTCAGCCCAGTGCTGCCCCTACGAGTTGCGTGGCCTTCATCAGGACCAATGAGGCGATGTCTGAAGTTTCAAAGCTCTCCAAGCATGAGAGAGGTAAGTAATCTAGATATTTTTAACCTCTGTTCACGACTGTCGCTACCCAGCCAGTCTCCCTCCAGATGGAGGGCAGTAGATCACTTGGAGAGCGGAACACTCATGTGATAGGCCCTATGATGATACTATCCACTTAACCACATTGGCAGAGAATCATGATATACCACACAAAGTGGTTCTGAGGTTGAGTGTCTCCAATACAATCCCTGTGAGACTCTGGTTTACTGACACAAGTGATTCATTCTACTTTGAACTTAAAATAATGGTAGAATCATCAGAGACATGTAGCACTGGGACGCGATTACTGCTTCATAGCAAGGCACACAAATCCCTAAGAAAATCACAGAAAGAAACCTGCTACAAAAATAGGTATTCACCAGATTTCATTATGCATTTCTAGTATGTAACTTTTACACATAAGAAATTGTGTGGAGTGTGAGAAGATTTAAGAAATCATTACATTCTAACACCTACAACTAATGGTGCAGTCAGTCAATCAACAAAAAAGGATTAAAAAATTTAAAATGTAGAAATTATGCCTACTAAAACCACCCATGTCCCCCCCTCCTAGAGCCATTGATGGCACAGGGGACTGGCTCCTGCTAAGTACCCGGGTGCCCACCCCGGGGCATAGCTGTTTGCTGTGGCTTTGTGGGAGCTTTACCACATCCGCAAACTCACAGCAAACGCTTCGCTTCCAGCAAAGCACAAGCTGACAAATTTCTCTCGCTTGCTGGAAGTGGAGCAACAGACAAATTGCTTTCAGATGCAGGGAGCTGCATGTTTAACAGCTCCCTGTGTCTGAAAGCAATGCCGGCTACCACAGGAGGTGGGGAACCAGCAGGGGGCCGCGGGGCCTTGAGGCTCCACCCGGGGTCCCAATGCAAACTGGCCAGGCCCTGGGGAATTGGGTCCCTGGTGCTGAAATCGGCCCGGGGAGGGGAGTCGGGCAGCCCCCGTCCCCCATTTGTAAATGGTCGGGATATGGTGTTCCCGGAGCCAAAGTCGACCTGGGGAGGTGGGCTATGCAAATTGGCTGGGTTCCAAGGGATGGTGCACCCAGGGCTGAAATCGGCCCAGAAAGGGAGGGGGTCACGTGCCCCTGCCCTAATAAAATAAAAAAAATAAAAAAGGCTGGCCTGGGGAAAGTCGCCGGAGGCCCCGCCTCTTTCTCAACCACTGTGCAAATGGGCCTCCTGGAGCACAACTTGTTGTTGGATGAAGCCCCCTTGGATGCTGAGGGTCCTTGGGGTGAACAACCCCTCCTGTTACCTACAGTACAACCCACACAGTGGGACTGCTGAGAGGTCTTTGGAGGCCATGCCACTTTCTCCAGTATTCTACAAACGTGCCTCCTGGCACTCAACTGGCTGGGGGATAAAGTCATCTTGGATGCAGAGAGGGTCCTTCAGGGGCAAGAACCGCTCCTGTTAGGTTCAGTAAGTCCCACACAGCGGGATTGCTGAGAGCTGGTCAGAGGCCCCACCCCCTTTCTCCAACACTCTGCAAACACGGTTACTAGTTAAAAAACTATTGAAATTCACTTAAAAAACTAAAGGTTACAGGGATGTTATAGTCAGGAAATAGAATTAAAAAAACCTTAGAAATTCACTTAAAAAAATAAAGGTTATAGGGACGTTATAGTTAGGGTCAGATTTCACTCTTACAAAACCATAGAAATTCAGCAGTTATAGTTACCTGAACTACTTATAGCTTATGCCCTTGCAATGCACAGCTTATGACCTCACATATTACATCACTCATGACATGGTCAGTGACATCACATTACAACCGACAGTAGGATATATATATATATATATATATATATATATATATATATATATATATATATATATATATATACACATCAAAAGAATACCCTTTCAGGCATAGAGTAATGCATAAATTATGCAAAAAAGAAGCAGTGAACTCTGGGTAGTTCTCAAGTTTAGGTGGAAAGCAGCTCCTGTACAGAGCACCCTCAACAACAGCGACACTCTAGATCCGCTCACCTCAAATGTCTGCTTTTCTATCAAAGTCTTTAAGCATAGGATTAACACAGAACTACCAAGAGTTCTCTGCTTCTTTACCAATTCAAAGCTGTAATAATGTGCCTGGAGTGGTAAAAGGCTTTTGTCATTTTACAGCCTGGCATGTACAGCACTGTGCTTGTCCTATACTTGAAGACTTTGTTGTAGAAATGGCAAAATACTTTGTCCCTTTCTATCTCAGCATGGATGGCACTGTGCTAATCCTATGCTTAAAGACTTTGATAGAAAAGCAGACATTTGAGGTGAGTAGATCTAGAGTGTCACTGGTGTGTGCTCTATACAGGAGCTGCTTTTCACCTAAACTTGAGAACTACCCAGAGTTCTCTGCTTCTTTTAGCATATATATATATATATATATATATATATATATATATATATATATATATATATATATTCACTGAAAAAACCATAGGTTTTACAGACGTTATAGTTAGAAATTAGCATTTAAAAAACCTTTGAAATTCACTGAAAAAACCATAGGTTTCAGGGACGTTATAGTTAGCTGGACATTTCACTCGTACAAAACCATAGAAATTCCACTGTTATAGTTAGTTCAGTTAACTATAACTCACGCCCCCATAATGCACTGCTCATGACGTAACATATTACATCATTCATGGCATGGTCAGTGACATCACTGATGACATTACTGATGACATCTCAAATGACATCACTGATGACATCATCCAGTGACTGTGTGTTTCTGTAAAGTTTAAATATGTTTTATATATATGGCAAGGTGTATTGAAGAATGAGTGGGTGTATAAGTGTCTGGATGGAGGATTTAGGAGGTATGTAACTGATTGTACAAGTGACTGATTAAACGTGTCTTACGGAATGCATGGGTTAGTGACTAAACTGTGTGAATGTCTGTATCAGTCTGTCTGTTGTCGTGTAAGCTGCTACATGGGTTGGTCAGTAGCTACATGAGTGTCTATATGGGTTATTGATTGTTTGCTTGAGTATTTGTATGGGGGACTGAGTGTGTGTGTGGGTGGGTTGGAGGTGTGTGACTCTGTGCATAGATGTGTGAGTGGTTGATTCACTGGGTGTATGGGTTCAAGAGTGCATGTGGAAACAGCTATATGGGTGGGTGAGTGTGTGTCTGGGTGTGTTGGTGAGTGAATGGATGTCTCAGTGGTACATATGTGAGTAACTACATATGTAAATGGCAGTATATGTGAGTGATGGTGTTTATAAATAACTATATGTGAGACTGAGTGATTGTGAGAGTGGCATGTATGGATGAGTCTGTTCTTGTTCAGAGATTACATAAGAGAGTAACTATGCGTTACTGTCTGTATGAATTAGTGAGGTGGTGTGTGTATAACTGTTTAGGTGAGTAAATGAGAGTGTGATTGATTCTTTGCATGACTGACTAGGTGTGTCAGTAACTCCATGGATGAGTGGCGGTGTGTGAGTGTCTGAATAGGTGTATTAGTGCATATGATAGTGTTGTATTGATAAGTGACTGCATGTATATGTGATTGTATGGGTGAATGAGTGGATGTGTGTGCAGACCTAGGAATCAGTGAGTGAGTATATAGTAACTGGTATTGGTGTGTGTATGGTTTCAAAAATGGTAGTGTGTATTTTACAGTGGGTGTATTAAAGGTTATATTAGGGTGTGATGAGGTGCATCAGATTATCACGTGGATGATGTCATCAGTGATGTCATCAGTGATGTCATTTGAGATGTCATCAGTGATGTCATCAGTGATGTCACTGACCATGCCATGAATGATGTAATATGTGACGTCATGAGCAGTGCATTGCGGAGGCGCGAGTTATGGTTAACTGAACTAACTATAACGGTGGAATTTCTATGGTTTGAGTACGAGTGAAATGTCCAGCTAACTATAACGTCCCTGAAACCTATGGTTTTTTCAGTGAATTTCAAAGGTTTTTAAATGCTAATTTCTAACTATAACGATTGTAAAACCTATGGTTTTTCAGTGAATTTCAAAGGTTTTTAAATGCTAATTTCTAACTATAACGTCTGTAAAACCTATGGTTTTTTCAGTGAATTTCAAAGGTTTTTTAAATGCTATTTTCTAACTATTACGTCTGTAAAACCTATGTTTTTTCAGTGAATTTGAAAGTTTTTTAAAAATATTAAACTACTATTCTGCTATTTGTCATTAGTACTGTTTTTTCTGACTTTTCCACTGCAGAAAAGAAAATAAACTGTAAAACTGTTGTGTAATGTAATATATTTCACAAATTACAGTGTTACTTATCAAATAATACAACATAATTTAACATTTTGAAAACCTATTTTTCTCCCTTTTTCTGCTGTTATCAGATTCTACTTAACTTCACTATTCACAGTGATGTCAGTGTAGTATCATCATAAACAGCTGGGAAAAAAAACAATCAACTACTAGATTGTTAAAAAAAACAAATGACTATTTCTTGCAACTACAATACCAAATCAACACAAATAACACATCCAATACTATTTCCAATTTTTAAATCTTACCTTTACTGTGTAGTTTCTGTTCACATTTTTCCTCAAGGCCAAATAATGTGTGGAAATTTTTTTTTGAAATCATCCAGTATCAATTCCTTAAAGCATCTTCCCATTTTCCCTCTAGGCCGAATAATGTATCTAAAATTTTTGTTTCAGAAATATCAAGTATGAGTTGGGTAATTCATAAGGCAATCTCGGTTTAATTTCCAAGTGTGTATCGTTGCAGTGACTCCAACCATTTTTGCATTTTAAATATACAGTATAATGTCCACATGTGGTAGTAGCTCCAGCATGGAAAACAATAGCCAGTGTTGTGAAAGTTCTTCCAGAAATAGATACTTGACTAGCAACACATTTTTTTATTTTCGTTTCCACTTTTCTTCCATTTGGTCTACAGCGTTGTAGCATTAAAATGACATATTTTCCATATCTTTCTAGGCATAATGTAGATAACATTTCTGATTGACAACGAGAACATTTCATATCATGATTTGCTTCTTTTACTAATTTCAGAAAAGGTACAGATTTGCAGTCAGGTATTGTTAAATATAGAAATAGTTCTCTGTCAACTATAGTACTTGAAGTTAATGAACACTGTTCACATTTGTGATCCCATTTGTAACTGAGTCCAAATAAACTCTCAATCTGGATTCCTTCATCTTCTAATATTCCAAGCATAACCATCAGAAACTCTTGTGCATCTTGTTGTATATTAGGACTGAATGTTAAAGATCCAGTACATGTATCCAAGAGTTGTCGAATACCAGAAGCAGTATGGACCTTACTTCTGTCAGTTCTCAATTGTTCAAATAAAGTATAAAGTGCAGAACATAATCTTTTTTCCTGACTTTCCATAATTTCACCATAAAGATCTTCTAGATAAAATATAACATTTAGAATAACATTACCATAGCAGTTCACACCAGAAGCATTTTCTAATTTGTATCCCACAACATCATCACTTGTTTGTATTTTCTGTTCTTTGCATCTTTTCTTTTCTCTTGAATTTTTTTCTGCTTTTCAACCATACTTGATTCATCAACATGTTTGCATTTTGAACACACAGCACGTTTTTCATAAATAGGATATTCACCTAAAGTTGGTGCATAAAGTCTTCTTAAACGATTATATTCTCTTACACAATTTACATCAGCACTAACCTTGTTTTCATCGAAATCAATTAAATACAAACCAGACAATGTTCTAACTCGAGATAATGCAACGTATACCATTCCCTCTTTAAACACAAGTTCTTCCAACATTTACTAAAGCATTATCTACACTTAACCCCTTGCGTGCGCGGTGAATTTTCGCGCTGTGCGAGCGTTTCTATTAGTGGGCGGGATTCGGACGACCCCCGGCCGTCGTGCGCACACGCCCACCGTGACGCATGACGGCCGGGGGCCGTCGTGAGCACCGAAGGGGTTAAACCTTGAGATTTATGAATGGTTATTGCATATGCTAAACAGAAAGGAAACTGTTTTCTACGAACATACAAGTATTTCTCTTTACCAGCAAAAACGTACAGCACAACACCCAATTTGTTTTACCTCTGTAATCTGATCAAATTTAATTTTCAAGAATTCAATTGCATTTCTGTTTTGATATTTTACAAATTCTACAACTTTCCCTATTGCTCCATTCACTAAACCTTGTTCTATATTCAAATTACGCCTCAAAATTACCCGACAGTTTATACATACATCTAAAAAAATTCTAAGCCAGCAGTTTTTGATACAGACTTTTCCAAAGAATCCAATTTAGTCTGTAGTTTATTTGAAAGAAGAATTGTTATTCCTTGATGCTCGATTTTATCAATAGCTTCAATGTGAACTATTTCTTGATTTTCCAATTTCAGAAGCTCTTGATTAAATGTATAACACTCTTCCAGTGTAGGCATTAAGCAAAGTATAGACTTTTTTCTGCAATGTTCTTATACAGTACTGCTGCTGGTGTGTTTTCAGTTGTAAACAAGTTCTTTAGTAGACGACTTTGTAAAGCTTGTTTACCATGTTTGCTTAGAACACCAATTCTTACATCTTTCAGAATATTTCCATAATCTTCATCACTTGCTTGTCGCATATTCTGAGTGAGTTCTTTATATTCAAAATTTAACCAGAGATTCACATTTTCAATACTTCCCAAAGATTTCCTAGTGTCTTCATGTAGAAGAGTTTTAAAGACTGGCTCTCCTTTTACAGGAGTTAGTTGTAGCAGATCTCTAAATACAAATAAATGTTTTCCTCCAAAGAGAACGTCGTAATCTGTTTTTAATACCTGTTGCATTCTTAAATGCAGAAGCAAGCATTAAGTTTGAGACCATGCTCACCTCATCAATAATTAAAAGTTTCATCTTCTTCAGCACTCTTGACACTTCATAAGAAGCTTCTCCAGACAACTTCTGATACTCTAATTTATTATCATGCTCAACTGGTAACATTAGTAATCTATGCAAAGTAATTCCTTAAACATTTTGCGCAGATAATCCAGTTGGAGCTGTTACTACACAAGATAAATGTGAACCAGTAGTTTTTTTAAGATAACTGGTCAAAACTTTAATTTAAAAACTTTTACCCGTTCCAGCTTGACCACTGATGTACATCAGAATAGGTTTAAATGATGAACATACACATTCTTTTTTTCATGCAACAAACCATGTTCTATCTGTTCTCTCACTTGTACATATATTTCTTTCTGTTCAATATTTACTTGTTCTTCTAACTTTTCCAATGTAATATTCTCCTCTTGTGCTTGTTGCATTGCAATTTCCACTTCATGCATAGCAATCGCTGCTTCATTTTCCACTATTGGTTGTCCAAGTGGATCTTGACTACATGGACCAGAACTTTGACTATCTTGAGAACTTTCATTTGCAACTTCAGCTGTAATAGTCTTTTCCTGTTCAACTTCATCATTCAACATTTTTAAATATGTAGGGAAAATTGAACATGCAATGCTATCTTTGCATGCATTAAAAGAATCTTCGTAGCAGTCGAAATCTCCAAGTAATTCACTTTCGCTACGCCATGGTTTGAACAGTTGGAGAAGTGCTAAATAGTAAAATTCTCGCTTGTCTGGAGTTTCACAACTGAGTTTCTTGTGGTTGATAAGGTTACCTTTTGTGTGTTTTACTAAACATCCATGACATCCAAGTACTGCATATTTTCCTTGTTTTAAATTCTGTTTAACATTTCTTTTGAAGCTGTAATGTTGAAGTACTTCATACAGACATAGCTGTTCCAGATGTTGACTCCTTTTCGGATAGTATGTATCCAACATATTAGTTTTAAGAATTTCTGTACTGTCTGGTTCATTTGCTGCTAAGTATTCAATTTCTTCTAATGATTTCAACACTCTATTTCGTGAGCAGGCAAGACCTAAACTTACCCAAATGATCCCTCGTGATTTTGAATATAAACTTGAAGAGGACAAGCGGTCTGAACATTCATACGATCCAATTTCTCTGTGGGAAAGCATTTTCAAAGTAAAGCTGTACAAATTTTTGCTAAGGCTCTTCTCTTGTGCAATTTCTTCCCACATTTGTTTCATCTCAGTTTTTTCTGATTTCGTTATATATGATGTAACGTAGCATGCAACAGCAATTGAGTTGTCTGCAACATACTGGATGTCCATATTTGCATTCCACATTTTTAAAATAACCGGATTGTAGTCATTAATATACTTTGACAGTTCTGTTCTTTTCAAGTTGTAAGTATTCTTTGGAGATTTGCGAGTTATTGTGTGCCTTACAGAAGAAAAAAAGAATTTACTCTTCCTTTAGAAATTACTGGACGTGGAAATCCAAACTGACACTTGGTATAAAATTTTCCTTTAGACTTGTATTTTTGTCGGCAGTACTTTCCACAACGGTGACTTTGGAAACGTAAACCTTGCTGTCTCAAACTTCTATCTCCTCCTTCTCTTGGAATCTCACATGTCACATACTGTTCAATGAAAGACAATACTATTTCGTCTGAATCAGTTCCAAATTTAGGTGCATCCTTGATCCACAATAGCATATGTATATGAGGAGCACCTCTCGCTTGGTATTCCTTTCTCCACAAGAAATCGGTAACTTCTCCCAGAGGTGGATTCTTTTTATTGCAGATGAAAGACATCATAGCTTGAAACCTATGATTAAAATATCTGCACACATTTACAGGATCCAAAGAACACAGTTCTCCAGGTGTCTTCATTTCAACATTCTTTATATTGGAATTTGCTTCTCGTAGAAATTCAAGCAAATCTTCCCATGCATACTCTGCACAGCTAAGTGTCACAAACCATGTTGGTGTACCTAAGTTCCGTAACATACACTTCAGTTCTCCATGACGACGATACCAATACTCATTTGTTCCTCGTTGACATGCCATCAAATTAATTAACTGTGCTTCTAAATTTTCATCTGTTTGTTGAACTTTCTCCACAAATTCTTTCACTGAAAGAAGTGATTGATGAACTCCAGTTTTCAGTATGTGGTTCACTGCATAGGACAGAGAAGACAGATCACTTTCAAACAAAAGGTGAAATATATATGGTATACACTGCTGGAATCTAGGATCTTCAGAGTATAATCTTGTTGAGCGATATTCTGAAGCTGGAATCCGTACAGGTCGGTCATCATATCGTCCACCTTCTCCAGTAGGAAACAGCTGAGGAAAACAACGAGCTTCTAAGCTTTTCTCCCATACACTCATTGGAGTTCCCTTTGCTTTTTTCATTTGAAATAACTCAATACTGTTTCCTATTACTTCTTTTGAATGTAGAGGACATATTGTGTAATGTTCATAAATCTCTTCACTCCTTGACTTGTCCACTTTCTCTATTTGACCACTTGAAATTTCAGATTCATCTTTCAAACTTATTACCTGTTGTTCCACATTTACACTTTTATCATAAATATTATTCTCCACAAGATATAACGTAGCCTTTTGAAGTTTTTTAACATCCACAAATTCTTGCCATATTTTCCGACTCTTTGTTGGTACTCCATTTACTAGAATGACTACTGCTTCATTTTCATCTTTGTCTCCACCAACAATTTCAATATTTTTCTTAAAATCCAAAGATAAGTACACTACTCTTCCTTTCAGCCCTCTTTGTAAGTCTGTTGGTGGCAGTTTACCTGTTTTAGGCTCCATGCGAATTATAGTTTGAAATGGATGAACAGATTGAATTAGAACTGACTCATATGTATTCAAATCTGCCAGTTCCTCCGGAATAGGTACTAATTCTAACTTATTATGTACTGCTCTAGCGGGCATTTTGTTCTCTTCTAATTTGTTATAACAATATTTACAAATACGTTGATCACTGCCTAACTCAAATTGACCTTCCACTAACAAGTAAGTTGCAAATTCTTTCCATTTATCATTATTCTTCTTTTCAGATTTCAAATACAAATCAACATTCCTTTTTTTTTTTTTTTTTTATTCTTCAGGACAGCAGAAATTATAATCAGTTACATAAGAAAGCATAAATTTACATGTGAAAATACATATCAGAATATAACATTTTTCAACAATTTGTACAAAATTCATTCTAAATTCTATTCAGTCTACTGATCCAGTAGCAACCCCCAAATTTGAAGACCCCTTTTCTTTGCTTTCCTACCTTTGCACTTGTACAATGCCATTTCCAAGTTATAGACGTGAAAAAGTCTAGCATACCATGCCTGGAATGTCGGAGGGTCTTCATCCTTCCATTTTGAGGCTATCATTAGCCGAACCATAGCTGTGACCATAAAACAGATATAAACTTCAGTCAGTTCCAGCTGTAAGGTTTCATCATACCCAATTATCAACAAAGTTGAAGTTAAAGGGACCCTCCGACCTATATTTTGCTGCAAAAAAATGTCAATCCCAACTTTCAGTACCTTCAATCTACCACATTCAGAAAACATATGAACCATGTCTGCGGGACCTTGACCACATCTTGGGCAGTTATTGGTTTCTCTGTGTCCCCATGCCCATAGTTTAGCCGGTATATAATAGAGCCTAAACAATGTTTTAAAGTGTTGAGCCTTGAGGTTAGCTGATAAAAATAACGTATTCGATAATTTCAGAGCTCTGCACAGATCCACATCCTGATTATTCAGCTTATTAGCCCAACCACTTTCTATCCTTACTATATCGTCTGGATTAGCGTCCATCAAAATTGCATATAGATCCTTGACTTGGGGCTGCCCATGAGTTAAGTTCTCTAAAAGCGGAATACGATCCAAATTAGTGAGCTGTGGTACTAACGGCTGGATTGCCTCTCTAATTTGGATGTATTTAAACAGTGTCTTAGGGTCAACCCCGTATCGTTATTGTAGCTCGCCAAATGACATGACCCCAGTCATATTAACGATATCTCACATTTTATTAATTCCTGCCTGTTCCCATGTTCTGCCTAGATTGTCATACAGAGGGGCTAAAATAGAAGATGACCGCCATAAGGACAGATACCGCTGTATTTTTGGGATTTTGAGATGTTTACCAGATTTTCGCCACACACTCCAGGCTGCTATTAAAGGTTTAAAATGGGTTCTCTTATAGTAATTCCCCTCCAATCGCCTGAGCATTATTCCTGGTGCCGCATCTCCAATAGCTAATTCATAAATAGAGGGTGGGGAATCTACAAATCAACATTCCTAGTTTGAATTTTATAATTAGTACGTCGACAACAAACACAAACATAGTTTGAAATTTCAGAGCACACTATGTTAAACTTTCCAATTTCTTCTTCAAACTGATCAATCATAATCACTTTCTCATCTTCTTCAACATCTGTAATTGTCAAACTTTCACTTTCTATACACTGCTCTTCTGAACCAAAATATCGGAACTGAATATCATCACACTTTTTTTGTACATCTGATAAAGAATCGTGTAAAAGAGCTGTATTTAGTTCACCTAAACATAATGCAGGACTTTTTACATAGTACAGTTTCCTTACAAACATTTCTGAATGGTGTACTGCTAACATCCTTAAGTGATGAAAAACACTTTTACACACTTTTCTTGAAAGACAAACCAGAGAATGCCCATGTTTCTCAGTATATTTTCTTACATTACAAGGATCTAGTGTTTGTAACAACCTAATCTTCTGTTTTACACTTTTCTGTGTATATTCTCGTAGCAAATTTCACATTATATCAATAGATTCCTGTCGAATACTACAAATACTGCTACAACCCCACTTATACACAGGAGCTTGTGTGCGTTTTTCTTGCACTTCTTCAGCTATTATCTGTTCTGCACTAATAGTAACCATTTCCTCTTTTGCAACAGGACAACCATTCTGAACTTCGTAGCAACGACCTCCAGTATCAACTGCAAATGGTAAACTATTTTCTTGGAAGTAACTCTCTTCATTAAAAAAGGTTCACTATTAGATGTATGTTTCCATTTTCCACTGAAGATTTTACAAAAGTTGCTTCTGTTCACACGTCTTTTTTAAACTTTTTCTTTCAGAATCTTCATTGTTTTATCCAACACTTTCATCCTCTTCAAAATAAAATGAATATTTTTTGTTTTAACTTAAAAGCAGTATCCACTATGCTTTCAACACGCTGTTTCTGTTTCAATTGCAGCACTTTCTTTTTATATTTGCAGCATCCTTTTATTAAATTCTGAATTACTCTATTTCGGAAAACTCTTTGATTGAATTTCTTGAAATTGTTTTTGTCTACGGGTAACAAATACTCTTTCCTTATCATGTTTATTTTTCTTGCAATTTGAAATTGAAGTCTGCTTCTCCTTACTTGAAATTTTTTAATTTTTCCTTTGTGTGATGTTATTTTCATTAAATGCTCGCAATACTTTTTTTTAGAAATTGTCTAGTGTTTTTACCAGAAGAAACTCTTTTTGTAGTACTCTCATTTTCTTCTAATCCACATTTTTGACTTTTCTTTAAGTAGATTGCCTTTTTGTTTTTCCTTTTTTTTCAGTTCTTCTAGGCATTTTCAATTTCTAATCCAAACAAAATAATTTTCTGAGAATGAAAAAAAAGTTTCAATTATTTGTTATATCTGTTCAATATGTCAAAATAATCACATACAATTATATAAGTTCCAGTGGCGGCTTGCAGATGAAATGCTGCATGGTACTGGAACGGAATAAGGGAACAGTAGGGTGGCAGGTAGTGTCATCCGACATACAGCATGTGTTTATTGAATTATTTAGATTCACCTTCCCATTTTATATGTGACTCCACTACCTCCTACTTTTCCCCTCGCCCCCCCACCCCACCCCCCCGTCCCATGCACCCCACCGTCCCACGCCACTTCCTCTGCAACCCACTACAGATAACTTTGTAGATACTATTTTGTAAAATTGTTATCTGTATACTTAGAGTAATATTCTCAACTAAATGGCACATGTAAACGTTACCCTTATTAGTTTAACACTTCTATCGGCAACTTAGCAAGCATAACACTGCACCATATTAGCAAAGATATGGTACAGGCTTACATTTTATTGTGGATGTACATAAACAAGTACAGATCAACTGTTAGAGAGCAACAAAAACCACCGACATGGAGATGGAGAGGGGGGAAAGATTAAGGGACATATTCACAAGGAGCCACCGCCGAATTAACGGCACTTTATCGCAGCCAAACTCGTGATAAATTTACCCCTTCAGCCCACAGCACCAGTATACCCGCGATAGCAGCCTCAAAAAACATCGCCACAGAGGACCCTCGCAAATATTGCTAATGAGATGCGGAGTAGGCGTTCCCGTGACAAAAGCCGAGACAACAGCACACCTCAACATTCACAATGACCAGCCACATCCGCGATAAAAACACAAAACCAGCGATAAGGCGCATTAGCACCAGGAAATTTACACCTGCTCTGACCTGGTGTAAAGTCGGACGGCAGCCAGCACCACAAAAGGGAGCACAGCCCAGGGCCACATCCGAAGGGCAACAGATGCCATGGAGCAACTCATTATGTGGCCCGGACACCCAACAGGGCCACAACACCCACCGCCAACACCCCAGGACCCCATCCCACACCCGGAACACCCCCCCCCGGCACCACCCCCAACCCCGGACTAAGAAATTGCACACCAACACCACCAACCCCAAAACAAACATCTTGCCTGATGTTGCACAAGCAGCAAAATAAACTTACATGTGTGACCAGAAAATGGAGAATCAGTCATACAGCAATGCAACCACCAACACAAAACCCCAGACAAACAAAAGCAGAAACAACCCCTAGGATAAGTCGTAGCTGCTCCCACTGCACAATCCGTAGCACACAGCCCAGTAGACCAAATCCAAGAGAAGAAGGTGTGCCATGTGGGCAACAAAGGAAAGAGAGGGACAGAGCGAGGGAGACGGAGTGAGATAGCACATGCAGCGCAAGGCTGCACGGGCACCTGGCTCCACATGCCAACATCTGTGTGTGCATCGCCATCCGTACACCATGAGCCCAAGGCTGTGACCCAATCTCAGTGCCAAAGCCACATCACATTCCCAAAACGAAAGTAGTAGTGAAACATCAGGGATGAAAGCACCATTGTCCCAATGCAGAAGCCGGGAGGACACCTGCACCTCTGACCTTGGTCTCGAACGCGCCTGGAACACCCTGATAGAGATACAATGGCAGATGGGGACGACTCCCACACCACACATTCCGCAAATAAACCATCCGACTTATCCACAGCCCACACATAGAAGCCCTGGCCTGTGGTACCCCTGCATGGGATGGCCTTGACACCCACGGAAACAGCAACCAATGTCCCACAACGTTGCACACACATTCAAATCATTGCTCAGAGCTGTGGCATATCCTCAACACAACAGCCGCAGTCCAGAAGAGTGCCTGTTCACAAGACGCACCAACGCAATGGCAGGCCATACCGGGCACATGCACAACACCTGTCACGTGGAACAGTACCGTGCATGTATGCTGCATTTACTGGGCGCACTGCCACTGGCAGTGCTGCGGATCAGTTACAGGCTCAGCTTCCGCATTGCCCACGTCACCTGCGTCCAGCCCTGGTTCCACTGCCGAACATGCACATTTGAGTGTCCCATGGATGTCTGCCTATCCAACACAACTGTTGATGAATTGGACTATGACTTGTGTTTGCGCCCCCTGTTGGATCACGAACAGGAGTGTAACCGAGACAGCCGTGCATGGGATGCCTTGACATAGTGCGTATGTATTGGTAGTTGTGCATGGGAGATGGCACAATTTCTCGTGTGCAGTGACCACATCGAGGTGCTCCCCTATTGGGCTGTGTTGCGGATCGGTGAGACGGCGTGGGCTGAGCACACCTGCCCGGACCACCTAATGGATTGGCTCACCCTGGTGTTCCTTGAACACGACATCAACGTACTATTGGAACACATTGCACATGAAGCTGCACGGGCATTCATGGACGAGTAACTACATACCTGCAGCCACATCCTATTGCTACCCACAGCACATGGCCCAACAACTTGTTGCACAGTGGGGATTGCTCACATATCTCACCAAAACAGAGGACACGTCTCCCTTCGGTCGGGCTCTGGATGCATGTGCTTGGAATAACGCGTGTGCACACACACACACCTGTCCAAGGCGACGCAGGTCCATGGTCCGAGAATCACAGCATCGTTTGGCAACGTTGCCAATTCGGACACACTGCTGTGTAATAGCACACACATTGCGATGTAGCACGACATGTGAACCTGTCGGACCCTCACACCTGATCACTGTCGGCAGAGCAGACAATTGCTGCACCCCGGAGGCAGAGCACCATGCAGACCCCACGTACAGTCAGTCGTGCCCCCTCACACGGGGCACTGTGCAGACACCAAACAACACGACTCGTCCAGCAAGGCAAGGTGGGCTGTGAGCGTTGCCATATGTGATCAATCTTGTCCATTTCAGCCCCAACATCATTTGCCCTTCGACATGTACCCATGCTGCGTGTAAGTGTCTTAAGCATGTCCGTGCCTGTTGTGGCCGTTGCCTCGTCCGTACTGACACGCACATGCCAATAAAGCCTATGCCACTCCACTGGTGTCTAACTGTGAGGTGTGTTGTAAAGATTGTCCACTCGTGTGCCACAATGAGCCTCGTCCCAACACAAGGAAGAACTGACTGTCGCATGTGCAATGGGGGTGTATCCCTTTGGCAAGCTCCGCCTCTGTGAGCCAGACATTGTTTTTGCATAGGTGCTGGACGACATCTGATGCAGCCCCATCACCTATGCAGTCTGATGTGTCAGGGGCACATAGCCATGCAGCAATCACCCTGCCATACACACCGGACACAGAACCCGTATGAAGGGAGTTTTGTACCACATTGCCTTCATTGCTGATGTTCTGTGATTGCTATGTGTGTGGGCTGCATTGTGGGGGATTTGCCCCTACAGCTCTGATTTCGTGTAGCCTTCTCCCCTTGAGACGGGGTGCCTTTGGATTGGGTGCTTTTTGGGGCCTGTTTTGCTTTTGACTTGGGTGATGTGTGCTCGCGGACTGATTTTGTGGCCTGGTGCATTGTTGGTCTGCTGCGTGTATTGTAAGGCATGGGTTGTGGTTGCACGCAGACACGTCAGAGTGTGACCTGCTCCTTTGAGGATGTGATCCGCACTTGGCTCCGTCCATGTCACTTCGTGGGCCATGTCATTTTCTTTGCGCAGCTGCTATGCTATCCGAAATGCAGTGTTACTTGCATAGTCAGTGTGGGTCACGGATCTGCTGGTTTGCTGGATTCAGCATATGTGCAAGGGTAGGTTGTGATGTTGGTGATAGGGGGGCACTCTGTGAACATTGTGGATGGGGGCCTACTTGGCGTTTGGATGTGTGCTGCAGTGTGCCAAGGCATTCAGGGACATGTTCCAGGGTCATAGTGGGTGTACTGTGTGCTGCACAAATCAACGCTGTATCTGATTTACAAAACTACATACTCGTTTAAACATAACAAACTATACTGCTTATTTGTTACCTCTATACCTTACTCCTAAAACCATGTAATCTTTCAAACATATGTCACGTCGCTTTTGTACCATTGAAAATGATTACGACCTTTTCTTTACACTACAGATCCCATGAACATGCTAATAAAGGTATAAGTGCTATTTTCATACTAAATAAAGCTCTCTTACTTAATTTTTATAAACACTACTGTTTGGTGCACAAAATGGGGGTGACACATGAGGAGAGGAAACGGAGGTGTAATCCCTAAACTTTTATTGTACTGTTCCTTTAATATACGTATATTGAGGGTTTTAAGTGGGATGAAGAAAAATGCGGGTGTCTAAAAGGGGTAGCAGTGTTCAGCACCGGTAACACCCAGTCCACTTAAAGTCCTGCGTATATTCAGCACAGAGACACACCCTAACAATTTTCATCACTTATAATCACAGTTAGTTTACTAGTGTGAAAAAAATCGTATAGAAGATTTACTAAGAACATTTTTAATTGTTTTTATCTCTCACACATTTATAAAATATCTCTTGTAAAGAAACGCCCCTCTCCACCTTTATTTCGTACGAACGAGCAATAAATAATCCCTTTACCAGCATCTAGTCACTAACTACTAACACTGTGCACTCTACCCAATTGTAAAGCAGAAATAGTGTTCAGATTATGTCTTAAAGTATCATCAAATGATTCAAACCATGCATACATACACAAAGCAACGTGCACGTTTACTTTGTCCATTTACTCTCTATGTAATCTGTGCACATTCTGAACGGGTTCGCAGTATATCACCTGTTTTCACTTATACTCAAATGTACCTTACAGTAAAAAAATGACATCACAACCTATGCCTATGTAATATTTTCTACATAATACAGTGCATTTCTATACCATTGAAACTGATTGCAACATTCTTTATATAGTACACATTCTACCAATATGCCAATAAACCTATAAGTGCTATTTTTATAATACAAAAAGCTGTATTAGATTATTTTTATAAACAGTACTGCTGGGGGCACAAAATGGTGGTGCAAGGTAGACAGAGTAAATGAAGGTGTAATTCCAAACTTTTTATGTATCGTCCCTTTACTATACGTATATTAACAGCTTTAACTGGGATGAAAAAATTGGCGGCTCTCTTAAAGGGGTGGCGGAGCCTACTACTGATAACACCCGGACCACTTAAACGCCTGCGTATATTCAGAAGAGGAACACACCGTGACAATTACTATCACTAATAATCACATTTACTTTACCACTGTGAACAAAATCGCTCAGAAAATATACAAAGAACATTTTCATTTATTTTTTATCTCTCACATATGTAAAAAATGACTTCTGAAGAAACGCTCCCCAACAACTTAGATTTCCTAAGAACACCCAAATGCAAAGCCTCGCAGTACCACACCAGCCTTGACTGACATTGAAATCTACCTCTCAGTGTAAAAAATGAGACCACAAACTGTGCACATAACATTTCTTCTTTTTTTTCTATCTCTGTTAAGTTAATAACACATGAATTTTCTACTGTCACCCCTTCTCCACTATTTCCAGACTGAGCATAATTTCCAAACGAGCGACATTCTGTTTATCTCGCCGGAATAGATATACAAATCGAAATTAACGCTACATCGAATTTCCAAAACCATACAGGGCCATATTCACAAGAATGGCGATAACATTATCGCCGCTTTAGCGGCAGGAAACTGCCGCTAAAGCGGCGATAATGTTATCACTGGTCTTGAGAATATGGCCCACAGTCTTTACAGATAACAACTTACACATTTTCTTTGTGAAAACTCTTAAACATATATAAAGTACTTGTTTAACAACTAGTTACACATTATGCATATTTTAGAACCAATAAAACACCAGACTTTACTAACACTATGTTATTTAGAAATAAAAAATACTTTCAAAGTTAAAAATATCGTCTGAAATACTTAACCACTACTACAAAACACATAACACACCTTCTTAATTTCTAATTTACCTTCGTAGTTGGTATGCAGATTTCAAATGTCACAAACGCATGCAATTCTTTTCTTGTCACACAGTACATGTAATGCACCGCTTTCATCAAGAATGGAACCAGTAATGGCACAATTTTCCTGTTGCTCCACACATAAATACATGTAAAGAACAAATCAGAATAGTTCCTTATTTTTTTAGATTGCAAAACCTCTCTTTATTGGTTATTTTTGAACTTTCCATATAAACAGTTTTTAAGGACACATACAGGTGAAAAGTTCAACGTATTGTATCAACACTTTCTAGAGCATTCTACGACACGTGCAGGTTAAAAGTTCATCATTTTTTTAAACCTACCGATATTTTTTTTGCAACATTTTCTCCAACATTTAACGGCACGTGGAGGTCAAAAGTTCACCATTCTTTCACGTTTGAACTGCACCTTCCAAATACAATTAGCAGGTGTGGTTGAGCTGAGCAAATTTCATCCTATAATATGTACTCCACGTATAAACTGCTTTTTTATTAACCAATCACAAAGATGCTTTTCATCAAAACTAATATACACCCTACCTTTTAGGACACAATACATTTCATCCCCCAATCGGTTAACATTTTGTATGTAAAAAAAAAAGTAGTTCCCCATGTTTAAACATATCTCTCATTCTACGAACGGACTGCATGAGCTACAGACACTTATCCATATCTTCTAGCCATACCTTCAAAATGCTAGTGTGGATTGTAGGACATAGCTATGTTTTCTGGTGCAAGAGGTATGCAGAACAGAGACGTATTGACTTAGACCTAGGTTTACAAAATGTGCACATTAAATGGTTTGCACATAGAGGACTGAAGTGGCACCAATTGCTCCCTTTGGTTAAAACCTGTTTGCATCTCCAACACCCTGATCTTATGATTGTGCACTGTGGTGGTAACGACCTAGGCACATTGACTGGGGTAGGTTTGGAAATGCTTATGAAGGACACCTTTGGACAATTGATGTTACTTTTGCCTCAAACTGTCTTTGTATATTCCAATATATGCCAAAGACAGAAGTGGAAATGGTCAAACCAATTTTGTCATAAGATTGAAAAATCTAGGAAGAATGTCAACAAAACTGTGTCTGCATACCTCAGAGACCATAGAATGGGGTCGATCTACAACAACAACATACGTTTTGATATGGCTGATATCTCCAGAAGTGATGGAGTACACTTCACAGATGAGGGAAACCAAGTTTTCCTGATTAACCTGAAGCTGTGCATTCGCACTTACATGTAGCTCCAACTAATAAACACAAGGGCTCTTTTTAGAGCCGCCTTATATTCCCAATTTCGGCTCGCAGAGTGTCAGCTGCGGTTCGGCTAGCAGAGGGACACCTGCGGGCCGTTGGGCAGGCTCGCAGAGGAAGAGCTGCGGCCCGTGGGCTCAGCTCTCAGAGGGAGACCTACGAGCCATTGGCTCGCAAAAGCACAGCACCGTACTGGCTCGCAGAGGGAGAGCTGTGGTCTGACTCGCAGAGGGAGACCAACGGGCCAACAGGCCTGCTAGCAGACACACAGCTATCAGTTAACGGGCTGGCTCACAGAGATACAGCTGCGAGCCCTCCGAGCTGCAACACGACGGGCTAACTCGCAGAGGGAGAGTAACGGGCCTACGGGCCTGCTAGCACAGACACAGCTACGAGCTAACAAGGTGGCTCACAGAGGTAGAGCTGCGGGCCCGACGGCTCGCAGACACAGAGCTGCGACCCGACGGACTGGCTTCTAAAGGCATAGCCACGAGCTGATGATGTGGGGAGAGGGAGCGTAAAACGAGCTAACGAGGTGGCTCACAGAGGTAGAGCTGCGGGCCAGACAGCTCGCAGACACAGAGCTGCGAGCTGACGGACTGGCTTCTAAAGGCATAGCCGCGAGCTGATGATGTGGGGGAGGGAGCGTAAAAGGAGTATTTTCCACTTTCTTTGGGAAGGCTCCTTGTTTGGGAACCGTGCTTTTAAAGAACTGTGCTTGCGAGACATCAGCAGCCCACATGGGTTTTACGTTGGACTTCCAGTCCCAGAATGCCTGCGGATTTACTCACCTGAGTGTAATCATGCTGAAAGAAATAAAAGACAGTGGAAAATACTGGATTTCATCTGGTGGTGATTTGTGCACAGTAGACCTTTGATAAAGGGCGCAGCCCGAAACGCGTCAGGCGGCGCGGCAACCGTGAGCTCTTCCCAGGTCTGTAATGGGCCTCCTACGAGTGCCTCTCAATCGTAGGGTAACCTTTTCTTCTCATATATGTATATATATATATATATATATATATATATATATATATATATCTAGTAATAGTTTCTTAATACCATTTGTTCCTGAAATAAAGCACTTTTTGACAAAAGCAGGAATTTGTGGTGAGCCAGGATTGTGTTCATCATACATATAATTAAAAAGCCCTAAACCAGCAGCCCTTGTGTGCGTGCTCTTTTTCCAGTTGGAGTAAGGGGTTGGCTTGGATATTACTCAGCGTTGGCGGTTGACGCTGTTCACGCACCACCAGTCGATTTTGGGCTGTCAGATGCAACCGTAATTTGGATGGAGCAGCATGGCAACAGTCCCCAGATGAGCCGCCAGCAAGAGGATTGAGGATGACAGCAGTGTGGGAGATGGTGTCCTTGACGCGAGGAAGTCTGCGGACATTCAGCGCAGGGTCGAGTTTCTCCCTGTCTAGATATGCCTCACTCAGCATACAGGTGGTGTTCTGGTGACTGGGCTCCGTTGAAGCAATTGATGCAGTGGTGAGGACTGTTCTGGCTTACTAATTTTTTGGACATGGAACTCTCCTGACCTCGCATATTTGATTAATTTGTGCTTTTTTAATAATGGAGACTGTTTTATGTTGGACGCCTGCAGTGGTTTGCCTCTAACTTCATGAAGCCCACATGGAGCTGCTTCTGTCCGGAGTCATGAAATGAAGCGTTGTAACTTTGAACTGGTATTATCTCAGTTGAGATCGAACTGCTTCCAATGTCACTGGGAGTGTTATTATATTGTACCGAGCACGTCTTTTGTGTTAGTTGTGCGCAATATGATCTATCGGTGCCGTCTCACAGCAGAGATCACCATGATGAGGCATTATGGGAATGGCAGTCCGTGCTGATCGAAATGCACAACTATGTCAGATTTGAGAAATTACGCACCTATGCGTTTGTAATTTATTTGCTTTAGTTCATTTGTACTGTTAAGCCATGATTCTACAATACAATTGAAAGGCGGTGCTGCAATGTTTAAATTCAGCTCGGAACGTGATGTAGCAGTCCTCTGTTACACTGTTTTGTTAATGAGGCACGGTTAATAAAGTTTTGCCGGGCTGTTAGGTTCCTGAGGCAGATAGAAGTGCAGTCCAACTAAGTCCCCCACATGTATCGTATTTTAGCAGCACTGTTTATTCATTTTTAGATGTGCTACCTGAGAGGGTAGGCGCTATGTTTATTTTATATAAAAAGAAATGTTACCATAATAGCAAATACTCCCAAACACAAAGGACGATATGGCGATGTATTTCTGGTGTCTCAAATACATTCTCAGGTATATTGAATCAAAAGTGGATTGCTCATGCATTAGGCAGCTATATAATATATTTTAAATGTAATATGCATCCTGGAGTTCATTTGTTTCCATTGGGCACACACATACTGACTGAATCACATGTTTAATGTATTTAGATGCATTCAAATTGTTCAATTTTTCATATTATGTGATGAGTATTTCTTTCATGTTTGTTAATTGGGACTTGCTATATATTTGTAAACAAGATGGCGCCCATCAGATTGATAAAGGCTGCTGAGTCAGCCGAAACGCGTCTCTCATCTGCTGGGTCGGAGGAGGTTCTATCAAATAAAAAAGCCCTAAACCAGCAGCCCTCGTGTGCGTGCTCTTTTTCCAGTTGGGGTAAGGGGTTGGCTTGGATATTACTCAGCGTTGGCGGTTGACGCTTTTCACGCACCACCAGTCGATTTTAGTCTGTCAGATGCAGCCGTAGTTTGGATGGAGCAGCATGGCAAGTGCTATACTGACAGCCCCCAGATGAGCCGCCAGCAAGAGGATTGAGGATGACAGCAGTGTGGGAGACGGTGTCCTTGAAGCGAGGAAGTCTGCGGACATTCAGCCCAGGGTCGAGTTTCTCCCTGTCTAGATATGCCTCACTCAGCAGACCGGTGGTGTTCTGGTGACTGGGCTCCCTTGAAGCAATTGCTGCAGTGGTGAGGACTGTTCTGGCTTACTAATTTTTTGGACACGGAACTCTCCCAACCTCGCATATTTGAATAATTTGTGCTTTTTAGGTCTCGCCTAGCGTTGCAGCGCGCATGCGCTGCTCGCGTAGCGAGATTTATTGGAGTAAAAGTATTTTTGGAGAAGGACTTCTGATCCCGCCCATGCTTTCAATTGGTCAATGTCCATATTTATTTAAAACCCTGCATTTCGATTGGTCTGTAGGCTTTTTAGTTACCGCCCTGTGGCTTTTCTGTGCACGCCCTTGGGACACCGAGTCTAAGGCTTCCTTCAGTTTTATGGCTTTTCTCTTATCTGATGGGGCTTGTTAAGGGAAGGTTCAGGGAGAGTTCAGCAAGCTGAAGCTCCGTCATGCTGCCTCCATGCCTGCAGCACGCGCCACTCCGGCTCTCTGATTGGGCCTGTAGTGACGGGTCACGCACCTGGAATAGCTCACAGAGGGGGTGAATGGGCGCCACAGAGAGTTCCTGTCTGTCTGTGTGAGATGCACCCTCTGTTGTTCCTGTCTGTGTGAGATGCACCCTCTGTTGTTCCTGTCTGTCTGTGTGAGATGCACCCTCTGTTGTTCTTGTCTTTGTGAGATGCACCCTCTGTTGTTCCTGTCTGTCTGTGTGAGATGCACCCTCTGTTGTTCCTGTCTGTCTGTGTGAGAAGCGCCCTCTGTTGTTCCTGTCTGTGTGAGAAGCACCCTCTGTTGTTCCTGTCTGTGTGAGATGCACCCTCTGTTGTTCCTGTCTGTCTGTGTGAGAAGCACCCTCTGTTGTTCCTGTCTGTGTGAGAAGCGCCCTCTGTTGTTCCTGTCTGTGTGAGAAGTGCCCTCTGTTGTTCCTGTCTGTGTGAGATGCACCCTCTGTTGTTCCTGTCTGTGTGAGAAGCGCCCTCTGTTGTTCCTGTCTGTGTGAGAAGCGCACTCTGTTGTTCCTGTCTGTGTGAGTTGCACTCTCTGTTGTTCCTGTCTGTGTGAGATGCACCCTCTGTTGTTCCTGTCTGTGTGAGAAGCGCCCTCTGTTGTTCCTGTCTGTGTGAGATGCACCCTCTGTTGTTCCTGTCTGTGTGAGATGCACCCTCTGTTGTTCCTGTCTGTGTGAGAAGTGTTTCATTGATGAAAGTAAAGTAAATGGTCTGATTTAACCACATGCAGGAAGTGTGTGATGGGGGGCCTGGCACCTAGGGGTCATGGGGAAAGTGGGCCTTCCGTTCCGTAGAGGCCCCCAGAGTCCGCAGAGAGTGGCCATTTCGTTAGGGAGACGGAAACGACCAAAGAGCAAAATATGATTTGGCCTGGTGCTCCAAAATTCATTCTTCTGGCTTTAGTTCAGGAGCAATGCAAACAAAGGATGACTGGGGAAGGGTACCGAATGCGGGTCTGCGATGGAAAATACAGAACCATCTGGAAAGCCACCACTGGACTTCAGCTACAATATACACAATAATGAACAATTTAGGTGGTCAGACGTGGTGTTGAGTACAGTGGTTTACGTGACCTCTGTGTTCTACCAGGACTGGGGTATACACACTGTGAACACTGCCAGGGCGATACCAAGTACTGTATACACTAGTAACGTGTGGGGGGTGGGGCGACTTCCAGGTGAGCAGAGGGGGGTTATTTACAGGGCTAGTCCTAAATGAGGCCCAATGCACTCAGCTGATTTATTGTGTCACCACAAAAGGCTGCATGAAGGCGCCATGTTAAAATAATCACATCACAGTGGCCATTTCGTTAGGGAGACGAAAACGACCAAAGAGCAAAATATCATTTTGCCTGGTGCTCCAAAATTCATTCTTCTGGCTTTAGTTCAGGAGCAATGCAAACAAAGGATGACTGGGGAAGGGTACTTGTAAATTGCATTTATATAGCGCTTGCTACCTATGACGAGGCGTAGATGCGCTTTTTACACGGTGACTCGCCCACATCTTTTTGAAGCTGTCACACTTACTGTACCCACAGGAACATACGCACTATCTGGGTCTACAGTGGAATTAGTTGATGAGTTGGCAATGTTCCAATTCATGTTAAAAACGAACAGTCCCACTCATATCAAGGGACATCTGTTGGACCCTATTTTCTCCAACATAAATCATCTTTTGGTAGAGGATGCTGTTCCTATTCCATGGTCAGACCACTTCCTACTGCCTTTTAATTGGACACTACCAGACGCTAACATACTAACTGTCAGAGCTACTAAAATTGCTCGCAAATGGTCGAAACTCCCCTTAGACACCTTTATTAGCAATCTAAAGGACACCGTTCCCTCTTCTCACCCTAACCCCATTGTTGGCAGCGAGAATTTTAATAATTGGCTTGATCTTGCACTTAATTGTGTCCTCCCGAAAAAGGAAATCTCAGAAAAGGTGGGAAAAAAAAAAACCTTGGTATTCACAAAAACTACGCCAGCTTAAACAGACATGTAAAAGGCACGAAAGAAGTTGGAGGAAGGACTTCTCCGTTGCCAGTAGAATTAAATACCGAGAGGTTATCAAAATATATAAAAATGAAATTAAAAATACTCAAGCGCTTCTATTATCAAGGAATTATTTTATCTGCAAACTCCTCAAGGGAGATATTTAAAATCGCCAACTCTCTTCTTACCCCCCCTACTCCTCCTACTGATACCAATAATGTTCAATTGCGGTGTGAGCAAATTGCCGATTTCTTTTCAGAAAAGATACAAACCATCTACAACTCTTTCCCTCCTATTACCATTCCACAAATGTGTGGATCAAGTGATATAATCACTCCTGATGTCCCCATTTTGCTGGAGGAATTCTATTCTTTGGATCTTAACACCCTGCAAAGACTGCTTAAAGAACTTAAATCGGGTTCTCCCCTAGATGCTACCCCCCCACTATTCTCCATAAAATTTTGGAGGTGGTGTCACCAGTTATACTTCATTGTATAAATTCATCACTTAACACTGGGATTGTGCCACCGCAATGGAAACATGCTAGGGTGAAAGCGCTTTTAAAAAAACCAACCCTTGATCCAGAGAATTGGGGAAACTATCGTCCAATTTCTTTACTGCCAGGAGTCAGTAAACTTACCGAAAAATACATTAATTCGATTTTATCGGCCTTCTTGGAAGACAACAATCGTCTCACATCCCACGCAAACTGGTTTTAGACCCCAACATGGCACAGAGACGGCCATTCTAGCTGCAGTAGAAGAAATTAGGAAGACCCTTGACAACGGAGGCTGCGCTGCGCTTATCCTGTTGGACCTCAGTGCGGCCTTTGATACTGTCAATCATCAACTTTTGATTCAAAGACTGAGGGACGCCAGAGTGACTGGGCTGGCACTAAAGTGGCTACAGTCTTTCCTTCACAATAGGGTTTATTCGGTTTTCGAAGGGGAATGCTCTTCAAAACCCATTCCATTGACTTGTGGGGTTCCGGAGGGATCTTCCCTAAGCCCCACAATGTTCAACGTCTACATGAGTTAGTTGGCTGAATTGGTACTCCCTTTTGGGGTACAGATCATTACCTATGCCGACGACACACAACTAATTGTCTCCTTGAAGCAAGCCAACCAACCAGACCCTGATTTATCTACCTGTCTTCAGAAAGTTTTTAATTGGATGAGTAATTCTTTTCTGAAACTTAACGGATCCAAGACTGAACTTTTGCTTTTGGGGAAGTCTGCCCCCCTAAATGTGGATCACCTGTGGCCCAAATGCCTAGGCTCCCCTCCTGCCCCAAAAAAACAAGTAAAGAGTCTAGTCGTATGGATTGATTGCAATCTCGATTTTAGAGCGCAATCACGCATAGTGGCTGCGAGCTGTTATGGCCTACTAAGAAGGTTTAGAAAGATACTCCCCATGCTCCCGTTTGCGGCAAGACGACTGCTGGTGCAGGCTCTCGTTCTCTCACGGCTTGATTACGCCAATGCCCTCTACTTGGGAGCCCCCCAGGCTACCATTAAAAGACTACAAACAGTACAGTACTGTGCGGCCCGTACGCTCCTGAACATTCCCAAACGTTCCTCTGCAAGGCCTGCTCTCGCTACCCTGCATTGGTTATCCGTCCAGGAAAGAGTGCAATTTAAGGCCCTGTGCATCACCCATAAGTCATTTTCAGGAAAGGGCCCGCCCTTGATCCGTCACTGGAGTAAACCTTATGTACCCAACAGAGTCCTTAGATCGGGGAAAAAAGGATTAATTTGTGTACCGAAGATTAAACGTGTACGTAGTGGAGGCCGACTGTTTACATATAACGCATCTAGAATCTGGAATAGCATTCCCCTCCACATACGCTCCGAACCTGAACACCTCAAGTTCAGAAAACTTTTGAAAACTTTTCTTTTTCATTAAACTCCTCGTAGCTTACTTTCCTTGTAGCTTACTGGACGTCTTAGCGCTGGGATGCCCCTGGGTAACCACGCGCTTTATAAATGTTCCTTCATTCATTCATTCATTCATTCACTCACACTACTGGTAACGTGCCTTCACAAGTGAACCCAACACGGGTCTGCAATGGAAAATACAGAACCATCTGGAAAGCCACCACTGGACTACTATCAGTGCTGCGATGCCACACACACGGCAAACAGTGCACTACATGAGGCCCAATGCATTCAGCTGCTTTATTGTGTCACCACAAAAGGCCGCATGAAGGTGCCAGGGTAAAATAATCACATCACAGTGGTCATTTCGTTAGGGAGACGGAAACCACCAAAGAGCAAAATATAATTTTGCCTGGTGCTCCAAAATTCATTCTTCTGGCTCTAGTTGAGGAGCAATGCAAACAAAGGATGACTGGTAACCATCTGGAAAGCCACCACTGGACTACTATCAGCGCTGCGATGCCACACACACGGCAAACTGTGCGCTACAGAGTTCGCAATAACGCCCCTCCTACATTACAAACCCGAAACAGCATAACTATGGTAGAGGTCTTTAACGATTGATATAGCCCCCACCAGCAGGCTACAATATACACAGTAATGAACAATTTACGTGGTCAGACGTGGTCCACAAAAGGCCGCATGAAGGCGCCATGTTAAAATAATCACATCACAGTGGCCAGAGGTCTTTAATGATTGATATAGCCCCCACCAGCAGGCTACAATATACACAATAATGAACAATTTAGGTGGTCAGACGTGGTCCACAAAAGGCCGCATGAAGGCGCCATGTTAAAATAATCACATCACAGTGGCCATTTCGTTAGGGAGACGGAAAAGACCAAAGAGCAAAATATCATTTTGCCTGGTGCTCCAAAATTCATTCTTCTGGCTTTAGTTCAGGAGCAATGCAAACAAAGGATGACTGGGGAAGGGTACCCAATGCGGGTCTGTGATGGAAAATACAGAACCATCTGGAAAGCCACCACTGAACTACTATCAGCGCTGCGATGCCACACACACAGCAAACAGTGCGCTACATGAGGCCGAATGCATTCAGCTGCTTTATTGTGTCACCACAAAAGGCCGCATGAAGGTGCCATGTTAAAATAATCACATCACAGTGGCCATTTCGTTAGGGAGACGGAAACCACCAAAGAGCAAAATATCATTTTGCCTGGTGCTCCAAAATACATTCTTCTGGCTCTAGTTGAGGAGCAATTCAAACAAAGGATGACTGAGGAAGGGTACTTGTAAATTGCATTTATATAGCGCTTGCTACCTATGACGAGGTGTCGATGCGCTTTTTACACGGTGACTCGCCCACATCTTTCTGAAGCTGTCACACTCACCGTACCCACAGGATTATACGCGCTCTCACTACTGGTAACCTGCCTTCACAAGTGAACCCAACGCGGGTCTGCAATGGAAAATAGAGAACCATCTGGAAAGCCACCACTGGACTACAGCTACACTATACACAATAATGAACAATTTAGGTGGTCAGACGTGGTGTTGAGTACAGTGGTTTACGTGACCTCTGTGTTCTACCAGGACTGGGGTATACAAACTGTGAACACTGCCGGGGCGATACCAAGTGCTGTATACACTAGTAAGGTGTGGGGGGTGGGGCGACTTCCAGGTGAACAGAGGGGGGGTTATTGACAGGGCTAGTCCTAAATGAGGCCCAATGCACTCAGCTGCTTTATTGTGTCATCACAAAGGCCGCATGAAGGCGCCATGTTAAAATAATCACATCACAGTGGCCATTTCGTTAGGGAGACGGAAACGACCAAAGAGCAAAATATCATTTTGCCTGGTGCTCCAAAATTCATTCTTCTGGCTTTAGTTCAGGAGCAATGCAAACAAAGGATGACTGGGGAAGGGTACCCAACACGGGTCTTGCTACCTATGACGAGGTGTCGATGCGCTTTTTACACGGTGACTCGCCCACATCTTTCTGAAGCTGTCACACTCACCGTACCCACAGGAACATACGCGTCTCACTACTGGTAACCTGCCTTCACAAGTGAACCCAACGCGGGTCTGCGATTGAAAATACAGAACCATCTGGAAAGCCACCACTGGACTACAGCTACAATATACACAATAATGAACAATTTAGGTGGTCAGACGTGGTGTTGAGTACAGCCAGGATGGAGGGCGCGGCCAGGGCTGTGGGCAGCGTTGAATTGGGATTAAAAATCGGCCCGGGCACGTTAAACAAAAAGTGGCCCACATTTGCATATTGACTTTTCGCAAAACACTGCTTCGACGAAATGTTATAAAAACAAGCATTTGCAATGCAATAGGTCTCGCATTTACGCAAGTTTAAGCTATCGGCATTGTACACTGCGTTTTATTTGTTTTCAAAAACCAAAACAAAATTAAAGGCATTGTCATTTACAATGCCAATAGCTCAAACTGGCGTAAATGCGAGACCTATTGCATTGCAAATGCTTGTTTAATAATGGAGACTGTTTATGTTGGACGCCTGCAGTGGTTTGCCTCTAACTGATTTCATGAAGCCCACATGGAGCTGCTTCTGTCCGGAGTCATGAAATGAAGCGTTGTAACTTTGAACTGGTATTATCTCAGTTGAGATCGAACTGCTTCCAATGTCACTGGGAGTGTTATTATATTGTACCGAGCACGTCTTTTGTGTTAGTTGTGCGCAATATGATCTATCGGTGCCGTCTCACAGCAGAGATCACCATGATGATGCATTATGGGAATGGCAGTCCGTGCTGATCGAAATGCACAACTATGTCAGATTTGAGAAATTACGCACCTATGCGTTTGTAATTTATTTGCTTTAGTTTATTTGTACTGTTAAGCCATGATTCTACAATACAATTGAAAGGCGGTGCTGCAATGTTTAAATTAATCTCGGAACGTGATGTAGCAGTCCTCTGTTACACTGCTTTGTTAATGAGGCACGGTTAATAAAGTTTTGCCGGGCTGTTAGGCTCCAGAGGCAGATAGAAGTGCAGTCCAACTAAGTCCCCCACATGTATCGTATTTTAGCAGCACTGTTTATTCATGTTTAGATGTGCTACCTGAGAGGGTAGGCCCTATGTTTATTTTATATAAAAAGTAATGTTACAATAATAGCAAATGCTCCCAAACACAAAGGACGATATGCCGATGTATTTCTGGTGTCTCAAATACATTCTCAGGTATATTGAATCAAAAGTGGATTGCTCATGCATTAGGCAGCTATATAATATATTTTAAATGTAATATGCATTCTGGAGTTCATTTGTTTCCACTGGGCACATATATATTGACTGTATTACATGCTTAATGTATTTAGATGTATTCAAATTGTTCGATTTTTCATATTATGTGATGAGTATTTCTTTCATGTTTGTTAATTGGGACATGCTATATATTTGTAAACAAGATGGCGCCCATCAGATTGATAAAGGCTGCTGAGTCAGCCGAAACGCGTCTCTCATCTGCTGGGTCGGAGGAGGTTCTATCAAATAAAAAAGCCCTAAACCAGCAGCCCTTGTGTGCGTGCTCTTTTTCCAGTTGGAGTAAGGGGTTGGCTTGGATATATATATATATATGGGCGAATTATTTTACAAACCCTGTGATGTCCGGTTTTAATAAATAAGAAACGCTGCTTCAAGGTGCAGGGTTCGCCTCTTATTTCAAGTGCGTCCTCGCAGGGGGATACCTTTTTGTGATGTTTAATTCGGCCAGTCCCGGCCGAGAGGATTGCACTCCCACTCAAAGAATGTGGGCTGCGGCGCACAGACTGTCTGGTTTAGCGCATTGCAGGTCATAAGAGGAATCAAAGCAATCCGGAGTCCAGAGTTTGACCTCACTGGAGAGATGAAATGTGCCAAATTGATGTACAGTCGGCGGAATCCACTGAAGGAGTACATTACATTGGAAAGACTACGAGTTCCAGAATGCTAATTCTACTAATTAACCCACCAGAGGGCGTGTTCCACTTGAGGACTTTAAAAACTGCAAAAAAGCAATGACTCGCTTTCCAACTGTTTTCTGCCAGCTGTCATCGCCGAGAGCCCGTGAGCAAGGAGCAGGAGCTCCGAAACACGTTGGGCGAATTATTTTACAAACCCTGTGATGTCCGGTTTTAATAAATAAGAAACGCTGCTTCAAGGTGCAGGGTTCGCCTCTTATTTCAAGTGCGTCCTCGCAGGGGGATACCTTTTTGTGATATATATATATATATATATCACAAAGTACCTGCTCCCAAAAGAAAACAGCAAGGACACAGCGGGGATTGCCTGTGGGAGCCTCTTTATTCACCGGTACAGCGTGCAGATGCATTTCGGCATATTAGCCTTCTTCAGTGCTGCTAGTACCTCGTGACCAACTTCCCCCTCCTTTATCATATCCTTTGGCGCTCCCAATAACGGGAGATCAGCTGCACCTGCTACGCTGGGCTTGATGAAGTCCAATGAGAGACTACAGTTCCCAGCTTGCAACACGAGGTGTGTGTAATAGCAGGATGCGATATTCCTCAAGTGAGCGCTGTTGTGTGCCAAGTGAGATGGGGGGGCGCCGTGTAGCAGCTGATGGTAACGTCCTGATGGTGCCAAGATTTCACTCAGGTCCCCAACCCCAACGTGGAAACAGCCGGGCCGTGAAGCAAGCAGAAATCACACTTACCTCCCCGTGAAGTCACGGACTGCCAGAACAGCAGCCACAGGCATGGTTCGTTGTCGTGGTGGTCCCGGGTGAATCAATCCCTTGATTAAACAATATATATATATATATATATATATATATATATATATATATATATATATATATATATATATCTATCAGATATTTTTGACCATTAAGAACTTTGCACCTGTTTGACGAAACTTTGCAGACCTATACCTTTTGCTACATTGGCAGATGATGCAAAGTTTCACGGGGCTTGATCAACGGATACAAATTCAAATAGGGCATCCTAAAACGTGTTGTGCCACCAATGCTTTTTCTGTAGACTTTTTACTCATGGACAGCAGACAACCATCCAGTTGGAGTTGGATAAAATTTGGCAGGATTGTAGGTTATGTTGTGCAGATGATAATGTTTGGTATTGCTGGTAATAAGGGTACGTATTTTTAGCATTATAAAGCATTTAAACTTAATGATATCTGTGACAGTGGCACTATTGCAATTTTTTTAATTTTTTTTTTAAATTGCCACGGTACATGGTGATGGAAGGTGATTATGAAATTAACAAATTACTGCCTTTACACAGGCTAAAGGCAGCCATGTTGTTTTAGCGCCATTTTCCTTGTGTTCTTGGTTAGGGACTTAGATTTAGGTTTCATAATTTTACCCTACCTAGTACCACTTTATTAAAGTGGTAATGGGTATTGAAGAATTAAATATAGTTTCTACATATTTTTTAAAAAATTAACGGAGTACCATAATCTTACCTAGGAAGTACTGCAGCACTTAACAAAAATTGAAAAAAATTAAATATGTAAAAAAATGAAAAAACACTGTCATTCACTATTTTTTAAGAATATGGTGTACTACAGTGCATTTTTTATTTTTTACATATTTAATTCTTTATTAAAAATAGTGTAAGGAGTACCAAACTACCAAGAAATACCAAGAAAGTACTCTACTACATAGTATTTCCTAGGTAGTAGTGTCATACTCCGTAAATTTTTGAAACAATATATAGAAAAATATAAAGAAATTTCCCTACCCATTAACACTTTAACAAAGTGTTAATAGGTAAGGAACAACAATAAAACCTAGCAGTCACCCAAATTTAAGGCCCTAACCCAAAACACAGCTAAAGCGTAGTAAAAAAATGTGCCTAACATTTAATTTTGTAAATGCAGCCATTAGCACATTTTATACTGCCTTGTCATCAGCATTTCATACTAACTTACCGCAGTATACCAAGGCACAATATATCAAGAAGATACACATTGTATTGTGTTGCCCTTGTGACATCAGGCGTGACGCAAGGGCAATGCAATACTTAAGTCAGATTTACAAAGTAATGCAAGGCCACCATGCGTCGCCATGCATTGCTGGATAAATCTGGAGAAACATCAGGCAGTGCAAGTTGATGCCTTGTGTTAATCTGCACACCATATTCTACATTCCTGAAAAATTGTATGTACATCCATTAAGCCATTTTCACACTACGTCTCTTTACACTAGAATCTATGACAGGACTTGCCACTCCACTCCACTGTTTGACATGACACTATCTGTCTGACATACCACTCCACTTCACTGTATGGCACAATAACTCACTCTATGACGAGTCACTCTACTCTATGACACACCACTCCACTCTATGACAGTCCACTACTCTCTATAACACTCCACTATATGCCACTACTCTGTACGCCACTCCACTCTACTTTATTCCACGGTATGCCACTCCACTCTATGCCAATTCACTCTATGCTATCTCACTGTATGGCAATCCACTGTACGCTACTCTACTCTATGCAACTCCAGTGTATGCCACTCCATTCTAGTGGAGAAGTGTGGCTCAATGGTTAGAGCGGCAGACCCTGATGCAGAGATCTGGCCCGGGACCAGGGTTCAATTCCCGCCTCGGCGGGTCTTGGGCTCAATTTCCTCGGACCTGATAATTCTCGCCTCGGTGCCTATTCTAATCATGGGTCTCACTCTGCAACTCTGGGCAATAGCTTGCTTAATCTCCACAACGGCCCCAACAGCGCTGGGATGCCTGGCTTCACCTTGGGGGTGCCCAGGAGTGGACATTTCACAGGGAAAAGCCAGGAAGGGTTCCACAGCGGTATACGTACAGCGCCAGGACACCCCTTTGGGGGTATAAGTGCGCTTTACAAGTACAAATTTCATTCTACACTATTCCACTATATGCCACTCCACTATATGCCACTCCAATCTACATCACTCCACAATATGACACTCCACTGTAGGCTATTCCACTGTATACCGCTTCACACTACGGCACTACACTCTACGCCAGTCCACTATATGCTATTCCACTCTACACCACTTCACTCTACACCACTCCACTCAACTCTATTTCATTCTACACCACTCCACTCTTCTCTACAACACACTACTTGACTCTATGCCACTCCAGGCTGTGCCTCTTCAGTTAACGCACTCCACTGTACTCCGCTTCACTCTTCAACATGCCACTCCACTCTATTCCATGACAAGCCACTCACTATACCCAACTCCAGTATATGCCACTCCATTAGAAGTTATTCAACTGTACACCACTCCACTATATGCCACTCCACTCTGCAGTATTCCACTGTACGCCACTCAACTCTATGCCACCCCACCCTACTTTATGATATTCCACTGTACACCACTGCACTCCGCGCTTTTCCACTGTATGCATCTAATTTCTAAACCACTCCACTATACATCACTCTATTGTATGCTATTCCACTGTATACCAAGTCACTCTATGCCACTCCACGTTATGCCACTCCACTCTCTGCCACTCAACTCTATGCCACTCCAGTCTACGCTTTTCCAGTTTACTCCTCTCCATTCTACGTGAAGACACTGCAGGCCACAACAATCTACACCTGACACTGTATGCCATAACACTAGACCCCATGACACTCTATGCCACAATACTCTACAAAATGACACTCTACAACACAACACTGAATAAAACTGCACTGTACGCCACTCCAGTCTATGGCACTGCAATCTACTCTGCTCTACAAAAGTGTACTCCAATCTACAACACTCTATGCCTCACCAGTTTAACAAACTCTTATAGACTCTATGCCACTTCACTGTACAAAAATGCATTGCAGACCATCTCACTGGATAACACTCTAGTAGTCTGCCACTGTACGACACTCTACCCGACCCTACGACACTGTTCGCAATGCCCTCTAAGCCACTGCACCCCAATTTACTCCACTCTAATCTAGACACACTACTCCACTCCTTCACTGTAAGTCACTCCACTCTAGGACACTCTACTGCACTCAACAACACTCTCTGCCCCTCCACTCTACCACACAATACTCCACTCTATAGCACTTCACCGTTCAACAGTGTACTCTAGTCTTTATGACTATATGGCACTCTAGTTTACTCTATGGCACTGTATGACACTTTACTCCACTGTGTGACACTCTACGCAACTCCCTCTATGCCAATCCATCCCACTTTATTGTATTTGGCTCCATGACGCACTACTCCACTTAACTCTACTATACTCTACCACTCCACTCTGTACCACTCCACACTACTCTATGCCACTCACCTCTACTCCAATCTATACCACACAATACTGCACTCTTCTCTTCTCTTCTCTGCTCTACTCAACACCTCTCCATTATACAAAACTCTAATTCACTCTGCGAAACCCCACTGCAGTCCACTCTATGACACTTTTTAAGACTCAACGACACACCAGACCACTCCACTGTACAACACACCACTCCACTCTATGAAACTTTACTCCACTGTTGGGTATGCTAGGACACTCCATTCTACTCTACAACATAACATTCCACTCTATGACACTTTAGTCCACTCTATCTTACGCAACTCCACTCTACTACACTTCACTCCAGTCCACTATGCAATACTTTACCTAACTCTACGCCACTGTTCCACACTCTACTCTACATCAGTTCACTGTACGACACTCTCCTCCACTCTGTGCAGCTCTACTATCCTACACTTTATGTCACTCTAGGAGACTCTATTCCACTTTAATCCCATACACTCCACTGTACAACTCTGTACTCCACTCTATCCCACTGGACTCCACTGCACAACACTCAACAAGACTGTACAACAAGTAAGTTGCTAGTATCTAATGATGGTTCAAAAAGTGTCCAGGGACAGTTGGATGGGATGGGTTATTGGGTGCAGGACCTGACTGCCGGCCAGCCCCTGTGTCTAACTGGTAGGATGCATGGGTAGTTGTGCACAGGACTAGGATGAAGTACAGGCCCTGTGCCTAACACTTACAGTGCATGACTGAAATATTTGTGCAGAGGAGCAGTGGAGCACTGGCACATGGGGGGTGGGGACACGTTCTGGCTGCAGGCCAAGCCCTGCGTCTAACCAATAGTATGCATGGGCAGATGAGTGCAGGGCCACCATCCTTTAGGCACTGTAAGTCATATGTCCCTCAATAGAAATTCACAATTGATTTTTACAACTCTTTTAATGAAGCTGTTGAAGCCCAGCAGATATATTCAAGTATAATCCAACCATATTTGAATACAAATGGGGTTAGAGTTACATGTCAACAGAATCGTAATGCGAATTAGGAATCCGCATTGCATCCCTAAGAGTAATGAACATATTCACTGTCCTACGCTACATATGTTGCCGCTGACCTTTAATGATTTCTACTTGAACTGTTATCATTCCTCGCTGTGTAAAGAATGTGGGGTTATGGAATGATTTTTCACACAGCACAAATAAGCATGAAATTGCTGCAAAGCCACTTTATAATAGAATTATTGTACAGCTAAATAGAATCTCTGTGGCTGTTTGTGTCCCGCAGATTGCATATTAATTATAGTCGGATTCATCATGTAACACAATAATTACCATGGCAAGACATGGGTTATGTATGGTCTATAAAATAAAATGTAGCCCCCCCATATGTGTACTATTCATAATTTATTTTAATCCATCTTAAATTGTAAAGCATGAACTTAGTATATACACAATAAGACGCCAAAACATCATACAGAAATGATGCATGCTGCCTTGCTTAAAAAACTAAGCTAAAATATTATTACTTTGCTGCTAATTGAATACGCCAAAGAGGTGTTTTTATGCTGTGTACGGATTTCTTATGTTTCAATAGCAGGTCACAGACAGAGCCGAGAGCGGTTCTGCACTGCTGTGGGATCAAATCAATGAATTGAAGTGATTGATGGCAGCTGTGATGTCGCAGCAATGCACCATTACTTCTCCATGCCTTCTATTGAAATACGGGAAAGCCCCAGCCTCCCCCCACTTGCCTCGGGTGTTCATAAACCTGAGAGAAGTGGCGGAAGGACTGCTGCTGTGTCTCAGTCATCCCCACTTTCACCCAGTCTCCTTAGGCAATCTAAATTGCCTTGAATGTTGGGGTGAAAAATCCCAAAATTCACACAATTGAGTGGCACATTTGTGTAATATGATTAGAGCAGTGAGTCTTTATTAATAGTAAAATAAATTCACTGAATTTCTTCAATCCGTAAAATGAATCAAATGAACCAAATTCATAAACCTATGCATATACCCATAAAAATGGCATATAAGGTGCATCAGTGAAATGTATTTTTCTCTCAAGGAAACTTAATTAGTATATATAATGAAAAAAGGAGGATATTATCAAGAGGGAAATCTGGAATGGCTATAAAATCAATTAACACTGAAAGCGTATCTACTAATGAACTCATGTGGGGACACACATATACATACACACACACACACACGCGCACACACACACACACACACACACACACATATACATATATATATTTATATATATAACCAACATTCCCCTCCTCGGGCCACTACTCAATTCCTTCTGTGTGTTTTATTTATTTAAAGCAGCAAAAACCGCCAAATGCATTTCAGAGCTCATGGCTCCTTGCCCAGGACCCGTGAGCAAGGAGCCGTGAGCTTCAAAACGAGTCAGGCAATTTTGCTGCTTCAAATAAATAAAACACGCAGAAGGAATTGAACTGCGGCCCGTCTCTTCTTATAAGTGACCCCTGTATTGGAGAAGGGGAGTGTTGGTGCTATTTGGGGGGTCGCTACCCCTCAGCTTGCTCGCCGTCACAAGAGGCGGGGGAAACAGAAACGTTGCTGTTTGGATGTATATATATATATATATATATATATATATATATATATATATATATATATATATTATCTACTGGCGGTCGCCAGTAGATAGTTATAGTTACAACCTATTATCCATAGGAAATCCGCGACATTCTATTTGAAATAACTCTCTTGCCGGTTGACGTATCTTCGCAAAATTTTCAAACTTTGTGGCCCGCTCCGGTCCGCTCCTACCCTGAAAGTCTCGGGGGATTCGTCAGCGGGGGCCGAGAAAAAGGGGGTCCCAAAACGCGTTTTCCCCATGCAATTTTCCATAGGAAACTTTAGACATGGCTACAGCCCGAACTGCTGAACGGAATTACACCAAATTTGGCAAAGAGGTAGTTCTTGGTTCAGAAAGAACCCTTTTGTTAAATGGTGTAAATCCGTTCAGTAGTTGCTGAGAAAATGAAAAGTAAAAAGATAGATATATCTAGGGCCGCGGATCCTCCCGAGCACGAGCTTTATGTTAATTGGCTGTCAACACTCCAAATCAGGAAGTGTTGGCAGCCATTTTGTCCCTCGGTAGAACCGAGGGACAGAAACAAGTGCGCAAAGCGCACAAAGGGGGCAGGGTAGAAACACCCTGACCCCTAGGTCTGCTCAGGGGGTCCCACAAGGACCCCCTGGGCAAAAATTTTTTTTTGTTTTTAAATCGGCAGGATGCGCTCTGGGAGCGCGAACCCTGCCGAAAAAAAATCGAGCGCGGTCTCCGCGCTCGATAGCACTGGCCCCGGGTGGGCCAAGTCCCGGGGGCATGCTGGGGGGTTAATTTTATGTGTGGGGGCCTCTAAGGGCCCCCAAGCCCGGGGACCACCACCCCCGGGGCTTTATGTAGAATGGTGCGGGAGGGCTCTGAGCCCTCCCGCAGCCCCGGGGACCACCACCTCCCGGGGCTTCTTTTTAAATTAAAAACCTGTGTGGGGGCTCCAGCCCCCACACGCCCGAGGACCACCACCTCCCGGGGCACTAAGAAAATTACAATGGGGGTCCGTTTTGGACTCCCAGAGCCCCGGGGACCACCACCTCCCCGGGGCTGTGCACTGAATGGGAGGGGGCCGCGCGGCCCCTCCTGGAGCCCTTGATGGCCCTGGGGACCACCACCCCCAGGGCTGGCTCCTGCAGTGTCCCGGGTGCCTACCCCCGGGACACTGCTGTTTGCAATGACAGGACGGGAGCCTCGCGGCTCCGTCCTGTCATTGCAAACTGCTTTGGATATTGGAAGAGAGAGCAGGAAACCTGCTCTCTCTTCCAATATCCAAAGCAGATTGCTTTCCACATGGGGAGCAGCATGTTAGCTGCTCCCCATGTGTAACGCAATGCCGGCTCCCGTAGGACACGGGGAGCCGGCGGGACTGTGGGGGATTGGGGACCCCCACAGTCCCCAACGAGAGGCCAGGCCCTGGGGGATGGGGTCCCCGGGGCCATAAGTGGCCACGGAGGGGGCCACGCAGCCCCCTCCCCAAAGTAAAAAAAAGAAAATAATTTAAGAAAAGTGCAAGGCCGGCCCCGGGGATGGGGTCCCCGGGGCCTTAAATGGCCTGAGGAGGGGGCCACGCAGCCCCCTCCAAATAAAAAAACAGGCCATGCCCCGGGGATGGGGTCCCCGGGGCCAATACAGGCCCAGGGAAGGGGGCCACGCGGCCCCCTTCCCGTTTTTTTTTATTTTAATTTTAAAAGAAAGGGGTAAGGCCCTGGGGGATGGGGTCCCCAGGGCCTAAAAATAGGAAAAAGGAAGGGGGCCACACAGCCCCCTTCAGGGGGAAAAAAAACGATCGGGCCCGCAGGCCCCGCCCCTTCCTTCACCACTCTGCAAACGCGCCCCTGGCGCGTTTGCAGAGGAGAACGATTCCCCTTGAATACTGGGGTCCCTGGGGGCCAACTAGCCCACCAGGAACCTCCAGTATGCGCCAGGGGCTGCCTTGCAGAGAGGTGTACAGAGGCCACGCCCCTTTTACACCTCTCTGCAACGCAGCTCTATGGCGCTTTTGGAGGTATATGGTGGGCTAGTTGCACCCCAGGGACCCTCAGGATTCAAGGAGTTAATCCCCGACTTAAAACGCGCCACGGGCGCGTTTGCACAGTGGTGAAGGGAGGGGCGGGGCTTCAGGTGACATGTGTGCAAACAGGCCCCGTGGCGCGTTTTAAGATGGGGAATTAAATCCTCTTCAATCCTGAGGGTCCCTGGGGGCCAACTAGCCCAACAGGTACGTCCAGAAAGCGCCACAGAGCTGCGTTGCAGAGAGGTGTAAAAGGGGTGTGGCCTCTGTACATGTCTCTGCAACGCAGCCCCTGGCGCATACTGGAGGTTCCTGGTGGGCTAGTTGGCCCGTAGGGACCCTCATGATTCAAGGGGACTTAATCCCCCAACTTAAAACGTACCACGGGGCGCGTTTGCACAGATGTCACCTCAGGCCCCACCCCTCCCTTCACCATTGTGCAAATATTCCTCTAAAATCAGCCGAAATCCGAATTCCGATTTACTCACCTGTTATCAGGAGAGACCTCAGTGCTGCATCTTTCAGCCCAGTACTGATCCTCAAAAGTAATTTTAACCGTACTTACTGGTAACTTGAATTTCCTTCATAGGCTAACATTGACTGGTTTCACTTGGAAATTCTTCTAAGTGTGGAGTTTTGGAACTTTAAAATATTCCTCTGTTATCAGGAGAGACCTCAGTGCTGCTCCTCAAAAGTAATTTTAACCGTACTTACCAGTAACTTGAATTTCCTTCCATAGGATATCATTGCCTGCTTTTTGCTGAAAAAGTTTCTAAGTGTTGATTTTTGAAACATACAAATATTCCTCTAAAATCAGCCGAAATCCGAATTCTGATTTACTCACCTGTTATCAGGAGAGACCTCAGTGCTGCATCTTTCAGCCCAGTACTGATCCTCAAAAGTAATTTTAACCGTACTTACCAGTAACTTGAATTTCCTTCCATAGGATATCATTGCCTGCTTTTTGCTGAAAAAGTTTCTAAGTGTTGATTTTTGAAACATACAAATATTCCTCTAAAATCAGCCGAAATCCGAATTCTGATTTACTCACCTGTTATCAGGAGAGACCTCAGTGCTGCATCTTTCAGCCCAGTACTGGTCCTGAAAAGTAATTTTAACCGTACTTACCGGTAACTTGAATTTCCTTCATAGGCTAACATTGACTGGTTTCACTTGGAAACTCTTCTAAGTGTGGAATTTTGGAACTTTAAAATATTCCTCTAAAATCAGCCGAAATACGAATTCCGATTTACTCACCTGTTATCAGGAGAGACCTCAGTGCTGCATCTTTCAGCCCAGTACTGATCCTCAAAAGTAATTTTAACCGTACTTACCGGTAACTTGAATTTCCTTCATAGGCTAACATTGACTGGTTTCACTTGGAAATTCTTCTAAGTGTGGAGTTTTGGAACTTTAAAATATTCCTCTAAAATCAGCCGAAATACGAATTCCGATTTACTCACCTGTTATCAGGAGAGACCTCAGTGCTGCATCTTTCAGCCCAGTACTGATCCTCAAAAGTAATTTTAACCATACTTACCGGTAACTTGAATTTCCTTCATAGGCTAACATTGACTGGTTTCACTTGGAAATTCTTCTAAGTGTGGAGTTTTGGAACTTTAAAATATTCTTCTAAAATCAGCCGAAATACGAATTCCGATTTACTCACCTGTTATCAGGAGAGACCTCAGTGCTGCATCTTTCAGCCCAGTACTGGTCCTGAAAAGTAATTTTAACCGTACTTACCGGTAACTTGAATTTCCTTCATAGGCTAACATTGACTGGTTTCACTTGGAAATTCTTCAAAGTGTGGAGTTTTGGAAGTTTAAAATATTCCTCTAAAATCAGCCGAAATACGAATTCCGATTTACTCACCTGTTATCAGGAGAGACCTCAGTGCTGCATCTTTCAGCCCAGTACTGGTCCTGAAAAGTAATTTTAACCGTACTTACCGGTAACTTGAATTTTCTTCATAGGCTAACATTGACTGGTTTCACTTGGAAATTCTTCAAAGTGTGGAGTTTTGGAACTTTAAAATATTCCTCTAAAATCAGCCGAAATACGAATTCCGATTTACTCACCTGTTATCAGGAGAGACCTCAGTGCTGCATCTTTCAGCCCAGTACTGGTCCTGAAAAGTAATTTTAACCGTACTTACCGGTAACTTGAATTTCCTTCATAGGCTAACATTGACTGGTTTCACTTGGAAATTCTTCTAAGTGTGGAGTTTTGGAACTTTATAATATTCCTCTAAAATCAACCAAAGTACGAATTCCAATTTACTCACCTGTTATCAGGAGAGAACCCAGTGCTGCATCTTTTAGCCCAGCACTGACCCTGAAAAGTAATTTTAACCGTACTTACCAGTAACTTATATTTTCTTCCATAGGAATCCATTGTCTGGTTTTCAGCAGAAAACTTTCAAAGTGTCGATTTTCACAAACTACAAATATTCCTTAAAAATCGCCTGTATGACTTAAACGCATTCTTTCAACTGTTTACAGGAGATTCACCAGTACTGGATCCAGGATCCAACACTGAGTAAGAAAAAGTAACGATAACAGTTTTTACCTGCTAAGTGAATTTCCTTCCATAGGATAACATTGGTGATTCTATGAGAAAAAGTTTCTAAGTGTCAACTTTTAAAATACAATAATATTCCTTAAAAATCACTACTGTAACCAAAACGCTTTTACTCAACTGTTTACAGGAGATGTCCCAGGACTGAATCTAGGATCCAGTCCTGTGGTTAGAAAAGTAATCCATAAAGTAACTAATTGCATTTAACTAGAAATTCACATTGAGCTGAATGTTGCATTGTGTTTGAAAATGTGTTGCCCATTGCAACAACTGTAACTACTGTACTTAAAAGTCTATTGCCTATGTGCAAAGTATTTAAACTAAAGTAATTCATTCTGAGAAAGTATTTTTTGTAATGTAATGTACAATGTAATTACAATGTAATTTAAAAAATAAAATATGTAAAAAAAATTGTTTCTAAACAATTTGGAAATCAGTATGAAAAAAATGTATATAACAATTAATACATTTAAAAATTGTCATTTACAAAACCTTTGAAATTCACTGAAAAACCGTAGGTTTCAGACATGTTATAGTTACAAATTAGCATTTAAAAACCTTTGAAATTCACTGAAAAAACCATAGGTTTCAGGGACGTTATAGTTACAAATTAGCATTTAAAAAACCTTTGAAATTCACTGAAAAACCATAGGTTTTAGGGACAGTTATAGTTATTTGGACATTGCACTCGTACAAAACCCGTGAAATTCCCCGTTAGAGTTAGTCCAGCTAACTATAACTCACGCCCCGCAATGCACTGCTGATGACGTCACATATTACATCACTCATGACATGGTCAGTGACATCACTGATGACATCACTGATGACATCTCAAATGACATCACTGATGACATCATCCACGTGATAATTTCATGCATCTTCTCACACCCTAATATAACCTTTGATACACCCACTCTAAATTACAGGCTGCCATTCGCAAAACCATAGACACTCCAACACCAATAACTACATACCCACTCACTGATTCTTAGGTCTACGCACACATCCACTCACTCACCCGTACAGTCACTCATACTTACGGTCACTCAGTACAGGACTATCATATGCACTCATACTCCTATATAGACACTCAAACACCGCCACTCATCCATAGAGGTACTCACACACCTAGTCAGTCATGCAAATAATTAAACACACTACCATTTACTCACCTATACAGTTATACACACACCAGCTCACTTACTCATACAAATACTAGCACATTCTTACGCTCTTATACAATCACTGATACAAGCACACACTCATCCATACAGCCACTATCACAATCACTCACTCTTGCTTATAGCTATTTATATACTCCAACACACATATATACTGCCTTTCACATATGTAGTTACTCACACATGTACCACTGGGACATACATTCACTCACTAACACACTCTTACACACACTTACCCACCCATACAGTCTATCACTGATGCACTGTTTAAACCATCCACCCAGTGAATCACCCACTCACACATCTATGCACAGAGTCGCACACACCCCTCCCACACAAACACTCAGGCACCCATACAGATACTCACACAAGCATTCAATATCTCATATAGACACTCATGTAGCTATTCACAAACACATGCAGCCACTTACACAGCAACAGACAGACGGATACAGACATTCACCCAGTTTAGTCACTAACCCATGCATTCAGTAAGATACGTTAAATCACTCACTTATAGAGTCAGTCACGCACCTACTAAATCATCCATACAGACACTTACACACCCACTCATTCTTCAATACGTCTTTTCCTATATATATTAAAAATATTTAAACTTTACAGAAACACAAAGTCACTGGATGATGTCATCAGTGATGTCATCAGTGATGTCATTTGAGATGTCATCAGTGATGTCATCAGTGATGTCACTGACCATGTCATGAGTGATGTAATATGTGACGTCATCAGCAGTGCATTGCGGGGCGCGAGTTATAGTTAGCTGGACTAACTATAACGGGGAATTTCACGGGTTTTGTACGAGTGCAATGTCCAAATAACTATAACTGTCCCTAAAACCTATGGTTTTTTCAGTGAATTTCAAAGGTTTTTAAATGCTAATTTGTAACTATAACGTCCCTGAAACCTATGGTTTTTTCAGTGAATATATATATATATATATATATATATATATATATTCGTCAAAGAGAGCAGGTCCTTCCGCGATCGAGCCCGTAGTCAGGTGGCACGTGGTGCCGGTAGAACCAAAAACCGGACCTCGTAATCCAAGTAGATATGGAAATAAAGCGCACTCTCGGAAATCCTAGTGCAATAAGCAGAAGCTCTTTATTCCTCAAACATATGTATATCCACACAGTATCGTGATCAAAGTCCCCTGGACAACAATACGACATGGCCACAAAACAATCCTTCAGCGTGATTTATTCAATCTGCCAAATCACTCTACGCATTTCGGAGCGTCCTGCTCCTTGCTCACGAGTAAAAGCGAAATGCAAACAGTGGTGTTTTAACATCATGTGACACACCTCAACAACAAACAGTGAGAACAGACTTGTGCGTGTTTCCATGGTCATAGTGGATACAAGATTGCAGAATATCAACAATTATATAAAGCAGTGTAAATAAATGCATTTGTTCATTGTTAACAACACAATAAATAACATGGTCGTTTAAGCATCCAAGATAATTGCAAGTGTGGGGTGCGAAGAATGAAGAAAGACTCTTTCATACACATTCTTATCCTAAATCAGGAAATACTGGCTTTTGGTACAAATTCAGCGACAGTGAGCAAATGAGGTAACAGAAAATTCTAACAAATAGTACCCATGTTGGAATTCATAATTCATAATGGGGATGGTGCCAACTAAAAACCTGAGCGTCGTCCTGCCCATGTGGGCTTAAAGACACATGTTGGTTGCACCCTTTATCCTTGTGTACATAGACAGAAACCACACAGTGAACCATGCGTCATGTCCAAGTGGGCTCATATCACCAATTTGGCTCAAAACAATATCAAATTAAATCAAAAATGCCCCAGTTCAAAACTCGTATTTGGCAACTCTCTCGACACCTCGAGCACCCCTGAAAAAAACGTCCTGCCACAGTGGGCGAACTACATCTCATCTAACACCAGTGGGAAAAACAGAATAGACGAACCATGCATTCATTATCCAACTGGAACAGTCGCATCCACATTTTTTCACCAATTATAGATATAATCGCTCGTTTTGCCTTCCACTTGCTGTTTTTACACCTCCGAGTCCTGTAAAAAATAAAATAATACCAGGTGAAAAATAACAAAAAGTGCTAGTTACGTTTACATTTACTAATAAATCATGTACAAAAAGATTTGTGAGAATAAAACATTTGTTAAAAACAATTGATTTTTTGCGGCACAGCGATCTATAATAAATTACATAATAAATTAGATCATGACAGAAGTAACTCATCCCAAATGCACTGAGAGCGCCTCATCACTGTTATGTCCTCCTGGGTACAAAGTGTGATACTTAATAATAATTTTTTATTCAAGGCGTCTCAGCTCTTGCACTCGATCTCCGCCTCTTTCTCTTAAAGGGACACTATCTAGTACACAGAAGGACAACAATGCGCTATTCTGGTCATGGTGGGTCGTGAAATGCCTCGCCACAGGCTATTGTTTGTCATTGTGCTTTATCGCCCTCAGATGCTCCAGAATGCGTGTCTTTGCTTTATGTATGGCACTCCCTATGTAGTACTTGTTACATGGGCATCTGAGGCCATACACAGCGAACTCTGTATTGCAAGAAAAGTGTCTCATTATTTTGAAAGGTCTACATTCTGTAGATAACTTCACCTCCTTACAGTTTGTACTATACTTGCAGGCCTTACACCTGCCACATGTAAAAAACCCTTGTATAGTACTATGTTTCTTATCAGATGTAGTTAGTGCTGTACAAATTATGTCTTTTAAAGACTTTGCTTTTCTATAGGTTATCTGCGGATAATCTTCTAGGTATTTCTCCAAATCATTATCAGTTTTTAAAACGTTCCAATATTTATTAAGAGACTTTCTAACTTCTCTGGAATGCTTGTTGATGTTGTGATGAACCTGATATCAGTCATGGGTTCACATACCTTCTTGTTCTTTTCTTTCAACAGATTACTTCTGTCTCTTTTATCAACTTCTAAACAAGCATTCCTTATACATTTCTGAGTATATCCTCTCGCTTGGAAACGTTCTATCATTATCATTTTTTCTTTTTCATAGCCCTCCCCTGTGCTGCAGTTACGTTTGGCTCTAAGGAGCTCACCCAGAGGAATACTCCTTACAAGATTCTCTGGGTGGCAACTCTTAGCATGGAGCAGGCTGTTTCCCGCTGTCTCTTTTCTAAAGAGAACAGTATCAAGCTTGTTATCATTCACTTGTATTTTTAGGTCTAAAAATTCAATTGTCTCTCTACTCAGTTGGCTGGTGAATGTTAGATTAAGTGTGTTCTCATTCAGAATTCTCACAAAATCATTCGAAAGCCGCATTGAGTTATTCCATTTTGTACGAAAGCTAAAGATAAAAAAATGGTATGCGACTTTGCCTGCCAAACAACCAGACAAACATAAGGAGATATGTAGTATCCTTAATGTGAATGACATGGATGTACTGCATACTATGTATGAACTTCAGGACAGTTCTGATTTCAATGTTAACCCTTTCCTTAATTAATTTAGCGAACGAAGACATTGACATTGGCTTGAGTGCTTCCAGTGGTTTTAGGCCAAGATCAATTTTCCTACCCCAAATTGTAAATGAAAATATTAATGTTTTCGAAAAGGGGGTGATTATTGATCTTAAGCCCATGAATCGTACTAGAATGCACTGTGCAAACAATCTTAAAAAGGTTCAAATAGAGGCACTAAAAGAACTGGAAAACAACACTAGCATTGTCATAAAAAAGTCTGACAAGGGAGGGAACATAGTGGTATGGCCTGTTACAATGTACCTAGAGGAAGGCATGAAACAACTCAACGATGTAGAACGATATGAGAAATCGTCCAGAGAATGTTACGACAAAAGCAATAAAGAGTATGAAGGGAAGCTTAATGAGTGGAGAGATCAGGGTATTTTAGAACTTGAGGAATTCCAATTTCTAAAATGTAAATGTCCTAAAATACCGGCACTCTATTTGTTGCCCAAACTACATAAAGATGCCATGAATCCACCAGGGAGACCAATTGTCTCCTCTAGGGGGAGTATGCTGGAAAACACGTCTAAGTACGTGGGCCATTTCCTCCAACCCCTTGTACATGCTCTCCCTTCATACATAAGGGACACAAGTGATTTTCTAAGATGTATCAAAGATCTGGCATGGAAAAAGGAGTACCTTCTCTTAAGTCTAGATGTTAATAGCCTCTATACTTGTATACCCCATCATTTGGGGATAGATGCGTGCAGGCATTTTTTGAAGGGGAGATCCATTTCCTACATCCTTCACACTGAAATGATCATAGAAATGATCATGATTTGTCTCACTAGTAATTTATTTTTGTTTAATGGTACCATCTTCAGGCAATTCCAGGGGACAGTGATGGGCACCTGCTTCACCCCCAGCTTTGCAGGTCTGTACCTCGGCTGGTGGGAGGAGCAGGTAGTCAATAACATCGAACTGTTTAAATCCCATGCCGTCCTCTGGATACGCTACATCGATGATATTTTCTGCGTTTGGAATGGCACTCAAGAGGAAGCCCTTGAGTTTGTTACAACTCTAAATGACAACACCTTGAACCTCTCTTTCAGTAGCCATATAAGTAATGACACTATTGAGTTCCTTGATCTTAAACTCACCGTCAAGAATAATGCACTCATTAGTAAGCTGTTTAGAAAACCCACAGCCGGCAACAATCTTCTGCAAGCTGAGAGTTGTCATCCTCACTCATTGATTGAAAGCATTCCGTATGGCGAACTTATGCGTGCCAGGCAGAATTGCAGCACAAGTGAAGGATTTAATAATGAAATCCGACATATGTCAAAGAGATTCAGTGAACGAGGCTATAACAAAAAAAACATTCAAAGGGCCATTGATAAGGTAATAAACCTCAACAGGAACGATTCATTGTGCCCCAAAGTATAAGAAACTTCTGAACAAAAAATCAGGTTTGTCAGTAGATACAGTAATCAAGCTCTGAACCTTAAGAAAAGTTAAAAAAAACATTGGAACATGCTAAAACTTGATCCTGATTTAGCTCCAGCAATTGGCGAGAATCCAGGGGTCACATTTAGAAAGGCTCGTTCATTACAAGATCGCTTATGTCACTCCTTGATGCAGACTGATAAACCTAAGAATACCATAAAAGGTTTCTACACATGCAGTCAATGCAAGGCGTGCAAGTTCAGTAGTAGTTGTAAGTCAATCAAACTGCCTACTGACCAACAACCTTTTCTGATTGAAAAACATTTGATATGTAATTCCGAATATGTTGTTTATGCCCTGATATGCCAGTGCAAATTGGCCGACATAGGCAGTACCATTCATAGAGCAAAAAAACGCATTTTGGAGCATATGCGGGCTATTCGGAATTTTGACAAACATTACCCAGTGGCACGTCATTTTAAGGCTCATCATTTTAAGGCTCATCACTCGCAGAACTGCAATCAACTTAAGTTTGTTGTACTTGATGCCGTACCAAAACGTGAGCGAGGGGGTGATCGAGTCATTGAATCAAGGAGACTTGAGTCTAAAATGATAATTAAATTTAACACTCCGCATCCAAATGGATTGAATATGGATGAGGAGATGGTGGGACATTTGGGGTGAAACTGTGTTTTTTGCTGCAAAACTTCTTTTTCTTCTGTATAGGTCAATGCCTTTTTAATGTTGTGTGTTGTACAGTATTGTATTTTAACTAATACTTTGTTTTTTTGTTTGTTACAGACAAATATGTGTGGAGAAGCAGAAGAGCTGATATATCTTTAGTTTGTGGCTACGTTTTGGAGATATTGATGATGTTGTCCGTATACATTAAGACACCTTCCGGCTATGCCCACTGGGGCTGTATTGTTTGGATCTTGTAATTGATTGTTCCTTTTAAACTGTGAGGGTGGCGACCGAACCCACAGCACTATTATGCCTTGAATCTGGGGTTTACGATAGCCCACGTGGGCGGAATTGTATTTAATATGGCATTGGCTTGATTAGTATTTATGTTATGCTACAAAGTATGCGTTAGTCTCAAGTTAGCCGTGCCCACTGGGGCTTCAATATGGATCAGTCTCATGCGCTACACTTTTGTTACCGGAAGAGTGCACGTTAGCAATACCAACCTTGTGAAAAGCTTTATTGAAAAATGTCAAAAGTACATTAGCAGCGTAATGCATGAGGGTTACTATGCGTTTGATCTTACAATGGGTTATTCCTGATCATAAAGTTACGCTGTTTGTTAAATCATGATTTACATAGTAATGTGTGTATTTTCACGCTATGTTGCAAATACGCTAGGACACGAGAAAGTCCTGTTTGGTTGTTTAATGTACATTGGGTTTCTTAACGGACAAATTTGACAAAAATGTTATTAGACAATATTACATACGCCACAACTATGTAATGTATAATTGCTGCTATCCTTTCGTGATTTTGACATAACACTGCAAAGTATTTTCTTTATGTTTGTTATAACGCACTTTAAATATGGCAGGAAGTCAGCATTCGCCTAACCCGTGACCAAGGAATGCGTGAACTCTGAAACGCGTTGGGTTTCTATTTTGGTTGCCGTGTGTGGATTAAATATACACTTTTTGAAATTGAGTATCGGCTCTGTTCATATCTTCATTCCGTATTAGTTGTGAAGACTGTTGCAGTTGTGTTGGGATATATATATATATATTCACTGAAAAAACCATAGGTTTTAGGGACAGTTATAGTTAGTTGGACATTGCACTCGTACAAAACCCATGAAATTCCCCCGTTATAGTTAGTTCAGCTAACTATAACTCGCACCCCCGCAATGCACTGCTGATGAAGTCACATATTACATCACTCATGACATGGTCAGTGACATCACTGATGACATCACTGATGACAGCCCCCCCACACAGGTTCATTAAATTAAATAAAAAGAAGCCCCGGGGGGTGGCGGTCCCCGGGGCTGCGGGAGGGCCGAGTGCCCTCCCGCCCCATTTTGAAATAAAAGCCCCAGGGGGGTGGCGGTCCCCGGGGCTTGAGGGGGCCTTAGAGGCCCCCCAAATATTTTTATTAACCCCCGCAAGCCCCCGGGACTGGGCCCACCCGGGGGCCAATTAAGAACAAAGCGCGGGAGACCGTGCTTCGTTTTTCGTTTTTATTGGCAGGATCCGCGCACCCATCGCGTTCTTTGCCGATGTAGGACCCCCTGAGCAGGCCTAGGGGGTCAGGGTGTTTCTACCCTGCCCCCTTTTTGCGTTTTTTGCGTCTGTTTTCATCTTTTCTTGTGCCTCGGTTCTACCGAGGAACAAGATGGCTGCCAACACTTCCTGATTTGGAGTGTTGACAGCCAATTAGCATACAGCTCGTGATCGGGATGGTACGCGGACCCTACGCGGCCATAGATATATATGTGATTTTACTTTTGATTTTCTCAGGAACTACTGAACGGATTTACACCATTTAAGCAAAAGGCACGACTCTGAACCAAGGGGTACCTTTTTGCCAAATTTGGTGTAATTCCGTTCAGCAGTTCGGGCTGTAGCTGCGATGAAAGGTCCCTATGGAAAAATGAATGGGGAAAACACGTTTTGGGACCCCCCTTTTTTCTCGGCCCCCTCTTGATGAATCACCCCGAGACTTTCAAGATAGGAGCGGACCAGAGCGGGCCACAAAGTTTGAAAATTTCGCGAAGATTCGTCAACTGGCGCCAAAGTTATTTCAAATAGAATGTTGCGGATTTCCTATGGAAAATAGGTCCTAACTATAACTATCTACTGGCGACCGCCAGTAGATAATATATATATTTATTTATATGTATATATTTATATATATATGTTTATATATATATATATATATATTCACGAAAAAAACAAAGGTTACAACAACATTATAGTTAGGCTCAGATTTCACTCATACATAACTATTGAAATTCAGCAGTTATAGTTACCTGTACTAACTATAACGTACACCCCAGCAATGAAATGCTTATGACCTCACATATTACATCACTCATAACATGGTCAGTTACATCATGGAGCATGAGTCTCTGACTGGATCTGTGAGTGGGTGCATTAGTGTCTTTGAAGGTCTGTGAGTAGATGGATGAGTCTCTGAGTGGGAAAGTGAGTGAGTTTGGAGTATCTGACTGGGTCTGTGAGTGGTTGTGTGAGTCTCTGAGTGGGTGTGTGAGTGGGTGAGTGAGTGAGTGTCTGAGTGGGTCAGTCAGTGGGCGTGTGACTCTCTGAGTAGATCTGTGAATAGGTGCATGAATCTCAGAGTGAGTCGGTGAATGGGAACATGAGTGTCGGAGGGGGTCTGTGAGAGCATGTGAGAGTCTCTGAGTGGGTCTGTGAGTGGGTGCATGAGAGTCTGAGTGGATCTGTGAGTAGGTGCATGAGTGTCTCAGTGGGTCTTTGAGTGGGTGTGTGAGTCTGAGTGGGTGTATGAGTCTGAGTGGGTGTGTGAGTGGATGCATAAGTGGGTGTGTGGGTGAGTCTCTGAGTGGGTCTGTGAGTGGGTGCATGAGAGTCTGAGTAGATCTGTGAGTGGGTGCATGAGTGTCTCAGTGGGTCTTTGAGTGGGTGTGTGAGTCTGAGTGGGTGTATGAGTCTGAGTGGGTGTGTGAGTGGATGCATAAGTGGGTGTGTGAGTGAGTCTCTGAGTGGGTCTGTGAGGGTGTGTGTGAGTCTCTCAGTGGGTGTGTTAGTGTGCAAATGAGTGCTTGAATGGATCTGTGAGAGGGTGCATGAGTGTCTGGGTGTGGCTGTCAGTGGGTGTATGAGTCTCTCAGTGGATCTGTAAGTGGATGCGTGAGTGGGTGTGTGAGTATATGAGTGGGTCTGTCAGTGGGTGCATAGTAAAAAAAAGTAGGGGCCACACAGGTGCAGGTCCTTGTGCCAGCTCCCCCTGTGACAGTCCTTGCTTCCAGCTTGCATGCAATCTGCTACCCCCTGTTGCCTTCAGTTTTGTGCCTCCTCTGCTCACTTTCTGCTCATTTTTCTGCCTCTTCTCTCCTCCCTCCCGTCTATTTTGCCTCTTTCTGCTTCTTTTGCCCATTATGTTGCCTCTTTCCGCTCCCTCCAGACCTTTATTCTGCCTCTTACTGCTTGTTTCTGACCTCTATTTTGCCTCTTTCAGCTCATTCCGCCCATTATTTTCCCTCTTTCTGCTCACTCCTGACCTTTATTTTGCTTCTTTCTGCTTGTTTCTGACCTTTAGTCTGCCTCTTTTTCTGCTAGTTTCTGACCTTTATTCTGCCTCTTTCTGCTCATTTCTGATCCTGCCTCTTTCTGCTCATTTCTGTCCATACTTTGCCTCTTTCTGCTCGTTTCTGACCTGTATTCTGCTCCTTGCTGCTTGTTTCTGACCTCTATTTTGCCTCTTTCTGCTCATTTCTTTACAATCTCAAACATGCAAAAACAATATCCCGCTTGACCTGTATTTCTTCTTCTGTGCCTATTCAGTGCTACATGTTCTGACCAAAAACCATACACAATTTCCATATTTAGTAATGTGAAACGTCTTTTATTTATTTTTGGTTGTATTTCTCAATTTACTTAATCCCACCAATACATACCGCTCTTTGGAGAGATTCCAGTGCACAACACCTCAACGGCTGAAACAGGCCAACTCTTCCCGTTGTACTGTTTTCTGTGTATGTGTGGAGTGGCTGGAGTTTGCCTTGTATGGATGGTATGACAGGTAGTGTTTTATTAATGCACGAGTGAGTGGATTGTTGGATGGGGATCAAAACATTTGTATTTTTATATGTATAGGATTTGTGTCACTATGGGTTTACATAAGAAGGCTTGGAAAATATATGTTAAGCATTGTGAAATATGTGACTAACGTATGCATCAGTGCCTAAGTAAATTGAGAAATAAAAATATATATATATATATATTTTTCATAAATAAACATGCAAATTGTGTATGGGTTTTGGTTGGAACAAGAAAAAATTCAGGTCAAGTGGGATATTGTTTATGCATGTTTGGCATTGTTTTTCCCTCTGTCCCAGACCTTAAATTACATTATTAAGGGGTCCCTTTTTGCCTTTTTGGTGTTTTCTGCCGCTTCGTGCTTATTTTTCACCTTTATTTTGCTACTACCTGCACGTTGCTGACCTTTATTCTGCCTCTTTCTGTTCATTTTTTACCTTTATCTTGCTTATTTCTGCTCGTTTCACCTTTATTTTGCCACTTCCTGCTGGTTGCTGATGTCTGTTCTGCCTCTTTCTTCTCATTGCTGACCTTTATTCTGCCTCTTTCTGCTAATTTCTGACCTTTATCTAGCCTCTTTCTGCTCGTTTCTAACCTTTATTCTACATCTTTCTGCACGTTTCTCATCTTTATCTTGCATCTTTTTCCTCCTTTCTGACCTTAATTCTGCCTCTTTCTGCTCCCTTCTGACCTTTTCCTGACTGCGGAGGGAGCCTCAAGGCCCCTGCGGATCCAGCCAGCACCCCATCTCTTGTGGGAGCCGACATTGTTGATGCACACAGGGAGCTGCTAGAAATGCAGCTTCCTGCATGCAGTAGCAATACTTTCATCTATTTCCCTGCCTGCATATCTGCAGGCAGGGAAAGAGATGAAGCCTCCGCTTCGAGTGGGTTGGAGCACATTGACACCTCCTGCCCACTGGAACCAGGGTGTTTGCGTTTGCTTGGCAGGAACTGTCAGCTCATGCCAAGCATAAGCAAACAGTTATGTCCTGAGGGTGGGTACCCCAGGACATAGCAGGAGCCAGCCCTGGGGGGTGTTGGTCCCCAGGTCCATTATTAGCTCCTGGCCCCCCTCCCACATGTATTTTACTTGCTGCCCAGTGGAGGTGGTAGATCCCAGGGCGTGGGGGGTCCACGTGGCTATAAATAGACCATGGAGGGGGGTGCGCATGGACCCCCTCCAATATTTTAAATTAAGCTTCAGGGAGGTGGTGGTCTCCAGGGCTCAAGAGAGCCCACAGAGGGGGGTCCATGTGGCCCCCTCCAATATGAAAAGAAACCCCCGGGGAGGTGGTGGTCCCCTGGGCTCTAAGAGCCTTAAAAGGGGGGGCCCCATCTTTTTTTTAATAAATGCCCCTGGAACCTGGCCCACCCGGGGGCTCTAATCAAAAGAAGCATGAGAGGCTGCGCTTGTTTTTTTCTACAACTTTTGCAGCACTGTGCTGTTGGCCACATAAGTCTCAATGACAGTAGCAGCATGGTTTACTGTTACCAAAGTCTTCTCCAAATCCATCCATGCTGCAGCCACCATTGCGTCCTCCTTTCTCAGGAGACAGCATAATTGCATGATCACTTGCAGCATATCCGAGTATCTCTTTTGCCTTGGGATGGGATTACTTTAATTGTAATTCAGACAGCTGTACACTTCTAGAGTGCTTTATTTTCATTGGCTCCAAGCTAGTTGATATTTACCCAGAGAATTCCTAACAAGAGGCTGAGGCAACCCTCATGACAATCACAACACCATATCACTATGCTTTGTTATCTAACTTATCTTAACAGCTGCCTGCAATCCTCAAACCACCAGATAAATGATGGTGATAGTTATTATGGATACTGATAATTGCAAGCATATACACCCACCCCAAAACTCATAAAAGTGAGCATCCAGCTGGACGGCTCATAGTTTCTGGGTGCAGTTCCATTCCAGAACTTATGTGCCAGTACATGAATTTTTTTCAAGTGTTTTGTACTATCTATACCTGCATATATATGCAACAGCAGTGTTTTTTGACAACAGCTTTGAGGGGTTTAATTGTGCCGGTGACAAGACTCTTAGCTTCAATAGATACTGTATACTAATGTTTAGATGAAACATCAAACATAAGTGAACATCAGATTGGGTCCTTTATTTACTTATAGGTTATGCTTAACAGTGTGCATTCCTGGATTCCGCTAGCTCTCCCTTCCTACTGGAAGGGAAAGATGGCCGAAGATGAGCATGGCATTGGCAAAGGGAGAAATATACGGAGAGTTGAGTCCTCCTCGAAGGTTCAGGTAACTCTACAAACCCTAGTGCTTCTTTAGTGCTAAGAAATATGTGTGTTTCCCCAGATCACATTAAATTTCGTTCCTGCATAATTTTACGGATGACATTCTTCTAACGAAAACTTTTCTTTGCTTGCCAAAATCAATTTTTTTTAACGGCAGGTCATCCTCTAACCAGCAAGTGTGGTGGAAAGTTCCATCTCCCGTGCACTGGTCTCTGCATCTTGAGACGACCCAGGTTGAGATTTTTAGGGTGATTTAGAGGCAAAACCTGTTGCAAACAATTCATGAAAAAAAAAAAAAGTGTCTGTTGACAATAGATTATCCACCAGTGGATGGCTTGGCACATGCCCATGTAAATAGTTGTAATAGTGCTACAGGCAAATCCAAAGTAATGAGGTCGTCTATATGTTGTGGATGTTTATTTCCAGAACTTTGAGGCATTACAAACTTTTGAATTATATATAATGGATCGGTGACCATTTTAAAGGCAGTTTAACTTATATGGGGTTGTAAACATGGCTCTGAGGTTATATGCCATTGTGCTAATTTCAGGAATGTGCCTAGAGTATTTTTCCAATCTATGGAGGGTTATCCATAGGGCCTGACAGAAGGTGGCAAAAGCACGCCTGTCAAACTCTTGACTTAAAATTACAGGTAACGTGAAGTCTTTAAGATGGTGATCCCATTAAGGTGAATACATTATATTTATTTGGAGGGTTTTTAAGGTTGAAAAATGGGGTGAGCCCATTAAAGTCTATGGAAGCATTTTCTTTATTAGGTGGCGAATACCAGTAAAAAAGAGGGTAATATCCATACACTGTAGGTTACTTGACAGAACGTATGTTATAGTGAGCTAGCTATAACATGCATCCCCGCAATACACTGTTTACGACCTCACATATTACATCACTCATTAATGGCATCACTGAGTAGCAGTGTATGGCAAGAACGCAAATTATAGTTAGCTCACTGAACTATAATTGGTGAATTTCAGTTGTGTTTTTGTTTTTTAAATGTTACATTGTGTGTGAGATTGTCACCTAACTATAGCATCACTTTAACCTTTGTTTTTTAGCAAAGTTCTGGGGCTTTTTGATCATATGCAGTCAATTCAAAGCCTTGCACATCTTTCCTCTGTGCAGAGGAGGGGGTTAGTAGCATGGATAGTGTTCCCCCTATTGCCGGCAACTCACTCATGCACATGACCTTTTAATGCAACCAGTTGGTGTTTACACACAACATGTGATTGTGAGTGGAAGAGAGGATACAAATGTTTTTTGTTTTTGTTTGGTTTTTCACTTTTTTTTATTTTCACATTTTTTACAGTTTCTAACTATGGATTTTGTAATTTGTTTAGTTTTTTTTTACTTTTTATAGTTGTAACTAGTTTTTGTATATTTGTTTATATTGTTTTAAATATTGTTAACCTATTTAATTGCGTATTTTATTTGTAAACAAGTATTTGTATTCTGTTTAGAGATGCTGTTAGATGGCCTTTTTACATTTTCTTTTATTAAATTCACCACATACAGCTTTATGATACTGTCTGCAGTATATGCCAAAATGCTGCATGTTGTCATCATTCTATTGCTCTTTTTGTTCCAGTATTTCCTGTGGAGCAGTTTGTTCCCTTTCTACCACTTGCTTCTTCTTCATCTATGGACGTGCTATGGAACTTGAGCTCCTAGCCCTCAGGCGCTTCCACGTTGCAGTGGTTTCCACTGAATACTGTCCAGGTTTACTTTTATAAACTACCTTCTTGCATTAAGTGCATGTACCCTCCAGCACACTATTTTCCTCTTGTTGGAAGTTCAAAAACCTGCCACAACAGGGATTCCTTCATTGGCTTTGCTTAGTGTGGTGCTGTGAAAGTGCTTGGGAGAACACTGATGCAATCATCTTCAGATGGTGTACCTTGCATAGGCCTGGTGGATGATGAACTTGGTATTTGCTGGTCTCCGGTTTTCTCTGAGGTCATGATGGCTTTGGATTGCATTTACTGTCTCTGTTAAACACCAATCCACTGATGGTGTTCAGCAGAACTATTTGAGGTTGTCTCTAAAGGGCGGGGACTGTTTTCCAGTAGTGCCCATTGAGTGGCCAATAAAATGACTGTTTTCACTTTTTATTCATTTTGACTTTTTACAAATTACCACTGTAATCATCTGGGACCCATAGAACCAATGAGAGGGAGACTTGTTTGGGCTTTATTTCCTGGTCTGGGTCCTGCAGGAGTACCGTGGGATCTGGAATTTCCCCCCAAAAAAGTTGTGCTCACTATGACGGGGTAATTTTATTAAAACTTTGAGCCTAGAGGTTTCCTCACATGCCAAAATAAGAAAGGTGGCTTGAAGGTTTTAGTGACATTTCTGCATTTTTAAGTGTCTCAGTACCTAAACAAACTGGTACTATTTTACTCATGACCGAGAGTCACCATATCATTGACTAATGTCATTAGTTTGGTGTATAGTCAGGACGTTCCCACTCTCTTACTCTTATTAGAGAGTGGCAGTTAACAGTATTTACACTGTTTCCAGTTTATGCTGTCTTTTGTTTGCTTTTTCAAAATAATTTTGGTGTATAAACCAAAAGAAAAAATTAGTGCCTGTAGGACAAGACTGTGAACACTACTCAGGCATTGAAGAGGAGCTGCAGGACGACCCATTAATCACTTGTGTGGGACATTTTCAATATACCACCCACCGAGAAAGTGGTAAGGTACAGGCATAAACAAGCAGTTTTACGGAGGTAGTAGGAAGAAGTATTCTTTTGATAACTTTGGGATGTTGAAGCACTTGAAGGTGTGGAACATCAGACAGCTCAATTCTGCAAAGAGGAAGGAAGATGAAGGAGCCCCAACATCAAGTTCTCTATTGCACGGTGTAGAAGCATGTGACAGTGCTGATCCTGATGCTTCAGCTGCCCTCACTTGGGATCAAAACTGCCTGCACAAACACATCACCCTCTTCTGCATGGATTGTGGGACATTTAGCATGGGCGCAAACTAAGCTAAACATATACCAGCTCTTGACTGCACATGAGCAGGTGTGCGCAAAAAGTATTTTCTTTTCTTCTTTGGATCTAAGTTTTCATGTCCCTTTGCTTATGTTTTTAGTTGAATCCCCCAAAGTTTCAAAAAAGTAAACAACAAAAACTGCTTGAAAATAATGAAAAAGGATCTTGTTGAAACCCTCTTTCATGGTTGAAAGATAGAAAAAGAATTTATGTAGTTTGCCATGTATGTCTATTTGTATACATATTTATATTCACTGAAAAAACCTAAGGCAACATTATCGTTAGGTTTACGTTTTACGCACACAAAATGATACAAATTAAGCAGTTATAGTTAAACTTATACTTATACTTATGTTAAGAAACTATAATGCATAACCTAAAGTTAATTTACAGCACAATTTATAGTTTCTTCAGATAAGTATAACTATACCTATAACTATAACTGCTGAATTTGTATGGTTTTGTGTGTGTAAAACGTGAACTTAAATATAACTTTCCTGTAGACTTTGTTTTTTCAGTGAATTTCTATGTTTTATTTAATGTAAAGTATTATATATTTACCATATGTAAATCCAATTACTGCTGCATACGGCTGCCAACCCTCTGCATGCAGGCAACCCCACGCTGGACACGGCCTTTGGCCGTGTGCGATGGGGTTTGGATGTGAGTGGGTGTATTTTTTTCATTGTGCTTCAGATGCGCGGATCCACCACAAAGTTATACTCGGTGAAGCACTGAGCACGACGATGGATATGCGAATCGTTGCGGAGGCCCAAAAAGCATTTTTTGGGGGGGCATCTGTACTATGGGAGCAGGATACCTGTATCCACACCCCTTCTGCTATTTTCACTCTGCTTTCCACTCCCGGCCAACCAAGAAACAAAATGGAGGCTGCAAGTTTCCTGTCAGGTTGCAGCCAGCCAATTAGGGCTTTACTTTTGACCCTGGATCTGTGGATCCCCCACGAGTGGATCCACAAATAATTTGTGTTTCTACATATAAAAATGAATGCCAGATTTACACCAAATTACAAAAAGCACTCTTTATGGACCAAGATCTACCTTTTAGCCAAATTTGGTGTAAATCCGTGCAGCGGTTTGGGCTAAAGTTGTGCTCGAAACTGCAGAATTCCCATAGATATTGCATGGGGAAAAAGCATTTCGAGACCCAACCCCTTTGCTCTACCCCACTTCATAAATCACCCTGAAACTGTCCACACATCACCTAAAGTGAATGGCAAACTAGTTTTGAAAATTTTGTGAAGATTATTCAAATGGCACCATTTTGTTATTAGCAAAACAAAAAACGCTTCGTCTATGTGAAAAGTTGGTCCTAACTATAACTACCATAAAAATGAAGGAGAGAACTCTGGGCAGTTCCCAAGTTTAGGTGGAGAGCAGCTCCTATATAGAGCACCCTACAACACCTGCAACTCTCACCTCAAATGTCTGCTTTTCAATCAAAGTTTTTAAGCATAGGATTAGCACAATTCCATCCACACCGAGATAGAGAGATAGTCAGATATTTGAGGTGAGAAAGGGCCGCTGGTGTTGTAGGGTGCTCTATAGAGGAGCTGCTCTCCACCTAAACTTGGAAATTACCCAGAGTTCTCTACTTTTTTGTATAATTTATGTAGCACTCTATGCCTGAAAGGGTTTTGTTTTGACTTATACTGGCTGCTCACTTGTGTCAGGACAAAGCTAAACCCCTCTGAAGTGCTATAATGAAAGTGAAACGTGTCAGGGGTTGCTTTTACTAATTTCAGGTTGGCTTGGATGGTATTTTACCAATCTAAAGCTGTCATACCGTGCTTGGAGTGGTAAAAGGCCTTTGTCAATTTACAGCTCGGCGTGAATGGCACTGTGCACATCCTATGCTTAAATCATCATCCAGTGACTGTGAGTGTTCATAAAACGTTTATGAGTGTAAAATGTATATACCAAGGTGTATTAGTGAATCAGTGGGTGTACGAGTGCCTGTATGGATGATTCTGTGGGTGCATGACTGACTGTATAAGTGAGTGATTAGGTGTCTTAGTGAATGTACAGGTGGGCGACTGGTTGTGTGAATGTTTGTATCAGTCTGTGAGTTTTTCAGTGAATTTCTATGGTTTTTAACTAGTAGTCACGTTTGGAGAGTGGTGGAGAAAAGGAGCGGGCCTCCTTCCACTTTCAAATGTGAGTGTTCTAGTCTTCTTCTATAATGAAACAAAGAAGACTAAAACTCCTAGAATTCAAATAAAAACATTTGTTGTAAGCAGCACTGCATATATTCACATATAAAACTTTGACATCTTATACTACATTATTACACATAAGTTTAACCATTAGTGTTCAGTCTTTTTTTCTACCACTTACAGAATGGAGAAAGGGAATACAATTAAGGGGAAGCACAGTTGTTTGGTGGAGATTTAACTCTGTCTGTAGTCTTGCCATCTTCTCTATATTCATTTTGTAACTGATTTCTGTATAAAGACGCTTGAGGAACAATCACATTGCCTAAATTACACATATACAAGGTCGCTGGAGACATTATCTGGAGGTCCTTTATGCAGGTGTAGTGTAGAATATGCACTAAACATTCACCCAACAAGGTAGCACTTACTAATTAATCAGCAGAAAGTACTCCATTGGGTAGACATTTTGTGCAAAACTGTGGATTCTTCTTATATAAATACAGAGGTAAAGTTCCATTCTGGCCCTGATGCTCGTTTTACAAAAATTAAACCTCAGAGGGAGGCACTTACAAAAATAAAAACAGCAGGTGCCTTAGTTGAAGCTCCACTTCTGTAAAGGACAAATCATCCTAACTTCATGCACTTGGCCAAGGCAAAGCGAGTCTGTTTTCTCTACAATTCTACATTAAAAAATGATCTAAAATCCTTGATGAAGGCGAATGCATCGTTTAATTATTGGAGCGCAATTTGTTCTGTAATGACTGCCCAAGACAAGTGGGGTTTTCATGTCTTCTCCTGGCCTGAGAGCAGAGTCCATGGTTCTCCCTTTTAATTACTGCTGATTATACAAATGTGCAAAATCACCAACAAGCTCCACTCATCTGGCCCACCCCTTTAATGCTACTAGAAGGCAATGGTGTTCCCGCCAATTTCCAGGATGATAGCTCAATTTACCAAAGTGACCCGAGCATGTTTCCTGCAAATTTGATGGAATGTTCTTGATGCTGAGGAATATGAGGACATCATCACCAAACAAAGAACCACTTGCTTCATATAATTAAGAGAAAGTACCCTTGTTTCATGGAGATTCAACTCTTTGTCTCGTCTACTATATATGAGGATTCATTTTACCACTGATTTCTGTATGTAGCTGCTCGAGGAACAATTAGATTGCAAGCATTACACATACACAAAGCTACTGGAGAAATTACCTCATGGTCTTCTACACAGCTGTAGTGTAAAGTATGCATTAGACCAAACCAAAGGTTAAAGTAAAGCTTTTGTTAGGTGTGATAAAAAAGATCTGCTTTTGTTTTCTTTTTTTTAAAAAACCTTATACATTTATTGACAAAAAATGTTTAAGTTATGTTATAGTTTGGTGAATACAGCTGTGGTCCGTGCAGGTAACAGCGGTGGGGCAGTGGGGCCGCGTGGGGGGTGATTTCGAGGGACGATGCAGAGGGAAAATTAATTATTTATTTAATTTTACCTCAGCATCGTCCCTCGAACCCCCCCCCCCACGCGGCCCCACCACCCCACCGCTGTTACCTGCATGGACCGCGGCTGGGTGAATATGTCAGTGACAACATTAACATTTAGAACAAAACAAATCTGCTGAAATTCACCAGTTATGATTAGCAGAGCTAACTATAACTTGCATCTCCACCATGCACTGCTTATGACCTCAAATATCACATCACTCATTGTTAGACTTGGCATCTTTTGGCGTGTTTACCCTGAGTTTTTGCTTTCTGACCTCCCGGTTTTGACTCTGTGCTGGCTTAGTGTTTCTGCGCACTTTTCTCACTGCTGATCAGTGGTAAAGTGCAAGTGCTCCTGTGGTAAAATGTGTTATGGATTGGTCTTTCCATGATTGGATATTTGATTTACTTGTTAGTCCCTAGTAAAGTGCACTGAGTGTGCAAGGGCCTGTAAATCAAATGCTACTAGTGGGACTGCAGCACTGATTGTGCCACCCACGTGAGTAGCCCTGAAAAGGTAACTCAGACCTGCCATTGCAGAGTCTGCGCGCAGTCTGGTACTGCCATGTTGACATGGCAAGTGCACCCACTTGCCAGGCCCCAACCTTCCCTTTTCTTACATGTCAGGCACCCCTAAGGTAGGCCCAAGGTACCCCTGTGGGCAGGGTGCAGTGTATGTGAAAGGTAGGACATGCCCTGGTGTGTGTGGCATGTCCTGATAGTGAATTACTGCCAATTTTGTTTTCACTATTGCAAGGCTTCCTGTTCCCCATAGGACAGAATGGGAAGTCTGTTTATAACATCTTATAAACATAACTGGCCCTGGGAACTAGGTAAGAAAATGAAGTTTATATGCCTGAACTCAGAATCTAAAGATGCATCTTTTAGTGAAGGTGATTTTTACATTCTGTGTTTGAAAATACCACTTTTAGAAAGTAGGTATTTTCCTGCTCAGTCATCCTGTGTGCCTCTGTTGGAATGTGGATTGCGTGTCTGGGTTTTGGATGACAGAAGGCTGGGGAGCAGGAGTGGCTCCAGATAGTCTAGGTGAGTCAGGAAAGGGCTGAAAAGACCTGGGCTGCAACTGGGGAAGGGGGAGGAGATTTCCTTGCACCTCAAAGGGCCTGGTCTGCCTCTGACAATGCCGTCTCCACCTCCTGCCAGGAAGTCACACCAGAGAAGGCAGAACTGGTTCTGGCTGGGCACAGACACTCTCTGCCTAAAGGATCAAAGGATTTTGGGATATAAATATTGGGGCCCAGACCCCTGAACTTTAGAACTCTTTTGGATCAAGAAGACTGCCAAGAAGAAGAGTTGGAGAAGCTGTGAGGAGGAACTACCACTTTGCTGTGTGCTTTGCTGTGTTGGCCTGCAGTGGCTGCTTATGTCTTGGGCAGTGAAAGGACTGGACTGAACTTTCTGCAATCTACTTTGTGAGTTTCTCCAAGGGCTTGAGGTAGAGCTTGCCCCCTGTTCAAGAAGTCTCAGGCACAACAAAGACTTCAAGCTCTTCTGCCCTCAGCACTGGGGACTGTGTGTTTTGTGCTGCAACAGAAGAAAAGCAATTCGACGACCTCTACGACGCCGCTGCCGACTCTGTGTCCCGAAGGCACCGCAGAGGGCACCGCCGCAACGCCGCACCGTGACCCTGGTCTCACCGACGATGGCTGCTGATGCCGCCACCGAGCCGCTGCTCGCTCCACGACCTGTGGGCACCGCACTCCCCACCGCTTCACGACAACACCTTGGCACCGCAGAGGGCACTGCCGTAATGCCGCACCGCGACCCTGGTCTCACCGGCGACGCCTGCTGACGCCGCCACCGAGCTGCTGCTCGCACCGTGACCTGTGGGCACCGCACTCTGCACCGCCTCGCTTCACAACGACGCCTTGGTATCCCCGACAATGCCGCTCCATGCCGAAATCTACGCTGCTGCTTGCACCGTGGTTCGAGGGCACCGCTCGTAAAGTTACACGACGCACCGCCCTCATCCCGCACCGCAGCCTTGGCCTACCGACGCTGGCACCATCGACTCCAGTTCGTCAGCTGACGACAGCGCTTCAGCCACGACGACGCCGCTGCTTGCACCGTAACCTGCCAGCACCATGACGAGCACCGCCTTCATCTCGCACCGTGACCCTGGTCTCACCGACGACGCCATCTGATGCCGCCACCGAGCCGCTGCTCGCACTGCGACCTGAGGGCACTGCATGCTGCACCGCTGCACTTCGCACCGCAGCACCCGGTGCCTGCCGACGCCAGCTCTCCTGACTTCAACAGAGAGGAGATCGATCTGCAACGTGTGTGACTTCGACGGCCTGACGATCCCTGCACCGACCTCCGGAACTGACGCCTGCGCACGCCGTGCTTTCGGAAGCCCAACGAGAGGTCGCCGACGCCCTGCATTTCTAAAAGGTACTGTTTGCGGGTCTTCCCAACACCGTAGCTGACCCGCGACGCCGCGGTCAGCCAGGACTGTTTTGATTTGTTTGCTCACTACGCCGTGATAGCCCCGGACAGAGCTATCGACATCACGGAACTGTTTTTAAAGCATATTTTGATAACTGAAGATTTTGAAGAACTGTATTGTGGATTTTTATCGTTTTTGGTCTTGTCTTAAGTATATAAAAATATTGGATATTTTTCTAAACTGTTGGGGTGTCCTTTTGTAGTGCTTACACTGTATTACTGTTGGTTATGTGCAAATGCTTCACACACTGCCTCTAAGACAAGCCTGACTGCTCGTGCCAAGCTACCAAGGGGGTGAGCAGGGGTTATTTTAGGAGTGTAACTCCCTTACCCTGACTAGAACGAAGGGTCCCTATTTGGACAAAGGTGCAAGCCCTTGCCAACTAGAGACCCCATTTCTAACATTGTTGGCAGCGGTGGGATAGGACTTGCTTTTGCACTTGACTTACAGTGATTGGTGTGCACTACTACCATATTGCAGACCATTACGTGCCACATACTGGTTCTTTTTCTTTTTGGCTTATTTTCGATCTTGCCAGTTTGAACTTGCTACTTTATCATGCTGGAATCAAGAGCATCATCCGTTGCATACCTGGAAATTGCCTTTGAGGAGGATAGGTTGGAAGCCTGCGATGTTAGGGAATTGAAATCAATTTGCAAAAACCTAAAAGTCCAAGTCAGAGGCCTCACTAGGAAGGACGAGCAACAAAAGGCGCTGAGGGCCTGGGTAGCAGCCAGACATGCCAGCGAGCAGTCTGGTGATCTCACTGGAGAGGCGGAGGAGCCTATTCCTAGGGTGGATGTGCTTTTGGGAGGGGGAACCCTCCAGGCCAGGCAGCAGTGGCCTGTCCCCAGAAGAGCTGGAGGACAGGCAGGAAGCAAGGAGAGTGGGAGTAGAACTGGACAAGCTTAAGTTAGCCATGGAAGAGAAAAGGATGATGTAAGACCACGAGATCAGGATAAAGGAGCTGGATCAGAGAAGTAGAGCCATCTCAGATGGTGGCAGCAACTCGTCAATTCAGGCAGACAGAATTGTGCACATCCCTAAAAATGTAGGCAAAGAATTCAAGAAGGGGGATGACATACAAAGGTGGTTTCAGGGGTGCGAGGCAGCAATTCACATGAATGGGGGCCCCGAGGAGAATTGGGGAGCAGGATTGTGGCCTCTCTTCCCAGAAGAAGCAATGGATACTTTAATATCTTTGGGTAAGGGGTCTCACCTCACCTATCCAGACAAATTACAGGGATCAGTTCAGGTCCAGTAAGAAGTCTGATGCCAACACTTGGTTGGAATGTGTGGATGTCTTTTGCCGGACACTAGATGGCTGGGTGAAGGGCAGTAATGTGACAGATTTTCAGGGGCTCTACAATTTGATTGCATGGGAGCACTTGTCTAGTCTATGTTTTGCAGATCTGTGCCAGCACCTAGTTGATAGTAAGCTGACTGACCCCAGGAAGCTTGCTATGGAGGCGGACCACTGGGTGAGTACCAGGGTCCACAAGAAAGCGTTTGGGGGAGACTCAGCCAAAGGTGGGCAGGGTCCCCAGCAGAAATGTGGGGGGACAAGGGTAAAACACAGGAGTTCTCTAAAGGGCCCCAAATTAACACCCAGGGTAAAGGTTCCCATCCCCCCTGGAGATAAGAAGCCAGGGGTCTCATCAGGAAAGCCTGCTGAGACCGGCCCCCACAGGTGTTTTGCATGTGACCAGGTGGGCCACATGAAGGGGGACCCCAACTGTCCAAAGGGGGATCAGCTACCCACCGGTGGGCAGTCCAAGGTGTTGGCTAGTGTAGCGCTTGGGGAGGAGGAGTACCCAGAGGAGGATGGGGATCCAGCAGAAATGACCCTCGTCTCACTAGGGGACAGTGAGATGGTCCCAGGACACCAGGTGCCCCCTAACACAAAGAAATACAGCACCTGGGTGACCATCAATGGGAAAAGGGTAGAGGCTCTCAGAGATACTGGAGCCAGTGTGACCTCAGTCCGGTGTCAATATGTGTAAGAATAGGGGTACCCCTGATAAAATTTCCTAAATCAGGGAAAAGATATTGAGTGAGAACAAAACATTTAGGAAATAGATTTCAAAAGTGGACCTTAATATTTACATAAACAGTATATAACCACCCATGTTTAAGGTATCAAAAATATTTTTTATTATTTACATAAACAATTTTATCTTATTATTAATAGAAAAAAGAAAACAGATAAAAACATTGTCTCTTTAAATGCAATTATACAATGTGCACAATGATGATGGTTTTAATACATTCAACTACATTGAGAGGCCATGTTTTCTAAAGTAAATATTCAGGCATGCTGATACATTTACAAAGTACCCTTTAGTACACAGTATCTAAGAGTATCAAACAGAATTTCTGTATTTTTCTGGGAGAGGAAACATGGATTTATACAAAACAAATCAATTTATTTCATTAAAGGACAGTCATATGTGGCATGGCTCTTGAAAATCTGTGTCCTACGCGCGTTTCGGCGATGCACCTTCATCAGGAAGCCATGTACTTGTTACTAATGAAACCTAAACATGGTATATATAAAAATTCATATCAGTATCATCAATTGGTCCTACTCAACATTCTGCTCTCAAAGGGAGTCAGAAATAACATTTAAAATCATTATTAAAAGTACTTGTCACAGAACAAGAAAAGTGCACTAGAAAATAGTGGATTCACACTAAAAGGGAATCAATCTAAGCATTTCAAGTGTAACAAACAGAACTCAGTCTCACTGAACGTTCCCATCACCAATCATCCTGTGATTAATGGGTTTGAAACGTGAAAAGATAAAGAGCATAGCCAGAATAGAGACTTAGAATGCAACTTTCTAGTTGCTATTATAGTGGATAGCGGGCCACTAGATGCATGCACGTGTAAAGGATACACAGGGGTGTTACTAGTGCATGTAGCGTAGATGTGCTTGCGAAACTGTAATGTAAGTGTTACCTTAATAGGTACAGGGGAACATCCAACCATTAGCCGTAGTTTGATGGAAAATTGTACTGATTGTAGATGTTTTTAAAAAACCTATTTGTAAACGACAAATGAATTTGAACAAAATATGTTTAAACAGCTATAAATGAATAACCTGTTTCTTTTTTACAAGAAAAAGAATGAAGTCAGATAACTTATATGCTAAGCGACTTACCTTCAATGGTTATAGCCGAGAACATATATCAAATCAGGAAGCCTTTAGGTCAAAAAATGCTGTGATAGGATGTTCGGTCGATGGCCATAATTGAAATTGTAAATGGACAAAAGTGAGGGTACAAGCCCACACTAAAAGGAAAAAACAATTCAATCAGTATGATATTATGACCCAAAAGGTGCCAGTAATAGACCGTATTTGTCTTGTAGCACTTGTCACATGTATATATACAGAATTGAAAATAAATATCGTAAAGGGCAAATAATTGCCCAAAGGCTTATGATTGATACTACTAGTGTGATCTTTTGATTACATAACACATATAATGATAATTTCTGGGACAAATCTTAGACCTTACATTAAAAGGGAATAGCCACCCCTTGTTCAACAACAAGAGGAATGATGATATTACATACTGCTATAGTGGAATATTTAATAAAAGACCATGACCGGAATTTACAGATAAGCTAGTGTAAAAATACGTACCCTCACTTAGGGGGGAGACACAGTCAAGTTTATATGAATTCCAGCCAGACTGATGTCATTAGTAAACACATTTTTACCCTATAACATTACTGACCGGGTCATGAAAAGACCCCCAGTAGGTCGGTGTCACCTGGTCTCTGAGAAGCAGGTAGTCCCAGGGGCATTCCACCAAGTAATTGCTGTAGACAATTCAGAGCGCCAGTGTCTGGTGGTGCAGGTTCCCTTCGAGTGGGGGTCTCAGGTCCTTTGAGGGTGGTTGTGAGCCCTTCCATGCCTGTAGATTGTCTGCTAGGTAACGACCTGGAGCAGTCCTTATGGAAGGATGTTGATCTCAGGTCTCACTTGGAGATGCTTGGGTTGCCAGAGTGGGCATGCGTGTCCACTCGGTCAATGGTGGCCAGAAAGGGTGATCAAGAGGACTTGGAGCCTGAAACAGTGGCCCAAGTTCCTGCCAAGAGAAAGGGCAAGGGGCGCGGGAAACCGGCCCCTGAAGTTCCCATGGACTGGGAGGAGGCGGACCTTGAGGGGGACGCCCCGGTGCCTACAGGGGAGCAGGTAGCTGAACTGGGGGACATCTCTGGAGCTGACCCATTGGCAGCAAGAAGGGAGTCCCACCAGGGAGGAATTCTGCAAGGAGCCGAAAGAGTGCCCTTCTCTGGAGGGTCTGTGGCGGCAGGCTGCAGACCAGGCAACAGGTGATCAGTCCGGATCACATTGGATCTACTGGGAGAATGGTCTCCTGTACAGTGAGCCTAAGGTTGCTGAGCCTGGGTCAGCCCGTGTGCTGGTGGTACCCCAGCGCTTCAGGACCTTCCTACTGGGTCTGGCTCATGACGTGCCTTTGGCAGGACATTTGGGGCAGGACAAGACCTTTGACAGGCTTGTCATCCACTTCTTTTGGCCCCAAATGCGAAGGCAGTCAGATGCACACTGTAGGTCTTGCCAAACTTGCCAGGCAAGTGGTAAGAGTGGGAGGAAGGTCAAATCTCCTCTCCAACCTTTTCCAGTTGTTGGAACACCCTTTGAAAGGGTAGGGATAGACATTGTGGGGCCACTGGATCCCAAGACAGCCATGGGCAACAGGTACATCCTGGTCTTGGTGGACCATGCCACCCGGTACCCGGAGGCAATCCCTCTCAGGACAACGACGGCGCCAGTGGTGGGCTGGGCGTTAATGGGGATCTTTTCCCGCGTGGGGTTCCCCAGAGAGGTGGTTTCTGACAGAGGGACCAATTTCATATCCTAGTATATGACATCCCTGTGGAAGGAGTGTGGTGTAACCTACAAGTTCACCACCCCTTACCACCCACAAGGTAACGGTCTGGTGGAGAGATTCAACCAGACCTTGAAGGGCATGATTAAGGGTCTAACAGAACCCATGAGGCGTAAGTGGGACGTCCTCTTGCCATGCCTTCTCTTTGCATACAGGGAGGTGCCACAGAAGTCTCTTGGGTTCAGTCCCTTTGAGCTTCTGTATGGTCACCCTGTGAGAGGACCTCTGAGTTTGGTCAAGGAAGGCCGGGAGGCAGCTCCCAGGAAAACTCCCCAGGATGTGTTTAGTTACATGCTGGCCTTCAGAAACCAAACTGCCCGCTTCAGGAAACTCGCTCAGGCGAACCTGGAAGCAAGGCAGGAAGAAATGAAGAAGTGGTATGACCAGAATGCCACTCTGGTCGAATTTCAACCTGGGCAGAAAGTGTGGGTCATGGCCCCAGTGGAACCTTGTGCCTTACAAGACAAGTGGACTGGGCCATTTGAGGTGGTGGAGCGCAAAAGTGATGTTACCTACCTGGTGGATTTGCAGGCTCCAAGGAACCCTTTGAGGGTCCTCCACGTGAACCGCCTCAAACCCTACTTCGAGAGGTCCGAAGTGAGCATGCTCTTGGCGACAGATGATGGGACGGAAGAGGAAAGTGAACCTCTCCCTGACCTCCTGTCTACCATGGAGCACGATGGGTCAGTGGAAGGTGTGATCCTCTCCCCTACACTGAGCCCAGAACAGCAGAGCGATTGTCACCAGTTGTTGGGACAGTTTGCCCCCTGTTCTCCCTGACCCCAGGTGTTACTCACTGGTGTACCCATGACGTGGACACCGGTGACAGCCCTCCTGTGAAGCACAAGATTTACAGGTTGACTGACCGGGTCAAAGCCAGCATTAAAGAGGAGGTCTCTAAGATGTTGGCGTTAGGGGTGATGGAGCCTTCCAACAGTCCTTGGGCCAGCCCAGTGGTCTTGGTCCCAAAGGCTGCTGCACCCGGTGCCACTCCAGAACTGCGGTTTTGTGTGGACTACCGTGGGCTCAATGCCGTCACCAGGACTGATGCACACCCCATCCCCAGAGCTGATGAGCTCATTGATCGGTTGGAAGCTGCCATGTTCCTCAGCACGTTTGACTTAACGTCTGGGTACTGGCAGATTGCCTTAACCAAGGGGGCCAAGGAGAGGTCAGCATTTTCAACCCCAGAAGGACATTACCAGTTCCGGGTGATGCCCTTTGGGTTGAAGAATGCCCCTGCCACCTTCCAGAGGTTGGTCAACCAGGTATTGGCTGGGCTGGAGGATTTCAGTGCCGCCTACCTGGATGACATTGCAGTGTTCAGTTCCAGCTGGGAAGAACACTTGCAGGACCTCGGTGAAGTGTTGAAGGCGCTGCAGAGGGCAGGCCTCACTATCAAGGCCAGTAAGTGCTAGATCGGACAGGGTTCGGTGGTGTACTTGGGACACCAGATAGGAAGCGGCCAGGTGGTGCCCCTACAGCCCAAGATTGACACCATTCTGGCTTGGGAGCCCCCCAAGACCCAGACAGAAGTGAGGGCCTTCTTAGGACTCACCGGGTACTACAGGAGGTTTGTTAAGGGGTATGGCACCATTGTTGCCCCCTTAACAGAGCTGACTTCCAGGAAGTAGCCCAAGAAGGTGATCTGGACTGAATCCTGCCAGAAAGCATTTGATGCGCTGAAGGCCGCCATGTGCACTGCACCCGTGCTCAAGGCACCCGACTTCTCCAAGGAATTTGTCGTGCAGACTGACGCTTCAGAGCATGGAGTGGGAGCGGTGCTCTCACAACTGAACGACGAGGGCCTAGACCAGCCTGTAGTCTTCCTTAGCCGGAGAGTACTCCCCAGTGAGCAGAGGTGGAGTGCCATAGAAAGGAAAGCTTTCGCTGTGGTCTGGGCACTGAAGAAGCTGAGGCCCTACCTGTTTGGGACTCACTTCCGGGTTCAGACAGACCACAGGCCCATCAGATGGTTGATGCAAATGAGGGGTGAGAATCCAAAACTGCTGAGGTGGTCCATCTCCCTACAGGGAATGGACTTCATGGTGGAACACCGCCCTGGCACAGAACACGCCAATGCAGATGGTCTGTCCAGGTTCTTCCGCCTTAGTGAAGAGAACTCCCAGGAGGTTGGGTAGTTCTCCCTACTTTCAGCTGGAGGGGACATGTGTTAGACTTGGCATCTTTTGGCGTGTTTCCCCTGAGTTTTGCTTTCTGACCTCCCGGTTTTGACTCTGTTTGTGCTGATTTAGTGTTTCTGCGCACTTTTCTCACTGCTGATCAGTGGTAAAGTGCAAGTGCTCCTGTGGTAAAATGTGTTATGGATTGGTGTTTCCATGATTGGATATTTGATTTACTTGTTAGTCCCTAGTAAAGTGCACTGAGTGTGCCAGGGCCTGTAAATCATATGCTACTAGTGGGCCTGCAGCACTGATTGTGCCACCCACGTGAGTAGCCATGAAAAGGTAACTCAGACCTGCCATTGCAGAGTCTGCGCGCAGTCTGGTACTGCCATGTTGACATGGCAAGTGAACCCACTTGCCAGGCCCCAACCTTCCCTTTTCTTACATGTCAGGCACCCCTAAGGTAGGCCCAAGGTACCCCAGTGGGCAGGGTGCAGTGTATGTGAAAAGTAGGACATGCCCTGGTCTGTGTGGCATGTCCTGATAGTGAATTACTGCCAATTTCGTTTTTCACTATTGCAAGGCTACCTGTTCCCCATAGGACAGAATGGGAAGTCTGTTTATAACATCTTATAAACATAACTGGCCCTGGGAACTAGGTAAGAAAATGAAGTTTAGTATGCCTGAACTCAGAATCTAAAGATGCACCCTTTAGTGAAGGTGATTTTTACGTTCTGTGTTTGAAAATACCACTTTTAGAAAGTAGGTATTTTCTAGCTCAGTCATCCTGTGTGCCTCTGTTGGAATGTGGATTGCCTGTCTGGGTTTTGGATGACAGAAGGCTGGGGAGCAGGAGTGGCTCCAGATAGTCTAGGTGAGTCACGAAAGGGCTGAATAGACCTGGGATGCAACTGGGGAAGGAGATTTCCTTGCACCTCAAAGGGCCTGGTCTGCCTCTGACAACGCTGTCTCCACCTCCTGCCAGGAAGTCACACCAGAGAAGGCAGAACTGGTTCTGGCTGGGCACAGACACTCTCTGCCTAAAGGATCAAAGGATTTTGGGGTATAAATATTGGGGCCCAGACCCCTGAACTTTAGAACTCTTTTGGATCAAGAAGACTGCCAAGAAGAAGAGCTGGAGAAGCTGTGAAGAGGAACTACCACTTTGCTGTGTGCTTTGCTGTGTTGGCCTGCAGTGGCTGCTTATGTCTTGGGCAGTGAAAGGACTGGACTGAACTTTCTGCAATCTACTTTGTGAGTTTCTCCAAGGGCTTGAGGTAGAGCTTGCACCCTGTTCAAGAAGTCTCAGGCACAACAAAGACTGCAAGCTCTTCTGCCCTCAGCACTGGGGACTGTGTGTTTTGTGCTGCAACAGAAGAAAAGCAACTCGACGGCATCTACGATGCCACTGCTGACTCCGTGTCCCGAAGGCACCACAGAGGGCACCGCCGCAACGCCGCACCGTGACCCTGGTCTCACCGACGACGCCTGCTAATGCCGCCACCGAGCCGCAGCTCGCACCGTGACCTGTGGCACCGCACTCCACACCGCTTCGCGATGATGCCTTGGCAGCGCAGAGGGCACCGCTGCAATGCCGCACCGCGACCCTGGTCTCACCGACGTCGCCTGCTGACACCGCCACTGAGCCGCTGCTCGCACCGCGACCTGTGGGCATCGCACTCCGCACTGCCTCGCTTCACGATGATGCCTTGGTATCCCCGATGACGCCGCTCTACGCCAAAATCTACGCCGCTGCTTGCACCATGGTTCGAGGGCATCGCTTGTAAAGTGACATGATGCACCGCCCTCATCCCGCACCGCAGCCTTGGCCTACCGATGCCGGCGCCATCGACTCCAGTTCGTCAGCCGACGACAGCGCTTCAGCCACGACGAAGCCGCTGCTTGCACCATGACCTGCCAGCACCGTGACGAGCACCGCCTTCATCTCGCACCGTGACCCTGGAATCACCGACGACGCCATCTGACGCCGCCACCGAGCCGCTGCTCGCACCGCGACCTGAGGGCACCGCACGCTGCACTGCTGCACTTCGCACCGCAGCACCCGGCGCCTGCCGACGCCAGCGCTCCTGACTTCAACAGAGAGGAGATCGATCTGCAACGCGTGTAACTTCGAGGGCCCCGACGATCCCTACACCGACCTCCGGAACCGACGCCTGTGGACGCCGTGCTTTCGGAAGCCCAACGAGAGGTCGCCGATGCCCTGCATTTCTAAAAGGTACTGTTTGCGGGTCTTCCCGACACCGTAGCTGACCCGCGACGCCACGGTCAGCCAGAACTGTTTGGATTTGTTTGCTCACGACGCCGTGATAGGCCCGGACAGAGCTATCGACATCACGGAACTGTTTTTAAAGCATATTTTGATAACTGAAGATTTTGAAGTACTGTATTGTGGATTTTTATCGTTTTTGGTCTTGTCTTAAGTTTATAAAAATATTGGATATTTTTCTAAACTGGTGTGGTGTCCTTTTGTAGTGCTTACACTGTATTACTGTTGGTTATGTGCAAATGCTTCACACACTGCCGCTAAGATAAGCCTGACTGCTCGTGCCAAGCTGCCAAGGGGGTGAGCAGGGGTTATTTTAGGAGTGTAACTCCCTTACCCTGACTAGGACGAAGGGTCACTATTTGGACAAAGGTGCAAGCCCTTGCCAACTAGAGACCCCCATTTCTAACACTCATTATATGTTTTATGACATAATTTATGACATCACTGATGACATCTCAAATTACATCAATGATGACATCACTGATCACATCATCCAATGAGTGTGTTAGTTCGTTTTATAGTTTACATAGTGGTGGGTAAATACCATATTACTTTTCTACGTAATTGTGTACAGCATGTTCCTTCCAGCTTATGGGTGTGTTTACAAAACACATGTGCTCCTAATGCATCATAGGTGTGTAGAGGTATACATCTTTGCAATGAAGAGTAACTCTGTGTGCAGATAACAGCTGATGACTTGATTCCAGTATGTTCCACGCATGTTTTTTGGTACTGCAAAAAAAGTTTCCAACAGGTCAAATATTCAACCTAGTAGATACTAAGTATTGTAAGCAGCCTTGAGTTATTAGACAGAATTGTCTCAGGATGACAATTTCTACATAACATAACTTATGTACATGTGCTTGATGTGCTTCAGATAATGAGCTACCTTTAAAGTTTGCACCACAGTATGAAGGCTGCATGAAGTATGATCTTTTGCACCTTCACACCTTGGTTATTTGAAGTGAATAGTGTCATGTCTTTTTTGACAAGTGTAGCATAGAGAGTACACTGCTCTTGGTTGCTGCATTTTACTGCTCTGTGGTTTATTTCTCGTGAGAGTTTCACTGTCAACAAACAGTGTGGTATGGAGAAAACTCTCCCCATAGAGTAAACATTGTTTATAGATCCCACTTTTTTGCTCATAGCAATTTCATTTCTCAGTCTAGGTTCAGTGACTGTGAGGGGTTTGATACAGATAAAAGTTGTCTGTAGGAGTGCATTAATTTTGAGACAGGCATTGAGGAACTTGGCTTTCTCTGAACAGTGTAAATTCTACCCAGTTAGGGGAGTGCGACATCTTCACCCACTATGGAGTATACCCACCGGGACATGGATACTCAGTACCTGGACTTTAGAGCACCATGCTTAGAGGTGATCGATCATAGGTCATTTACGTTGAGGCATTGACAACATGTACCACAATACACTCGGGTTTGTCTCCGTAACACGGCCCAGCCCACATACACATGAGGTACTCCATTTTAGCGGGTGACCAGCGAGTTGGACTTTTGATAACATCGATATTACTATACCCGATACAGCGAGGTTTTCACCAGTACAGAGGATTAAGGATATAGGCAACGGGTTAAGATACAACTAGGATCACCGTTGGATTATACAGTACTATTTAGTACCGATGGGGTGCTGGGTTCAGCGGTTAATGTGACATGATTACAATGATCAATAGAATGTGAAAGAGAAATACCATACTTGATGATACATGTTTCTGTGCTGAACCACATAGCATTTATACCGTTTCCTTACCATCACAAGATGATGTAGTATTTTGTACTCGGCAGACGGCATTGTCCGTCTTTACTGTTTTTACAAGGAGATTATGTAAGACCCTGTTTACATGTACTTCGGTGTGTGATCAAGACCTCTATGAGGTCGAAACGCGTCACGGAGGTTTATGATTTGAATAAACCCCATGGATAATTTGGAACACTAGTTTTTGCGTTTGTGACCTGAGAGCCCGTTTTACTCAACTCGTAATTTGATATTGAATTTACCGGCTTGCTCCTCCGCCGGTTTACGCGCCACCCCTCAACAAGCTGTGTTTCCCAGAAGGAGTTTCTTAGACTTGGAGATGTGTATATATATATATATATATATATATATATATATTCACTGAAAAAAACCATAGGTTTTAGGGAAAGTTATAGTTAGTTGGACATTTCACTCGTACAAAACCAGAGAAATTCTCCCATTATAGTTAGTTCAGCTAACTATAATCCGCGCCCCCGCAATGCACTGCTGATGACGTCACATATGACATCACTCATGACATGGTCAGTGATATCACTGATGACATCACTGATGACATCTCAAATGACATCACTGATGACATCATCTAGTGACTGTGTGTTTCTGTAAAGTTTAAATATGTTTAATATATATAGGGAAAGGCGTATTGAAGAATGAGTGGGTGTATAAGTGTCTGAATGGATGATTTAGTAGGTGTGTGACTGACTCTATAAGTGAGTGATTAAATGTATCTTACTGAATGCACTGGTTAGTGACTAAACTGTGTGAATGTCTGTATCCGTCTGTCTGTTGGTGTGTAAGCGGCTGCATGGGTTTGTGAATAGCTACATGAGTGTCTATATGGGTTATTGATTGGTTGTCTGAGTATCTGTATGGCTGCCTGAGTGTTTGTATGGGTGGGGTGAGTGTGACTCTGTGCAGATGTGTGAGTGGGTGATTCACTGGGGCATGGTTTCAAGAGTGCATCTGTGATGGACTGTATGGGTGTGTGAGTGTGTGTATGGGTGTGTTAGTGAGTGAATGTATATCTCAGTGGTACATGTGTGAGTAACTACATATGTGAAAGGCAGTATATATGTGTGTTGGAATATATAAATATCTATAAGTGAGAGTGTGTGATTATGAGAGTGACTGTATGGATGAGTGTGTGCTTGTAACAGTGATTGTATAAGAGAGTAAGAATGTCCTAGTATTTGTATGAGTAAGTGAGCTGGTGTGTGTATAACTGTATAGGTGAGTAAATGGGAGTGTGATTAATTATTTGCATGACTGACTAGGTGTGTGAGTACCTCTATGGATGAGTGGTGGTGTGTGAGTGTCTATATAGGCGTATGAGTGCATATGATAGTCCTGTACTGAGTGATTGTAAGTATGAGTGACTGTACGGGTGAGTGAGTGTATATGTGTTTAGACCTAAGAATCAATGAGTGGGTATGTAGTTATTGCTGCTGGAGTGTCTATGGTTTTGAGAATGGCAGTCTGTTATTTAGAGTTGGTGTATCAAAGGTTACATTAGGGTGTGAGAAGATGCATCAAATTATCACATGGATGATGTCATCAGTGATGTCATCAGTGATGTCATTTGAGATGTCATCAGTGATGTCACTGACCATGTCATGAGTGATGTCATATGTGATGTCATCAGCAGTGCATTACGGGGGCGCGAGTTATAGTTAGCTGAACTAACTATAACGTGGGAATTTCTCTGGTTTTGTACGAGTGAAATGTCCAACTAACTATAACTTTCCCAAAACCTATGGTTTTTCAGTGAATTTCTAAGATTTTTTAAATGCTAATTTCTAACTATAACGTGCCTGAAACCTATGGTTTTTTCAGTGAATTTCAAAGGTTTTTTAAATGCTAATTTCTAACTATAACATGCCTAAAACCTATGGTTTTTTAAGTGAATTTCAAAGGTTTTTTAAATGCTAGTTTATAACTGTGCCTACAGAGGTAGGACATGTGAAGAAAGAAGAAGAAAAGCGCATAAAGAAGGAAGACAAATGCAGAAAGAGGCAACAGAAGTCCAGAAAGACGAAGAAAAGTGCAAGAAGAAGGAAGAGATGTGCAGAAAGAACCAACAGAGGAGTAGAAAGTACTCCTGTGCCCCCAACCTTTTGCTGATGGGTACTGGTGGTAACTGACTCTGTCTCTGGTGGTAAAAGACACTTAGAATACAGTGAAAACACCTACATACACTAGGGAACACTATGCATGGGGGTACCCTGTGATTAGCATGACCTCATCTGTATTTGCCATGAGTTAGTGCCTGGGTCATTGGATGAGTACATGGGTACTGACTGGATGATTAGAGTAATGCAAGGAGAGTGGATGGTCAATTTATAAGTGCTTGTGTTTTGGCGGAGTGATTGGATAAGTACATGGTGCTCGCTGGTTGATTGGAGGAGTGTATGGGTAGTGACAGGGCGATGGCTGGACTGCATCAGTAGTGCTCAGGGTAAGTTGGAGGATTAATTCCCCTTGAATCCTGAGGGTCCCTATTTGATAAAAGCCCTGGCGGTGGCGGTCCCCGGGGCTTGGCCTTGGAGGCCCCACAAACATTAAAAAAACAAGCCCGGGAGGTGGCGGTCCCCGGGGCTGCGAGGGCCCCTGCGAGCCCTGCATATATTTGTTGGCAATGCCCCCAGGACCTGGCCCACCCGGGGGTCTCACTTAAATGAAGCGCAGTATCCCGCGCTTCATTTTTTTTTACATTTCGGCGGGATTCGCGACCCCAGCGCGAATTTCGCCAATTTGTTTTAAAAAAATGCTTTTTTGGCCCTGGGGGTCCTTGTAGGGCCCCCTGAGCAGTCCTAGGTGGTCAGGGTGTTTCTACCCTGCCCCCTTTTCTTCTTTTTCACCTTTGTTTCCCTGTTTTCTTGTGACTCGGTTCTACCGAGTCACAAGATGGCTGCCAACACTTCCTGGTTTGGAGTGTTGGCAGCCAATTAAAAAATGAAGCTCATGGTCGGGAGGGTTCGCGGATCCACCGCGCCTCTACATATCGATATTTGTTTTTTACAATTTCTCAGCAACTACCGAACGGATTTACACCATTTTTAAAAAGGTCGCTTTCTGAGCCGAGCAGTTCTCAAATAGCGACAAAGCACTTTTGAATTATTTGTTATCTCTATGTTGTTTTATCCAGTTGACCACTTGATTAAATGTTACGCTTAGGGAGAAAATGTGGTGTTACCAAGTTGGAGTTTCTGCTTCAGCTCGTCATTCTGTGATTCTGGTCAAATCACTTAATCTCCCCATGCCTACAACCAAAATGAGTTTGTCCTTGTATGATGTAACCAATGCTCATGTAAAGCACTCCAATATCTGACCAGCCTGCACTATATAAAACTGCAAAAAAACAAAGGATAAAAAGTGTTTTCCACACTTCTGTCATTGGGCTATACGTGGGCTACATCTGGGTGATATTTGAGCTACATTTGGGCTCATTTTTCTCTGGTGGCCATCTTGGGAGTCTTCAATTACATTCATTAAACTTTATTCAATCTGATTTAGAAACATAGATCATAAAAGTGTACATAAAAACAGTAAATCCTCTTTCCTAATACAATACAGTGAGAATTAATTAAAACCAGTAGGTAAAAACGGGTGTTGCAAAGCCCGGTTCAGAGCAACTTCAGGTTAACAGAATAGTAAAGTTCAATGTTTCGCAAGATCAATCTCATGTACTTCGTGCAAAATACGCAATAAGGGGTCCAAGTAAGATGCAACGCTCCAATACCTGACCAGTCTGCACTATATAAAACTGCAAAAAAACTAAAAATAAAAGTGTTTTCCACACTTCTGTCATTGGGCTATATGTGGGCTACATGTGGGTGATATTTGTGCTACGTTTGGGCTCTTTTTTCTCTGGTGGCCATCTTGGGATACTTATTTGTTATGAAGTTTCCTAATTTCCTCATTTACTGCAGTCTCCTCAGTAGGAAATGCTTTCAGTTTTTTACTTTGATTCCATCAAGAAGGCATTCAGATGTGTCACACATTTGCCATAAATTCAGAATGTTAGCACTCTAGTTGCTCATTAGATCACTGTAGTAAAGCTACTGCTCACCAGGGAGTTAACTGGAAGTCTACTGCTGGTATTGAAAGTGATTGTTTCAGTCTGCATATCAGAATTTTCTAATGAAATAGAAGAGGATTTAAGATCTCACTTAAAACATGCCCTAATTTTTCTTTCTGCAGAACTAACCATAATTTCTATGGCAAAATGAACCCCCTCATTTTTTTCCTTTTAAAATTAAATGTTTTAAGTGTTACCGGTTTATTCCAATCAAGATGGCTTCAGGTGTGCCATAATTTTGTCACAAGTAAGACTGTTAGCGCTCTAGTTGTTCTTTAGTACACTCTGGGAAGCTGCAGTAGAACACAAAGGAATCAACTGGCAGGCTGCTCCTATTGAAATATAACAGGAAGATATTTGTAATCTCACTTAAAACATGTCCTAATTTTTCTTTCTACAGCACTAACCATAATTTCTATGACAAAATGAACCCCCTCATTGTGTTCCTTTTTAAAATAAATGTTTTAAGTGTTACCGGTTTATTCCAATCAAGATGGCTTCAGGTGTGCCATAATTTTGTCACAAGTAAGACTGTTAGCGCTCTAGTTGTTCTTTAGTACACTCTGGGAAGCTGCAGTAGAACACAAAGGAATCAACTGGCAGGCTGCTCCTGTTGAAATATAACAGGAAGTTATTTGAGATCTCACTTAAAACATGTCCTAATTTTTCTTTCTACAGCACTAACCATAATTTCTATGACAAAATGAACCCCATCATTTTGTTCCTTTTTAAATTAAATGTTTTAAGTGTTACCAGTTTATTCCAATCAAGATGGCTTCAGGTGTGCCATACTTTTGTCATAGGTAAGGCTGTTAGCGCTCTAGTTGTTCTTTAGAACACTCTGGGAAGCTGCAGTAGAACACAAAGGAATCAACTGGCAGGCTGCTCCTGTTGAAATATAACAGGAAGATATTTGAGATCTCACTTAAAACATGTCCTAATTTTTCTTTCTACAGCACTAACCATAATTTCTCAGACAAAATGAAGCCCATCATTTTATTCCTTTTTAAATTAAATGTTTTCACCGCTTCGCCGCGATCGGAATTCCGCCCAGGTGCTGGACATTCCGATTGCGGGTGTGGTCGTGACGAGCTCAGCTCGTCATGCGCACACGCCAACCTTGGCGCAGCATGACGAGCTCAGCTCGTCATGAGCATCGAAGGGGTTAAGTGTTACCAGTTTATTCCAATCAAGATGGCTTCAGGTGTGCCATACTTTTGTCATAGGTAAGGTTGTTAGCGCTCTAGTTGTTCTTAAGAACACTCTGGGAAGCTGCAGTAGAACACAAAGGAATCAACTGACAGTCTCTGCCCTTGTTGTATTTACATGTTTTACTGAGAATGTCAGACTTCATTCTCAGAAAGATAATGTGAATTTACAGAAAATATGCTCTCATTTTAGCTTCTGGAGCACCTTCCAAACCTCTGTGGGACAAGCATGAGAAAATTGTTTTCTCTCAAACATGATTCACGAAATCCCAGCAGAAGGTTTTTCACAGGGTAAAATCACCCTAGAACACACCACAATTCCTAAAATTAGTAAGGTACCATCAACAAATGAATTCTAATGTAACTAAAGTCTGTTATCACTCCTTTATAGTTCTCCTTTTGGTGACCCTCAAAATCTTCTATTCACTACAATGCATTTCATTGGGGTGCTATCATGTATATTGGTCCCAAGATGGCTGCCAAAACTTCTTGGATGAAGTGCTGACAGCCAATCAGATTTCACGATGGCATGTGTGGTTAGGCTCCGCCCAGATATATAAAAACAAATTCCTTTAATATTTAAAAAACTACTGAACGGATTTATACTATTTTTGATAAGGTCGCTTTCTGAGCCAAGCAGTACCTTTATGCCAAATTTGGGGTAAATCCGTTCAGTAGTTTCCGCTGTAGCCTTGCACAAAGTTCCCTATGGGAAATTGATTTTTTGACTCTTATTTTTTGAATTTCTCAGCAACTACTGAACGGATTTACACCATTTAACAAAAGGTCTCTTTCTGAACCAAGGGCTACTTTTTGCAAAATTTGGTATAATTCCGTTCAGCAGTTCGGGCTGTAGCTTTGTCTAAAGTTTCCTATGGAAAATAACATGGAGAAAACACGTTTTGGGACCCCCTTTTTTCTCGACCCCCGCTTGCCGAATCACCCCGAAACTTTCAAGATAGGAGCGGACCAGAGCGCCCCACGAGTTTTGAAAATTTCGCGAAGATTTGTCAACCGGCGCCAAAGTTATTGGTAATAGAATGTTGTGAATTTCCTATGGAAAATAGGTCGTAACTATAACTACCTACTGGCGACCGCCAGTAGGTAATATATATATATATTCACTGAAAAAACCATAGGTTTTAGGGACAGTTATAGTTAGTTGGACATTGCACTCGTACAAAACCCGTGAAATTCCCCGTTATAGTTAGTCCAGCTAACTATAACTCGCGCCCCGCAATGCACTGCTGATGACGTCACATATTACATCACTCATGACATGGTCAGTGACATCACTGATGACATCACTGATGACATCTCAAATGACATCACTGATGACATCACTGATGACATCATCCAGTGACTGTGTGTTTCTGTAAAGTTTAAATATTTTTAATACATATAGGAAAAGACGTATTGAAGAATGAGTGGGTGTGTAAGTGTCTGTATGGATGATTTAGTAGGTGCGTGACTGACTGTATAAGTGAGTGATTTAACGTATCTTACTGAATGCATGGGTTAGTGACTAAACTGGGTGAATGTCTGTATCCGTCTGTCTGTTGCTGTGTAAGTGGCTGCATGTGTTTGTGAATAGCTACATGAGTGTCTATATGAGTTATTGAATGCTTGTCTGAGTATCTGTATGGGTGCCTGAGTGTTTGTGTGGGAGGGGTGTGTGCGACTCTGTGCATAGATGTGTGAGTGGGTGATTCACTGGGTGGATGGTTTCAAGAGTGCATCTGTGATAGACTGTATGGGTGGGTAAGTGTGTGTAAGAGTGTGTTAGTGAGTGAATGTATATCTCAGTTGTATATGTGTGAGTAACTACATATGTGAAAGGCAGTATATATGTGTGTTGGAGTATATAAATAGCTATAAGCGAGAGTGAGTGATTGTGATAGTGGCTGTATGGATGAGTGTGTGCTTGTATCAGTGATTGTATAAGAGTGTAAGAATGTGCTAGTATTTGTATGAGTAAGTGAGCTGGTGTGTGTATAACTGTATAGGTGAGTAAATGGTAGTGTGTTTAATTATTTGCATGACTGACTAGGTGTGTGAGTACCTCTATGGATGAGTGGCGGTGTTTGAGTGTCTATAAAGGAGTATCAGTGCATATGATAGTCCTGTACTGAGTGACCGTAAGTATGAGTGACTGTATGGGTGAGTGAGTGGATGTGTGCGTAGACCTAAGAATCAGTGAGTGGGTATGTAGTTATTGGTGTTGGAGTGTCTATGGTTTTGCGAATGGCAGTCTGTAATTTAGAGTGGGTGTATCACAGGTTATATTAGGGTGTGAGGAGGTGCATGAGATTATCACGTGGATGATGTCATCAGTGATGTCATTTGAGATGTCATCAGTGATGTCACTGACCATGTCATGAGTGATGTAATATGTGACGTCATCAGTAGTGCATTGCTGGGGCGCGAGTTATAGTTAGCTGGACTAACTATAACGGGGAATTTCACGGGTTTTGTACGAGTGCAATGTCCAACTAACTATAACTGTCCCTAAAACCTATGGTTTTTTCAGTGAATTTCAAAGGTTTTTAAACGCTAATTTGTAACTATAACGTCCCTGAAACCTATGGTTTTTTCAGTGAATTTCAAAGGTTTTTTAAATGCTAATTTGTAACTATAACATGTCTGAAACCTACGGTTTTTCAGTGAATTTCAAAGGTTTTGTAAATGACAATTTTTAAATGTATTAATTGTTATATACATTTTTTTATACTGATTTACTACATTTTTAGAAACAATTTTTTTTAATATTTTATTTTTTAAATTACATTGTAATTACATTATACATTACATTACAAAAATACTTTCTCAGAATGAATTACTTTAGTTTAAATACTTTGCACATAGGCAATAGACTTTTAAGTACAGTAGTTACAGTTGTTGCAATGGGCAACACATTTTCAAACACAATGCAACATTCAGCTCAATGTGAATTTCTAGTTAAATGCAATTACTTACTTTATGGATTACTTTTCTAACCACAGGACTGGATCCTAGATTCAGTCCTGGGACATCTCCTGTAAACAGTTGAGTAAAGCGTTTTGGTTACAGTCGTGATTTTTAAGGAATATTATTGTACTTTAAAAGTTGACACTTAGAAACTTTTTCTCATAGAATCACCAATGTTATCCTATGGAAGGAAATTCACTTAGAAGGTAAAAACTGTTATCGTTACTTTTTCTTACTAAGTTACCGGTAAGTACGGTTAAAATTACTTTTCAGGGTCAGTGCTGGGCTAAAAGATGCAGGACTGGGTTCTCTCCTGATAACAGGTGAGTAAATTGGAATTCGTACTTTGGTTGATTTTAGAGGAATATTATAAAGTTCCAAAACTCCACACTTAGAAGAATTTCCAAGTGAAACCAGTCAATGTTAGCCTATGAAGGAAATTCAAGTTACCGGTGAAGTACGGTTAAAATTACTTTTCAGGACCAGTACTGGGCTGAAAGATGCAGCACTGAGGTCTCTCCTGATAACAGGTGAGTAAATCAGAATTCGGATTTCGGCTGATTTTAGAGGAATATTTGTATGTTTCAAAAATCAACACTTAGAAACTTTTTCAGCAAAAAGCAGGCAATGATATCCTATGGAAGGAAATTCAAGTTACTGGTAAGTACGGTTAAAATTACTTTTCAGGATCAGTACTGGGCTGAAAGATGCAGCACTGAGGTCTCTCCTGATAACAGGTGAGTAAATTGGAATTCGTACTTTGGTTGATTTTAGAGGAATATTATAAAGTTCCAAAACTCCACACTTAGAAGAATTTCCAAGTGAAACCAGTCAATGTTAGCCTATGAAGGAAATTCAAGTTACTGTTAAGTACGGTTAAAATTACTTTTGAGGATCAGTACTGGGCTGAAAGATGCAGCACTGAGGTCTCTCCTGATAACAGGTGAGTAAATCGGAATTCGTATTTCGGCTGATTTTAGAGGAATATTTTAAAGTTCCAAAACTCCACACTTAGAAGAATTTCCAAGTGAAACCAGTCAATGTTAGCCTATGAAGGAAATTCAAGTTACCGGTAAGTACGGTTAAAATTACTTTTCAGGACCAGTACTGGGCTGAAAGATACAGCACTGAGGTCTCTCCTTATAACAGGTGAGTAAATCGGAATTCGTATTTCGGCTGATTTTAGAGGAATATTTGTATGTTTCAAAAATCAACACTTAGAAACTTTTTCAGCAAAAAGCAGGCAATGATATCCTATGGAAGGAAATTCAAGTTACTGGTAAGTACGGTTAAAATTACTTTTCAGGACCAGTACTGGGCTGAAAGATGCAGCACTGAGGTCTCTCCTTATAACAGGTGAGTAAATCGGAATTCGTATTTCGGATGATTTTAGAAGAATATTTGCACAATGGTGAAGGGAGGGGTGGGGCCTGAGGTGACATCTGTGCAAACGCGCCCCCGTGGCGCGTTTTAAGTTGGGGGATTAAGTCCCTTGAATCCTGAGGGTCCCTAGGGGCCAACTAGCCCACCAGGAACCTCCAATATGTGCCAGGGGCTGCGTTGCAGAGACGTGTAGAGAGGCCACACCCCTTTTCACCTCTCTGCAACGCAGCCTCTGTGGCGCTTTCTGGATGTACCTGTTGGGCTAGTTGGCCCCAGGGACCCTCAGGATTGAAGGGGATTTAATTCCCCATCTTAAAACGCGCCACGGGGCCTGTTTGCACACATGTCACCTGAAGCCCCGCCCCTCCCTTCACCACTGTGCAAGCGCGCCCGTGGCGCGTTTTAAGTTGGGGATTAAGTCCCCTTGAATCCTGAGGGTCCCCGGAGTCCAACTAGCCCACCATATACCTCCAAAGCGCCACAGAGCTGCGTTGCAGAGAGGTGTAAAAAGGGCGTGGCCTCTGTACACCTCTCTGCAAGGCAGCCCCCTGGCGCATACTGGAGGGTAGGCACCCCGGGACACTGCAAGAGCCGGCCCTGGGGGGTGGCGGTTCCCAGGGCCATCAAGGGCTCCAGGAGGGGGGCCGCGCGGCCCCCCTCCCATTCAGGTCACAGCCCCGGGAGGTGGTGGTCCCCGGGGCTCTGGGGTCCGTAACGGACCCCCATATTTAAATGTTTAGTGCCCGGGGAGGTGGCGGTCCCGGGGCGTGTGGGGGCTGGAGCCCCCCACACAGGCTCTTGAATTATAAAAAAAAAGCCCGGGAGGTGGTGGTCCCCGGGGCTGCGGGAGGGCTCAGAGCCCTCCCGCACCATTTTTAAAAAGCCCGGGGGTGGCGGTCCCCGGGGCTTGGGGCCCTTTGAGGCCCCCACACATAAAATTAACCCCCACCATGCCCCCGGGACTTGGGCCACCCGGGGCAAATACAATCGAGCGCGGGAGACCGCGCTCGATTTTTTCGGTAGGATTCGCGCACCCTGAGCGCATCCTGCCGATTTTTTTAAACATTTTTTTTTTTTGCCCAGGGGGTCCTTGTGGGACCCCTTGAGCAAACCTAGAGGTCAGGGTGTTTCTACCCTGCTCCCTTTGTGCGCTTTGCGCACTTGTTTCTGTCCTCGGTTCTACCGAGGGACAAAATGACTGCCAACATTTCCTGAATCGGAATGTTGACAGCCAGCTGACAGCCAATTAACATGCAGCTCGTGATCGGGAGAGGTACGCGGACCCTACTCGGCCATAGATATCACTATCTTTTTACTTTTGATTTTCTCAGCAACTACTGAGCGGATTTACACCATTTAGCAAAAGGGTTCTTTCTGAAACAAGAACTACCTCTTTGCCAAATTTAGTGTAATTCCGTTCAGCAGTTCGGGCTGTAGCCGTGTCTAAAGTTTCCTATGGAAAATTGCATGGGGAAAACGCGTTTGGGACCCCCCTTTTCTCGGCCCCAGCTGACGAATCCCCCGAGACTTTCAGGGTAGGAGCGGACCGGAGCGGGCCATAAAGTTTGAAAATTTTGCGAAGATACGTCAACCGGCAAGAGAGTTATTTCAAATAGAATGTCGCGGATTTCCTATGGATAATAGGTTGTAACTATAACTATCTACTGGCGACCGCCAGTAGATATATATATATATATATATATATATATATATATATATATATATATATATATATATATATATATATATATATATATATATATATATATATATTCACTGAAAAAACCATAGGTTTCAGGCACGTTATAGTTAGAAATTAGCATTTAAAAACCTTAGATATTCACTGAAAAAACCATAGGTTTCAGGGACGTTATAGTTAGTTGGACATTTCACTCATACGAAACCAGAGAAATTCCGCTGTTATAGTTAGTTCAGCTAACTATAACTCACGCCCCGTAATGCACTGCTGATGACGTCACATATTACATCATTCATGACATGGTCAGTGACATCACTGATGACATCACTGATGACATCTCAAATGACATCACTGATGACATCATCCAGTGAATGTGTTTGTCTTTAAACTTTAAGGGCCTGATTCACAGAACTAACTTACGTCAAAAACGTAAAGTTAGTACTTTTTGGTATTCACAGAATACACTTACTGATTTTGGTATTCACAGAATGAACTTACTCATTTCGGTATTCACAGAAGTTAGTAGTCCTTACTTTAGGACTCCTAAATGCCTTCTGTGAATACCGAAAGATCTTAAAGTTAGATTTTTCTCAGTTTAGGAGTAGTAAAGTTAGGACTCCTAACTTTAGGACTCCTAAATGCCTTCTGTGAATACCGAAAGTCTTAAAGTTAGGATTTTTCTCAGTTTAGGAGTAGTAAAGTTAGCTTTACTACTCCTAAACTGAGAAAATCCTAACTAAAGTTAACTTTACTACTCCTAAACTGAGAAAAATCCTAACTTTAAGACTTTCGGTATTCACAGAAGGCATTTAGGAGTCCTAAAGTTAGGACTACTAACTTCTGTGAATACCGAAATGAGTAAGTTCATTCTGTGAATACCAAAATGAGTAAGTGTATTCTGTGAATACCAAAAAGTACTAACTTTATGTTTTTGACGTAAGTTAGTTCTGTGAATCAGGCCCTAAATATGTATTATATATATACCAAGCTGTATTGAAGAGTGAGTGGGTGTATAAGTGTCTGGATGGAGGATTTAGTATGTGTGTGACTGACTGTTTAAGTGAGTGATTAAACGTGTTTTACTGAATGCATGGGTTAGTGCCTAAACTGTGTGAATGTCTGTATCAGTCTGTGTGCTGTTGTATAAGCTGCTGCATGGGTTGGTCAGTAGCTACAGGAGTGTCTATATGGGTTATTGATTGGTTGCCTGAGTATTTGTATGGGTGTCTGAGTGTATGTGTGGCTGTGTGGGAGGTGTGTAACTCTGTGCATACATGTTTAAGTGGTTGATTCACTGAGTGTATGGGTTCAAGAAGATGTGGAAAAAGCTGTATGGGTGATTGAGTGTGTGTATGGGTGTGTTAGTGAGTGAATGGATGTCTCACTGGTACATGTCCAAGTAACTACATATGTAAAAGACAGTGTATGTGCGAGTTAGAGTATATAAATGACTATACATGATAGTCAATGATTGTGACAGTGGCTGTATAGATGAGTGTGCACTTGTATCAGTGATTGTATAAGAGAGTAATTATGCGTTTCTTTCTATTTGCATAAGTGATGTGTTGTGTGTATTTTCAGGTATAGGTCAGTAAATGGAAGTATGATTGATTCTTTGCCTGACTGACTAGGTGTGTGAGTAACTCTGGATGAGTGCTGGTGTGTGAGTGTCTGTGTAGGTGTATGAGTGCATATGTTAGTGTTGTATTGATGAGTGACTGCATGTATGAGTGATTGTATGGGTGAATGAGTGGATGTATATGTAGACCTAACAACCAGTGACTAGATATGTAGTAAGTGGTATTGGTGTGTCTATGGTTTCGAAAATGGTATTCTGCATTTTGGAGACGGTGTATCAAAGGTTATATTAGGGTGTGAGAAGGTGCATCAGATTGTCACATGGATGATGTCATCAGTGATGTCATTTGAGATGTCATCAGTGATTTCACTGACCATGTCATGAATGATGTAATATGTGACGTCATCAGCAGTGCATTGCGGGCGTGAGTTATAGTTAGCTGAACTAACTATAACGGCGGAATTTCTCTGGTTTTGTATGAGTGAAATGTCCAACTAACTATAACGTCCCTGAAACCTATGGTTTTTTCAGTGAATTTCTACGGTTTTTTAAATGCTAATTTCTAACTATAACGTGCCTGAAACCTATAGTTTTTTCAGTGAATTTCAAAGGTTTTTTAAATACTAATTTCTATCTATAACGTCCCTGAAACCTATGGTTTTTCAGTGAATTTCAATGTGTTTTTAATGCTAACTTCTAATTATAATGTTCATTTAACCTATAGTTTTTTCCGACACCCAAGAAGGACACAACACCCACTGCCACAACCCTCAGGACCTCCCCCCGTACCACCCCTCTCCCTACTGTAATTTTGTTATTTGTTATTTAAACTATATAATGTCTTCTTGTTTTTTAAATATTAATCAACTACATACAGTATGAAAGGGAGCCCAGCCCAGAGCCACATCTGAAGACCAACACATGTCATAGACCTACTGATCAAGCAGCTCTGACACCCAAGAACGCCACAACACCCACCACCACCCCAGGACCCCCCCCTCTACCACCGAGACAGCGCAGAACAAGACAGCAAACTTTCGAAAAACGGCATGGCCCCTCAGCCACACAATAGCTGAATATTGGGACAGGTGTGAACAAACTATATGTGAAGGAAGCAGTTCACCCATGTTTAACAATGCACACAATGCAAAGTGTAGCGGTAATGCGCTGGACACATCTCAGTGTGCAGAACACACACCTCTCCATGTGCACAAATACTACTGGTGCTTGTAGTGTTGTTACGTCAAACACTAGGGAAGATCTCAGTCATGTAGCTGTGTCAACCCCCCTGTAAGCATAAGCGTAACCGGAGTGGGATGGTCCGACGTACGCCACTTCAGCATAGGAGTGTGAATAAATAGGCCGGAGCTCTGGGCGTGGTTCACTTGTGGGGAGGCCAAAGCGTCTGCCAGGGCGGCACCCCTCACCCTGCCATGAGGCTGCCGACGTGACCGCCAGCCTCCTCAGCTGATCACTGGCTTCCGCCACACAGGCCCCCAGCGGCACAGCACCGCAAACTTATGTCTTTACAAACTACTGCCTTCGATATACACTGCGGACAGCAAGGCTCACAATTCAGATCGAGTCGCGATTGCAGATGACGCAGTCCAGTAGGCAAGAGACATTGCTCAAGTCAACAACACGTGTCTGTGGGCCCTTCCTGACCGCTGCCTCCAGCCTACACTGTGGAAGACCGGCGACACGTAGTGCCACTAACCCTGTTCAAAACAAGCCGCGACACGTGGTGCCATTAACCCTGTTCAACACAAGCTGCGACACGTGGTGCCACTAACCCTGTTCAACACAAGCCGGCAACACGTGGTGCCACTAACCCTGTTCAACACAAGCCGATCCCACATGTGGAACTGTGTCCTGAGTCCTGAATGGCAGTGACCCCAAGTCTGTGGCAGCGACCACAGCACCAGACTCCCTTCAATCAGTGAGGCATATTTCCATATGCAAGGCCGGCGACACGTGGTGCCACTAACCCTGTACAACACAAGGCGCGACACGTGGTGCCTCTAACCCTGTTCAATACAAGCCGATCCCACATGTGGAACTGGGTCCTGAGTCCTGAATGACAGTGACCCCAAGTTCGTGGCAGCGACCACAGCACCAGACTCCCTTCAGTTTTATTTGTTGTTGTTTTGTTTAAATAAAATGTTTTATATGTAAATCTATACATGACTAAGATTCTTGTTTGTCCAACCACACAGGGACAATTCCGGGCCCAAGAAGGTTGTTAGGGGTATGTTGGTAATGTGGGAAGAGGGTGCGTTACCTGCTGATGTGGGGAGAGACAGCGTGAAAGGGGTATCTCTCACAGAAAGAACTCCGGTATGTTTTCAGAAATGCCTCGGACAGATGCCAGCTGACAGACTGAATCACAAAATGGCTTTTCAATGCTTATGCAGTGTGACTTATGAACAGTTCGCACCCAGGCTCGCAGAGGGACAACTGCGGCCAGTCCGCTCGACTCACAGATGCAGTACTACGAGACGTCCGCTCCCAAAGGAACATCAGCGTAGTAGCTCGCAGAGGTACAGGCACAGCAGCGTACTAGCTCGCAAAGGTAGAGAGCTGCAAGCCGACGGACTGGCTTCTAACGGCATAGCTGTGAAGTGGTGATGTTGGGCAGAGGGAGCGTGAAAGGGTTATCTCGCACAGACAGAGCTCCGGTATATTAAATTGCCCCCGGGACCTTTCTTTTATATTTTCACTTGATGCGAGAAAGCGCGCTTTCTGGACCAAGACCTTTCTCCCTACCAAATTTGGCGTAATTCCGTTCAGCAGTTTGACCTGTAGCCTTGTCTAAAGTTTCCTACGGAAAATCCATTGAGAAAACACATTTTCACACCCCCCAAATAGCTACCTGTCGCAGGCGTACTCGCTGTTGGTGTGCAGGTCAGTGGTCTAGTTGTCAACATGTCACGGCCACTCCCTGAGAGCAGGTTTGCACACACACCACACCCATCCAGCACATGCGTCACAGGCCATGTGACCACGCAAATATAATGGATCGACAACGTCACATCCTTTATTGCCGGTGGTGACTGGATGGCAGATGCTCCACGGGTCTCAATCATAAAGAGTCCATGAAAAGTTGCCTACTACCACGTGGCGCGGACTTGAGTTGCACAGGGTTAGTGCCACCCGAAGCTGATGTGGCCGTCAGGGGCCTACCACCACGTGGCGTGGACTTGAGTTGCACAGGGTTAGTGCCACCCGAAGATGATGTGGCCGTCAGGGGCCTACTACCACGTGGCGCGGACTTGAGTTGCACAGGGTTAGTGCCACCCAAAGCTGATGTGGCCATCAGGGGCCTACCACCACGTGGCGTGGACTTGAGTTGCACAGGGTTAGTCGCACCCTAAGTTGTATGGCCATCAGCGGCCTACCACCACGTGGCGCTGACTTGTGTTGCACAGGGTTAGCGGCACCAAAAGCTGATGTGGTCTCTGCCATTGATGACTCAGGACTCAGCGACATGGGTGGGATCTGCTGGGCCGCCGAGCGGGTCCACATAATGTGCACCAAGCCATGGTGGCGGGACAGGGCCCTGGAGCTTTCACGGGCACGTGGAATGCCCACTGGTAGACTCTCCGGTGGCAGCAGGTAATTATTTGGTCATGGATGCGCAGGGGCGGCAGTGTCTCTCTCTCTCTCTCTCTCTCTCACTTCCCTCTCTTCACTCTCTCTCTCACTCTCTTCCTTCCTTTCCTTCTATCTCTCTCACTCTCTCTCCCTTCTCCCTTTCTCACTCCCTTTCTTTCCTTCCTCTCTTTTTCTCTCTGGCTTTTTTTTCCTTCTCTCTTTCTCTGTGTCTCACTCCTTTGATATGCGCATTATACACGTCCTTATTTTGTGCTTTATTTTCCAAGCTGTGTCGTCGACATTGATGGACCCGACAGGAGTCTTCCGCCTTGTTGTTTTGTGTTGAGTTTGTTAAATTTAGTTTATCCTCTATATGTACGTAAACGGAAAAATAAAGTTTGGAAAAAAAAAAAATTCAATAAAGTTTTTGGTTGTTACTTAAGTGCTGTGTGACTCTTTCTCGTTCTTATTACTGTTATTTGGTGGTATCCACCATGGTGTTAAATTTTGGGGCAGTTATCGCGGGAATACTGGTGATGTCTGCAGTTTGCACCAGCTTCTGAATAGTGTGTTAGATTTATCTCAACTTTAGTTGCATTAAAGTGCTGATAATAAGATGCAGAGTAGGCGTTCCCGTGCAAAAACACACGAGGTGCACCTTTGCGATTTATTCTAAATACTAAAATCCTGTATTGAATTGCACTGTGGTAGTGGGTGCATTTACAGTGTACACACAAAATCAATGAAGAAATGTCATTGTATTTATATTGATTGGGAATAGTGGGTCAGGTGCTGAATATTGACGGGATACACTGCCCAGTTCGTTTATTTTTCTGTACACAAAAGAACCACATCACAACTTTCACAACAAAAGGCAAAAACTGCGATGCGAAACAAATTCCGGCGATAAGCCGCGTTAGCACCAAGGATTTTACACCTGCTTTCTGCTGGTGTTAAGCAGGACGAATACCTGCAGCATGAAAGGGAACACAGCCAAGAGCCACACCGGAACACCCACAGGTGCCATAGACTCAATGAGCATGATACATGGATACCCATGAGGGCCACAACACTCATCGCAACAACCCCAGGACCGCCAACGCCCCCCGAACCCGCATCTGAGCAAGTGTGTCAGTGAGGTCATTGTGTTAGCATGATGGGCACGGGCCCTGCAACATCACAGTGTGCTGTCTTCAGCGGACGTTACCATGTCACCTCAGCGTTGGCAGTGAGCCTGGACATGTAGCTACGCACGCATCCTCCTGCATGCACAAGCGGCGTGTGCTGGTCCGGCGTACACAGGTCAGCGCAGGGGTGTGCCTATCCGGCAAGGGGACAGGGTGTCTCGGACATGTCCGTGTGCAAGAAGTGCGGTAAGTGTGTCTCTGTGTTCTGGTGTGGCCTCCACAAGGGCCGCAGCAGTCGATGTTGTAAACTGGCATGCACCACCTCCAAACGGCAGTGTCACGGTGTGATTGGAATGCCGCAGGACATGCGCGAAAGGCATTACAATGGTGTGCCGTAGGAGTGCATGGGATACAACAGCGCAGTGCACAAAAGTGTGGGGGCTCGTGGGAGGGAGGAGCAGCTGTTTGGCAACGTAACACACAGTGAACCCGCCCATGTGCCAAGTGCTGGGCATCTCATCCATGATGACCAGGGTCGCAGACATCCCACAACACCCACGACCGGCCTTTGTACACATCCTGTATGAATGCAGCTGGAGAAGTTACTGTAGGGATGAAAGGTTCTTTGTCTGAGCTATCTTGCGGTAACACATCTGCTGCTCCGAGAAGGAACTTGCAAGTGGCCAGCCCCCCCTGACAGATACGATAATATTTGCATCCATCTCCCACACTATGCACTGCCCGATTTGAGAACAACGAGTACACATCCCAACACTCAAAAGTCCTTCGTCGTAGTTAGCGTGCGTGAAATGGCCTTCACACATACTCCCACCACACCCCTGCCCTGCACCCATTGCTCACAGACCCGGCTCATTGCACCAAGCTGTGCCATTTCTTCCACAAGACTGGCACACTGCAAGCCAGTGCAGCTGCAAGCAGAGCCACTGACGCAATGGCAGTGCATCCCGAACACATGGTCGACTCCATTCACGTCCACCTATACCTTGCACGTCTGCTGCATGTCCAGGGTGCACTGCCTTTGGCAGTGCTGCGGATCACTTACTGGCTGAGCTTCCGCATTGCGGACGTCACCTGCGTTCAACCTGTATTGCAATGTCACACGTGCCTATCCGAGTGGTGCATGGACATGTGCCTCTCCAACGTGTGCGTAGCTGACATGGATTATGAAGGGTGTGTGCGCCCCCTGTTGGCCCACGACCAGGAGTGTCATGGTGATGCCCGCTTATGGCATGCATGGATGTTTGGCATGCATGTTGGGAACTGGGCCTGGGAGATTGCACGTGTCGTAGTATGCAGTAAGCAAATTGACCCACTTCCCGATTCTGCTTTGGTGCACATTGGGTACAGTGGTTGGAGTCAGCACATCTGTCCCGGTCAGCTGATGGATTACGTCGACGACATGTCAAATATTGTGGCCAACCAACACTCATTAGAGATAGTGGCTTACGCAGCTGCACTGGCGTTCATGGACAAGTGACAAGGTACCTGCAACCACGACTCGATGTGCCACATTGCACGTGTCCCGCTGCATCATTGCACGTTGTGCATCTGGTCACATGTCCCAATACGACAGTGGACATGGCTGCATTGGTGTCGACTGATGTCCGAGGCGCAGACAACCAATGCTGCTTGACACTGACGTGTGTTGGTGATGGACTACCCCGAGGTGAACATGGACGTTTTCCTACATTCCTTATTCAGGCATGCTGCTGCATTTGTCTGCATATCGTGGCACTACTCTTGGCCGTACTGACACGCACTTTTTTTTATAAAGTTTCCACATTTTCACTTGTCTCCAAATGTGTTGTGTCTTCATTTGTATGCCAATGTGTGTGTCATGGACTCTCTGGCTCACTGCCATACGTGAATTGCTACCCCATCCGGACTGTGTGTTTGTACTTATGCGTTCTCATGTGCCTGTTTCGTACTGATGCTTTTGGACGTTTATCCGCCACAGGCGAGTGCATTTGTGTCCTGTGTTCGATTGTGCGAATGTTTGTGTTTGGACAACATTGTGTTGGATGTTGGTGTGCTCTGCTTCCTATGTGTGTGTGCTGCATTCTATCTGAGATGTCCCTTCATGTGAGGTTTTGTTCACCCTTCTCCCTTTCAGGAAGTGTGGTTTTCACTTCTGTGCTTGTTCAGTGGTGTGATGTTGGCGGGTTGTGTGACTTGTGCTCCTTGTTGGTGTGTTTCATTTTAGCCATGGTTTGTCTATAGTTGTGCTGTACTTAATTGTGCATGTGTGCCATTGTGCCCATCTCCCCCCGTCCCCCCACTCCCTGCTTGTTCCTCTTCCTGGTGCTGTTGTGTCTGTAATTTTGTTACTCCACACATAAATACATGTAAAGAACAAATTAGAATAGTTCCTTGATTCTTTTTGATTGCAAAACTTCTCTCTATTGGTTATTTTTGAATTTTCCATATAAACAGTTTTTTAAATATTCAAGGACACATAGAAGTCAGAAGTGCAACGTATTCTATCAACACACTTTCTAGAACATTCTACAACACGTGCAGGTTAAAAGTTCATAATTTTTTTAAAACCTAACGATATTGTTTTGCAACATTTTCTCGAACATTTAACGGCACGTGCAGGTTAAAAGTTCACGATTGTTTTAAGTTTGAACAGTGCCTTCTAAATGCAAGTAGCAGGTGTGGTTGAGTTGACCAAATTTTATCCTATCATATGTACTCCACGTTTAAACTGCTTTTTCTTAATCAATCACAAAGATGCTTTTCCACAAAACGAATGTGCACCCTACTTTTAAAAAACAATGCTTTTCATCTCCCAATCAGTTATCGTTTTGAATGAGAAAAAAAGTAGTTCCCCACCTTTAAACATATCTCTTATTCTACGAACGGACTGCATGAGCTACAGACATCTATCCATACTTCCCAGCCATACCTTCAAAATGCTAGTGTGGATCGTAGGACATAGCTATGTTTTCTGGTGCAAGAGGTATGTAGAACAGAGATGTATTGACTTAGACCTAGGTTTACAAAATGTGGACATTAAATGGTTTGGACAGAGAGGAATGAAGTGGCACCAATTGTTGCCTTTGGTTAAAACCTGTTTGCATCTCCAACACCCTGACCTCATGATTGTGCACTGTGGTGGGAAACGACCTAGGCACATTGACTGGTGTAGGTTTGGAAATGCTAATAAAAGACACCTTTCGACAATTGATGTTGCTTTTGCCTCAAACTGTCTTTGTATATTCCAATATATGCCAAAGACAGAAGTGGAAATGGTCAAACCAATGTTGTCCTCAGATTGAAAAATCTAGGAAGAATGTCAACAAAGCTGTGTCTGCATTCCTCAGAGACCATAGAATGGAGTCGATCTACAACAACAACATACGTTTTGATATGGCTGATATCTACAGAAGTGATGGAGTACACTTCACAGATCAGGGAAATCGGAGTTTTCTGAATAACCTGAAGCTGTGCATCCGCACTTATATGTAGCTCCAACTAATAAACACAAGGGCTCTTTTTAGAGCCGCCTTATATTCCCAATATCAGTTCGCAGAGTGACAGCTGCGATCCGGCTAGCACAGGGAGAACTGCGGGCTGTCGGGCAGGCTCGCAGAGGGAGAGCTGCGGCCCGTCAGCTCGGCTCACACAGAGAGAGCTACGGGCCATTGGCTCGCAAACGCACACCAGCGTGCTGGCTCGCAGAGGGAGAGCTCGGGTCTAACTCGCAAGGGGACACCAACGGGCCAACGGCCCTGCTAGCAGAGACACACCTATCACCTAACGGACTGGCTCGCACATGTACAGCTAGGGACACGACGGCTCGCTGACGCAGACCTGCGAACCGACGGACTGGTACTGTTTTATGCTTTAGGGTAGTAGAGTGGTGTTTGTGTACTGTAGGGGGTTCGTGCTGGAGGTAGCGTTTTAGGGTTTAAGGTAGTGCAGTGGTGTTTGGGTAGTGTAAGAATCGTGCTGGAGGTAGTGTTTTAGAGTTTACGACAATGCAGTAATGTTTGGGTAGTGTAAGGGGTCATGCTCGGAGTACTGTTTTGGGGTTTAGGGTAGTGCAGTGGTGTTTGTGTAGTGTAGGGGGTCATGCTGGGAGTAGTGTTTTAGGGTTTACGGCAGTGCAGTGGTGTTTGGGTAGTGTAGGGGGTCATGCTGGGAGTAGTGTTTTATGGTTTACGGCAGTGCAGTGGTGTTTGTGTAGTGTTGGGGTCATGCTGAGAGTAGTGTTTTAGGATTTAGGGTAGCACAGTGGTGTTTGTGTAGTGTGGGAAGTCATGCAGCGAGTACTGTTTTAGGATTTAGAGTAGTGCAGTGGTGTTTGTGTACTGTTTGGGGTTTCATGCTGGGCGTAGCGTTTTATGGTTTAAGGTAGTGCAGTGGTGTTTGGGTAGTGTAAGAATCGTGCTGGAGGTAGTGTTTTAGAGTTTACGAAAATGAAGTGGTGTTTGGGTAGTGTAGGGGGTTGTGCTGGGGGTAGTATTTTAGGGTTTAGGGTAGTGCAGTGGAGTTTGGGTAGTGTAGAGGGTTGTGCTGGGGGTAGTATTTTAGGGTTTAGGGTAGTGCAGTGGTGTTTGGGTAGGGGGTCGTGCTGGGGGTAGATTTAGAGTTTAGGGTAGTGCAGTGGTGTTTGGGTAGTGTAGGGGATCGTGCTGGGGGTAGTGTTTTAGAGTTTACGACAGTGCAGTGGTGTTTGGGTAGTCTTTGGGTAGTGTAGGGGATCGTTCCGACAGACTGACTCACAGAGCTCCGAGCCGACGGACGGGCTTCTAAAGGCATACCCGCGACCTGGTGATATGAAGAGAGACAGCGTAAAAGGCATATCTCACACAGACACAAATGCCAGTGTTGCCTCGCAGAGGTAAAACTACGAACCCGATGGCTTCTACATGGAGAGATGCGAGCTGACAGAGTAAATCACAAAATGGCTGCCAACACTTCCTGGTTTCAACCATTCACAGCCAATAAGCCGCAAGCTGGTGCTTGTAACCCCTCAGCCAATCACATGTCAGAATTCTCAAATATCGATATCTGTAAAATTTGATATTTCTCAAAAACTACTGAACGGATTTACACCATTTAAACAAAAGCGTGCTTTCTGGACCATCACCTTTCTCCCTGCCAAATTTGGCGTAATTCCGTTCAGCAGTTTCACCTGTAGTCTTCTGTAAAGTTTCGTATGGAAATTGCATGGAGAAAACACGTTTGAGGACCCTCTTTTTCTCAGCCCCTCCTACACCATTCACCCCAAACTTTTAATATAAGAGCTAATCAAAAAAGAGAAACTTTTGGATAATTTCATAAAGATTCGTCAAACGACGCCAAAGTTACAAGCACATAGAAGGCTCCAGAAGGGGGCCGCGCAGCCCCCCTCCCAACATGAGTGAAGCCCCGGGGCTGCGCGGACCCCAGAGCACCCCCGCAACCCCTGCGAGCCCCTGCTATTATTTTTTTAAGAAATACCCCTGGAACCTAGCCCACCCAAGGGCCTCATTAAAATGAAACGCGAGAACCCGCGACCCCAGCGCGAATTTTTGCCAATTTTTTATTATTTTTTTTTAATGATTTTTTGTGCCCTGGGGGTCCTTCTGGGACCCCCTGAGCAGGCCTAGGGGTCAGGGTTTTTCTACCCTGCCCCCTTCTCTTGTTTTATACCTTTGTTTCCCCGTTTTTGGGTGACTCGCTTCTACCGAGCCACAAGATGGCTGCCAACACTTCCTGGTTTGGACTACTAGCAGCCAATCACAGTGAAGCTCGCGCACGAGACTTAGGCTCCGCCCAAATATCAAAACTTTTATTTTTCTAATTTCTCAGCAACTACTGAACAGATTTACACCATTTTTAAAAAGGTTGCTTTCTGACCCAAGCACTACCTTTCTGCCAAATTTGGAGTAATTCCGTTCAGTAGTTTCGGCTGTAGCATTGCACAAAGTTTCCTATGGGAAATTGATTTTTTGACTCTTATTTTTTCAATTTCTCAAAAACTACTGAACGGATTTACACCATTTAAAATAAAGGTCACTTTCTGAACCAAGCTCTACCTTTTTGCCAAATTTGGGGTAATTCCGTTCAGCAGTTCGGGCTGTAGCTCGTCACAAAATTTCCTATGGAAATTAATATGGAGAAAACGAGTTTTGGGACCCCCCTTTTTTCTCAGCCCCCGCTTGACGAATCACCCCCAACCTTTCAGGATAGGAGCTGACCTGGATAGACTTTTGTTTTGGACAATTTCAGGAAGATTCGTCAAACGACGCCAAAGTTACTAGCAAATCAAAAAATGCTTTTCCAATGGAAACTAGGTTCTAACTATAACTACCTACTGGCGACCGCCAGTAGGTAATATATTTATATATATATATATATATATATATATATATATATATATATATATATATATATATATTTTAAATAAGATTCTCTCTCCTTTCAAAAATAATCGTCCAGCACTCTCAGGCGGGTTAGGGTCACTCGTTTTTATTTTCCATTACAAAACATCAACGTGTTTCAGCAGTCTCACGCTGCCTTGCTCACGATGTTTGAGCGCCATTATTTTTTACTTAAAATACTCAATTCAAAAGGAAAACAGTAAGGAGGGACTACAACATCTCAAGCCATCAGCCAGCCCGTTTTTTTCTCTCACAACGGCGGCCATCTTATCATGTATAGGGCTTGATATACATATATATATATATTGTATTTCTAAACGCCCTGAAGCATTAAAAGGAGCACTCGACCATGCTCCCAACCACTGGGTCACTTCTGCCTCATTGCAGCTTGTCCTTCCTTGGCCATTAACATTTTCTGATTTTATTTTTATTTTTTTATTGCCGACGCATTTCGAGGCATACACGCCTCTTCATCCAGGGCACAATCAGCCATTGAAAACTCGACTCATCAACCTGTTCCGGTTATTTATTCAAATCGCCCCCAGTGGGCGTGGCTTGGCATAACATTCAAGCATGATGGACTTTGTAGTCCTGTGAGTTCGAGATTAGTGACATCTTTTAGTAAGTTGAATGTGTTGATTGCCATTGTTCTCCTTTGTGTGCTTTCCTTGGTAGGATGGACAATGTCAGGGCACGCTTTGAATTTAGCATTTGGAACATGGTGCCTCGCCGAGTAGAATCGTTCCACTCAACAGCCTTCCCAAATCCGGAATGGTGCTCCTTTTCACGGCCCGGCTGCCGTACAAAATCATTTTGTATTTCTAAACGCCCTGAAGCATTAAAAGGAGCACTCGACCATGCTCCCAACCATTGGGTCACTTCTGCCTCATTGCAGCTTGTCCCTCCTTGGCCATTAACATTCTCTGATGCCGACGCGTTTTGAGGCATACACGCCTCTTCATCCAGGGCACAATCAGCCATTGAAAACTCGACTCACCAACCTGTTCCGGTTATTTATTCAAATCGCCCCCAGTGGGCGTGGCTTGGCATAACATTCAAGCATGATGGACTTTGTAGTCCTGTGAGTTCGAGATTAGTGACATCTTTTAGTAAGTTCAATGTGCTGATTGCCATTGTTCTCCTTTGTGTGCTTTCCTTGGTAGGATGGACAAGGTCAGGGCACACTTTGAATTTAGCATTTGGGACATGGTGCCTCGCCAAGTAGAATTGTTCCACTAAACAGCCATCCCAAATCCGGAATAGTGCTCCTTTTCACGGCCCGGCTGCCGTGCAAAATCATTTTGTATTTCTAAACGCCCTGAAGCATTAAAAGGAGCACTCGACCATGCTCCCAACCATTGGGTCACTTCTGCCTCATTGCAGCTTGTCCTTCCTTGGCCATTAACATTCTCTGATGCCGACGCATTTCGAGGCATACACGCCTCTTCATCCAGGGCACAATCAGCCATTGAAAACTCGACTCATCAACCTGTTGCGATTATTTATTCAAATCACCCCTAGTGGGCGTGGCTTGGCATAACATTCAAGCATGATGGACTTTGTAGTCCTGTGAGTTCGAGATTAGTGACATCTTTTAGTAAGTTCAATGTGTTGATTGCCATTGTTCTCCTTTGTGTGCTTTCCTTGGTAGGATGGACAAGGTCAGGGCACGCTGCCATTTTTCTCCTTTGAAAATGATTTTGCACGGCAGCCTGGCCGTGAAAAGGAGCACCATTCTGGATTTGGGAAGGCTGTTGAGTGGAACGATTCTACTCGGTGAGGCACCATGTTCCAAATGCTAAATTCAAAGCGTGCCCTGACTCTCTCCATCCTACTAAGGAAAATATACAAAGGAGAACAATGGCAATCAACACATTGAACTTACTAAAAGATGTCACTAATCTCGAACTCACAGGACTACAAAGTCCATCATGCTTGAATGTTATGCCAAGCCACGCCCACTGTGGGCGATTTGAATAAATAACCGGAACAGGTTGATGAGTCGAGTTTTCAATGGCTGATTGTGCTCTGGATGAAGAGGCGTGTATGCCTCAAAATGCGTCGGCATCAGAGAATGTTAATGGCCAAGGAAGGACAAGCTGCAATGAGGCAGAAGTGACCTAATGGTTGGGAGCATGGTCGAGTGCTCCTTTTAATGCTTCAGGGCATTTAAAAATACAAAATGATTTTGCACGGCAGCCTGGCAGTGAAAAGGAGCACCATTCCGGATTTGGGAAGGCTGTTGAGTGGAACGATTCTACTCGGCGAGGCACCATGTTCCAAATGCTAAATTCAAAGCGTGCCCTGACTCTGTCCATCCTACTAAGGAAAGTAAACAAAGGAGAACAATGGCAATCAACACATTGAACTTACTAAAAGATGTCACTAATCTCGAACTCACAGGACTACAAAGTCCATCATGCTTGAATGTTATGCCAAGCCACGCCCACTGGGAGCAATTTGAATAAATAACCGGAGCAGGTTGATGAGTCGAGTTTTCAATGGCTGATTGTGCCCTGGATGAAGAGGCGTGTATGCCTCGAAACGCATCGGCATCAGAGAATGTTAATGGCCAAGGAAGGACAAGCCTCAATGAGGCAGAAGTGACCTAATGGTTGGGAGCATGGTCGAGTGCTCCTTTTAATGCTTCATGGCGTTTAGAAATACAAAATATATATATATATACATATATATATATATATATATATATATATAATATATAGGGACGCTATAGTTAGGCTTAGGTTTCACTCGTGCAAAACCAGTGAATTTCAGCTGAGCTAACTATAACTCACGCCTCCGTAATGCACTGCTTATGACCTCATATATTACATCACTCATGACATGGTCAGTGACATCACTGATGACATCTCAAATAACATCATTGATGACATCTAAAATAACATTTCTGATGACTTCATCCAGTGACTGTTAGTGTTTTTAAAAAGTTTATGAGTGTTAAATATTTATACCAAGGTATATTGGTGAATCAGTGGGTGTGTGAGTGCCTGTATGGATGATTCAGTGGGTGCGTGACTGATTGTATATGTGAGTGATTAGGTGTTTCAGTGAATGCATGGGTGAGTGAATGTTTGTATCAGTCTCTCAGTTGGTATCTAAGTGGCTGTATGGGTGTGTGAGTGGGTACATGAGTGGCTGTATGGGTGATTGATGGATTGTCTGAGTACCTGTATGGGTGTCTGAGTATCTGTGTGGGTGGCTAAGGGTGTGTGTGACTGCCTGTAAGGATGAGTGAGTGGGTGAGTCAGTGGCTGTATGGGTTAGTGAGTGTTTGTGTGAGGGGATGTATCGGTGAGTGTGTGTATGGCTGTGTGGGTGAGTGGATGTGTCAGTGGTATATGTGTGATTAACTTGGTTTGTGAAAGGCAGTATAGATGAGTGTTGAATTATATGAGTGACTCTATGTGTGTGTGAGTGAGTGAATGAATGTGAGAGTGCGTGTTTTAGTCAGTGACTGTATAGGTGAGTGAGCATGTGTTATTATCTGTATAAGTAACTAAGTGTGTGTGTGTGTGACTGTATGGGTGAGTAAATGGATGTGTGATTGGCTGTATGGGTGAATGAGTAGATGCCTGAGTAGCTCTATGGGTGACTGACTCAATGTGTGAGTGGCTGTATGGGTGTATGAGTGGATATGTCAAGGCCTGTATTGGTGAGTGAGTGGGTGTATGAAAGGCTGTATGGGTGAGTGAGTGGATGTGTGTAGATCTATGAATCAGTGAGTGGGTGTGTAAGTACTGGTATGGGTCTGTGAATGGGTTGAATGAGAGTGGGTATATGAAAGGTTCTATGGGGTGGGAGTGGGTACGTTTGTAATTTTGTGGATGATATCTTCAGTGATGTCATCAGTGATATCATTTGAGATGTCATCAGTGATGTCACTGACCATGACATGAGTGATGTGATATGTGAGGTCATAAGCAGTGCATTGCGGGGGCGGGAGTTATAGTTATCTCGGCTAACTGTAACTGCTGAATTTCACTGGTATTGTATGAGTGAAACTTGAGCCTAACTATAACGTCCCTGTAACCTTTGGTTTTTTCAGTGAATTTCTACGTTTTTTTTTGCATTTCCCAACTATAGCGTCCCTGTAACCTTTGTTTTCTTAGTGAATGTCTATGGTTTTTTAAGTATAAATGGCGTTTGCAGAATGGTGGAGAAAGGGGGAATGACCTCTGAAGACCTCTTATCAATCCCGCAGTGTTGGACATACTGGAGGTAACAAGAGCGGTTGTTCGCTCCCAAGGACCCTCTGCAGCCAAGGTGACTTTATCCCCCAACTAGTAGTGTGCCAGGAGGAGTGATTGCAGAGTGGTAGACAAAGGGGGCGGGGCCACAAGGACCTTTAGGCAATCATACAGTGTGGAATTTACTGAAGGTAAAAGGAAGGGTAGTTGGCCCTCAAGGACATCTTTGGGAGCCAACAACTCCTTCTGTTACCTCCAGTAAGTCCCAGACAACGGGATTTCTGAGAGGTCTTTGGCAGCCACGCTCCCTTTCTCCACCACTCTGCAAATGTGCTTCCTCACATACAGATGGTTGGGGGATGAAGTCTTCTTGGCTCCACAGGGTCCTTGGCGGCCAACAAACTCTCCGGTTACCTCCAATAAGTGCCACACAGTGGGAATGCTAAGAGGCCTTCCGAGGTATACCCCCTTTCTTCACCACTCTGCCAATGCGCCTCCTGGGGGATGAAGTCCACTTTATCTCCTTTATTTTTTTTTTGACATTCTTTTTTTAAAAGAAGGGAGTGGGCCTATGTGGCCCCCCTCCCGGGCCAATTTTGGCCCCGGGGACCACCTCCCCCGGGCCTGGCAACAATACTTGGTGCCCTGGTCCCACCCTAAAAAATTCAGCTGATCCGCAGCGCGTTTGCAGATTGGCGGTGATGATTCGTGGCCTCCAACAACTTTCAGCCCCGGGGACCCCATCCCTCGAGGCCAGGCTTTTTTCAGTGGGTGAGGTGCTCCTTTTTGTTTATTATTTTTTTTTTTTAAATAGGGAGGGGACCATGTGCCCCCCCTACCGGGCTGATTTCAGCCCCGGGGACTCCATCTCCCATGGCCCAGCCTGTAGTGTGGGTGCCCTGGTCCTCCTGCGGGAGCCAGCATTGCTTTTACACATAGGGAGCTGCCAGCATGCAGCTCCCTCTATCCAAAAGCAATTCTCCTCTGCTTCGTACAAGCAAGAGCATTTTCTGCTCTCGCTTGCACAAATCAAAGCAGTGTTTGCTATGGCTTGGCATTAGCAGTGCTCCCACCAAACAATAGCAAACAGCAATGCCCCGGGGGTGGGCACCCCAGGACATTGCAGTAAGCAGCCCTGGGGAGGTAACAGTTCCCAGGGCCAAATACGGCCTCGCGGGCCCCCCTCCTTCCTTGACTATAGAGCCTGCCCCAAGGAGGTGGTGGCCCCCGGGGCCAAGAATGCCCCGGAAGGGGGAGCCACGTGGCCCCTCCCATTTGTAAAACAAACACTTTGTCACTGAGGAGGTGGTGGTCCCCCGGGCCCTGGGGGTCCCGTGAGGCCCACCATATCAAAAATAAAAAGCACCAAGGAGGTGGTGGTCCCCAGGGTGTGCGGGTCCGCAAGGCCACCCAATACATTAGCCCTGGGGAGGTGGCAGTCCCCAGGGCTGAACGGGAGGCCATATGGGCTTCCCTCACACACATGGGCACCCGCCGCATTACTATAAAAACTGACCCCGAGACCTGGCCCACCAGGGGTCCTATAGTTAATGAAGCACGGCGGTCTGCGCTTAGTTCTAAAAAAAGTTTCAGTGGAAGTCGCGGATCCAGCGCGACTCCTGCTGAATTTGTTTTAAAAAATACTTTATGGGCCCTGGGGTGTCCCTGTGGGACCCCCCTAAGACTCCTAGGGGGTCAGGGTGTTTCTACCCTGCCCCTTTTCTTTTTTTTTAAATGTTTTTTTCTATGAATCAGTTCTCACAAGATGGTTGCCAGCACTTCCTGGTTTGAAGTGTTGGGAGCCTATCAGATCTCAGCACAAGATCGGGAGGGGTCATGGATCCTCCATGTCCCCAGATATACAACTGAAAATTTCTTTAATTAACTCTAAAACTACTGAATGGATTGACACCATTTAACAAAAATGGCGCTTTCTGGACCCACAGCTACCTTTCTGCCAAATTTGGTGTAATTCCGTTCAGCAGTTCGGGTTGTAGCCGTGTCTAAAATGCATTTTGGTCCCCCGCGTTGTCTCACCGCCCGCTTGATGGATCACCTCAAAATATTCAATACTGCATCTTAAGTGAGTGGCAAATTAGTTTGGAAGATTCATCAAACGACGCCAAAGTTATTGGCAAATGAAAAAACACTCCTATGGAAACTACATCCTAGCTATAACTACCTACTGGCGACCGCCAGTAGGTAATACACAGACACACACACATATATATATTTCAGGCATTCGAGAAAGGCAGTATTATACTGAAACGCGTCATGCTGGTGGGATTAAAATGTGAGCTCCCTTGAAACCCGTGTGTGCTCAGTCTTTCCGTTGGGGAAGGATTTTGGATTGTGTATCTAGTGTGGCCACAGCACAGTGAACACCTTTCCTGAAGATGTTCTGCGGCAGTAGTGGCAAACGTATGGACTCTCCAACAAACTTGGAAACCGCTGAACCGCCGGAGCCCTTAACTATAACCTGCCAGCACGTATTGGAATATCATTGTATTGAAAAGCATAACTTACCTAAGGGATGCTTTCTGGTTGAAATTTGGAGGGGCAGAGGCAGCTGGTTGAGGGTCTGGGACACTTGCATATTTAAACAGTGGCATTGTGGTAGGAGATGGAACTCAGCAGGCGCCGCCCACTGTGGTTCAAAGGTATTTACCAAAGGAGCACCTGTTCGAATGGACTCGGAGTGCCGAGATCGTAACACCTCCCATCCCTACCCACCAGAATGTCCCCACCAATCACAGGACGATAATTTGCATATTTAATGCACACTTTGGTAATACCTGTGTTTTCAGGCACTTGAGAAAGGCAGTATTATGCTGAAACGCATCATGCCGGTGGGATTAAAATGTGAGCTCCCTTGAAACCCGTGTGTGCTCAGTCTTTCCATTGGGGAAGGATTTTGGATTGTGTATCTAGTGCGGCCACAGCACAGTGAGCACCCTTCCTGAAGAAGTTCGGCGGCAGTAGTGGCAAACGTATGGACTCTCCAACGAACTTGGAAACCACCGAACTGCTGCAGCCCTTAATTATAACCTGCCAGCACGAGTTGGAATATCATTGTATTGAAAAACATACCTTACCTAAGGGATGCTTTCAGGTTGAAATTTGGAGGGGCAGAGGCGGCTGGTTGAGGGTCCGACACACTTGTATATTTAAACAGCGGCATTGTGGTAGGAGATGGAACTCAGCAGGCGATGCCCACTGTGGTTCAAAGGTATTTACCAAAGGAGAACCTGTTTGAATGGACTCTGAGTGCCAAGATCGTAACACCTCCCATCTCTACCCACCAGAATGTCCCCACTAATCACAGGACGATAATTTGCATATTTAATGCGCACTTTGGTAATACCTGTGTTTTCAGGCATTTGAGAAAGGCAGTATTATGCTGAAACACGTCATGCCGGTGGGATTAAAATGTGAGCTCCCTTGAAACCTGTGTGTGCTCAGTATTTCTGTTGGGGAAGGATTTTGGATTGTGTATCTAGTGAGCCCAAAGCACAGTGAGCACACTTCCTGAAGAAGTTAGGCGGCAGTAGTGGCAAACGTATGGACTCTCCAACGAACCTGGAAACCGCCAAACAGCCGCAGCCCTTAATTATAACCTGCCAGCACGAATTGGAATATCATTGTATTGAAAAGCATAACTTACCTAAGGAATGCTTTCAGGTTGAAATGTGGAGGGGCAGAGGCGGCTGGTTGAGGGTCCGGGACACCTGTATATTTAAACAGCGTCATTGTGGTAGGAGATGGAACTCAGCAGGCGCCGCCCACTGTGGTTCAAAGGTATTTACCAAAGGAGCACCTGTTTGAATGGACTCGAAGTGCCGAGATCGTAACACCTCCCATCCCTACCCCCCAGAATGTCCCCACCAATCACAGGACGATAATTTGCATATTTAATGCACACTTTGGTAATACCTGTGTTTTCAGGCATTTGAGAAAGGCAATGTTATGCTGAAACGCGTCATGCCGGTGAGATTAAAATGTGAGCTCCCTTGAAACCCGTGTGTGCTCAGTCTTTCCGTTGGGGAAGGATTTTGGATTGTATATATATAAATATATATATATATATATATATATATATATATATATATATATATATATATATATATAAAATGTGATCAAGGCCGTTGTAGAGGCCGAAACGCGTCATGGCAGGCAGTAGAGAGAAATAAAAAATTATTTTCTTTTTGCCACTAAGAGGAGTTCGCTCGTTCCTTTTCGCCGCATCAGGAGGTTCAGGAGTGTTTGCAATCAATATATATATATATGTATATATATATATCTTCAGAAATCCTTGGCCAGCGAGTCAGGTAAGGAAGGAGCCACTCCGGTTCTAGATGCTTCAAAGTTAAGTTTATTGGCAAAAGAAACAATATATATATATATATATATATATCAGCTCCGACGCTTGCAAAAATTATGCACGCATAGGCACTCTCGGGGGCTATTAAAACACACTTTTAATTAATAGCAGACGCGTTTCAGCAATAGCTTTCTTCAGTGCTTTTAAAAGGTGTATCAATGTCCAAATGCACGGCGCGTCTTTTTAAAAACACATATAGTCTTTTGTGATTGGCGCTTTTGAATGGTGGAAAGTGAAGAGTGACTCCGATGAAATTCACCTCCCCGGGCCGCCCTCTCAGCAAGACAATGTTTCAAAACATAGTAACCTTGGCCATATCGACTTTTATACAAGGTAAGTGTTCTGTTATGCAACAATCAAAGTTCTTACTGATGTGGCATGCCTACTGATGTCCAAAGCATTTCCGATGTTTTCACCACCACCACGCCGTGCATCATAGTCCCCTCGCCAAGCCTCTGTTTAAAAACTACGATGAGTCCGATGGCAGCAGTAGAATTACTGTGAGCCTTGGATTTGAATAATCCACGACCTTCGGTCGATGGAGACATCCTGTAGAGACGGTTCTGGCTCCTGCTACGAATTTCTGCTCCAATTTCCACCAAAAGCAGGTTTTCGCTGAACTCCTAAGGCGGGTGCCATGTAGATTGTGAGGATGGAACTCACATTTAATACCAGCTCCGACGCTTGCAAAAATTATGCATGCATAGGCACTCTCGGGGGCTATTAAAACACACTTTTAATTAATAGCAGATGCGTTTCAGCAATAGCTTTCTTCAGTGCTTTTAAAAGGTAAGGTGTATCAATGTCCAAATGCACGGGCGTCTTTTTAAAAACACATATAGTCTTTCGTGATTGGCGCTTTTGAATGGTGGAAAGTGAAGAGGGACTCCGATGAAATTCACCTCCCCGGGCCGCCCTCTCAGCAAGACAATGTTTCAAAACATAGTAACCTTGGCCATATCGACTTTTATACAAGGTAAGTGTTCTGTTATGCAACAATCAAAGTTCTTACTGATGTAGCATGCCTACTGATGTCCAAAGCATTTCCGATGTTTTCACCACCACCACGCCGTGCATCATAGTCCCCTCGCCAAGCCTCTGTTTAAAAACCACGATGAGTAAGATGGCAGCAGTAGAATTACTGTGAGCCTTGGATTTGAATAATCCACGACCTTCGGTCGACGGAGACATCCTGTCGAGATGGTTCTGGCTCCTGCTACGAATTTCTGCTCCAATTTCCACCAAAAGTAGGTTTTCGCCGAACTCCTAAGGCGGGTGCCATTTAGATTGTGAGGATGGAACTCACATTTAATACCAGCTCCGACGGTTGCAAAAATTATGCACACATAGGCACACTCGGGGCTATTAAAACACACTTTTAATTAATAGCAGACGCGTTTCAGCAATAGCTTTCTTCAGTGCTTTTAAAAGGTGTATCAATGTCCAAATGCAAGGCGCGTCTTTTTAAAAACACATATAGTCTTTCGTGATTGGCGCTTTCGAATGGTGGAAAGTGAAGAGGGACTCCGATGAAATTCACCTCCCCGGACCGCCCTCTCAGCAAGACAATGTTTCAAAACATAGTAACCTTGGCCATATCGACTTTTATACAAGGTAAGTGTTCTGTTATGCAACAATCAAAGTTCTTACTGATGTGGCATGCCTACTGATGTCTGTACTTGACTGGCCTTTGCAACAGAAGATTTGTAAAATATGCAGAAAACCAATAAAATTGCCACGAACTCACATTAAAATGCTGCTTCTAGGCAACCACGGAAAAAATGCATGAAAAACTCTGCCCATGCAAGATCTCACAGTGATAACAGTTTCACAGGCAAGCTGATAAAGTGCTAAAGAGGATCTAGCCCAAGGTCTTTCACCAGCGTGACCTAGTATTAACATTTTCTGTCTCTTCTAGATCTCATTAATTTGTGCAGGACCACAGATACTTCTAAAAGGTGGGACCTAGACAATGAATTGTTTGTTCAAATGTGCAAAACAACAAGGGATATCAGGGATGGGGATGTGCATAGACTCCATGAGATATAGCTTCCCAAGCGAGCAAATAAAAAGCTATAGGAAGTTTAGCTGAGGGTCTTTGCAAGCATTTTTAGTATTCGTGCTTTACTAGCATTCATTGACCTTCAGGTTTAGGTGCATGTAGGCAGAAGGTAGGTGAAATTGGTGTTTATTGAAAAAAGGTTCACAAACTTAGCTTTTCATATACATATTCAGTGGTGGGATGAGTGAAATCAAAAGCTGAGTGCATTTTGTGAAGATGGGTAAAAGGTGGTGGTTACTCTCCAAGCCTATGAATCACTGGCTATGCACAACTAGGATAATTTGGGTTGAGAACCAGGTTGTGCACTGGAAGCAGGTGGGGCAGTTTGGTTGGTGGGAGACATTTGTGAGGGATGTATCCTGTAAGTAGTTGTTGATCCCTAGTTGCAGAGGCACGTAACTTGCCACTGTTCTTGGCAAGCTCTGTGAAAGGGACTATAAGAGTCACATGACCATTGCATGGCATAGTCCGCCTTCAACACCTAGATATGTTTCTGGTACAACTTTGCAAGGCACTGGAAAAAATGTTCTATTTTCTCCCAGACCTGGTTCAGTTTCTCTACCAACCTTGGGAGGTGTTCCAGGTGGGTCAAGATACTGTCCATGACTCCCACCCTATATTTCATGAATATTGCTGCAGAGAAGACTGCCCTTCAAAGAAATTATCATCTTAGAGGACAGCATTTGCCCATCTCAAGCTCCTCATTATGCGTGGCTGTTTCATACAGCCAGTTGGCTGGTTGCATGTAAAGAGTTGACATATCAGAGGATGTAGGGGGAGGGAATTTCTCAAACGGGCAGAAGTGGGTTTCCTCTCCAGGAGTGGGCATACTTGGCTAGACGGTATGCATGCATTGAGAGCTGGGCCATCTTTTCTTCCTGCCACAGGAGGGACTAGTACTGTTTCAGCTGTCACAAGTAATACTGTAGACCGGAAAATGCTAGAAAAGAAAATTTTAAGGGATCAAGATTAGTCTTAACAATCTTCACTCTAAAAGGTGAAGTTGTGTGTGAGTGACATGTTGTGAAGGATGTGTGCCTATCTATGATTTGGAGATGTATGCTGGTTGAATACAGCGTGACATGAGTGCAAAGTCAGAATCTATTTGAAAGCTATAGAGGTTTTGTTCTTTCCTGGCCCAACTTTGGGACAGGCAGCCAATGTAGTGGGTTGCATGGCAGAGAGGATATGCTCATCAAGAGGGGATAATACAGAAGCAGGATCCAAGTCCAACTCCAGGTAGAGACTTTGCCACCCATAATCTGGAAAGTTTTTTCTTCACTCTGCTCCTCTCATCTTGTCACTTTTTGCTTGAATCCCCATGCTAAATGTACCTCCATCCCCATTAAATTCAAAGTCTGTGACCACCTGCCATATGGCCGCATTCTCTTTTCCACTGAGGGTGTGTGGAGCTAAACATGTGGTGATACACAAGAAAGTTTACTACACACTCTATGTCCTCAGTGAAGTTCCTCTTAAGTGGGGTGCACTGCATCTTGGAGGCTGGTTTTTGGCATCCACAAGGTCAACAGTATATGGGGAAAAAGGCAGAGCCCAGGGTGTGCGCTATACTCATGTGGTTCCAGGCTTGAGGTTTGTCAGCCATGTGTGATTTTGTTCAAGTAAAAGCTGTTTCTCTAGTCTCTTTTATCCCTACTTCTACAAACCATAGGCATAGTTCACAGCCTCTGCTGTGTAGAACTGTGCTTACAGGCATACAGTGATAACGCTACTTGAAGAAAGTTTACGGTCTTAAATTCGGTTGCACGTATCTCCACACCCTAATCTAAGGGGGTGAAGACACATACTCCTACTACTAGGAGGAAATTTCAGGCTCAATGGGTTGAAATGTATCTAGGCAGAGATTTCTACCCAGGCATAGATATAAATTTATCTGTAAGAAAATCTCTTTGCATACTTTTCCCAGCACTATTAAAACTCCACGGGGTATTTACTAAGCTTTTGCGCCGTGTTTCATCACAAAAGTGACGCAAAACGGCGCAAAATCTTTTTCTAATTTACTTTCCAGCGCTAAACTGCTTTAGCCTCAAGCATACAAAGTAGGAAAAGCTTTCCCTCGTGTCTAGGCATAGAATTTTGTACAGGAAGGGTGTCCTTCTTGTACAAAACATATGCTGGGCTCACACACCCTAGCACTATGGCGCTAAGGTGGTGGGTCGTTCACGGCAGCTGTAATCAGCGCCGGCACAAGGGAAGGGGAGGAGAGAGCCATATCTTTGAAAATATGGTGCTCTCCAGCTCCCTCCCTGTCGCGCAACGCAGCACTGCCTCGGGGGGGGGTGAGGGGGGGCTGCGCTGCGTGAATTTTTCATAAATCTCCCCCCACATGTTTTTATCTTAGTTAATGTAATTGTGAACACGGACTTCAGTGAACCATAGCTGTTATGTTACTAATTCGGTGTTCCAAGGCAGTGCTTAATTATCTTATAACAGTCATGGAAACGAGAAAACCGCTTTGAAATGCTTCAAGGGCACTGTTGTTGACGCTTAACAGAGACGTGTAAAGTTGTGAGAGTTGTTTCAACAGTAATAATAAACATTCAAGGCACCAGAAGAACCTGCTTCAAGTTGCCATGAAACAAGAAGCACAAGAAGCACAGTCGTTTCACTAACAGAAGAACAGTGTGTAAACAGATATTCCATTACCTCTGCGTTGTCTGTCCCTATAAACATTTCCTCTGCACAGTGGAAGGGGCATTTTTGCAAAACTGGGAGATATTTGACCTTACCAGATCACTTCCAGCCGTTACTTTTTTTTTTATTTCATGGAGTGTCAACTGTGAAATTTCAGTTCCTTTACCTAGAAATAAAAGCCACTGAAATCTGCAGGACTATAATTGTAAGGGAATGATTAGATGGGCAAGCTAAGGCCCCTCATCCCATGTATTCATGTAATCGAGTGAGAAAAGCGACACCTGGTAATTACCAATGCCGCAAGATACAGTAATTACTGGTTACAGGAATTCCACCAGGTGATGAGTATGAGCTCTGGAATCAGGGCCAACCATAGTAATTAGTGTTTGTGCACCAGTTCCTACACTTTTCCTAGTCACGTATCGCCAGAGCCAAATATGGGATGTGCAGGTGTTCCTGCAAACGTTCTTTTCCACCCGAATTGAGATTATAGTGGTGTAGGAAGGTGGAATCTGACTATATGGTTGCCCCCACTTTTTTCCTGGTGTTTTGCTGGTTTATGACTTAGTTGGACTGGGATCCTGCTATTCAGGGCCCCAGTCTATCTGCTTCCTCTTTAAAATGGTTTCCATGTACCTTAGGTACATCTCTGATTGGAATCTGGAGTGCCCTTATAAGTCCCTAGTATATGGTATACTATGTACCCAGGGCATAGGTACCCCATAGGCCTGCCAGGGACTGAAGCATGTATTATGCCACCCCTGGAAGGCCAGCCAAAATGACACCACATGTCTGCTACTGCAGCCTGGGTAAGGTGGTGCATGCACCCCTTACTGTGATATAGGCTACCTATATCACTACCATTGCACACACATATAAACCTATAAGTCACTCCTATGGCAGGCCTTAACAATCCTGAAGGCAGAGTGCTTGGTTTTATGTGAGAGGGTGCCCCTGCATGAGCAGAGCCCCTCTGCAGCGTTCGGAGTCCCTCCTCTGATGCTGTTTGTGGTACAGCCTGACCATATACTCTTAAGTGCATTATATCCTCGCGGTACAATGCTAACTTTGGACTGGCTGCACCAAAACATGTCGTGTTTGGTGTCAAACATCTTGGAATACTACCCCCCGCCAGTTCTGGCAGCGGGGGTAGCATTCCACCCTTCTAGAGGGAGAGACATGTACACACCGGGCTACCCGGTATTAACTTTACAGAGCCCTGGCATCACAAAATGGATGCCGCTGCCACAGACCCGGGTCTGGCCTCCTGCTGCTGACTGAAACTCCGGCAGGGGAGGCCTGGACAATAGGTTTCCTGTCGCAGGGAGGTGTAACCACCTCCCCAGACAGGACAATGTGTATTGGGGCTGGGCGGGAGCACTCTCTGGTGCTTTGAAGTCCTGCACTGGGGGCACATTTGGTGTCCCTGTGCCTAGCCCAGTTCAAACCGGTTGCAGGGGCTACCTGCCCCTGCTCTGGCGCGAAACTGGACAAAGGGAATGGGTGTAACCACCCCTCTTCCCTGACCCTCCCATAGGTGGGTCCCCAGAGTATGTCCAACCCCCTAACTTAGTATACGTATGGGACCCCAGTCCTTTAGACTTTAGATTACCCTGGACAAAACTCTGAAGCCAAATCCTGGACCTTCGACGCTCTACTTCAAGATTAGATGACTGAAGAATCTACCTTGGGGTCAAGGAGTGACTCCCCTGTTTGGCAGGCACCTAAGAAGCAATTGTCCGGTCTGCATCACTGAAGCTCCCGCCGGACACCGAAGTCTTTGCATCACCAGAGGTAGATTTCCAGACTTCCCCGAGGCTGCCCTGAGTCCCCAGCGAAGCTGAGGCCCGTAGCTGTCGTGGGTAACGTGGAACCGTGACCCCTGGACACCAAAAACGTTTGAAAGTGCATCCTCTTCCTGGACTCCCACGAAGTTGTGCTTAGGGCTCCTAGTAGCCCCCACCTCCAGCACCAACTGCACCAAAGATCACTGGCCTCCACTTCACGAGTGTCCTGTGAGCAAGCTCCAAGTGCATCCACTCAAGGCTCCTTCGCGGTTGCTAGTCCATTGGCTAGTGGGCCCTCCCGAAGGTAACTCTTCTTCTGCTTGGGCTTTCCTGGTTTCTCCAGACGTGCCCTGACTTACCTTTGCTGGGTGAGTCCCCCAGACCTTGTTGGTCTGCATCAACGTCCTTTCTTTGTTTCCACGTGACTTGCCATTGCCAAGGCTTGTTGGGTCCACTTAGGTCGCCAACACCGCAGAAATCGACAGACGTCGTGGGACAGCTTGAATCCAGCTCCTGGTCATCATCGACACCTCCTGGACCTCGTGGCTGAAGAGTCAAGAGGACCATCAACCTACCTGAAGCACCCGACATTGGTGGGCATCTGCTCATCGCCTTCCTGGTCACTGGCTAGTGACCCAGACTCTGTCCCCTCTGCTTTCAGGTTCTTCATATCTTCGATCCACCCTTGGATCCACCCGGACACTTTCGACTTGGTCGCCAGCAGCCCGCTGCAGCAGATCGCCATTGAAAACGACGACGAAACCCGACACCAAAAGACACCTATGCACCCGGCTTCCCTGGGTGAGGTAACTCGAGTACTACGGTGCTCCCGTGGGTATTGACTCTAGAATGACCTAGTTCTAAAGGGGTTTGCTCCAAGTCCTCCTCTAAGTGTCCTTTCCTTTTAAAAACCTAACCGCGACTTTCCCCTTAGAAGTTAACAGTGATTCGCGGCTGTGTTCCAACACTGCACGCGTCCCCCGTGGGTCCCCTGTGTCACTACCTTGGGTGGGTCCGTGTGGTCCAAGCACTTCTACAGGCTCTAGGCCTTGTGTCTAGCTCAGTCGTGGTTCTTATACCACTTTATTGGTATATGGTTTGGTACGCCCCTAGGGCTCAAACGTGTATTTGTGCTATTACTGTTGATATTCGACTTGTAACTTATGTATTTCGAACTCTAGCCTCATAAAGAGACTAGAGGGTGTGTTTAAGACTAAATACATATATTTTAAATATATACCTGATGTGGTCCTCTTTCATTTGGTCACTCAAGAGATTATAGACTGGTAAAACAAGCTGCTTTACATTCCTTCAAGACTTAGCCTGAAGGTTGCTCTCCATAGCTACCACTAGGATAGCTTTCAATAAAGGTTGTCTTTAACCTATCTCCAATAAGGGGTTGTTTGGACTGGTGCAAGGTGCCCACTATAATTAGTGGACAGCATATACCAGGCCAACTTCTCACAAGTGGCACTCATGATAGACCCCTAAATCAGGAAATAAACTCTGATGGCTGAAATGAAACTTCCTGTGGTCTTTAACCTCCAAATTCTACTCTCATTTAGATACTGCTGGTGAGCTAATATCTGATAACCAGGTTACTCAACATTTTTAGCACAACGCCGCAATTAAACAGTGACTTTGAATTATACCAGAGGAAGGATGGGGAGCGTGCCAGTGATAATCTTGTTACTGCAAAACTATTGCTAGAGTTATCACTGTCAATAAAGCTTGGCACATGCTTGTGCATCTCCTGTTCTTGCTCAATGTTGGTAGCTAAGGACCCTATTACGACTTTGGTGGTTGAACCGGCAAGCCGCCGTCATGGTGGTTCTGAAAACACTGCCAAGCCAGAGGAATTCCTCCTGCCCCATTAGGAGTTTCCTGCAGGGCTGGCGGTTGCACAGCGGCGGAGTCAAGCAGGATTACACTGCTGACTGCTGGGCACAACCAGAATGTCATCCCATCCAGTTGGGGGTATGTGTATATTTTATTAATGTTATTCATTTTGTGGTATTGCTAACCCAACCTGAAGTTGTTTGATCACTTTGTATGTGCACCAGTGACATACCCTAAGTGCATATTCACCCGGTGGTCATATTTTCAGCAATTTACATGCCTTTCCACCGACTCACACATGGCGGTGTACCTGCCAGGAGAAGGTTAGCGGAAAGGCAAGTCGCAATTTCGATGAGGGTCCACATGCCTGCACTGCCTCCACTGACCGCCTCTGCCTCTCCCACTGCCGTAGTAGCAAATGTCAGTGGTGGTGGAGGTCTTGCGGTTGTCTTCTTGCTGTGTTCGTATTTCGCGAGTTGGACTGCCAGGGAAGTGGGCGATTGGACCGCCGAAAAGCAGCGGCAGTTCCTTAAACGCCAAAGTCTTAATCGGGCCCTAAGTTTTTAAAGAGCTGAAGAAAACTTATTTTATTGATGACTGATGAATTGTGAAACTACAGTCTTCACACCCTCACAAGCATGTGTCGTCTAGACCCAAGGTGATGCTAGTCTGGACGCAAGGTGATACTAGGTTTCCTAACATAAAGGCTTCAGAAAGTTTTACATAGGACCCACGTAATTAAAAAGGGAGCATCTCATGGACCACTGGTCTGTAGGTGAATATGTCAAACCACATATAAGCAAGGACTGACAAAGCCACTGGCAACAGGTGCTACGGTTACATTGTTTTTATTTCAAGCATAGGTCACAAAAAGAAATGGAAAAAAAGGAAGCAGGTCTTTATTTAAATGTTTCGGACATTTGCATGCAATAGCAATCTGAAATTAAAACAAAATGTAACCATTACATATAATTTGAAAAAATCAGTGCGGGTACTTCCTACAAGCAGAAGTATTTAAACAGGTATAGAAGCCTTTTATATTTTAATGCACACCACAGGAAAATGTGATTCATAATGGTGCAAAAAAAGGTACTATTGGCTTTGAGTTACTGTATTATCAATCCAAGTTATCAGCCTCTTTATTCAGTGCTTTTTGAAAAAATTGATACCGTAAGGCAAATCAAAGTTAAAAGGTTGTGAATCACACAATTTGATAAATAGTTTAAAAACTCTCACTAAAAAGCAAAGTGATGCATTTTAATTTGCAAAACTAACAATATGTATGTGAAATTGAGTCCAAATTTCAAGAAAGGTGCTAAATATATGCCATCCCACTCATTAGTGTAATGTACTCACGTGTAAATGTATTCATTGACCCAGGTATAAATCTACACTTTTTTGCTATTCACCATCCCCAAGTGTATGCTTACCCTTAAATGTAGACTCATGTGTCTCCACCCCCTGAAACCAGGGGGTGGAGTTATCGAGACTGAATTTACAAATGTAAAGTTACTACTGGTAACTTTTCACATGTAGGAGGAGATCTCTACCACTGGGGCAGAGATCTCCCTTTGGCAAAGAATAGGGAAAAGTGAGACAGTGTATTGTTATATAAAATATGAAAAATATTTTAAGGTAAAATAAATTTGTAATTTAATGTAAACATAATATTATAAATATTTTTTAAAGAAACTTAAAAAACCCACCCTCACTAGCCTTGTAGTAAGTAATTAATATTTAATAAATGAATAATTGTGTTTAATTAATGTAATTAATATAATTTTTAAGCATTTAAAAAGGAATTAAATTATATATATATACATACGCATATATACATCTATATGTGTATATATATACACACACATATATATGTATATATGTGTGGGTATATATATATATATACATATATATATATATATATATATATATATATATATATATATATGAACAAAACACCTCGTTAATAAAAGAAGAGATAGAATCGGCACTCCGTTGGTTTTTCACTTCGGTTTTATTATCTTAAGAGTGACAAAATCGTCCAAGCGTTTCGGATGTCAAACTCAGCCTTGTTCACATACATACATATATACGTGGAGAGAGAAAGAGAGTGAGAGAGAGCGAGTAAATGAGATTTCAAATTAAAAGTCAAAATAATGTATTTAAGATTATTTCTACAGGATATTATTTTAAGTCCCTGCTTTATTTATTTTCTATGAGAGTGTGTTGCAGTACCTGTAAGTGGCCATGGGTGGATGTTAGACTTACTCCAAGGTTGGGTTGGAGTAGAGTTATGACTGTTGGGCTGTAGTAACTTTGGAAGTGTAGTTTGTGAATAGCAATGCTTTTTCTCTTTTGTGGCTGGGTGTTTCTAGTAACGTATCCCTCAGTAAACCCCTCTCAAAACCCCTCCAATTTTGTTGTATATGTCCCCCATTTTTCAGTCACTCCCGCTTCGTGATTCCCACCTTTACTACTAAGGGGCCGATTCCGATTCGGTTAGGAATGGCTCTGACTCTCGGTCGGAGCCATCCTAACCGCATTGGACTTGCGCATTTGGATTCCATAACGACAAAGCCATTCCGATGGGCTCGGTCGAAAAGGAATCAGACTCGGTTTTCCGGATGGCTTACAACGGGCTCGGAGAGCCTGTCCGCCATCTGGAAACCCTTCAGTACTCCCCCGGCCGGCTCTTTCCGGCCGAGGGAGTATGAAGGCAGTTTCCCACTGCCTTTTTGTGCTGGCCTTTCCGGCACAAAAAGGCAGAGGGAAACAGCTTTGGGGGCCCTGCCAATGTATCTATAAGGCTTATTTATAATACATTGATTTTGTGGAGTCGAAGGTCTTGAGGAGGAACTTATTTTATGCAGGCAACTTCAGTCGATTAATTGTGAGAATAGAGTGAGGCCAACATAGTTTGGGAACTGTGCTCACTCTATATTTCTGATTAGCAGATATTTTTTTAATGAAAGGGCGTGTGAGTGGAGTAGTTGATTACTATGTTTTTCTGTTGGATGTTGTACATTTCTAAGGGACCCTGTCTTACTTCTTGCCATGAGGGGTGTTCCTCCTAAATCACCTGACTTCTTTTGTGCAACAGGTTGACTTTAAGGGTGTTGTGGTTTTGTTTGTATCTCTGCTTTCCACTGCAAGCTGTGAATCTGATGGGTGTGCTTTCTTTAATTCCTAACAGGATAGTAGAACGTTTTTGATATCTTTCAGATTTTCTCATTTGACTTGGCTATTTCATGTCCTTGGTGATAAGTAAGGCAGTGCTTGGTGAAAATACATTTTACCACTCTATTATGAAAGCGTTTTTTCTTGTTTCATAATATGTGTGACAAGAATGTTTCCACATATTTGTTCTATGTTTCTTGTGATGATAATGTATTCTGTTGTTTTTATGTATTCTATGTTATTGTGTTGCATTATTACTATGTGTTGATGTGTTACATGGTGGTTAATGTGTTGTATTCTGTTTTCAATCAAACAACCAATCAGGAATTTGTGAAGCGTGCTACTCACCCGTGAGGGTCTCTAGGTGCTTCATGGGGAGGGATCGTCATGCAGCTCCGTCCTACTCGAAGAGCCAGGTCTTGAGGCTCTTCCTGAAGGCTTATAGGGTGGGTGAGCATCTGATGCTGATCGGGAGTTCCTTCCAGGTCTTTACCATGATGTAGGAGTAGGCTCTTTCACCTGTTATGGCTCTGCGGATGCGGGGGTTTTCGGTAAGGGTGAGGTCGGAAGAGCGGAGGCTTCTCTTGGGTGCATGGAAGGAGACTCTTTCGTTGAGGTATTGGGGTCCGGTGTTGTGGAGGGATTTGTATGCGTGAGTGAGTAGCTTGAAGATCACTCCCTTCTTGACGGGGAGCCAGTGGAGCTCCTGTAGGTGCTGGGTGATGTGGTCTCGTTGCGGGATGCCGTGGATGAGTTTGGCGGCGCCTTTATGGATGGTCTAGAGTCTTCGGAACAGTTTTGACTGTTTTATTGTGTTGTGCCCTGTTATGTTTTAATTGTGGCATTGTTAGAAATTGGTTTTTTGGTTGGCTAGGGTATGCACCTAAGTCAGGCAGAACCCACCGCTCTAGTCAGGGTAAGGGGGTTACATACCCAAGCTAACCCCTGCTCACCCCCTTGGTAGCTTGGCAGAGCAGTCAGGCTTATTCCAGAGGCAATGTGTAAAGCGTTTGCGCAACACACACACACACACACACACACAAACCAGTGACACAATAGATACACCACAAAAGAGACTCCACACCAGGTTATATAAAAATATCTCTTCTATTGTATATAAACACATAGACTGCAATCCCATAAATCACAAATCACTTTGCCAACTAGGCAATTGTCATAATCATCACAGTTAGAGCATTACAGTAAATACTTATAGGTTGCACATGTCATAAACAACAGAATGGAAATCACAGGTAGATCCTGCAAATTATACTTGTGTTCTGTCTTCACAAGGATTAAAATGACATTTATCCCAATATCAGGACATGAAATGTAGTAGAGGACAACACAAGAACCACCACATTCACATTACCATAACCCCCCAATGAAACCTTGGGCACAGCGTTCCTGTTCTCCTATTATGCAGTATGGTTTGGGTATTCACTGTTCCAACACGTAGGCTATCGGGCCACCTGCCCACCTACAACAGTGAATATCGCAGTTTGAGGAGGAAAAGGCTGAGCAGGACCTCTGTCGAGGATTCCTTCCCGCCCAGCTAGCTGGGGTCAAGATAACCAATGCCCCCAAAGGTATCACAAGAGGGGGAGAACTCACGCTGCCCCCCTCTCCAAACACGGAAGAACTAACAAATAACTCATTGGGCATCACTTTTTCGCACAGAGGTGGGAGGCGCAAGGATTCTCACCTCCATCGGCACATCAGGACACATTGGTTCGGTGCGGCTGGCTCGTGCGACGTGAGCAAAGGTAAGGCTCCTGCTTCCCTCACACGGGAAGCATCCCATTTGCCTCTGCACTTGGGTCCTTACTCAGAGCTGCTGGGGCACTCTGGCGCTTGTTCTCACGATGAGTGGGCCACTGCTGACGTTGTTTCCCTTTACTGGGTGCTGCGGGACCTCTGCAGCTTTTTAGATTGTTGCCGGGCAACATGGGAGCCTCCCGACTTCAAGAATTTTTGTGAGGCAACGCAGAAGACTCCTTGATGCAGGGCTCAGCTGATGAGCGGCTGCGCTGTTGAGTCAAGATCTTTCTCAACCCTCCGGCCTTATGACACGGTACAGGGTTACCGTGCCCCGTGTTTGCTCACAGCGGGTGGGGAAGGCAGGCCCAGCAACTTGGTGAAAGATTTAGCGGGTAAAGCACAAGGAAGATGTTGATATCCCTGAGTCTTCCACAAACAGGAGACAAGGACTCACAAGCCCTTGGAGATTCTTCACAAGTAGGATTCCTCAGCAGGCAAAAAGAGTCAGTCCTTTTCCTCTGCCCCCAGATAGAAGCAGCAACTGCAAGACAACACACCCCTCAGACAGAAAAGGCACACAGCTCTTCAGCTGTTCTTCTTGGCAGGGTCCTCTGACATATACCCCTTTTTCTCTTTGTTCTCTTTGTGGCAGGGGACTCTGAGCCCAGCCCAAACCAGTTCTGACCTCTCCGGACCAGCTTGACCAAAGGAGGTGGAGACAGCATTGTGCAAAGGAGACACAGCCTATTCAGATGCTAGTGAAACTCCTCCCACCACTCTAAATGCAGACAAGGTCTATTCAGCATGGCTATGAGTCACCCAGGCAAGGTAGGACACACCTCAACCCCCCCTTGTGACTGTCTATTGCGAATGCGCATCCCAAGCTCCCGTCACTCCAAAACTAGATGGTGAATCCACAAACAGGAAGAGGCACACAGGATGGTTAAACAAGAAAATACTCACTTTCTTAAAGTGGCATTTTCAAACACACAATTTAAAAACCACCTTTACTAAAGGTGTGTTATTAAATTCTGAGTTCAGAGAGCCTAAACCCCATTTCTTGTTACACTTGTAAGATGTTACAAGGCAGCTCCCATGTTATCCTGCGGGACAGACAGCCTTTCAGCAGTAAAACGAAATACACATTATTGCACTACCAGGACATGCAAAACACATCAGTACATGTCCTACCTTTAACATACACTGCACCCTGCCCATGGGAAATCAGTGGGCCTACCTTAGGGATGACTTACATATAAGAAAAGGGATGGTTAGGGCCTGGCAAGTGGGTGCACTTGCCAGGGTCGACATGGCAGTTAAAACTGCACACGCAGACACTGCAGTGGCAGGTCTGAGATACATTTACAGGGCTACTCATGTGGGTGGTACAACCAGTGCTGCAAGCTCTCTAGTAGAATTTGATTTACAGGCCCTGTCACACTGAGTGCACCTTACTAGGGACTTAGTAAATCAAATATGCCAATCATGGATAACCAATCATACTTACAGTTTACACAGGGAGCACTTGCACTTTGACACTGGTCAGCAGTGGCAAAGTGGCCAAAAAATCTAAACCAGCAAAAACGAAATCTAGCTCACAGCTAAAAATGCAGGAGGTACAAGCAAAAAGTCAGGGGAAACCACGCCAAGGATGTCAAGTCTAACAGGCATCTTATATTGTGCTGTTTGTTTTATATGCATCAACAAATGCTGCCAAATTTCCAGACAGTAGCAGTAGACGTGTCGCATGGCAGGTAAAGCGATTCACACTTTTAGTGGGTCTTTATCATTGTCAAATATTTTATTATATACTTAGGATTCTGAGGTATATGGTATGATGTCTGTTCTAGCACTTCAGGTGGATAACTGTATCTTTTCTTCTCCTTTCCTGCAGGTCAATCTTAGGTTCTTCCCGCCGACACCCACAGAAAAGAACAGCCCATAGGTAAGTCTCATGACCTTGGATTGCTCTCCCTTACCTCCATCAACCTGACAAGATGCCTTTAAAGTTCCAGCGACAACCAACCATTTGCCATTGCCTAAGGTGGTAAAATAGTGCTGCTTCAGCTCTTCCACTACTTAAGACATCAGGAGAAGTATCACGTTAAGTGAGCACCGGTGGCGGGCACAGGGTTTGGCTGACAGGTGTCTTAAGTAGTTGAAGAGTTGGAGCAGTTCTATTTTGCCACCTTGGAAATGGTAAATGGTTCCTTGTCAGAGCAACTTTAAAGGCACATGTTGATTTGGTCTAGAAACGTGTCAGTGTTTGGTGAGATATCTAAAGCAAACAACTAAATATAACACATCATACACAAAGCAACATAACATCACAATTAAAACATAATAAGGAACATCAAAACAAAACAATCAAAATAAAATGGAGGACCAAACCTGCATTACAACAAAACAAAATCATATTGCAATAATACAGCACAAAAAGACAGCAGCACAAACAATAACAGAACACATCACCAGCAAAAAAATATTCCATTCAGGAAATGTGCAAAAGCGTTCTTAGGGCACATTACCACCACCAAAGCTGTAATACTACCTTAATAGCGCCAGTCAAAAATGTTTTGTGATTCCGACTCAGACATTCCAAAACTGTAGCAGAGACCTTAGAGTCGCACAAGAGTACTCACTTTAAGTGATAAAGCCCCTTGTGTGTTAAAGTAGCCATTCCCATGCCATTTGCAGTTGACACCCAATTCTCCTGAGACATTTTGATGTATGTTTCATTCCTTGCTATCGATTTTCATTCCCTTTTTGATCCATATTCCTTAATCCCTTACTAATGTCAGATTTTTCTCTGACATTCACTACCCTCCGGTGCCTTCTCTCTGGAACTCCAGCTGATGTTCTGGTGTTACTTGCTGCATCCATGGATATATGATTGCAGCAGCCTTTAATTGGGGTTTGGTAAATATTCTTAGCATTTGGGGAATATTCAAATGTTTTTGGCAGGCACTGTATAGAAGCTATGATCGCCTTTTATTTGTCCTCTACTAGATTGGTGGACCTCTGACAATCTGGGGTTCCTCCCATGCCGCTGTTCCACTTCTATCTCTTTCGCCCCGCTCGTCATTCGTCTTAGACACAACGCACAACGACGTTAACAGTCTCTGCCGCCAGGGGGAGTACCCATGGGTATTTTGGTGCATGCCGGGAAGGTTGATGTTGCAGCAACACCTGTGAACTTTGGGCCTGTTGGGTATTGCTAGCTCGATTGTCAGTGTACACAGTGCTTTAAATGGGCCGGTACTCACCGGTACTGAGTACCGGCACTTCCGAATTTTCTTGCCGTCAGAACCGGCACTTCTCTTTAGCCAGAGAGAGTGCCGGTACCCTGATCAGCGGCACGGCAGGCGCAGGTTAGGCATCTCCTCCAGCTAAGGGCAGTCGCTGCTGAAGATTCCAGCAGTGCCCACTTGAATGTCCAAAGACTGCAGGGTGTTGAGAGGGCTTACATCACGCTGTGATTAACAGTGCAGGGACTAGACAGACCCTGCACTGTTGATCAGATGCGCAAAGACAATTCGGCTGAAAGTGATTTCGCCACCCCCCCCCCCCAACTCTCCATTAGGTGAGTGAAATGGGCTTGGACTGCCAGACAGTCATCCAGTCCCATTTAGTGGATTGCACTGGCCCTACTAAAAAGCATGTGGCAGCGCAATACAATACTCGACCTTCATCAAAGACGTTTTTCTTTTCCTCTTTGTTTAGCACAGGAGCTGCTTCCCTTTGTGTGCCCCGCAAACACTAATTGCTGCATTTACAAGATAACAGGGGCTGACTAGGGTACTGGGACAATGGGTGTGAATTTAGCCCTGCCCATAGGGCAATGCACAGCAGGGAATGTTGGAACACTCTAGGAATTAGCTCCCATGACAACTGTTGATGCATTTGGTTGGGGGAAAGAGGAGAACATAGAAGGACGAGGGAGGGAGGAATGTAAAGTGAGGTGACAGGTGAAGTTAGGATTTACCGCTTTTTCAGATAAAAATGCCAGATATTTTTTGGGGAGAGTTTTATATAGCGCAAACTTATTTGCTGAGTTCTGAAATAATTAATGGACTTAAGTGTGAGTGTTTGCTTATGTCTGTGTGCTTGCCTGCTTGTGTGTGTCTGTTTTTGAGTAAGAAAGAGGGAGAGTTTCAGGACACTCTCAGGAGATATATTAAAGGGAATGTGAATGCTTTTGTGTACATGTCTGCTTGTTTCTTTCTGTGTGCGAGCTTGAGAATATATAGTATTATGCCAAACAACAATAAGTAACAGTAGGGCATTAAGAAACAGCAAATATTACAAAACAATGATATGTTAACATCTCCTGTTTGGCTTTCATTTTGTGTAATGAGTTAACCTGTTTCGTTTACATAAACTCATTTCATGTGTTTTGATATGTGCTGCAACTGGTACAGAAGCCATTATGTACCATCATATATTGCCTTTAGCCCCGCCCCTAGCTCCGCCCACTTGCCACACCTCTAGCTTATTTTAATGAGTACCTGCACTTATTTTTTCCCATTTAAAGCACTGAGTGTACACACGGGGATGTGAGTAAAAGTCCTTGCCACTGGCAGGTGCCCCAGTCCTGCTGCATGTATCAGGTCCGAATTTAAGCAGCTGAGCTAAATCAGCGCACAAAACACGGATGTCAACGGCCAATGCTTGCACAGATCAGCATTTTTATGCTGGGGTTTTACAAAGACATTAAGCCAATAACTGTACATTTTGTATGGCAATGTGTAATGTACATCGCGACCGTCAGTTCTGATGGGGTATTTGGGAAAAGCTTTCGTGTTCAGCTTCAACCATGAAAAAAACTCAGACAGGTCGATAACACATTGCATGCAAGCTAACATCTAATTAACTGGCCATTATAAATTAATACATCAGTCCAGGGTGGCATATAATCAGAGGGGCACTTAAGTGAATCAACAAACATTGACCAACTGGTATAATTACTATCAGTTAATTGTCTCTGCTAACTTTCCTCATAAATCACTCTGTCTGCTGGTTGTCATCTCATCAGGTCACCCAACCAAGGAGCACAATATAGAGGTGGTTGACAACCCCACTTAATTGACATTTTCATCTTAGCTAGCTGCAATGCGCGGCAACACATGTTCAGAATGCTTTGTTTCTGTGATTGGAAGGTATGACCTAGAGAGATAACAGAACTGGAAAAGGATTTCGTTTTTAATGCCATGGAACAAGGCAAATTATCTGTATTCCCTTTCAATAAACACGCAAATTGGCTTTACCCACACACAGTAACATGTTCAAATCCCAGAATCTTGTGCAAAAAATGCAAAATATTAAATATTAAGGCTGTGCACTGTAATACGTGTAAACATGGATAAAACATTGACTTAAAGCAAAGGTTTGTTGATGTGCTGGTGTATGCATGTTTCTATGCACCTATGCAATGTTGGGTGCTCATGTGAGGAGTGTGTGTCTTCTGTTTGGGTGTGTGCATGGACTTGCATGCCTAGATACAGTGTTGCCTGCCTCACATGTGATCTCCTCCACACATAACATTCATTGTCAAAGTTTTATTTCTTCATTTAATACAACAGCATATTTCGTAATTTTCTTTAGTCCACCTTACATGACACAGAAGGGCAGATGCAGTCTTTTGCAATTTCAGTAAAACAAAGTACATTTTCCTAATATTGTGCTCCCATACCATAGAATGCAGAATGTCTTGATACCCTTTCAATACGTTTGACATGCGGTAGAAATAGCCTTGCAAGCAATGGTTTCTCTTTTAGTTCATTACTTCTCATCGCAGTTGTTGAACTCTCGTTCTCATGAGCTTGGGAAATAGAGAATTACTCAACAGCATGACGCTTGCCTGTCCAACACTCTGGGTAGAGCATCAACACCAAAGTATTTTGTGCACACAGAAGTAGAACTTTGTGAGAGCCCTTTTCAGAGGGCCACGGAGCATGCAGGGGTTGAGGCCTTTTACTCCTAATGCCCCGGGGCCGGGTCTACTATGGATCCTGACCAACTGGGTCAAGTACCCATTCTGCACTTGCCTCTCAGTGGTAGCAATGGAGGAGCAGCCCAAGGCTCCCTCGTGGGAGAAGTGCGAATACAGGTTAGTGAACATGACTCATAACTCGAAGAGCACACAGCATTGCCAATAAATCAATGTCCAGGCAAATACATATTTTTATAATAAAAGAAGCATTTTATTTCTAACTCAACACATTCAAAGCAATGTTACGATATGTATAAAGAATAACACATTTCTCCTTGAGGTCGGGGCTCTAGTGTTCTACTGGCAAATCCTTGTCTCACCAGTTCATTGTAATGTGGTAGGGGTTATTCCCCATTTACTGGTGGAACATTCACTAGTAGGCACTTACTCTAGAGTCACTCCAACTCTTAGCAAAGCCAGTTAAAATTGTCTTGGTACCACAGCACCCATAGCAGCGAGTCCCTCGGGGCCCGATAGGCCCGTAACTGGTTTTACCTGCTCCAGCAGCGGGGATAGCTTGCAGTGTCTCATTGGGTGTCCTGACCGCGGGCTCTCACACTGCTCTGGTCTGTAATGATGAGTCGACTGCACATGGTTGGAGCGGCAGCACCCTGCACGCGGGCCCAATGCTGAGCTTACACGGCCGGCTCCAGCAGCAATCGGAGATGCTCTGGTTCTCCTCCTGCACAGTAAGCCTTATCCTCCCCAATGTGGGGGAAATTGGATTCCGATACTCCCATCAGGGGTCCTGGTGATATTATGATACACTCACTGCGTCTTCCTCAGTTCACAGGGGCAACCAAGGCACAAGCATCGATGCTTGCTGGTGACCCACAGGTCACACGGTTCACAGTTCCTGGCAATGGACCAATCCTCAGCAACTTTGGTATCGCCTGCTTCTCCTGGCATACGGGGTTGCCGTAAAACTAGCGGCCAATGTGCCGGCCCTCACCACACTCTGTATCATGACAGGCCCTCCTGGCATACGTGGTCGCTGCTAGGCTCCGTACAGCTTCAGCTCTTTAATCCGGCAATAGCTTTCATGTCTGCCCCTCCTGGCATACAGGGTCATTACAACTGGCACACAGCACAGGTTTGAATCACCGCGCCTCACCTCACCTCACCTCACCTCGCATGTCACTCCACTCACAGCTTTGTTCATGGTGGCCGTCTCCTAGCATACAGGGATCGGAGATGGAAATCTGCACATGGGCAATGACCCGATTGGTGCAGCAGCCATCTCCACACTGGTAGTCCACTTGGTTGGGACCTCAACTGCACCTCTCTCCCTCCAACGCTCTACTCTTTCTCACAGGGCACACTGGTCTTGGCAAGCAGGCAGACCCTGGTGTTCCATGCTTATCGAAACAAACTTTGACCGGAGGGCATCAGGAGACTGCATAAGTCCCAGCAATTGTATTAATCTTAAGAAGAGTGGTTGTAGCAAGGAGGTCCAGAAACTTGGAGACTATCCTGTCCCAGAATCTCAGATCAGTTGACTCGCATTTTCTCCTGCACCACTTAACTCCAGGCTCATAGAGAGTTTTTTTAAAGAAAGAATTACGGGACACATGCTATAAACGGCCAGTTAATCTGAGGAACCAGATCCCAAAGGAACCGATTATCAATACGTCACCATTTCTGATTTGAAACTTTGGGAGATATCAAGTACTTATGCCTGAAAAAGGTGGTTGGAACAGTATAAGCCACCGAAACGCGTCGCGATGCTGCAAAGAAAGCACTAAGGGGTCGATTCCGATCTCGGCCGGAAGCGCACCTAACACTATTCGTCCGGAAAAAAACCAAGCCGAACGCGTGTTTCCCGACCGATTCGAACAGTCGTCCGAACGAGCAAGTACGATGCGCATAACTGCTCAGATTCCGACCCAGCCATACGTACCCATTCCAGCTCCTGTTCCCCGCCCGAGCCGGATCCGTAAACGCCGAATCGAGTTGCACGGAAGCAAATATACAGCACCTTCCGGCCGGACTAGTACGATGCGCCTTCCGTATGCGCCGAACCCGTCGCTACGTCCGGCACGTCAGAGCATCCGGGAGAGCTGCACATAAGCTCCGATTCGCGCCACAAGACGATCCACGGCTACGAGACTAACAAGCCAGCGACGAGTAAGAGTCGAAGCCACGGGAAACCCGAACGAGACGACCCAACCATGAATCCCATCGCGCAGGTCCTACCAATACTCTACATCTATTACCGGAACCGGTACGGACGCGTACGGCGCAGACGGTAAGTCAAACACCCACAACACAAACAAACGACACGTACCCGACATATGTCACACTCACATAGGGATGCAGAAATGACGTACACTAGCAACAGCAGAACCATAGGGGCGGGATGGCTATCACCAATGCCATACACACCCATAGGGGCCTGATGGCCATCACTACCACCACCCCTACTCATGGGGGGATGGATGCCTAGCACTACTACCATCCCCACTCATAGGGGGATGGATGCCTACCACTACCACCACCCCTACTCAGGGGGGGCTGGATGCCTGTCACTACTACCATCCCCACTCATAGGGGGATGGATGCCTACCACTACCACCACCCCTACTCATGGGGGCCTGGATGCCTACCACTACCACCACCCCTACTCATGGGGGCCTGGATGCCTGTCACTACTACCATCCCCACTCATAGGGGTTTGGATGCCTACCACTACCACCACCCCTACTCAGGGGGGCCTGGATGCCTACCACTACCACCACCCCTACTCATGTGGGCCTGGATGCCTGTCACTACTACCATCCCCACTCATAGGGGGATGGATGCCTACCACTAACACCACCCCTACTCATGGGGGCCTGTTTGCCTGTCACTACTACCATCCCCACTCATAGGGGGATGGATGCCTACCACTAACACCACCCCTACTTATGGGGGCCTGGATGCCTACCACTACCACCACCCTACTCATGGGGGCCTGGATGCCTGTCACTACTACCATCCCCACTCATAGGGGGATGGATGCCTACCACTAACACCACCCTACTCATGGGGGCCTGGATGCCTGTCACTACTACCATCCCCACTCATAGGGGGATGGATGCCTACCACTAACACCACCCCTACTCATGGGGGCCTGGATGCCTGTCACTACTACCATCCCCACTCATAGGGGGATGGATGCCTACCACTACCACCACCCCTACTCATGGGGGCCTGGCTGCCTACCACTAACACCACCCCTACTCAGAGGGGCCTGGATGCCTACCACTACCACCACCCCTACTCATGTGGGCCTGGATGCCTGTCACTACTACCATCCCCACTCATAGGGGGATGGATGCCTACCACTACCACCACCCCTACTCAGGGGGCCTGGATGCCTACCACTACCACCACCCCTACTCATGTGGGCCTGGATGCCTGTCACTACTACCATCCCCACTCATAGGGGGATGGATGCCTACCACTACCACCACCCCTACTCATGGGGGCCTGGATGCCTGTCACTACTACCATCCCCACTCATAGGGGGATGGATGCCTACCACTAACACCACCCCTACTCAGGGGGCCTGGATGCCTACCACTACCACCACCCCTACTCATGTGGGCCTGGATGCCTGTCACTACTACCATCCCCACTCATAGGGGGATGGATGCCTACCACTAACACCACCCCTACTCATGGGGGCCTGGATGCCTACCACTACCACCACCCTACTCATGTGGGCCTGGATGCCTGTCACTACTACCATCCCCACTCATAGGGGGATGGATGCCTACCACTAACACCACCCCTGCTCATGGGGGCCTGGATGCCTACCACTACCACCACCCTACTCATGGGGGCCTGGATGCCTGTCACTACTACCATCCCCACTCATAGGGGGATGGATGCCTACCACTAACACCACCCTACTCATGAGGGCCTGGATGCCTGTCACTACTACCATCCCCACTCATAGGGGGATGGATGCCTACCACCACCACCACCCCTACTCATGGGGGCCTGGATGCCTGTCACTACTACCATCCCCACTCATAGGATGGGTAATGCATGACACAACCAGCATACTCCAACATAAGGAATGTCAGAAAAAGACATCACCCCAACATCATGACAAGCGTGTGTAGTCTGTGTCAAATGCCTACAACACTGAACATGACATTGAACATACAATGTGACCCCCTATCACATGTGTCACACATCAATGTGTGTGGCCTCCACAATGCAAGCAGACCATGACCACTGTGGCAATGGGGTCTAAACCCCCATCATCACAGGGACCAAAATGTAAGTGTGGGGTCCATAGCTGAAGACCAATTGAACATTGTGGCAATGGGGTCTAAACCCCCATCATCACAGTGACCAAAAGGTAAGTGTGGGGTCCATAGTTGAAGCCCAATTGAACATTGTGGTAATGGGGTCTAAACCCCCATCATCACAGTGACCAAAAGGTAAGTGTGGGGTCCATAGCTGAAGCACATTTTGAACATTGTGGCAATGTGGTCTAAACCCCCATCATCACAGTGACCAAAATGTAAGTGTGGGGTCCATAGCTGAAGCCCAATTGAATATTGTGGCAATGGGGTCTAAACCCCCATCATCACAGTGACCAAAATGTAAGTGTTGTCATGGAAAAAGCTGCAACTGCCAAACAGCATGGATGATTCCTGGTCACACAACAACAAACACATCAGTGGCAAAGTAGTGCTTGTGTCCCATAGCAACATAGATTGGGTGAGGCAAACAGTGCAGTGTAAATAAGACATACCTTTGGCCATGTGCAGACAAACATCACCCATGGGGGCTGACATTGTCAACATTTATCAATTACACAATGACAGAAGTGACCATCATAATGCAGACCGACATATCTGCACCAATGGACACACAAATGTAAATATCCTGTGGAGACTGTAGATGTGAGGTGAACAAATACCATACCATGGCAGCAATGGGACATACAAACCATGATTATTGTGCTGACTGATGACCTAGGAGTCCCAGGGACAGCAGGGAAAATCCATCAAACAACATACAGCCAATGGCACACTAAAGATATGCCAATGCAGTGGTGCAGATGCACAAACACAAACAGGCAGCCTCACACTGCATATCAAATACAAAAGGTGATGGGGGGGTGGCCAGTGTCCCCAGGCAACCACACAACCCATGAGGAGGCCTGAATCCCAATTACACAGATGTGCATACAGTGCCACACAAAAGTAACTCATGGATCGGATTCCCCTATGTGGGCAATCAGGCATTGTTAGATGAGAGGGAGCCCAAATTACACATGTCACACAAGCTTGTAGGTACAGCAACTAACACAGCAAGAGACAGACCCACCACAGCACTACCCCCAGGGACCCCACATTGTGGTGACACTAGCCTGCATGATAATCCCACTGTGATGACAAAGGTAGATGTCGTTCACACTGAACCACAGCCATGTGTCCTGAGCAACTAACTACCATCACACCTACACAAGCACAAATCAATCAGCACGGCCTGTCAGCCAAGGCCAATATGGAGGTAGGGGTCTAGCCGTGCAACAACTCACATTTGCACACACTCAACACCACACACCTTGATCTCCACCAATGTGCAGCAGTGAAGCTCACATGGACTGGTGACATTGCACATGCACCCATGACAATCCCAGGGGTGGTTGTGGGAACTAAGCTGCAGAAACCCATCACACCTGGCCAGTCAACAAGACTCGTGAATGTCTGACACACTGCACAGTACGCGGTACATGGGCATGACGTGAAATCCACCCCAATCAATGGGATCCCGGCCACAGTCACACACCAATGAAGAAGCCAAGGTGACACACAAAGAACACACATAGACAACTTCCAACATTGCAGCTCTGACCCTGAGGCGTGGCAGCGGTCACACACACAACGTGTCACAATCACTGAAAGCTACCACAAACTGTAAATTACATGACTTGTGTAACCAACAAGTGCCAAGGGGAATCCTGACTGTGTCCCATCTGCGTTTGCCCACATCCCCAGCCCTGACAACAAAGACAACTAGGGATGACAACCTGATGAACATTAGTTTGCCAGGCACCCACATCCCGGAGAAACCAGGTCCAAGATGCTGGATGAACACAGGACAACTCAGCAAGCATCACAAACAGGAACATCCCTAGGGACACAGCCTGTGTAGGAAAAGGGAAGGGAACACACACACAGACATGCTCACACAACACACAACACGGGCCCAGGCAATGTCACAGGATTACACACTGCCATGAGGGCACTCCACTCCTGTGGAAGGTCCGCTGTGCCAAACCTTGTCTGTGCACGACTCAAACATGTCAGCAGAACACTTGGTCAGTGAGTCAACAACTACAACACACTGAAGGCTCTGCTCACATCAGCCTGGGTACGGGAGTGTCACGTCAGTCATCTGCATACACCCAAAACACGTGTCAAGCAAGTTGCACTGTATACACAGATGAGTCCTTCAACATTGATGTGCTAAACTGCATGTCCAGTGGAGTTGGGCACACAGTCAGGGAAATAGAAACATTGAACAGTGGTAAGCCCACCAGATGTGCATCAGTGTAAGCCAAAGATGTTAATTTACAAATGCAAAACATACATCCCTGTGTCAAATGCTGAACATTACACCCTCAGACTGCAGCAAAGGATGCTATAGATCCAGACTACATTAGGACACATATCCCATGGACCACATGGAGTCCATCACAGCAACACTTCATTTTCATGATCTGAACACTATTACAACTGCAAATGCATGATGATACTCATCTACATCATGTACATCCAAAGAAAAACCACAAGTAAACAAAAAGAGGCTATATTCAGCAAATGTTAAACTAAAATTTTAAGTCCAAAAGAAACTAAGGCCAATGGCCAGTCCAAATACACAGTCCCAACAGGGTGATACGTGACAACTTGTCACCCATTGCTTGCCTGCACTGGTACGGACAGGGGACATCCCCCTCGGAGGGGCATACAAGGGGCAGGCCAGGCACCGCAGGGACAGGATCAGGGGATGCCAGAAGGAGGCAGTGAAGGGGTAGTGGGTGCAGGAGTGTCACTGGCAACTGCAGTGGAGGTGTCTGACTCAGTGGGGGCCGGCACCACTGTAGGGCACAAGTCAGATGGTGTGGGTGCTGCAACCACTGCAGTGGGCCGGTCAGATGGAATGGACTGGGTCCCCACTGCAGTGCCCGAGTCAGACGGAGTGGTTGTGGACTCCACTGCAGTGCATAACTCCAAGGGAGTGGAAGGGGGGGCAGATGAGGTGGGCAGGACAGAGGGGGGGACCCGGTCTCCACACCAGTGGCACAAACAGGCAGAGCTTCTGGTTTGGGGGTGGAAGAGCAAGTGGCAGTGGGGGAGGGCCTAAGCAGTTTGGGGATGCGGTATCGGTGTGTGGGGGAACCTGGGGCAGGGTGTGGCGGTGGAACCTGTGGAGTGGTGACCTGGGGGATGGAGGAGAGAGACTGTGTGGTGGAGCTGCGTGGTGGTGGTGGGGTCTTGCCCTTCCTGGTCCGGGGGGACTTTCGAATGGGGTCCTCTGTCTGCCTGTGCCTGGGGGAGGGTGTCCGGGTGTGAGGGGCACTCCCCTCTGTGTGTGGTGGTCGCCTCTTCCACCTGGACTTCGTGTCAGATGTATCTGTGGGGAAGAGGCCAAGCTCGCAGAGGAAGAGCTTCTGGGAGAGGGGGGTTGCAGGTGAGGCAAGGGAAGGGGTTTTGGAGGGAGAGGTATCTGAGGACTGCGGAGTGCTCGTGGATGCGTGTGTGTGTGTCTGGGCCCCATCCCATGTGAGTGAGGTGTCAGTCCTCTGACTGTGCGTGCGTGTGCGTCTGGATTTTGGCTTGTGTGTCTGTGTGCTGCTTGTGTCTGTGCTGGTGCATGCCGGTGCCGGTGTGTGTGTGCTTGGGACAGGTAGGGTGCTGGGGATTGTGGATGGGGCAGAGGTAGGAGGGGTGAGGGACTGTTGCAGGAGGGACACTGCTGCCGTCAGTGAGGAGGCCATGGACTGATTGATTGGTCCGATGTAGGGCAGACATGCCAGATGACATGCCCTCCATGAATGACACCAGTTATGTCAAAAGACCTGTGTGTGCATGGAGGACACTCAGCATTGATGTCTGCCCTACATGGATCTGTTTCAGCAAGTCCACAGACTCCACACTCAGGGCAGCAGGGGGGACAGAGGCAGGGGGTGCAGTGCCTGGCATGAAGGTGACACGCTCCCCTACACGGGAGCCTCCACGGACATGTGGGATGGGAGCAGATGGGAGGGTGGAGATGGTGGTGGTGGCGGGGACAGACTTGCTTGACGTTGCCTCTGGTCTGCTGACACCCGCCTCCACAAGGGAGTCCTCACTGGAAGTGCTGTTTTCCCCAGCTGAGGTGGTCGTAGCTGAGGTCTCCTCAGTGTGGCTCCCCTCACCCTCCATGCCACTGGGTCCCTCGGTCTCCCCTGCAGTGGACCCAGTCTGGCTCTGCCGCTCCTCCAGGTCCGTGGAGCTGTCTCCTCCTGTGGCCGTGGATGTATCTGCAAACAATCAGGATAAACCGAGCAACATTAGTCACCTGTACTGACCACACACACCACAGTAAGTACAGCACATCACAGAGCAAGCCCTGCCATCATTTGCTAGACATTGCAATTAGTGCTGACACTGATTTGAAGAAGCCCATTGTCTGCCTGACAGTCAGTCATGCCACACATATCCTACCTGTCCATGCACCCATCTGTCTGCTGCCTGTTGTATGCGACTAATCATATGTGCACACATGCACCACATACACAGTTGTTGGACATCCAAGAGAACATATGGAAATGTGTCACTCCAAACACATGCCATCTCCTGCCACTGACTCAGTACATGTGTCAGGAAAAGGGATGGGCAAAGTCTCTGTTGATATGTGGGTTTTGCTTCCATCACCAGACACAATGATGTCCTCATGTCCTGATAGACAATGCAACAATGGTGTGCATGCAGGACATATCACACCACTGCTGGATCACCCTTTGCGATTGGAATGTCATGGCACAGGCCTGTCTGGCAAGTCAGTCATAACTGTCTCCTGTCACAGGGGCAGTGCATACATACAACACCAGTCTGCACTGTGTCACAATCATGGAAGTTTTTGAAATGTAAGCCCTGTAGCTGACAGGTGCACATGTGCACCCCTGGCCACCCACATCATGAGGACTGAGATGATCCCACGTCAATCAAATGAGACATTTGAGTGACTGCAAACACAAATCCATACACATGAGCACTTCACCGTCTGATGAGAATGAACCAAAGCTGCCTGCACCTCAATGTTTCATACAACATTGTGCACAGTCAAGGGATCAGAGACCTATGCATTAACCTATGTGCAGATCCCATAGTCACAACTCAGATGGCTGGCCACCCCAAATTGTTAAACACTCCAGGAGTCCAAATAGCAAGGCCACACCACGGTGACACAGAGGCATACACCTGAGTGCATTCTTCACAATGCCCAATATGTATGCTGACACACGGGAGTGGGAGAACAGAGTGCCTTCGATGTACGGAGTAGGCATTACAGTCCTGGTCCATGTGCAACATGGCATTACCCTGAACACTAGGCAGGTGGCCATGCATGTGTCACACACATGATGTACATACTTCTGAGGCTCCTACCTTGGTCTCTGCAGCAGCATGGGTGTGTGGCACATACCCCAGACATGTGGTGAGTCAGAGCAGCAATTGGAACACATATTAAAGCCATACCCAGAGTACATGTCAGATCACAGGCATTGTGAGCAATTGTACCACCCATGCAGCCCACCACAAAGTTCCTGTAACTGATGCTGTCCCCAACTTGAACCACAGGTAACTGCAAGTACACAGTACCCAAGTGACCTAAGTCACAGACTGTAAGGGCCACACCTGTGTATCAGATGAGGAGGGGGCATGACACAAGTGAGGGACATGAGTCCAGGACGACATGACAGTTGTACTGTGGAAGTGGAACCAGGCTAAAGGAGTGCATAGAGCATGTCAGTCATAGTACACAGTTGAGGCTAGCACTTACCCCCTTCTTGCTGCTGTCTGGCCTTCAGCTGCCCATCCAGGTCAGGGAAGACCACCGCCAGGATCCGGAGCATGTGGGGGGTCAGGGTCCGGTGTCCGCCCCTCCTGCGAGGAGGCGACAGCTTCAGCTGGACCCTTGCGATCCTCCGGGTCCAGCCCAAAGGTCCTACCACCTCTTCTGGCAGTTGCAGATCCTGCGCCTGTAGACCCCCACAGATCGTACTGCCCGGACGATGGTCAGCCAGATCTCCTGCTTCTGATGGGCATCAACCTGTGAGGATGACAAAGTGAAAAGGCCATTACTACACATGCAACATTTCCGTGCATCACACAGTTGGATATACATGTCTCAATCACAGGGGCATATGATCTACACAGGTAGTGCAACTATGGCTATGAACAGTTTGCCAGCAGTTACTAAATGGTATCATTGCCTGGGAAGTCAAACCTTGTTGGAATGCACTGTTACTGCACTAAACCTGTTCAGTGCATGTGACTACACACTTTGGGGGGTGACAACTACTCAGTGAGCATGCTAGCCACTGGTGTACACACTGTACGTCTTGCTAGTCAGACAACATGCACAATTATGAAGGCAGTGGACAGCACACTCACCTGCTCCCCTGGTTTCCCATACAGCTTGCTGTACTGTGGAAGGAGGCTGTCCAGCAGGGCCTGGTTCTCCTCAGGGCTGAAGGCTGGGGCTCTATCCACAGTACGTGCCATTGCAGTAGCCAGAGGATGCAGAGACAGCAGCAGTGGTGGTGGCAGATGTCGTCCTGGAGCATGTAGTGCAGGCAAGTGAGCTCTCAGGGGAACAGCCAGCATTATATGTGTGCTGCAGAGGCAGATACTGTCCCATGTGTCCAAAGTGATAGGTCCAAGTCGTTTGCATCTTCTGAATCTGGCCAATCCATGGAATTGCACCACTTATACACGCCCACAGCATCCTTCAAAAGTTCAACTTCATGACACCCATGAATTTGCAACATTGTTGTGGGTGGCCAACTGAATTCACTGCATCCGACTCATTAAAGCTTCGAAAACGCGTCCGTTACCATGTCAGGCCATAGCCAATGCGTGCGCACCGATCGGACCATTGCTGTACGACGCGTATTTCGAAAAACAACACGCATCCGTTCACATCATATGCAATGGCCAATGCGTGCGCACCGATCGGTCCATTGCTGTACGACACGTATTTCGAAAAACAACATGCATCCGTTCACATCTTATGCAATGGCCAATGCGTGCGCACCGATCGGTCCATTGCTGTACGACACGTATTTCGAAAAACAACACGCATCCGTTCACATCATATGCAATGGCCAATGCGTGCGCACTGATCGGTCCATTGCTGTACGACGCGTATTTCGAAAAACAACACGCAACCGTTCACATCATATGCAATGGCCAATGCGTGCGCACCGATCGGTCCATTGCTGTACACCGCGTATTTCGGATGACAACACGCATCCGTCTACATCATATGCAATGGCCAATGCGTGCGCACCGATCGGTCCATTGCTGTACAACGCGTATTTCGGATGACAACACGCATCCGTCCACATTATATGCAATGGCCAATGCGTGCGCACCGATCGGTCCATTGCTGTACAACGCGTATTTCGGATGACAACACGCATCCGTCCACATCATATGCAATGGCCAATGCTTGCGCACCGATCGGTCCATTGCTGTACAACGCGTATTTCGGATGACAACACGCATCCGTCCACATCATTTGCAATGGCCAATGCGTGCGCACCGATCGGTCCATTGCTGTACAACGCGTATTTCGGATGACAACACGCATCCGTCCACATCATATGCAATGGCCAATGCGTGCGCACCGATCGGTCCATTGCTGTACAACGCGTATTTCAGATGACAACACGCATCCGTCCACATCATATGCAATGGCCAAAGCGTGCACACGGATCTGTCCATTGCTGTACGACGTGCTCCTGTACAAGTCACTCGCATATGTCACCATGGTTGTCACTGGTGAACGTATGCCAGCCACATTTACTTGCCAGGGACTCAGGGGCACACCTACAACACCACAGCCTGTCCACACTGTCTCCTAAGGCATGTGAGGCTGCATTACCTGTGTGTGTATGGGGGTCAACATGTAGTTTTTTTGGTGGCACTTGGGGGCAGCCACTGCCAGGCTGTGCACGTGTTCATGGGGACCGAATCCTTTGTGTGTTGTGCACATGACCACTGTGATGTGCAACTGTTCAGTTCAGAGCATGTGGCATGGTCACATTTCCAGGTTGTGTATGTGTATGTCATGTCACATACACCCTGAGTCCCATGTGGTAAGGTATGTACGTCACAGGGTGACCCATTGCCACAATAGTGATGGCCCTCCACAGTCTGTGTGCATGTTGTGTTTCCGATGTCTCTGATTCCATGTGCACAATGGGAGACAGTCTCCACATCCACGTTGTTTGTGCATGGACTTTGATGTTGTCCGTGTGTGTGTCACAGACGTCCATGTCTGTCCTGCAGAGGCAACAGGGGCCACTACCTGTGGGAGTCATGGTTGTTTTGCTGACGTGTACATGATACGCCATGTCATGCCAGTGTCCATGTGGAAATACAGGGTCCCTGGGAATCTACCTGTCAATGAGCTGTGATGCCTGTGGCACATCTGTCCTCACATGTCACTGTGGTGTGTGTTTGGAACGTGACAGCAGTACATGGGTACTGTGACACAGCCTAATGATTTCACATAGCACAACCTGGAACTTGTTGTCAACACATGTTGAACTGTGATGTTAGATGTTGGCCATGTAGGTGCCATATATGTCCATACAGAACGGCACCCACATCAGGTACTTGTGTCTCGTAATGATGTATCATGTGATATTGAGTATGGTCAATGCCACATATGTGGGGTGACTGACAATCTTTCTTTCTTCACCTATGCACTGATGGGCACCAGCTGTCCATAGACCATTCCCTGACCTTGCAACCATGGTTGAACATGACTGCATCCGACGGTACCGCTTCAACAGGGCGCTGATTGAGGAATTGGCGGTGCGGTTGGCCCCACATTTGCAACCTAGCCGGCCATACCCTACAGCGCTAACCCCCAAGGTGAAGGTGATGGCAGCCCTACACTTCTTTGCCACTGGTACCTTTCTACACACTGTGGCGTCTGCTGGTGGGATGTCACGGACCATGTTCAGCCGTGTGCTACGCGATGTTTTGGAGGCAATGTTGAGATACCTGAACCAGTACATCTATTTCCCTAAACGTCAACAACTCACTGACGTCAAGAGTGACTTCTATGCCCTGGGGAGGATGCCACATGTCATTGGCTCCATTGATGGGACACATGTGGCTTTGGTACCACCACAGGCACATGAGCAGGCATACAGGAACAGGAAACATTACCATTCGATCAATTCTTTGGTGATATGTCTTGCAGATATGAGCATCTCACATGTGTGTGCCCGTTTCCCTGGTTCTGCACACGATGCCTACGTGATGAGGAGTAGTCGCATCCCGAGGATGATGTCACAAATGCAGAACCAGCGTGCCTGGCTTGTCGGTGTGTACTGACTTTGTACCATTGTGTGTGTTCTGCAATGTTGTATTCCACCCTCTTTTCCAACTCAGCTAATGTGCAATTGTCTGTATGTAGGTGACTCCGGATACCCCAACATGCCGTGGTTGCTGACACCCCTCAGGAACCCTGTGACACCAGCCCAGATGCGCTACAATGAGGCACATGGTCGGACCAGGAGAGTGATCGAGCGGACATTTGGTCTCCCTAAGAGCCGCTTTCGCTGCCTAGACAAGACAGGAGGGGCCCTCCCATATGCCCCAGCAAAGGTGTGCAAGATTGTCATCGTCTGCTGCATGCTACACAACCTGGCAGTGCGGAAGGAGTTGCCTCTCATCCTGGATGACGATGACCAACATCCACCACCTGTGGAGGATCCTGGCCTGGACCACGATGCCAGTGATGATGATGATGATGAGGGTGATGTCCGCACACAGCTCATCACCAACTTCTTCAGCTGAATGTGAGTATCCAGAGATGTCATGTCAATGATGTGAGTTTGCATGATATGTGTTGGTGGTGCTCTGGTGCTGTTTGAGTGTGGCCATGTGCTACTTGACTGGATGCGTGTAGCGATGTGTCCTTACAGGTAGTCTGTACTCCCCAACAGTGTTGACATGCTAACTTGGTTTTGTGTAGGTATCTTGTGACATGTATTGGGCATGAGTATTGCAGTTCTGTCCTGTTCTTCAGTGCTTTTGACTGTGTGTCATGTCTGTCCTTCACAGGGTACTTTCAGAGTTGTTTGGTCAACTCAGATCCCCCGACACCATGATTCAGCTTTCAGGGTGGAAGCAGTCGTTTCCCTACAGGTGATGTGCCACACACCCCTGGACTTTATTTCTTCTACACTTGTTGACTGTGTGGCCACTGCCACGTGGGATTACCTTGCATTTGTAGTGGAAACAACATGTTGCAAATGTGTAATGAACCTGTGCTTCACTTTGGGATGTGCGTTGTCTGTGGTCACACATCTGACTGACATTTGCTTACTGCACCTGTGGGCTAGTTAACACAGACTCTGAATAGGTGTGGTGTCTGTGCATTCCACTGTATTTCCTGGCAACATCAGTGTAGGCGATGAGTCAGATGGCCCTGGTGTCTATGTGTTGTGTAGCCCTAGTGGTGTGTCTCCCTCATATGTGTCACGTCGCCATGACTCACATGACGGTGTTGAACTTGCTGTAGCAGTTAGCATGCACAGTGTCATTTAGCAGATCATCAACTCCATGACAAAAACAACATTGGAATCACAACAGAGGCAAGTATGGTGTATTAGTGAGTTTATTTACATACATGTGTGAGGATAGTGCACAGGATGGTGGGTGCTGTACATTGGGATTGGAATCCAAAGTTCCCAGATGAGTTGGAAGTGTTGGTAGCAGAAATGTCCTGAGTAAAGTCCACAGTCATCTGATACATTAGTCCAAATTAAACTCCCCATGTCATGTGGGAGAGTTGTGTTGCATTCGACAGGGTGAACAGTTTGCACACAAAGGAGAATTTCCAGAACAGGTGTTGGGTTCCTGGGGGATGTACATGGCCATCGGCCTCTCAGTTGTCCTTCCTCGGACGACCCCTCTTCTTTCTGGGGGGACCCTCACGTGCAGGCCGCTGCGGTGCAGAGGACTCTCCACCAGAGTCATCCTCCCTCCCTGTGCAGTTGCAGTTGTTGCGGCACCAGATGTTGTGGGCACACAGGGAGGTGTGGACATGTTGGTGCTAATCTGGCGGAGGCATGTCAATATGTCCCTCTGCACCGCTGTCAGTTCTTCCAATGTGTCCCACTTGGACTCCATGCCAGACATGTGTGTCTCCACATGGGACATGTGGGAGTCCAAGCAGGCATGATGGGCAGCCTGCTGCTGTTGAATGTCCTTGAGGATCCCCACTACCTGGCTGACCTCTCCGGTGCTATTCTGGTATGCATCAGCAATGCGTGCCAGTTGTGGGTCATCATGCAGTCCAGACCCCTCTGCAAACAGCGACCTCTGCCTACCACCCCTCCCACCACCCCTGGCCACACGTGCGGGACCTGCAGTGGCACGCACAGGTGACCCTAGGCCCCCTTGGGGGTTGGTACTGGGGTTGTTGTTCGTTGCTTCACGGTGGGCTGGGGTCCCTGTGCTGTTGTCATTCAGTGTCCTTGGTATGTCCGTGTCGGCGGGGGTGGTCTGTGTGTTGGCAGATGTTGGAGGAATGGGTGCAGGGGGTGCAGATGGTGGTCCTGCTGGTGCTGCATGATGACTCACACCGGAGGTGCCAGGTTGGTCTTCGCCATCCGATGAGGGCAGAGGCTGTTCCACACCAGAGAGCTCAGGGGCCACCGGAGCCTGGGACAGGGACTCCTCCTCATCTGCTGCTGTGTCCCCATCATCACCTGTTTTTGGAAGAGACACACAATGTATGTTATGTTTCTGCAGGCATCAATGGTTCAAACACATGACAGTTGTGACTGTACCTCTGGATGCGGCCCTGTACATTGCATTGTCCTAAGTTGTCACAGTCAGAGGTTGATATTGGTGTGGCTCATTGTCCTGCCAACCTGATGCATTTCAATGTGGATGTTGAGGTGTGTGCATGACCAGCATTGGTGGTATTTGGTTGACATCCGGACCTCCTTCTCCCCCCAGCCCAGTTATCCCACCATGAAGCATGCCACCCTTGCAGTGGGTGCAGGTTAACTCTCAGGATGTCAGTCAGTGGTGTCCTGCTGTTGGTTGGTGCCCAGTTCCCAGCAGGGCCTGGTACTCCCCACAACAGAGCACCATTGTCAGACATCTTAGAAGTGGCTTTTCACTGCCTGTGAGGTGTGCATGCTTTAGTGTGAGCTTGCTGGGCCATGCAGGTGGGGGATGTTGAGCTGTGACTACCACTCCCATCATGCTATTGCCTACACCCCCTTCCCAGCATGCCCATACTTCCTTCCTTTTGACTCTGCTTCCCTGTGGGGTAGTGTGCCTGTGCTGACAGGATGGCTGACAGTGTTGTCCTGGCGTTTGTTTGGCTACAAGTCCCAAAAGTGTCCCTGTGCTTCACACAGCATAACCCAGTGTGGTTGTTCTTTGTGGGATATTTAATTAGAGTGTGAGGCATTGCATTCTCCCAGGTGAGTTGTGTGGAGTTTGTGTTAAGGGGATGTGTGAGAAAAGCTGTTTGTGACTATGGTCAGAGCTGTCTGTCCTCCTTCCCACCCAGCCAGATATCCCACCAGGATGTCAGTCTAGTGGTGTCCTGCTGTTGGTTGTTGCACAGTTCCCAGCAGGGCCTTGTGCTCCCCACATCAGTACCCAGTATCAGCCATCTTGTCAGTTCTTTTCCACTCCCTGTGATGTGAGCATGGTTCAGAGTGGTGTTGATGGGCCAATTGTGAGGGTGACCAATATCTGTGACTACCACTCCCATCATGCTATTGCCTACACCCCCCTTCCCAGCATGCCCATACTTCCTTCCTTTTGAGTCGACTTCACTGTGTGTGAGTGTGACAGCAATGGCAAGATTGCTGACAGTGTGGTCCTGTTGTTTGTTGGTGCACAGTTCCCAGCAGGGCCTTGTCCTCCCCACAGCAGTACCCAGTGTCCGCCATCTTGTCATTTCTTTTCCACTCCCTGTGATGTGAGCATGGTTCAGAGTGGTGTTGATGGGCCAATTGTGAGGGTGACCAATATCTGTGACTACAACTCCCATCATGCTATTGCCTACACTCACTTCACCAGCATACACAGAATTCCTTCCTTTCAGTGAGCTTCCCTGTGAGGTGGTGTTCTAGTGGTGGCAAAATATCTGACTGTGTTTGTTGGTTGGATTTGTGCCAATGCCTTGCTCTATTTGTTGTTAGGTTTGTACATGTCATGACACAGTTACATATCATATATACCAGCTATATTTGCAAACCACAGGAACATCAATGGGCGCAACTATGGCGCCGAGTTTAGCGTGTATCTATGTAGGCCAGTTTGAAGAGCACATAATTCACCACCAGTCTAATCCCTTCCAGAGGAATGTACGCCTCTGGAGGCGGTATATAGATGATGTGCTTTGTATTTGGTCTGGTGGTGAGGATACTTTATTAGAGTTTCTTGAGTGGCTGAATCAGCAAGATGCCAGCTTGAGATTTACATGGACGTACAGCAGGCAAAAGGCGGTCTACTTAGATTTGGATATCAGTGTTGAGGGTAACACCTTGTGCACTGGGGTCCATCAGAAGCCTACCGATAAGAACTCTCTCCTGTTATATCAATCATACCATCCTAGGGCATTAAGGGACAATTTGCCGGTTGGCCAGTTCCTGCGGTATCGCAGGAACTGTTCCACTACTGCAACATACCTTGAACAATCAGAAGTGTTGTGTGAAAAACTGAGGCAGAGGAATTATCCCCACAAGATAATAAGACAAGCCAAGAAAAGGGCTCTAAACACTCCACGTAGTGCCCTATTAGAAAAGAATGAAAGACCTAAAGATGTGTGTATTCCTGTGGTGATGACTTTTGACCCTTTAGCAACTAAGATTCGACAGTCAATACGTAAACATTGGGCATTATTGTCCACTAAAGACTTTAAAATGCCCCCTCCAAGATTTGCGTTCAAAAGGTCAAGTAATTTAAAAGATAAATTAGTCCACACCCGGGCAAGGCCACGACAGAAACCAATAGACACCACTGTTCCGCTGGGACATTATCCATGTGGGACTTGTTCAGTATGTAGTCTGACTAAGAAAACCCTGAGTGTAATGTTGCACTCGGGGAAGATGTGGTATTTGACACGATTCAGCAATTGTAATACCATGAATGTGGTTTATAGGTTGACATGCCAATGTGGCTTGCACTATATAGGCCTCACCACTAGAAAAATCAAAATCAGAGTGCATGAACACCTCAGTACCATCAGGTCAGGGAAGTTATCCACTAAACTAGTACAGCACTGTTATGAGCAGAGACATACTTTCACTTGGGTTGTACTGGAGAAAATAGAGGGGGACCCGCAGAATATTGAGGTAGTACTGGCCGCAAAAGAAGCACGCTGGATTTTTCAGGAGAAAAGTGATCAGATTGGGCTCAATGATTTTATAGAATGGAATAAAGTGAAGCTTTAACCGTCTTTGAAAGAGTTGAAAGATTATCCTGTTTTGGTGTCCATGAGCGCAGTATGTGGTGAAGCCCTTGAAAATATTACACTATTTTATGTGTGAACAGGGGCATTAGGAACTTTTTGTGACTTAATAACCTAATCCAGATATGTGAGAAGTGACGAGTTTGCCCTGTATGAGGAAAGAAGGCAAAGACAGCTACTCGGTACTCTAAAATCTTTAAAAATCTTTATGAGTGGAAGATATGAGTTAGGTGTCACATTGACCCAAGAGTTACAGACATAGTTCAAAGATACATTTTATCAACAGATTTATTTTATCAGTTCATTTGATCAACAGGCCATATTGAAGCTAAGAAGCACTTATAACTCGATAATTCCAGACTATATAAATTCCAGGAATGTTGTTCACAAAGTTTTTGATAAAGTTTTTTTCGCAACAATAACTAAGTAACACATGCAGCTTACAGTGTCAATAATTAAGACAATGCACAAGTTATAGATCACAGTCGGTGTATATATAAAAAATAAAAAAAGAAAAGATACACAGAGTCTGGCTTTGTGTTATATAGTGTAATAGGTCGGGGATCTGATTGAAATATTCTGTTCCAAGATGGCGCTGACGTTTTTCAGACGCCGGAAGTAATGGGGGCAGTGTCCCGGAAATATAAATACGAGGCGCCTAGCTGGGGTAGCAAACTGATCTAAATATCCTGTTCCAAGATGGCGCTGATGTTTTTCTGACGCCGGAAGTAAGGGGGCAGTGTCCCGGAAATATAAATACGAGGCGCCCAGATGGGGTAGCAAACGGTCGAGACAAAGCGCTCCGTGAGGCCCCAGGCGGTAAGGGTGTTCAGTATACAGGATGAGGGTAAGAGATTTTAGCTGTGAGTAGCCTGTCTGTCAAGTTTGTTGAATCATGCACGAGTGCATAGAATAGCGCTCGGAGCTGTCACGGGATGACCGTGGTACTATGAGTCTATACTGATAAGAGCCCCGGTCTTTTAGATATGCAGATGATAGGGAGCTGAGGCTGTAAGGAGTATGTAGTGGATTAGAGTGTACACGTTGGAAGAATAACAACAATCTTTATTAATTTGTAGATTGGCATTACAGATGAGTGCTGATGCATTGTGAGGACTCACAGTGGGAGACTTTTGCATTACCTGAAGAAGTAGAGCTGGTATGAAGATGGATGGCTCTTCTATGGTAATATAACAGTTGGTAGTTGTGAGGAGTGGTGGGCAGATACTCTCCTCGGAAGGACTATGTGTGAGTAATGGGTGTGTATTTGTTTTGTTTTTGCATTTGGCAGCTCTTGAAAAAAGTTATTTAAGTGTCCAGTACTGGTGCCAGGCGACCTTTCTGCCCTGAAGAAATTGCCTTGAAATAATTGTGGCAATGAAACATGTCGGCTCAGTATGAAGCGGTATGCATGTTAGGCAACCGATTTTTAATTTGAATAAGTGCACAACGAATAAAGAAAGTGGTCATTGAGTAATGTGCAACTTATTTCAATTTTAAATTCACATGGTCGCATTGTGGGACTTGATTGTTTCACTTCACTTCTTTCTCAGCACTAATCTTTTGTTTGTTTTGGACACTTTTTGAATCATTATTTTTTGAGGCAAGATGGCTACCAATGATGATACAAGTGGGCATTACTGGTGAGTACCAACCAGCTAGCCCGATTGGTGGTGCGCACGTGAGGTACCATCTGGCCTTCTCACTATTTTTTGAATGGGATGTGGTAATTTTCTGCACCTTTCAGATTTATTTCCCTGTACAGGGGTCAGGGTTCAAATAGTGGTTGTGAGGACTGCCTTTTGCAAAAACATTTCTATTTTATTTTAAATTGAAGGCAAAAAAAGTGGGAGGTTGCGATCTCATTACCAAAAAAAGGAGAGACGTATATGGGGAAAGAAATGTTGAAAAACCCTACCTCCGCTTATATTGTTGAAACCTGAAGAGAGGTGCCTTACAGACCAGGTCTTTGTGGATATATTGATTATTGAGTGGAGGGCGACCTGGCCTTGTATTTTTCCCTCTAGAGCTCCTTGTTGTGTGCTTCCCAAAATGGAACCAAGTGTTCTCTATGTAACGCACCATTACAGGCACACTTGCACTCAGTGTATATACACAGCACACACTGTCCACTACTGCTACTTCCATGTGTTGTGCCACCATAGGCACACATACATTCAGCACACACATTAACTCTGCATGCACTGCTCAGTTCTGTAGCCTTCCTGTATTCTGCCATTGTGTGCCAATTGCAAGCACACACATTGCAAGCACACACATTCACCATGTGCACACTGCATAACACTTCACCTTTCATGTATTGTACTTCTCAAAAGTACACATACACCTAGCACATGCATTCACTGCATATGTATAGAACAGCACTACATTTCTCATTTAATGTATTCCTCACAGGTATTCATACACACAGTACAAGTACTCAGCATGCATGCACTGCACAGCACTGCTCTTTCCCTGCACTGTACCCTTCCCAGGCACAATTACAACCAGAGTCAACAATTCTCCACTGCACAGCACTCTACATTTAACTGATGTAGGCCAAGAGGTGAGTTAAGCACGGGGATAGCTTGCAGTGTCTCATTGGGTGTCCTGACCGCGGGCTCTCACACTGCTCTGGTCTGTAATGATGAGTCGACTGCACATGGTTGGAGCGGCAGCACCCTGCACGCGGGCCCAATGCTGAGCTTACACAGCCGGCTCCAGCAGCAATCGGAAATGCTCTGGTTCTCCTCCTGCACAGTAAGCCTTACCCTCCCCAATGTGGACGGAAATTGGATTCCGATACTCCCATCGGGGGTCCTGGTGATATTATGATACACTCACTGCGTCTTCCTCAGTTCACAGGGGCAACCAAGGCACAAGCATTGATGCTTGGTGGTGACCCACAGGTTTCGCGGTTCACAGTTCCTGGCAACGGACCAATCCTCAGCAACTTTGGTATCGCCAAGACCACTGACTCATTGTCAGTAAAATTGCTCTCCCACCCTCGCAGCTCCACCATTAAGTGAGGCCTGCCCCTGCACTCACGAGTGTTGGTGATCGAGGCCCTCCTCCACCCGCAGGTTTCCCTGCGCCGCATCCCTGGTGGTTCAGTGGACCTCTGTTTCCTTCCTCTCTCTCTGCTCTTTCTCTCGTTTTCCTACCCTTTTTTATCTTTCACCTTTCTGCACTTTTCTGCATCTCTGCTCTTTTGTGCCTTATTTCTGCTCATTTTCCCTTCCTCTCGCTCTGCTCTTTCACTCGTTTTCACTCGTTTTTCTACCCTCTTTTAGCTTTCACCTTTCTGCACTGTTCTGCATCTCTGCTCTTCTGTGCCTTATTTCTGCTTATCCCTCACCAAAATGGAAGATCTTCACTTAGTGTGATTCCAGTGTTTACAGCGGTATTCATTTACTATTAAAATATAGCATTTATTTAGTATGCATGAAGACTAGGTAGTATGCCCACAAGCCGAAATATGCAAATGAGGGAATACTAGTTCTACTCAACTACCCTTCAAATACATGATGAACACTTCAATTGATTACTAAAAGAAGACTAGTAGTATTCTAGAAGAATAGTATTTGAAGCTTAGTAGTATTCTGTTAGGGTTTATTTGCAGCTCTTGTGCTATTTCAAGAGCAAAATGAAGGCTAGTCTCATTGATTGTGACCACTGTTTGAAGACTAGTGGTATTCTTTGTGAGAAATATCTGAATACTAACGGCAATGATTGTGAAGACTCAAGTAAAACTAGCAGAATTTAAAGTGAATGTTAATTGAACACTATTGTGCTATTTCAAGAGCAAAATTAAGGCTAGTCTCATTTATTGTGACCGCTAATTGAAGATTAGTGGTATCTTTGTCAGCAATATCTGAAGACTAATGGCAATGACTGTCAAGAGTTAAATAAGACTAGCAGAATTCAAATTGAATGTTAATTGAACACAAGTCGCATTAATTCTGATTAATTTATAGCAATTTTATTCATTTGGTTGCTTGCACAAGGCTTCTTTTCATGATGGCTTTTGGACTAAATTTTATGTGTTACATATCTTGGGAGTCAATGATTCTAATACGCCTGTTACAAACTCATTAGTCATGCATTTAGTAAGCATTTTATAATTGTGGTATGTGAGAAGACCGGAGCAAGAGATCGTAGGAGAAGCACAAAGCAAAGGAGCCAACCCAGACATAGACAGGATTGTACCAGGAGACCCCTCCTCCTGCAAGTAGAGAGCCAGTTGAATTGTCGAGAACCTGACTGAATTCCCACTTGGTCCATGACAAGACAGGATCACCACCATTTGTTTTCAGGTTACCCAAAATGAGCAATTGTGCAAAATTCAATTAGTTGTCAGATAAAAAAGTAATTGTTCTAATTCCTCCTGTGTTGATTGTCCACCAGACTCCATTAATGTTAGAACTTATAAAAATAATTCACTAAACACGTTTGTACAAGGCGTTTATGGCATTGACATGTAAATTTTTTTTAAAGGAAATGCAGTTGATCACAAAAGTGTGTGATATGACATTTCAATGATATTTGCCACTCAGCCTTTTATCCTGAGGTTGATAAAATGAGTACCATTGAGTTGGGTAACAATAAACATCTATTAATCAGCAACAAGATACCTTTTCGCTGAACGTGTGCATTACAAATGTACATGTTATGTTAGGGTAAACACCAGTTAAAACTTAAAAATAACTGAACCATTGGTGCCAGATAATCTGCGATTGGCCCATTCGAAGTGGAAGGGTGGACCCTGATTGGCTGGCCACAAAAATGAGAATGTTGGGTCAGCCATCTCAATCCTCTAGTCCTGAAGGGGGAAAAAAAACATGAAAGGCCACATAGGGGTCAGGATAGGCATGCCTTTGCCTTTGGGACACCCCACTTTAATTCAAAACAGGTAAAAACAGAAAATAAGATTGGGTCGCAGGTACCCCGGTATCAGTGCCTGGTACTAGGGTACCCAGCGCAGTAGCCACTGTGGTACCAATAAAACATTAAAAGATAAAATACAAATCCCTACGGCCAATCACCACTTTGCACATGCGAAAGACAGGCACCATCATATCATGGAAACCAACAACAGGACAGGAATTCCTACCATTATACCCATCCCAGCATTTTACCAGAGGTAGCCAACATATCATGCGTGCTCACATATGGCCAAGAATGACCCTTTTTGTGACTGGGCCAAAGTTTTCCAAAGGTTGGGTATCATGCAATGGTTGCCTAGTTGCCAAGGAAAACCATTATGTGAGGGTCAGCATATCACCAGTGTTGGCAATGGGAGCAACACTACTCCCTCAGGCACTCACAGAGCCTTAAACGTTTTTCTAGATTACCTTTTACTGCTGTCACGACGCCAAATGGTGCTCCAGGCTGCCTTGCTTTTCCCCTCACGTAGACAGCAGCAGTTCCACGATTAGTACTCCTGGGAGAAGTGGACGTGAGTCCTTTGGGTAGACTGCAGGAGACAACTGGGAGAGAATGACACGGCCTGGGGGAGGGTTTGAAACAGGAGAGCATGAGAGCAGCAAGCAGGAGCTGGAGTGCATGGATAACTGGACACTGCAGTGGTGAGAGACCTTGTTATGTGAAAACTGTAGGTGTGAATGAAAGCATGAGTGACTCCACACCCGTGTAAACATTTACAATCTTTATGATAGGACCATCAGGAAGAATGAAGTAAATGAGAATGCTAGCAGCTGAGGGACAGTATGAGTTAGCATACACAAATCTTTTATTGGTTCATCTATTTAAACTCAATAATATTTGGTGTTAGAACTTTCTATGTAGAAGCCTCTACTCCAGTGGTGACTGCTTTCAATAGAAAGTGGTAGGGCAGCAGATATTTAAAAAAAGAAAAAAGGACTTACCTGCCGCTGTCCAGCTTCTTCCACAAGCGCAATCCAGCTCCCAGACTGCACACCCAATCCCGAAGCTGCTCTCATGCTATTACCCAGCATGACAGCATCACCAGGATTGGCCTGAGCGGACTGGTTTAACGCTCACTAAGGCATATGAGTCTGTGGCTTTTCTCTACCTGGAAATACAACACAGCTGGGTTAGCGAAATGTAAGTGTGCATGTTGGTTTGGCCGTCCTAGGTTGGCCGGCCAAACCAACAAGCGAACTAACGCCCACCACTCCTCCTCCCTGCTATTGTCCCTAGAGGATGGCCCTGCCGTAGACTCGGGCCACTTGGCCTAGCCAAGGAAAAATAAAATGATAAATTGTTTTATTATCATTTTATTGTTCATCTGCTGGCTTTTAGGAGTGGGGGGGCGACGCTCCTTTGCCACTACGGAGGAGCCGTCGCTGCTCTACTCTCTACCCTCCCAATCCCACCACCTTCAAACCTTACCAGGAGAAAAGACAGAGGTGAAGACTAGGTTGTGTGTGAGAGATAGAGGAAGCTGGGAAGACTGGGAGTCTGGGTGTTTCTGTCAGGTTTCTTTGGCCTTGAATATTTATGTAGTTGTGCCTCTATATATGATCTAACCTTAGGGTAAGAGCAAAAAAAGATCTGGTGGCATAGGATGTAAGTGGAGGAGGGATAGAAAATGGGAGAGAGAAGAACTATGAAAACAGTGGTCTAGATGGATGTTTCTTTGGGTATGCAGAGCAGGTGGTTATGAGCAATTTCTGAATTGAGCTATTTAGTACTGTGACTATGAGTGACACTTTCCCGCGAGCAAAATAAAGCAATGAAGATAAGGGAAACATATAAATATCTGAAATGACACCCTTTTGAGCAACGAGAAACTCATAGCTTATAAGTTTTCAGATTAACATTTCCATAGTATCATTGTACATACAAGTGACATTCTACAAGCAAATGTATGACACGTGGAGCTTTTCCCTTCAGCTAACTAAAAGTTCCCAGTGGACTGACCTGTGCCACTGTCTGCCGACCATCCAACAAAATAAAATGAAACTACAATAGAAGGGCTCCATCGTCTAGGTGTAGGCAACCGTTTCTATGCCAGGGTGTTTGCACATTCCTAAAACCCATAGCAAGCGTCCTAGTGCTAATAGGGCAGTAATGCTGCACAATAATGGAGCTAGAAGGATGAATAGCTGGATGCGTAATGGACTCCTTATAGCATAAATGACGCCTGGGTGGGGGATGTGATACTTGGGCAGGTGGGTAGGTAGCTGAATAGATGGATGCATGTGAGAAGCGATGAAAAAGGTAGGCATGTCTGCGTATGTGTATGAGTAGATGAATGAATGAACAGAGACATGGGGAGTTGGATAGATAGGTGTGGAGACGAGTGAATCGACTGAAAAACGAATGGATTCATATGTCAGCTCATAATTAAACATTGGGATAGAAGGATAGTTGAAGCAGGTGATCTGTCAATGGAACGGTGGTCGATCAAGGAATGGATGCACGAGTAGAGTCCGTCATAGTTATAGCAATACATGAGTTCTCCCCACGAATTCATCCTTCAATCCGTGCTCCAACCATCCCAGTCAACCATCCATACATGCATTCATCCATCCACCCCTCTCACATCCATCTACCCCTCTCCATCCATCTCCAACCCAGCATCCATCCATCCCCATTAACACGTACACTAGCCCCCGTGGGTCATTTCTAGGTGATATTCTCTCAGAGCAAGTAAATATTTCATTTCTGTGTGATCCTGCGGGTAGCCGACGAAAATTATCACGGTCCCTGTGATCAACATGCTCCTAGTGCACGCAACCAATTTTGTCAGCCATAGTAAGAGAGATTGGAATGACAACAGCTCTTCCAGGTGAGTAAACCCCACTTTCTTATGAACAATAGAGGATGATGATGAAGAGGAGGTACACAGAAGATGCATAGAGGAACATAGATAACACAATTGGGTTATGATCACTTACTGCAGTTTGTTTTACCCCAAAATTGGGAACTAGATGGCTAGCAGTGTGCACTTCTACTAACAAGCATATTGGTCTGTTGATTGCATGAGGCATTATAGTCTTTCAAAAACAGCAGATCGTATTTGTTATGAGTATCACTTCCCATCAAGTCCTTCATGCCAGGGCACAGTTACACACTCCTTGCCAGTAGCATGTCTGTGCCATGTGATTATGAATAATGAATGTATCTTGGTGACACCACTTGTATGTGCATCATTATTATTTGATCATTTATTGTAACCATGGTGGCAGTGGTAGGCATCACCTTATGTGTATTACTGTACAGCTTTGCTTGTTCATTTATGGTAACCCTGGTGGCTGTAGTGGGCACCACTTTATGTGTATTACTGTACATCTGTGCTTTTAACCCTGGTGGCCCTGGTAGGTATTCTGCAGAACCTCTACACGAACTGCATGATGACATGCTAATCGCCACATGGGTTCAGCCTTAGAACAGTGTTAGCACATGGACTCGTGCAAACTGCCAGAAATACCTCACGTGCAAATTACCAAAATTAGCAGCATGCTTGATTTCACACCACCACGTCCCTTCACTCACGACTGCAGTTATTTTCACCGCGTGCCCCACTACAGCCTCAAAACATGGGTGGATGGATTGATAGAGAGGGACGAGGGAAGGGCAAAGGGGTGGGTGGGGTAGATGGATCTGGATTCAGATACACTGAACGAAACATGCTCTGCTAGTTGGGCAGGCGCTGAAAAGAATTGTGTGCAACCTGCTTGTCATAGGTTGGAATCATTGCAGTGCCTGGACTGGCCTGCCTTTCATGCCTTTGGGGTCGATAGCATTGTTATGACTTAATTGCATGACACAAATACCTAACAAAAAAGCACCGGAGGATGAATCAATTGGTGCTATGTCCGAAGTAAAGAAAGGTAGGGCATAAGAACAGGTGGGTAGATTATTTTATAACATATAAATTCTGCAATATTCTGGATACAATGCTGACGTGTTTGAGCTACCTTGTCCCGTCAGCTCACTGCAGACAGGGAGCAGGTTGTGCAGGGAATTTTAACAATTTCCTTTCTAGCTTCTAGCTTAATCGTCCGAAAAATATAACCCACTTCCTTGCTTCTTGGACCTTTGGCCCTGCGACAAACTCCCCACCCATCATGATTTCCAGGGCTTTAAGTGGGATACAAAAACTGGTGGTGTCAAAGCGGAGTGTCTGATGTAATGAAGGGCGTGGCTTAATAACACATAAGCTAAAAATCTGTGCTTAGCATAGTGGTGCACCCGACTGGTATTTTGCTGCTTCTGTCATTGCATCCAGATATATAATACAACAAGTAACATTACATCTACAACAATCCATGACTATTGGCTTTGTCAATGGTTATTAGTGGCATATGCTAGATAAGCAACAACTATGGCTTCGTTGTATAGAACATAAAAATGCTTCTGTTCTGAAAGGGAGTCTCTTTGAAGTTACATCAAAGGCAATGAAGGTGGCAGTGCTGCGGAGTTGAGATTTTTTTTCCACCGAAGATGATGCCATTTGGTGATTATGTTTTCTAAACTTTTACTTAATGGTGAAACTGCTCAGATATTTTAGAGTTAAAGAAAATTGTTGCCATACACTGAGCAGACATTAATTATGTTGACAACCTGCATTATCACATCAGTTTTGACTTACGATGTCCCTCAATCGTTTGGAGTGTGTTACTTCTCTCGTTCCTCCAAACCACTGGATCATTATAAACAACATCTACCTATACAAGCATGCATTGTATAACATCACCTACTTTAATTATGAAGGTTATCGTATATGTTCTATTCAATAAAATATAGTGGATGGAATATTTTGTAAGGTACCCTTGAATATTATACTCTTAAGCCAAAGCAAGTTCTCAGAGTAAGAATTTACATCAGGATCTTCTCTCTTCTCCGCTAAACTGAAAGGAAAGCTGTATCCAATCATGATTCAACGCTGGTGGAATAAATCCTTGGGGGCAGTATAACTAATAACTTAATAGCCTTGTTTACCAATGAAATGAACTTGTATTTTGTGATGAGTGAGGTTAAAATGTGTTCTTTCTTAACATGGATAACAAAAAGAATAATACATCTGAGGTTTGAAGGGAATGGTGATGCCTAATAATACAGTAAGTTGTTATATGCAATGGTTTTAATCCTGACTGACAAATATGGAATATTCAGAGACTTTTTAGTTTGTGAGAAGGAGACCCATAATTTAAAAATAGAGCAAGGGCAGTGATAATATATTTTTTTCTACTTTTCAAATGCTCTATGATATCTTAAGATGGTATTTTATTGGCATACTTATGCTTGTAAATGTTTCTTGGACCTAAAGTGAGACAAATCAATGTATGCAGAGTCAGACATTTAGAAGTTAGATATAAAGATCCAGGTCTTCAGAGATTTACAGAGGTTAGGAAGATTGATATTAGAGTGACAGTTCAAAAGAAAGGGGTACCAGAAGATGGGATCACGGGCAGAAAAAAAATGCAGGTACAAGGTCTGCCTTTTCGTGTTCCGGTATTTTGGAGAAGAGAAGACGATCTGTGGCATCTCCTGAGGATCCAAGAATGGATCAATTCCTGAATAATGACACAGGTGCTGTGATGGATGAATGGAGATGTGAATTGCACACAAGACTTTAAAATATATTGTTTCCGTAGTGGGGAGCCAGTGGGGGATTGCAAGAAGGGGTTAACTAAGGTACATTCTTAATTAATCTGGTAGCCTAGTCCTCGGTGGCTTGAATACAATGTATCAAGTATTTGTAGAACACTTAAATATGTCAGCTGTGTTAATAAAAATGTGTTACTTTTATCGTGCTTTTATCCAAAGTGCTTTGAAGTTGTAACTAATTTTACTGAGCTTGGAAGGATGAAAATCTCTTGCAGCCTTGCCCGGATTCGTTACCTGCAACCTCCAGGCCACCTGCAGATCTCTACTAGAAGCTCCCAACTTCCTGAACTATCTTTCCAGCATGGGAAGCTGTGATGGTACCTCCTTACGTCACTGTTGGCGAGAGACAGAATTATTTTTCTTAAGCAGCATAAAAGAAAAGTGCAGTCAGTTCCTGCAGCATACATTGAGTAATGTTGATAAGATTGAAATCAAACCCGAAGTTAGATTACGAGCCACATTCATTGATGAGGCATAGTCCCCATCTTCACAGGCCAGCATATGTTAATTCATAGATTAGTCATAGTCCCTACCCCAAAGACTTCAGTTTTCCCCACGTTCATTTTAAGCCAGAGGTCACACACCCACTCCATTGGCTGCCTCGTGCAAGCTCGGAAAAGCTCAGCCAATAGGAGACAATGCCCATCTGAATTAGTACCATCTTGGTCCATCTGCTTCATTGCAAAAACACAAATTCGTTTTGGTTCAGATTAATAACATCTGGGAATTCCTCGACAACTACTTCGCCTGGACAAAACCCCCATGAGACAGCAGGTCAACCCTCCCCAGTAGTACTTGTTCACCAGCTGGTACCAAATAGATATTCAAATATTTATGTGAGCATATATTAACCATGTCGTATTATAGGCGTAGGGCCACGATTGTACAGCGGGATATAGCAACGTAATAAACAACTGCAGAATCAAAATGAGAAAGGCTGCACCGCTGCAACAGTGGAAATGTATTCAAAAGCCCGGGGAATTTGTCCACTCTTCCGTGTATCCCCACTCCCTCCCCCGCCCATAGCGCACGCCAGTACACGTCCTCCCCTGCAGCTCTCCACCCCGGCCTACACCCTTGCTGACCACCCTCCCACTCCGTAAAGCCCCCGTGCACTAACATCCGTGACTCACCCTCCAGCAGCCGGGTGATGAGACTGTCCACGTTTAGTTCTCCCACCATTTTGGGGCTCTCAACCCTGTTTCCGGGTCTCCCTCCGCACCAAACGAAAAACAGCGGCAGAGTAGCGCTAGCATGCAGGATCAATCTCCACCTGAAACAAGACTTCCGGAGCAACCGAGGGTTCTCTTCCGGTACACTACGGCTTCGTCAGGCACTAAAACAAGCATTTGCAATGCAATACGAGTCGCATTTACGCGAGACGTATTGCATTACAAATGGGACGGGCATTTAAAAAAGCAAGAACGGGAGTGGAGGGGATGATGGGGGGGCGAGAAGTGACGAACTGCGGGAGGGGGCAGGGAGGGTATTTATTTATTTATTTTATTTATGCGTTTTTATATAGCGCAGACTTTACCCGAAGGTGTCAGAGCGCTTCACTGTCCTGAAGCAGAATGGAGGGAGCACTGAGGACTTGAATGCAAAAAATGAAATGATAATTATATATATATTTATATATGATCCAAACAACCCTGCGGTCCTCTGCATGGTGACGAGGCATCCCTTGTTGGCCAGGATTGTCCCACTGTGTGTTTTCTATGTTGGTGAGCGTTTTCGATGGGGTCATTCTGCACCCCAAGGACAATGCAACATTGCTGCTCTACCTATCTGTTTGTGGCATGTCCCGGTTTTTAGTTTTCAATATCTTCCTACCCTATCCTTTGCTGGTCTTTATTTTTAACTCTTGTATTAAATTGGATATTGCGTTTTGTCAGCGCGTAAACGTACTTCCGTGCGTAATAAAAAAAGGGATATAAATAGATGAACTAATAGAGCCTGCTATACGTCCTCTATCAGCTGCGATTAATTAGGGAGGCGACGTCATGTTTTCCCCCCACCCGCTCAGACTCGTGCAGCAGGAGGGGACAGCCTGGCTGTCGCTGCAGCGCCCCAGCCCTGCTCCATCGAGGTGCCTTCCTGCAGCCTGCATCCAGCATTATGTTTGATGTTTCCCATCCCAGTATCCTTTCCCTTGCCAACCCTCTGCCTCCCTCTCCATTGCCAGGCGCACACAAGCAGCCTCTGTTTCGCACTGCACTACCGGGTCAGGCAGCGGAGCCTGCAGCCAGTCCCACTGCTCCTCCCACCCCCTCTCTGTTTCCATCCCCCCCTCCCCTGTCTTCTGCCAGTTACTATTCAACTAGTGCACACACACATACGTACACACACAGTTACAGCTACTATAAGGGATGTCAGCTAACAACACATTGATCACACACCCGAACACATTACATGAGGAGAAAATTACAAGTGAGCAAAAAGGCAAGCGTTACATTACATGAGGAAAAAGTGACAATTGTGCAAATAACAAAAACAAACAAAATACAAAGAGAGGTAGCAAATGATACGTTACAAGAGGAAAAAGTGACAAGTGTGCACGATACATAAGAACAAAATACAAATAGAGGTATAATACTGCAATAAGTGGCAGTCACTCAGAACACACTGGGAAGGCACTTCTATATCATGGAGTACAGAATTTCCTATAGTGGAAGAACTTCCTTGAGGGAGTAGAGAGGGCGTGAATTAGGTTTGGAAGTGTCTTTGGAGAAGGAGAAGGACATAGGGCATAAAATAATGTTTGAGTAAAGGGGGCAATAGCCTCGGATGTGCACAAATTACGCCATGGCCGTCAGGAGGAGGGACTAACGAGTGGAAAACCAATCAGAAGGCAGCATTTAAAATTGAAGCCAATGAAAAACATAGAAAAACATAGATGGAAAGTGGGCGGAGCTTCCCCCCACAATACTGTATACAGCATCTCTCGACGAGACAGTGCATGCGCAGCCTAGCTGAGACCTAAGAAATAACAAAAACAGAGCGCTTTCAGTTTCCAGTAGGCAGGGCTGTTACGGTTTGCGAAAAGTGCGAAGAATGGGACAAGCCTGACAGCCATCGCCATAATGATTAGACCACGAGGGCAACTACAACAGACCTGTTTTAGAAGTCACTAACATCGCTTCTCGAGCCAGTAATTATGTGGTCCTCTTATTGGCTTAAGCAGGTGGAAGAATGACGTCATTTTATAAACGTGAATATAGTGCCAAAAGAAACCCATTTCTGCAAGATCAACCTCTTTTTTAAAGATAATAAATGTATGTTGGACTAACGGTTGGGGTGAAACAACATAAACCGTTTGCATTAATCGATATACAAAGATGTAAGGGAACGTGTCTTGGTGCAGTAAAAAACAAACAAACTCGGTGTCTACGGTCCGGGCAGCTATGGCGACTGGGGGCTTTATTCACCGAGAACCCTCTCGTTGTGTGCTGAAATCCCTCGGCCTGGTACAGCGTGGGCTAGCAGCAGAAGAGGGCAAGGGCAAGGCTAGCCAGGCAGGGGCTTTCTCACTAGTCTGGCTGGGTCCCGGGAGGGATGCCTCACATCCCTGTCACGCGCACTTTTGATTGCGCATGACTGTATATGGCATGGTCACCAGCCCCACCCTGAAGACGCGCAGACAACTGCGCACCATAATTAATAAAGAGCCTCAGAGGCCCGGCCGAGGCCGGCAGACGTGCACCATTTCATTCATTAAGAGCCGGGCGTGCGCACCATTTAATTCATAAAGAGGCTTGCTTGCTCTGCTGAGTGAGGGGGCCCCTGGAGCACGGGGCCCCCCCGCAACGCGGGGGCTGCGGGGGCCTGTGTTACGCCCCTGCTAGAAGATGAGATGGATTGTAAACACGTAAACACCGGAGCAGAGCAGCAACTGCACAGTGTAGTAAAATAATACAGAGAGAGGAAATCGCCATTCCCCATGGATTCACTGCCTCACTCACCTCGGCCATCGCGTCTCTCCCATCTCTCCTACACCAATTCCCATCCTGCCGGACGTACTTGATTTAAATCCTGCACATTTCTTCGTTTTTATCTCAAAAGAGACACAAAGAGAATTAGAGTATAATTCCTCCGGTTTTAGCTCCATGCTCGCAGCTTCAAATTTCCCTCGTTTTCAGCTCCCTGTAGAACAAAGGCCAGTGAGCTGTCGGCTAGCCAGTGCTGCTTGTTTGGACACCAATTGCCGTGACTGATTGGCCGAAACAGCCTGGGAGGCGGAGACAGGGCTACAAGGTTGGTTGCAGTATAGCCCTTATCCAGTTTATTTTAACAAACTTTATTGAACACATGAGAGTAACAAGAAGACGGTAAAACTAATTTATTCAAACGTAGCGAAAATCTGTACTTATCATTTAAAAGAATAATAGAAGAATGTCGGCTTGGAGTCTGGAAATGAGAAGATCTGACTTAGAAGGGTGCAAGGGTGTATTATAATGTTCAATGGTGCGCGGCTGCTTACAATACTTATACAATAAGGAGGGATGTGGCGAAACGGCCAGGTTCTAGGTTTCCAGTCTCGGATCAACATCCTGTGATTTTGGGCAAATTACCTAATCGCGCCATGTATACAAAAATGAACGTGTTCATGAGTTACCGGTGCTTTTGTAAATCCCTCAAATACCTTCGGGTTGACTTTGTGCTATACAAAACTGAAAAAAATAATAATATTGAATACACAACTGTTCTGTTCTCTTTATGAAGGTCAATTATCCCCCCGAGTGTCTCATGTTCAGCTGTGGGCTCGGCTGGGCAGTGTCTGGAGTCTTATATCTCCGGCACAACCGAGTTTTTCACAGGTCTTTAAAGACCATTTGCATATTTGCATACCTTTGTAAACTGGTTACCGAGGCTTCATTTTTTATTCTGGTTCCAGTACCCCCAGGAACCTCCGCTCTGCCTATACCTTACATTTGTATTTTAGATTTACTGCCATAGTGTGAGACATTTCATCAAAATGAATATAAAGTAGGGTTGCCAGCACGACCCTCCCGACCTCCAGTCCGGTCACCACACTCAAACACTACCCTGGACGACCCCCCAGCACTACCCTAAACCCTAAAACACTACCCTACACTACTCAAACACCACAACACTACCATAAACTCTAAAACACTACCCCCAGCACGACCCTCCCCCGACCCCCAGTCCGGTCCCCACACTCAAACACTACCCTGCACGAGCCCCGAGCACTACCCTAAAACCTAAAACACTACCCTACACTACACAAACACCACAACACTACCCTAAACCCTAAAACACTACCCCCAGCACGACCCTCCCCCAACCCCCAGTCCGGTCCCTACACTCAATCGTTACCCTGCACGATCCCCCAGCACTACCCTAAACCCTAAAACACTACCCTACACTACACAAACACCACAATAGTATAATAAATAAGGCATACAAATAGTATAATAAATAAGGCACGATCTACCATTCAGCATGCAGCTTGAATAGAATGTTAATAGTAGTCTGGGTAAAGTCCAGTAGTATTCAAATAGTTTGTATTCACTAAATGTTCTGCATTGTAAATGAAGACTATGCGATTACAAATAAGTATGTGCTTAGTATTCTGTTAGTACTCAAGAAGTACCACTCACATATCAGTAGTCTTCATGCACTAGCCTTCCCAAAAAGAACACTATTGAATACTAAAATTGGCATAAAATAGTCTTCGAATGCTATAAAAAGACAGGTTAACCACTAAATGTAGTATTCAACTTCGGTAAGGGATTTTCCCTTTTTTCTTTATCCCTTAATTCCTCCCTTTACCTTTCCCCGCCGCTGCTGCCCCCGCGGCCCCTCCCCCCCAGCGCGACCGGCCCAATCCAGCTCCCCTCCCCGCTCCCCAGCTGTCCAGCCCTCCACAACCCCTACTTAATGGCGGCCCCTGCTATGCGGCCGCGGGCAGCGGGTGCCGCTGGCGCGCCGAAGGCGCGTCAAAGGCAAGCCCGTCTGCGCCCGTCCGCGACCCGACCGCGACCAGCGCCAGGAACCCTTGACCTCCGCCCCGCCAAAGCTATGGCCCAGCAGCACTTCACGCACTCAACCCAGGCCGCAACAACAACTGCAAGCTAGCATCACCAGCAGACACCCACGGACCCTTCAGCTGTCACCGCTGCCGGCACACCTGCAGCACCGCCAAGAACACGGATCCAGCACAACCCGCCCACAAGAACACAACCGAACCGAAGACCCTGCAATGCATCCTCCTCAACGTCCGATCCCTCCACAAACACGCCACCAAAATCTGGGACCTCCTCGACAGCACCACCCCGGACGTAGCGTTCTTCACCGAAACCTGGACCAACACCACCTCGGGACCGGACATCGCCATCACCATCCCCCAAGGATACAAGATCTCCAGGAAGGACCGCCGCACCCGCCCAGGAGGAGGAATGGCCATCGTCCACAAATCCAGCCTCCGCCTGAGCACACTCCCCGACGAGCCCACAGAACTGATGGAACACCTTCACTTCAAGATACTGGCCAGCCCCACCGCCACCCTCTGAGGAACCCTCATCTACCGACCCCCTGGACCCCGCGGACCCTTCGCCAACTCCATCACGGACATTAACTCCCCGCAGGCCATCGCATCCACCAACTACACCCTGCTGGGAGACCTCAACAACCAACTGGACCCAACACCACATCCCTCCTGGACAACCTCCACAACATTGGACTCCGCCAGATCGTGACCGAGCCCACGCACTCAGCAGGACACACCCTCAACCCCCTCTTCACTACAGGAAACTCCATCACCTTCAGCCACACCACCGAACTCCCATGGACTGACCATCGTTGCGTCCACTTCACCTTCAGAACACCCACCATCCACAGGCACCAGCACCTGCTCCCACGAAGAAACTGGACCAAAATCACTGACGACCAGCTCACCTCCTCACTCAACAACTCCACCCCAACCATCGCGGAAAACGACGACCCCAACACCGCAGCCCGAACCCTGCATAGATGGATCTCGGACAGCACCAACACCATAGCCCCCCTCAAGAAAAACAACAATACCTGCACCAAGAAAGCTAGATGGTTTACCACCGAACTTCGAGAGTCCAGACGCACATGCCGCCGCCTCGAAAAGGCCTGGAGGAACACCAAATCCACAGAAGCCCACAACAATTTCAGAGCCGCCACCAACGCCCACCATCAACTCATCAGAGAAACGAGGAAAAAAGCGATTGAAGACAGAATCTCCACCCACGCGCACAACAGCAAGGAACTCTTCAGCATCATCAAGGAGTTTGCCCAACCCACCAGCGAGTCTACCGACATCCCTCCCTCACAAGACCTCTGCGACAAACTCAGCACCTTTTTCCACCACAAAATCAAGAGCATCTACGACAACTTCGACGAAGACAACCAACACACTGAACCCTCACCAACCACCCCCAACACCCGGAAACCAGCGATTGACGACTGGACAGCCCGAACCACCGAAGACACACTGAAGACAATGAAGTCAATCCACTCAGGGGCCCCCACGGACCCCTGCCCCCACCACATCTTCAACAGAGCCGCTGACACCATCGCACCCATGCTCCGCCACACCATCAACCGCTCCCTGGTGACCGCCTCGTTCCCAGACGACTGGAAACACGCTGAGGTCAACCCCCTCCTAAAGAAACCCTCAGCGGATCCCACCGACCTCAAAAACTGCAGACTCATCTCCCTGCTCCCGTTCCCAGCGAAAGTCATCGAGAAAGCCATCAACAGCTAACTCGCCACATTCATTGAAGAACACAACATCCTCGACTTCTCGCAATCCGGCTTCAGAAAAAACCACAGTACGGAAACCGCCCTCCTCGCCGCAACAGACGACATCTGCACCCTACTGGACAAAGGAGAAACAGTAGCCCTCATCCTCCTCGACCTATCAGCGGCGTTCAACACAGTCTCCCACCGCACCCTAATACGCAGACTCTACGACGCAGGAATCCAGGACAAGGTCCTCGACTGGATCCGCTCCTTCCTCTCCGGCAGGACGCAGCGGGTCAGACTCCCCCCTTTCCTCTCGGACCCCACACCTACCACCTGCGGAGTCCCCCAGGGCTCCTCCCTCGGCCCGACGCTCTTCAACGTCTACATGGCTCCACTCACCCCCATCGTCAGAACCTACGGACTCAACATCGTGTCATACGCAGACGACACCCAACTCATCCTCTCCCTATCCAACGAGCCCAACACCGCCAGACGCAACTTTCGAGAAGGCATGGAAGCCGTCGCCAAATGGATGAAAAACAGCTGCCTACAACTAAACACCAACAAAACAGAAGTACTCATCATGGGCCCAAACCCAGACGCCTGGAGCGACACCTGGTGGCCCCCCGCCCTCGGAAACCCGGCAACCCCTACGGACCACGCACGCAACCTGGGAATCATCCTTGACTCCGAGCTCAAAATGGACCGCCAGATCAACTCCGTCTCATCTTCCTGCTTCCACACCCTCCGCCTCCTTCGTAAGACCTTCAAATGGATACCCCTCGAACACGGAAAGACCGTCACTCACGCCCTGGTCACCAGCAGACTCGACTGCGGCAACGCACTCTACGCCGGAATAAACAAAAACCTCACCCGCAAGCTACAGAACATCCAGAACGCCGCCGCAAGACTGGTCCTCAACCTGCCAAAACACTGCCACATCTCCCTGCATCTGCGCACACTCCACTGGCTCCCCGTCGAGGTGAGAATCACCTTCAAGATGCTCATCCACGCACACAAGGCCCTCCACGGCACCGGACCAGCATACCTGAACAGCCGACTCAAATTCCACGCACCCCAAAGGACCTTACGATCAGCCCAGCTCTCCTACGCCGTGGTCCCCCGCACCAGAAAGACCAGATTGGGAGGCCGCTCCTTCTCCTTCCTCGCGGCCAAAGCATGGAACGTCCTTCCGCTCCACCTCAGACAGACAACATCGCTCCCCATCTTCGCAAGAAACCTCAAAACCTGGCTCTTCGACAGACCCCCTCCTTGATGGAATGGAACCTGCACCCCCCCCACCCCTAGCGCCTTGAGACCCTTACGGGTGAGTAGTAGCGCTTTAACAAACCCCTGATTGATTGATTGATCGCCTGCTTCTCCTGGCATAAGGGGTTGCCGTAAAACTAGTGGCCAAGGTGCCGGCCCTCACCACACTCCGTATCATGACAGGCCCTCCTGGCATACGTGGTCGCTGCTAGGCTCCGCACAGCTTCAGCTCTTTAATCCGGCAATAAATTTCATGGCTGCCCCTCCTGGCATTCAGGGTCATTACAACTGGCACACAGCACAGGTTTGAATCACCGCGCCTCACCTCACCTCACCTCGCATGTCACTCCACTCACAGCTTTCTTCATGGTGGCCCTCTCCTAGCATACAGGGATCGCAGACTGGAATCTGCACATGGGCAATGACCCGATTGGTGCAGCAACCATCTCCACACTGGTAGTCCACTTGGTTGGGACCTCAACTGCACCTCTCTCCCTCCAACGCTCTAGTCTTTCTCACAGGGCACACTGGTCTTGGCAAGCAGGCAGACCCTGTTGTTCCATGCTTATCGAAACAAACTTTGACCGGAGGGCGTCAGGAGACTGCTTAGTCCCGGCAATTGTTTTAATCTTAAGAAGACTGGTTGTAGCAAGGAGGTCCGGAAACTTGGAGACTATCCTGTCCCAGAATCTCAGATCAGTTGACTCGTATTTTCTCCTGCACCACTTAACTCCAGGTTCATAGAGAGTTCTTTTTAAGAAAAAATTATGGGACACATGCTATAAACGGCCAGTTGTCCTGTTAATCTGAGGAACTAGATCCCAAAAGAACCGATTATCAATACGTCACCATTTCTGATTTGAAGCTTTGGGAGATATCAAGTACTTATGCCTGAAGAAGGTGGTTGGAACAGTATAAACCACCGAAACGCGTCGCGATGCTGCAACGAAAGCACTAAATCGAATTGATCTTGGTCAAAAAAATAACTGTACACAATGATGTTTTGATCATGGAATTGTTGTCGAATTAGTGCACAAATGACAAAACCCTAATATCTATTACACTCTCCCATATTGAATTTTAAATGTATGATTTTGTGTATGTGATTTTCCACATTGGAAGTCAATTTACGGTGTAATAATTGATGTGTTTTTTAATATACTTTTATGATTTTTTTTAATGGAATTCACAGAATAAAACATTTATATATTAGCTTTGGAGAATTTGTGACACTTCCTGGTGATAGCGGTGTGCTTGGTATGGATGTGATATTAGTTTACGGATAGTGTGCTTCAAAACAATCCAAAGGGCAATTGCTGCTTTGATTTGTTGTTCCATGCTCCAGACCAGGTGGTCTTGGTTTCTCTGGGTGATGTCCCCTCACCCAGCAGGGAGACTAGAAGGCCTTGGCCCCCAGTCGTAGTCACAGGCAGAAGTCTTGCAGATCTTCTCCTCCTCACACAGCCTGTCTGCCGCTTGGCAGATGACACATTTTTGAGGTCTCAACCTCCCCTTCTTAAAGTCCATTTCCATACACCAAATATGATTTAGGGTCTGAGTCTGTGAAGTTTAATGTTGGTGCTATGCTTCTTTTGAAATACACATTTCTCTTCTCCAATTCCACTTGAAAAGCTGCCTGTCACAGCAGGAGAGACTCCGAAGCTAATAGTTCCAAATCACAGGCCATGGAAGTAACTAGAGCTCATAGCTGGATGTGAGTCACAATGATTTGTGCATCGAAAGGTTAATCCTGTGCTCACAGTCCTACTCTTTATGATTCCCTTATCAGCCCTATCTCCTTCTTGAAATGTGTCCTGGCCCCTTCTTTGTGATCTCTCACTAAATCAAAGAGCACTCTTTGAAGTGTAAGTGGAGTCTCTTACTCCGTTCTCCAGTGTGTCCTTCCCAGATCACAGGAATGAGGCAAATCTGTCTGGGGGATTCTTCTGCCTTCTCATGTCTTCACCATGAAGGCCTGGGCTTCCCAAAATGGAACCAAGTGTTCTCTATGTAATGTACCATTACAGGCACACTTGCACTCAGTGTATATACACAGCACACACCGTCCACTACTGCTACTTCCATGTGTTGTGCCACCATAGGCACACATACATTCAGCACCCACATTAACTGCATGCACTGCTCAGTTCTGTAGCCTTCCTGTATTCTGCCATTGTGTGCCAATTGCAAGCACACACATTGCAAGCACACACATTCACCACATGCACACTGCATAACACTTCACCTTTCATGTATTGTACTTCTCAAAAGTACACATACACCTAGTACATGCATTCACTGCATATGTACAGTACAGCACTACATCTCTCATTTAATGTATTCCTCACAGGTATCCATACACCCAGTACAAGTACTCACCATGCATGCACTGCACAGCACTGCTCTTTCCCTGTACTGTACCCTTCCCAGGCACAATTACAACCAGAGTCAACAATTCTCCACCGCGCAGCACTCTACATTTAACTGATTTAGGCCAAGAAGTGAGTTAAGCACACAGCAGCGAAACTTTTAAAACGGCGAGTGAGTCAGTAGTCCTCACTCCAGTGACACAGGTTCAAGATTATCTGTTCACTCTATTGATCACTGCATGTATGGTGCCACCACCGCACTCGTGCTGCTTAATTCGAGGTGAAAGCAATAGCCTTCCACCACTATGAGGGTAGTGCTTTGGGAATCCCGCCTGGTCCAAAAAGACCTCAATCCGTGAGACAGGCCTTTGCCATGGCATACACACATAATCTGTGTTTGCCTAGGACAACAAAAATCAGCATTAGGGATCCAGACCAGCCGCGGTCCGTGCAGGTAACAACGGTGAGGCGGTGGGGCCGGGTAAGGGGGGATTTCGAGGGACGATGCAGAGGGAAAATTAATGATTTATTTACTTTTCCCTCTACATCGTCCCTCGAAATCCCCCTTACCCGGCCCCACCCCCCCACCGCTGTTATCTGCATGAACCGCGGCTGATCCAGACAACTGTACAGTTGGTCACTCGGAGCAGGGGTATACATCCATCACCATGCAGACTTTTCTGTGCCAACAGATGCCCTTCCAAGATCAGAACACCGTGATCCAACTCCTAACTTGGAGAGGTTGGGTGGGAAAGTCTGTCAACATTCCCGTAGCTCAATCTGACTCTGTGCTCCACTATAAAGTCTAACCCTTGCAAAGTAATAGACCATCTCAACAACTTGGGATTCTCCCCTTTCATAGTCATCAACCATTTTGGTGGCTTATAATCTGTCTGCACCACAAACGTACTGGCAAACAAATATGGGTGGAACTTATGCAAGGGCAACACTATGGCAAAGCACTCCTCCTCAATAGTTGCCTGTTGGAAAAGGGCCCTCTCTGCAGGGTCACCCCCAGACGTTTCACCTTCCTACTCCACTTTTTCTGACCTACTTTTTGTTGGCTTTAGGACTCTGAACACTTTACCACTGCTAACCAGAGGTAAAGTGCATGTACCCTCTCCACTAAACATGGTAATATTGGCTCATACCTAATTGGCATATTTAATTTATTTGTAAGTCCTTAGTAAAGTGTACTACATGTGCCCAGGTCCTGTAAATTAAATGCTACTAGTGGGCCTGCAGCACTGCTTGCGCCACCCACTTTGGTAGCCCTCTAACCATGTCTCAGGCCTGCCATTGCAGAGCCTGTGTGTTTACACTGTCATTTTGACCTGGCAAGATAAACCTCTTGCCAGGCCTAAATCTTCCCTTTTAATACACTTAAGTCACCCCTAAGGTAGGCCCTGGACATCCCAAAGAGCAGGGTGCAATTTAGTTAAGAGGCAGGGCATGTACTTTCAAGTTTTACATGTCCTGATAGTGAAAAACTCTCAAATTCGTTTTTTCGCTACTACAAAGTCTATCTCTCCCATAGGATAACATCGGTATTACCTTATTCCATTGTCTAAGTGTAACTCCCAATTGTGAAGATATGGACTTTCCAAGTTTGGTGTCTCTGGAATCACAATTTAAAATCCAAACTTATGGTGAAGTTGGATTTTAAATTGCAATTCTGAAAAAGTCATTTTAGAAAGTTGGCATTTTCTTACTTTACCTATTTGGTTTCTGCTGCCTGTCTCTGATCACATGTCTGGGGTAGGTGACAGTTGGGATTTGTGTATTCCCCCTAAACAGTCATACACAATGGGATCTTAGGTGTGACTTGATGGGCATTCTGGAAGGATTGGAGGAGGAACTGGAATCAGCCTCAATTGCACCTGAATAGGCTGTGGTCCGTCCCCACACAAAAGGCTTCATACCCCCCTGAAGTGAGTCTGGAGCCAGGGCAGGTAGATAGGACCTTTGTACACCTCAAAGGAATGTCTTTGAAGTCTCTCACACATCAAAGGCACAACTGGGTATAATTACTGGACTTCAGACACCACCACTTCAGTACACTTCTGGACCTGTGACTACTTTGTTAGGTAGAAGGACTGGTGTGCTGCTGAAGGACTCCCACTCTGCTGGACTAATGCTTTGCTGGACTCCTGCCTTGCTGTGCTGCCCTGCTGCCTGCTGTTCCACTGCCTGGGTGACAAGGACTGGACTTGCATCACTTGAACCCAGAATGACTCCAAGAGCTAGTTGGCTGGCCTTCTGTTCTGAAGTCTAAGGGACATAAAAGACTTCCAACTCATCTGCTTCTGCACCTGGACTCTGCCATCTGTGAGTCTGCCCTTCCAAGGGGAATCACCCCAGTCCTGGACCCTGAGAAGTTGGCCTAAGGTGCTTGCTTCAGCAAAACCCATGCATCCTCTGTCGAACTGGCACATCACTGCTGTTGCATGGATCAGACCTGGTGCATCACCTCAGTTGCGTGGAACAGAACTGATGCATCGCTCCTGTTGTGTGGGCCAGATCCAGCGCATTGCCTCTACTGCGTGGATCGCCCCTGATGCATCGCCTTCAGAATCACTACTGCTCACGGTCTCTGCAATCCCCTTGAGGGAATCCTCGATGACGAATCTCCACACCACAGCTCTTCACGCATCGCCGCTGCTGCACAGACCAGGACCAGCGCATCGCCACCACTTCTTGGATCGACACTGACACATCGCTTTGGCTGTGACCCGCATCTTCGACATCAAGGCAGCCAGGATCAAGGTACTTTTGTTCAGCTGGCCTCAAGGGGTCCCTATATCTGGCCCGCACTCCATTGTGATCGGCCTGAACTTTTGACTTTTTCCTGGCCCGGCATGACCAGATATAGCAAGTAAGCGCTTGTTGCTTCTAAGTGATATTTTACAGTTTATTCTTGAATAACTCATATCTCAAGTTCTACTTATTGGATTTTTGTTGTTTTGGTCTTGTTTTATTTATTAAATTAAGTTAAATTTTTCTTTTTGTATGGTGTTTTCACTGTTTTACTGTTTGATATGTTGGACAAATACTTTACACATTGCTTCTAAGCTAAGCCCAACTACTCTGTGCCAAGCTACCAGAGGGTCAGCACAGGTTAATCTAGAGTTTGCCTGCTTCTTACCCTGACTAGGACTGTGGTTGCTGCCTAACGTGGGCTCATACCCTAGTCAACCAACAACCCTATTTCTAACTCTACCCAGATCTGCTCTCTGGGTAGTAATATCCTACTAGTAAAAGCTACTGGACGTTCTCTTTGCCATCCAGTTGAGCTAACACCACCCCAACTCCTTTGTCAGAGGCATTTGTCCATACAATCAAATGCTAACTGTAGGCAGGTGCTCTCAGTACAAGTGCAGTGCATAGTGCCTTATTCATTTCTTCAAATGTTTTTTTACACTCTGCAGTCCATATTACTTTCCTAGGCTACTTCCTAGACGTCAAAGCAGTCAATGGGGCAACTATATTTCTGCATAGTTGCCCACCAAATCCCTGTAATACCTGGTGAGTCGTAGAAATCCCCTCACTTCAGTCTAGATAGTAGGCCTTTCACACTTCATACAGACTGAATTTTGGCATCCAACAGGCATATCTTCCCATTCCCTCACCTCATGCCCAAGGTAGTCTACAGCGGACTTGCCTTGATGGTCAATTTCGCCTCCTGATTTCTAGCTAACACCAGTCCTAGGTGCTTCAGGTGGTGTTCCCATGAATTACTGAACACCACATATCATCCAGATATGCCATACAGAACCCCTCCAACCCTGTGAGACCATAGTTATCCAGGCATTGATAAGTAAAAAAAGCATTTTTTTTAACCCAAAGGGCATCACTTTAAGCTGATACAGCCCCTTTGTTATAGGAAATGCAGTCTTTCCCTTAGCATTTGGTGCCAAAGCAACCTGGCAATATCCACTGGTCGGATCTAAGGTGCTCAAGTACTTTGCAGCACCTAACTGGTCCACAAGCTCATCAGTGCTTGGGATTGGATTGGCATCGGTTTTGGTTACCTCATTGATGACTAGGTAGTCCACAAAATCCTGCGAGTCAGTATACCCTTGCTTTGGTACTGGAACCACAGGACTAGACCATGGACTATGAGAGAGGTGTCAACCCTAAAGTCAGCTAGAAGAGGTTGGCAAACCATTCCAACACCTCTCTACACTCGTCTGCAGCTCAAGCATTAACTCAGAGGCTAACTGACCTCTTCCACAGTGCCATCCTTCATTTCCCTTTGTAGAAAGTCAGGAAGAGGCTCACAGTCTGCCTCAACTTCCTCTGCCACCGCCATGATATTCACTGTGCATTCTCTCTGGAGGTAAGACTTCAGCCTGTTCACATGGAACTCACTCTTCAGTTCCTTTGTGGCAACTGTGTCCACCAAGTAGCTTACCTCCGAAACCTTCTGAACTGCTTTTATGGCCCACATCATTTGTCCTCCAAAAGCCTTGGACAAATTAGGCTTTAGCACCAACACCTCCTGACCTTCGTAATACCCAGTCAGTGTATCTTTCTGTTCATACCATTCCTTAGTCAGTGCTTGGCTAGCCTGCAAGTTTTCCTTTGTTTGACTCATGTATTGTGCCATCCACTTTCTGAAGCAAATCACATAGTCCACCACATCCTTCTGTGGAGACTCTGAGGCTCCTTCCCACCCCGCTCTGACTAATGTGAGTGGACCTCGCACTGGGTGTCCATACACAAAGTCAAAGGGACTAAACCCCACTCCCTATGCAGAATCTCTATGTAGAAAATCAAGAGGCATGGTAGGAGAAGATACTACTTCCTCCAGAGGTTTTCTGGCAGAGTTCATATCACGTTTTCTGTGTCTTCTTGAACCACTCCACCAAACCATTGGTTTGTGTGTGGTATGCCATGGAGAAGTTTTATGCCATGGAGAAGTGGTATGTCACACCAGCTTGCTCCCACATCTCTCAAATGTAAGGAGAGACGAAGTTGGTTCCCTGGTCAGAAATTACAGTCCTTGGAAATCTAACCTTAGAAACTAGAAATGATCCATAGGAGCGCTACCACCTTTGCAGTCATGCTCCTCAGAGGTACGGCTTCAGAGTACCTGGTGACATGATCCACCATAACCAAGATATTCTGGTTGCCTGACTGTGGGGGGGGGGGTTGAATGGACCACCTACGCCCCCAGCAAATAGCAAACCCTGCAGCTCTGGTAACGACCCAGACTCCAGCAACTGGTTAGCCTCAGGAGCCTCATCCTCCCCTCCTTCTGAGCAGCAGTGACAACCTTGCCTGACATTGCCTTCCTGGAGTCTGCCCTTTTCTGTAAACTATCTTGTCTTGATCTCTGCAAATTACAGACGATCCCAGTCCCACTTGGAGACTGATGTGCAGCCTTTGTTCTGGTTAACACAGCTGATGTTGTCAAAGCCATAAAGGCTTCTGATCCTGGCACCAAGCCAGGGGCAATCAAATCATTGCCCAAGAAACATCCAGCTCCTTGCTTTTCTCTTACCCTAACATCAATCATGGCCACCTTGTCATTGTGCTCAATCTCAACCCTGGCATGTGGATACTCTATACCCTCTCCACTGGTTACCAAACCATTATCCTTGGTTCCAGGGAGTTTCTCCTCAGGCTTAAGGTATACTTCCTCTCAAATATAGCGAGGCAGGCTCCAGTATCCCTTAGGGCAGGCACTTTCCTCCCATTGATACTAACTACATTCACAAATCCCATTGTGTTAGGATGAATGTGCTTCAGAGCATCTGTGTCCCTGTCCCAAATGTCCATAGCTATTAGGTTAATTGCAACCAGTCCCTCTCAGGTACCTTCACCCATGTGTAACATGCTTGCTATCATGGGTGTCCCTGGGCCAAGTTCCTTCTCTTGACAATCTCTTTATAGCAAGTTACCACCTTGGACTTGGAAGCGCTTCCTTGCCTTTCTTTCTCCTGATGCTTTTTCATGGATACACTATTACCATTACCATGTTTCCCGGGTCCTCCTCGAGTCCCATGAGAATTAACATGGCCCTCACCCTCCGGACTGGAACCAGTCTGTGGAGAGTTCTTCACCCCCTTTGGCTTAGAACTGTGATGCTCTAGCCTTTTGGAACCCTGTTAGCTAACCACGTATCAGCCAACACTGCCAGTTTTGTAGGATCCATTTCTTTCAAATCAGACAGGTATTGCTAAAGTGGGGTAGAACACTCTTCCTTGAGTAGCTCTGTTATCATCAACTGGTTAAGGGACTAAAGATCCTTGACCTCCATCCCTCTTACCCTCTCATTCCAATCAGACAATAAACCATGAATACAAGTCTCAAATGGAACACCATATGCTCGCTTGCAATCACTGAATCTTTGCAGATACTGAGCTGGTTTACGCCCACACCGCCTAATTAGAGTGTCCTTCATTCGCTCATACACCATCCAGTCTGAAACAAGCATTCTCCCAATGACGGCTGTCCCTTTCAGTGGATGCGCCCCATTAAGGCAATTGCCTTAGGCACGTCATTTATGGCCTGCACTTTACAAGCGACTTCAAAGCTCATAAATCATTCCAAAACAACCTTACCTTCCATGTATATATGCAAAAGATCTTTTGGAACCTTGGCCACAACCTGGCCCTGAACTGGATGTAGAGTCACTTATATTGCCATTGCTGCCATCCTAAGTATCTCTCTGTCAAAGGACTATCTTTTCCCTTTCCAGTTCTCTTTCCTTTTCCTTCTGTTTTTCCTCCCACTCTCTTTCTCCTCCCTTTCTCTCTGTTTCTCCTTCCTCTCTCTCACAATTTCTCTTCCCAGGCCCATTCCTCTTATTTCTCCCGTCTCCTCTCCTATTGTTCCTGGTGATGTAGTCTTAGCTTCTCAGTCTCAAACTCTCTGGCTTTTTCATCTGCCACAGCCTCAGTTTTATGAAGTGCCAAATGCAAGCTCATGATCTCTGCTAGACTCAACCCACCCAACGGATTTATTCCTGGAAGTGGTGACAACAGTACCCTACAAATTCAAGGTGGTGTACACAGCGGAGGTATTCTAGAAACTAAAGGTGGTGAGTGTCTAGGTGCAGCTCCTGAAAATGCATTAGGGGGCATACTTTGCATGTTTTCTGGGATAGATCTGTGCTAAGGGGGATTCTAGAGTTTGCGTTCACAAGCCTCTCTTCCTGGGTTCCTACTATGGTCCCTCCCCAGAGTTAACAACAGCCTAATCCCTTTCACCAAGTGACTCATACTGGTCCCTAATGAAATTAGCAAGGACCTCTCTGTTTCTACTCGTGAGAATCCACCACCTTCTGTCTTACATGAGTCCTTCATCTGATCTATGGACATGGAGCTGAGGTAAATTCCCAAACTTGTGTTTTCCACTATCTCTTCGTGTTGCCTTTGCGCGTAGAAGAAGATACACTGACTTTTTGTACTACTGACGATACAAAACTTAAAGAGCACACAGCAGTGTCAATAAATCAATGTCCAGTCAAATACTTATTTTTATAATAAAAAGAAGTATTTTATTTCTATCTCCACGCATTCAAAGAAATGTTACAACATCTATAAACAATAACACATTTCCCTTGAGATCTGGGCTCCACCCTCACTTTGTAATGTGGTAGGGGTTATTCCCCATTCACTGGTGGTTGCATCCAGGGAATGTTCACTAGTGGGCCTTAACTCAAGAGTCCGCTCTATTAGTAAAGAATTCAAAAGTGTCTTGGTTTTGCAGCACATGTAGCAACGAGTCCCCTGGGGTCCGATATTCCCATTACTAGCCTTATCCGACCCAGCAGAGAGGAAGCTTGCAGTTGCTCAGGGGATGCCCAACCAGCATGCACTCATACTGCTCCAGTCCAGACTGATGAGTTGACTGCATGTGGGGGCACAACTGCACCCTGCACATGGGCTCTCTCCAAGCCTATGCAGCCAGCTCCAGCAGCGAGGTGCTCTGGTGCTCCTTCTGCATGTTAAGTTTTGCGCTTTCCAATGAGGGGGAATGGATTCCAATGCTCCCCACCGGGGTCCTGGTGATGTGACAATGCACTCACGGCATCCTACTCAGTTCACAGGGGCAACTCAGACAGAATCCTGGATACTTGGTGGTGATCCCCAATCACGTGGTTCACAGTTCTCAGGCGGCGGCACAATCCTCAGTAAGCTTCGTGTCGGCAGCCCCACCTGGCATACAGGGTTGCTTTAACACTACCAGCCAAGGCGTTGGCCCTCACCACGGTGGCCCCTCCTGGCATAAGGGGTCATCGCTAGGCTCTGCACAGCTTTAGCAATTTTAATCAAGTAATAACTTTCACAGCGGCCCCCACTGATATACTGGGTCTCCAGAGCCGGCACCACACAGGCTTTACTCACCTCACACGGACCTCCGCTCATGGCTATTTTCATGGTGGCCATCTCCTGGCATACAGGGGTCAATGACTGTAATCTGCACATGGGAAATTACCCAATTGGTGCAGCAGCCTTCTCTTCATACCTCGCACCAAGAGCCCACTCAGTTGGGCCCCCATCTGGACTGCAGTCCATCCAATGCTCTCCTCTTCTTTACAGGGCACACTGGTCTTGGCAAGCAAGCAGGTGCTGGTGCTCCAGGCTCCAAACCAGATGGTCTTGGTTTCCCTGAGTGATGTGCACTCACCCACTGGGGAGACTAGCAGGCTTTAGCCCCCAGTCCTGGTCACAGACAGATGTCCTGAACAGCTTGCCCTCCTCACATAGCTAGCCAGGCTGCTTGGCAGATGACAAATGTTTGTGGTCTCAATCTTCCCTTCTTATATTCCATTGCCAGACACCAAATGTGATTTAGGGTCTGGATCTTTGATGCTTTATGTTGGGCTTCTTCTTCTTTTGAAGTACACATTTCTCTTCTCTCTCTTTCTCTTGAAAAGCTGTCTGTCACAGCAGGAGAGACTCTGATGCTGATAGTACCAAATCACAGGCCACGGGAGTGACTAGAGTTAATACCTGGATGTCAGTCACAATGATTTATGCATCAAAAGGTTACTCCTGGGCGCCCAGCCCTACTCTTTATGGTTCCTTTATCAGCCCCATCTTCTCAACCCCACATCTTTCCTAAAATGTGCCTAGTCCAGGCACCCTTCCTTGTGATCTATCATTGAATTAAAGAGCAACCTTCGAAGTGTACAGGGGGCATTTCCCTCTCCCTTCTCCAGTGTGCCCCACCAAGCTCACAGGAATGCAGCAATACACAAATCTGTCTAGGGGGATTCCTCTACCTCCTCATATCTTCACAATGCAACCCTGGGCTTCCCAAAATGGAACCCAGTGTCCTCCATGTGATATACCATTACAGGCACAATTGCACTCTGTGTATATACACCGCCCACACACTGCCCATTGTTACCTCCATGGATTGTGCCTCCTCAGGCTCACATATATTCAGCACACACATTCACTCAGCGCACTGCTCAGTACTGTAGTCTTCCTATATTGTACCATGATGTGCCACTTATAAACACACACACTGCTAGCACACATTCATCATGCGTGTGCTGCAAAACACTTCACCCTTCACGTATTGCACTTCTCGCAAGTACACATGCACCCAGTACATGCATTCACTGAGCATGAACTACACATCACTACATCTCTCTTGCACAGTATTCCTTACAGGTATAAATACACTGAGTATATGCACTCACTGTGCACGTACTGCACAGCACTGCTCTATCTGTGTACTGTACCCATCCCAGGCACATATGGGTCAACAATCCTGCACTGCACAGCACTCTACATCTAACAGATGTGGGCCAACGGGTGAGTTAAGGAAACAGGAGCAGAACCTTTAAAAAGGTGAGTGAGCCAGTAAGACTCACTCCAGTGACACAGATTTAAAAGGACCTGTTCACTCCTACTGATCACTACACATATGCTGCATCACTGTGCTTGTGCAGCAAGCTCAGTGCACCCCTCCTGGTCCAACAAGGCCACGATCTGTGAGACAAGCCTAAATCATGGTGCACACACATGATTCTTGTTTGCCTATGACAAGAAAAATCAGCATTAGGGATCCATTCAACAGTACAGTTAGGCACTCAGGGTGGGAGTACACGACCATCACCATGGAGAGAACTTTTCCATTCCAACAAATGTATGTATGCAATTAGGTATCTACATGCAGAAATGTCCTCACTATAATCTATAGATTTGAGGATTAGTGGACATTTCTACCTGGAAATTGGATTAACTGTGGCAAATACCCAAGAGTGCTATGGCAGGACAGTGGAAATTCTTGGGTAAGTGCCCATAAAAAAGTTGGTGAACACTGATAACTTTTAAACTTTTACAGGTTGTGCCCCACCTTGGAAATTCTTGTAAAACTACTTCTGTGGAAAAAAAGGTAGGTGTACATGCCTTTCAATAGTGCAAAAGTGTACACTCCAATAGTTAGTTCATAATAGTGTAGTGGAACAGCTTTCTCCAGGGTGAAAAGGGTGTCCAAATGAGAAAACATGAAAATCGTGTGCTAATGCACATTTCCTCTGAGCAAACTCCTGTGAATATCCTGGAAAGTATATATTCCACAGAAGTACTAATTTTTGGACATTTTCCTGCAGCCTTCTATAGGGTTTCATGATTTCTCAAATATGTGTACATCAGGTGCAGAGTTGTGTAGATATGGGCATCTATCTCTCTATATATTTGAGAATTTAAATGAAGGCAAAAAGGTAACCTCGCTTTACCTGCAACAATGTTAATCTATGCAATTGTGTTTAGTGTCTAATGTGATCAAATGATGAATCATATATTATCATATTTATAAAGCGCAAACAAATGTGATTAATTGTCCTGAAGGTGTGTGGAGTAGGCCCTTGCATGATTTCTTTTTTTCTTTTCTGGCGTAATCTTATGTAACATGGAAATTTCACATCATGTGTAAGACACACATCTCTTGATGTGTTGACATTATACTATTCATGCATAAACAAGATGCTCATGCAAGGAGAGAAAAATTTAGAAAATTCCTTAGGACCCCCAGGTCCCACTGACGTGGCTCTGGCAGTCAGAGTGGGCTCACCTTTGTCTGTTATGTGGTCTTTCATTTATTTTCTGGAGTACTGTAATGCCTGCCACACTATATTCTCCAGGATGTGGCCAGAAAATCAAGATTTGTTCACCCAAATGGGCGAATCAGAGTATATCCGGACAGCAGTGGTCCAGATAATTCTAACTTTTTACCTGAATTAACCCCTTTATGACCACCTGAGCGCCTCCTTAAATGCTATTTTCTAGAAAAGTTCTGAACTTTGGCTGATAACAAAAAGCATGCTTTCTTAGTAAAGTTCTCCATTGTTGCTGAATTTGGTGTAATTCTGTTTAGCCATTTCTCTGTATTGGAGAATACAGTTTACTATAGAAATGAAAATGGTAAACCCCTTTTTGTTGGCCCGTGCTTGACAGATCAGTGCAAAACTTTTCATGTAAGTGAGATAGTGGGTGGACGAGTCCAATGTCCCCACGAACCCTGGCTGTTTCTAAAGAGGTAATCGGCAATGAGACCTGTGTATGCGAAGCAGTGCATTTACAATGGATTGACCATCGCATTGAATTTTAAAAAGTTTGCACTGTTTCATGCATGAAGTTATGTTTGAGTGACTGACCCACTGCCACTTTAAAATCTGTCTGAAACACTTACATTTTGTTGTCCTTCATCATTGTTCTTGAAGCTGAGCTTAAATAAGATTAGATGGCTGCTCACTCTCACCTGTTGGATATGATTAAGACTCGCAAGGAGTCGAGACGCATTTTGCTGCACGTTAAAAGACTTGCCAAGAACTTTTCAGCCAAGCGCGTCTGGTGGGCCTGTTTACATGGTTCCGAAGTAGTACATGTTTTTGTGTGGTACTGAAGCAGTACATGTTTTTGTTTGAGATCTATCTATCTATCTATCTAGCTATCTATATATATATATATATATATATATTCACTGAAAAAAACCATAGGTTTTAGGGACAGTTATAGTTAGTTGGACATTGCACTCGTACAAAACCCGTGAAATTCCCCGTTATAGTTAGTCCAGCTAACTATAACTCACGCCCGCAATGCACTGCTGATGACGTCACATATTACATCACTCATGACATGGTCAGTGACATCACTGATGACATCACTGATGACATCTCAAATGACATCACTGATGACATCACTGATGACATCATCCAGTGACTGTGTGTTTCTGTAAAGTTTAAATATTTTTAATATATATAGGAAAAGACGTATTGAAGAATGAGTGGGTGTGTAAGTGTCTGTATGGATGATTTAGTAGGTGCGTGACTGACTGTATAAGTGAGTGATTTAACGTATCTTACTGAATGCATGGGTTAGTGACTAAACTGGGTGAATGTCTGTATCCGTCTGTCTGTTGCTTTGTAAGTGGCTGCATGTGTTTGAGAATAGCTACATGAGTGTCTATATGAGTTATTGAATGCTTGTGTGAGTATCTGTATGGGTGCCTGAGTGTTTGTGTGGGAGGGGTGTGTGCGACTCTGTGCATAGATGTGTGAGTGGGTGATTCACTGGGTGGATGGTTTCAAGAGTGCATCTGTGATAGACTGTATGGGTGGGTAAGTGTGTGTAAGAGTGTGTTAGTGAGTGAATGTATGTCCCAGTGGTACATGTGTGAGTAACTACATATGTGAAAGGCAGTATATATGTGTGTTGGAGTATATAAATAGCTATAAGCAAGAGTGACTGATTGTGATAGTGGCTGTATGGATGAGTGTGTGCTTGTATCAGTGATTGTATAAGAGCGTAAGAATGTGCTAGTATTTGTATGAGTAAGTGAGCTGGTGTGTGTATAACTGCATAGGTGAGTAAATGGTAGTGTGTTTAATTATTTGCATGACTGACTAGGTGTGTGAGTACCTCTATGGATGAGTGGCGGAGTTTGAGTGTCTATATAGGAGTATGAGTGCATATGATAGTCCTGTACTGAGTGACCGTAAATATGAGTGACTGTTCGGGTGAGTGAGTGGATGTGTGTGTGTAGACCTAAGAATCAGTGAGTGGGTATGTAGTTATTGGTGTTGGAGTGTCTATGGTTTTGCGAATGGCAGTCTGTACTTTAGAGTGGGTGTATCAAAGGTTATATTAGGGTGTGAGAAGATGCATGAAATTATCACATGGATGATGTCATCAGTGATGTCATCAGTGATGTCATTTGAGATGTCATCAGTGATGTCATCAGTGATGTCACTGACCATGTCATGAGTGATGTAATATGTGACGTCATCAGCAGTGCATTGTGGGGCGTGAGTTATAGTTAGCTGGACTATAACGGGGAATTTCACGGGTTTTGTACGAGTGCAATGTCCAACTAACTATAACTGTCCCTAAAACCTATGGTTTTTTCAGTGAATTTCAAAGGTTTTTTAAATGCTAATTTGTAACTATAACGTCCCTGAAACCTATGGTTTTTTCAGTGAATTTCAAAGGTTTTTTAAATGCTAATTTGTAACTATAACATGTCTGAAACCTACGGTTTTTTCAGTGAATTTCAAAGGTTTTGTAAATGACAATTTTTAAATGTATTAATTGTTATATAAATTTTTAAAATACTGATTTACTACATTTTTAGAAACAATTTTATTTTACATATTTTATTATTTAAATTACATTGTAATTACATTATACATTAAATTACAAAAATACTTTCTCAGAATGAATTACTTTAGTTTAAATACTTTGCACATAGGCAATAGACTTTTAAGTACAGTAGTTACAGTTGTTGCAATGTGCAACACATTTTCAAACACAATGCAACATTCAGCTCAATGTGAATTTCTAGTTAAATGCAATTAGTTACTTTATGGATTACTTTTCTAACCACAGGACTGGATCCTAGATTCAGTCCTGGCACATCTCCTGTAAACAGTTGAGTAAAAGCGTTTTGGTTACAGTCGTGATTTTTAAGGAATATTATTGTACTTTAAAAGTTGACACTTAGAAACTTTTTCTCATAGAATCACCAATGTTATCCTATGGAAGGAAATTCACTTAGCAGGTAAAAACTGTTATCGTTACTTTTTCTTACTCAGTGTTGGATCCTGGATCCAGCACTGGTGCATCTCCTGTAAACAGTTGAATGAATGCGTTTAAGTCATACAGGCGATTTTTAAGGAATATTTGTAGTTTGTGAAAATCGACACTTTGAAAGTTTTCTGCTGAAAACCAGACAATGGATTCCTATGTTAGAAAATATAAGTTACTGGTAAGTACGGTTAAAATTACTTTTCAGGGTCAGTGCTGGGCTAAAAGATGCAGCACTGGGTTCTCTCCTGATAACAGGTGAGTAAATTGGAATTCGTACTTTGGTTGATTTTAGAGGAATATTATAAAGTTCCAAAACTCCACACTTAGAAGAATTTCCAAGTGAAACCAGTCAATGTTAGCCTATGAAGGAAATTCAAGTTACCGGTAAGTACGGTTAAAATTAATTTTGAGGATCAGTACTTGGCTGAAAGATGCAGCACTGAGGTCTCTCCTGATAACAGGTGAGTAAATCAGAATTCGGATTTCGGCTGATTTTAGAGGAATATTTTAAAGTTCCAAAAATCAACACTTAGAAACTTTTTCAGCAAAAGCAGGCAATGATATCCTATGCAAGGAAATTCAAGTTACTGGTAAGTACGGCTAAAATTACTTTTGAGGATTAGTACTGGGCTGAAAGATGCAGCACTGAGGTCTCTCCTGATAACAGGTGAGTAAATCGGAATTCGTATTTCGGCTGATTTTAGAGGAATATTTTAAAGTTCCAAAACTCCACACTTAGAAGAATTTCCAAGTGAAACCAGTCAATGTTAGCCTATGAAGGAAATTCAAGTTACCGGTAAGTACGGTTAAAATTAATTTTGAGGATCAGTACTTGGCTGAAAGATGCAGCACTGAGGTCTCTCCTGATAACAGGTGAGTAAATCAGAATTCGGATTTCGGCTGATTTTAGAGGAATATTTTAAAGTTCCAAAAATCAACACTTAGAAACTTTTTCAGCAAAAGCAGGCAATGATATCCTATGCAAGGAAATTCAAGTTACTGGTAAGTACGGCTAAAATTACTTTTGAGGATTAGTACTGGGCTGAAAGATGCAGCACTGAGGTCTCTCCTGATAACAGGTGAGTAAATCGGAATTCGTATTTCGGCTGATTTTAGAGGAATATTTTAAAGTTCCAAAACTCCACACTTAGAAGAATTTCCAAGTGAAACCAGTCAATGTTAGCCTATGAAGGAAATTCAAGTTACCGGTAAGTACGGTTAAAATTACTTTTCAGGACCAGTACTGGGCTGAAAGATGCAGCACTGAGGTCTCTCCTGATAACAGGTGAGTAAATCGGAATTCGTATTTCGGCTGATTTTAGAGGAATATTTTAAAGTTCCAAAACTCCACACTTAGAAGAATTTCAAAGTGAAACCAGTCAATGTTAGCCTATGGAAGGAAATTCAAGTTACTGGTAAGTACGGTTAAAATTACTTTTCAGGACCAGTACTGGGCTGAAACATGCAGCACTGAGGTCTCTCCTGATAACAGGTGAGTAAATCGGAATTCGTATTTCGGCTGATTTTAGAGGAATATTTTAAAGTTCCAAAACTCCACACTTAGAAGAATTTCCAAGTGAAACCAGTCAATGTTAGCCTATGAAGGAAATTCAAGTTACCGGTAAGTACGGTTAAAATTACTTTTCAGGACCAGTACTGGGCTGAAAGATGCAGCACTGAGGTCTCTCCTGATAACAGGTGAGTAAATCGGAATTCGTATTTCGGCTGATTTTAGAGGAATATTTGCACAATGGTGAAGGGAGGGGCGGGGCCTCAGGTGACATCTGTGCAAACGCGCCCGTTGCGCGTTTTAAGTTGGGGGATTAAGTCCCCTTGAATCCTGAGAGTCCCTAGGGGCCAACTAGCCCACCAGGAACCTCCAATATGCGCTAGGGGCTGCGTTGCAGAGACGTGTAGAGAGGCCACACCCCTTTTACACCTCTCTGCAACACAGCTCTGTGGCGCTTTCTGGATGTACCTGTTGGGCTAGTTGGCCCCCAGGGACCCTCAGCATTGAAGGGGATTTAATTCCCCATCTTAAAAACGCGCCACGGGGCCTGTTTGCACACATGTCACCTGAAGCCCCGCCCCTCCCTTCACCACTGTGCAAACGCGCCCGTGGCGCGTTTTAAGTTGGGGGATTAAGTCCCCTTGAATCCTGAGGGTCCCCGGAGTCCAACTAGCCCACCATATACCTCCAAAAGCGCCACAGAGCTGCGTTGCAGAGAGGTGTAAAAGGGGCGTGGCCTCTGTACACCTCTCTGCAAGGCAGCCCCTGGCGCATACTGGAGGTACCTGGTGGGCTAGTTGGCCCTCAGGGACCCCCAGTATTCAAGGGGAATTGCTTCTCCTCTGCAAACGCGCCAGGGGCGCGTTTGCAGAGTGGTGAAGGAAGGGGGCGGGGCCTGCGGGCCCGATCGTTTAAAAAAAAAAAAAATGTTTTCTCCCTGAAGGGGGCTGTGTGGCCCCCCTTCCTTTTTCTTTTTTTGGGCCCTGGGGACCCCATCCCCCAGGGCCTTACCCCTTTTTAAAATTACCTTTAAAAAAACGGGAAGGGGGCCGCGTGGCCCCCTTCCCTTGGCCTGTATTGGCCCCGGGGACCCCATCCCCTGGGGCATGGCCTCTATATTTTTTTTTTGAGGGGGCAGCGTGGCCCCCTCCTCTGGCCATTTTAAGGCCCCGGGGACCCCATCCCCGGGGCCGGCCTTTCCTTTTTAAAAAATGTTTTTGGCTCTGTTTTGGGGAGGGGGCCGCGTGGCCCCCTCCCGGGCCACTACTTGCCCCGGGGACCCCATCCCCCGGGCTGGCACTCTCCGTTGGGGACTGTGGGGGTCCCCAATCCCCCACAGTCCCGCCGGCTCCCCACGTCCCTTGGGAGCCGGCATTGCTAGTTCCACATGGGGAGCAGCTGACATGCTGCTCCCCATGTGGAAAGCAATCGCTTTGGATATTGGAAGAGAGAGCAGGTTTCCTGCTCTCTCTTCCAATATCCAAGCAGTTTGCTATGGCAGGACGGGAGCCGCGAGGCTCCCGTCCTGCCATAGCAAAGTACAGTGTCCCGGGGTAGGCACCCGGGACACTGCAGGAGCCGGCCCTGGGGGTGGTGGTCCCCAGGGCCAACAAGGGCTCCAGGAGGGGCCGCGGGGCCCCCCTCCCTACATCAGCACAGCCCCGGGGAGGTGGTGGTCCCTGGGCTTCGGGGTCCAAAACGGACCCCCATTTTAATTTGTTAGTGCCCCGGGGAGGTGGCGGTCTCGGGCGTGTGGGGGCTGGAGCCCCCACACAGGTTGTTTAATTTTAAAAAAGCCCCGGGGAGGTGGTGGTCCCGGGGCTGCGGGAGGGCTCAGAGCCCTCCCGCACCATTTTTAAAAGAAAGCCCCGGGGGTGGCGGTCCCGGGGCTTGGGGGCCCTTTGAAGCCCCCATACATAAAATAAACCCCCCAGCATGCCCCCGGGACTTGGGCCACCCGGGGGCAAAATACATCGAAGCGCGGGAGACCGCGCTTCGATTTTTTCGGCAGGATTCGCGCACCCTGAGCGCATCCTGCCGATTTTTTTAAAAAAATGCTTTTTTGCCCAGGGGTCCTTGTGGGACCCCCTGAGCAGGCCTAGGGGTTAGGGTGTTTCTACCCTGCCCCTTTGTGCGTTTTGCACACTTGTTTTTTTTTTTTCTCGGCGGGATACGCGCACCCTTAGCGCATCCCGCCGATTTAAAAAAAAAAAATCTTTTCTGCCCAGGGGTCCTTGTGGGACCCCTGAGCAGACCTAGGGGGTCAGGGTGTTTCTACCCTGCCCCCTTTGCGCTTTGCGCACTTGTTTCTGTCCCTCGGTTCTACCGAGGGACAAAATGGCTGCCAACACTTCCTGAATCGGAATGTTGACAGCCAGCTGACAGCCAATTAGCATGCAGCTCGTGATCGGGACGGTGCGCGCAGGGTGCGCTGAGGGTACGCGTATCCGACGCGCCCATAGATATATATGTACTTTTACTTTTGATTTTCTCAGGAACTACTGAACGGATTTACACCATTTAAGCAAAAGGCACCAGTCTGAACCAAGGACTACCTCTTTGCCAAATTTGGTGTAATTCCGTTCAGCAGTTCGGGCTGTAGCTGCGACTAAAGGTTCCTATGGAAAAATGAATGGGGAAAACGCGTTTTGGGACCCCTTTTTCTCGGCCCCCGCTTCACGTATCACCCCGAGACTTTCAGGGTAGGAGCGGAGCGGAGCGCCCCAACAAGTTGGAAACTTTCACGAAGATTCGTCAACCGGCGCCAACGTTATTTCAAATAGAATGTCGCGGATTTCCTATGGATAATAGGTTGTAACTATAACTATCTACTGGCGACCGCCAGTAGATAATATATATATATATATATATATATATATATATATATATATATATATATATATATATATATATATAAAACATATTTAAACTTTACAGAAACACATAGTCACTGGATGATGTCATCAGTGATGTCATTTGAGATGCCATCAGTGATGTCATCAGTGATGTCACTGACCATGTCATGAATGATGTAATATGTGACATCATCAGCAGTGCATTGCGGAGGCGCGAGTTATAGTTAGCTCAACTAACTATAACTGGCGAATTTCTCTGGTTTTGTACTAGTGAAATGTCCAACTAACTATAACGTCCCTCAAACCTATGGTTTTTTCAGTGAATTTCTACGGTTTTTTAAAGGCTAATTTCTAACTATAACGTCCCTGAAACCTATGGTTTTTTTCAGTGAATTTCAAAGGTTTTTTAAATGATAATTTCTAACTATAACGTCCCTGAAACCTATGGTTTTTCAGTGAATTTCAAAGGTTTTTTAAATGCTAATTTCAAACTATAACATCCCTGAAACCTATGGTTTTTTTCAGTGAATTTCAAAGGTTTTTTAAATGCTAATTTCTAACTATAATTTCCCTGAAACCTATGGTTTTTTCAGTGAATTTCTAAGGTTTTGTAAATGCTAATTTCTAACTACACCTAGATAGGTAAGACATGTGCAGAAAGAGAAAGAAAGGTGCAGAAAGAAGCAAGAGAAGTGCAGAAAGAAGCAAGAGAAGTACAGAAAAAGGCAAGAAAAGTGCAGAAAAAAGCAAGAGAGGTGCAAAAAGAGGAAGAAAGGTGCAGAAAGAAGCAGGAGAAGTGATGAAAGAGGCAAGAGAGGTGCAGAACGAAGCAAGAGAAGTGCGGAAAGAAGCAAGAGAGGCACAGAGTGAGCTGCAGAAAGAGGGAAGAGAGGTGTAGAAAGAGGCAAGAGAGGTGCAGAAAGAAGAGAGTGAGCTGCAGAAAGGGGCAAGAGAAGTGCAGAAAGAGGCAAGAGAGGTGCAGAAAGAGGTAAGAGGTGTAGAAAGAGTCAAGAGAGGTACAGAAAGAGGAAGAAAGGTGCAGAAAGAAGCAAGTGAGCTGCAGAAAGAGGCAAGAGAAGAGCAAAAAGAGTCACGAGATGTGCATCAAGAGGCAATAGAGGTGCAGAAAGAGGAAGAAATGTTCAGAAAGAGGCAAGAGAGGTGCAGAAAGAGGCAAGAGAGGTGCATAAAGAGGCAAGAGAATTACAGAAAGAAGCAAGAGAGGTACAGAAAGAAGAGAGTGAGCTGCAGAAAGAACCAAGAGAAGTGCAGAAAGAGGCATGAGAGGTGCAGAAAGAGGCAAGAGAGGTGCAGAAAGAGGCAAGAGAGGTGCAGAAAGAAGAGAGTGAGCTGCAGAAAGAGGCAAGAGAGGTGCAGAAAGAAGAGAGTGAGCTACAGAAAGAGGCAAGAGAGGTGCATAAAGAGGCAAGAGAGGTGCAGAAAGAAGAGAGTGAGCTGCAGAAATAAGCAAGAGAAGTGCAGACAGAGGCAAGAAAGGTGCATAAAGAGGCAACAGAGGTACAGAAAGAGGCAAGAGAGGTGCAGAAAGAAGAGAGGTGCAGAAAGAGGCAAGAGAGGTGAAGAAAGAGGCAAGAGAGGTGCAGAAAGATGCATGAGAGGTGTAGAAAGAGGCAAGAGTGGTACAGAAAGAGGCAAGAGATGTGCAGAAAGAGGCAAGAGAGGTGCAGAAAGAGGCAAGAGAGGTGCAAAAGAGGCAAGAGAGGTACAGATAGAAGAGAGTGAGTTGCAGAATGAGGGAAGAGAGGTGCAGAAAGAGGCAAGAGAGGTGCAGAAAGAAGAGAGTGAGCTGCAGAAAGAGGCAAGAGACGTGCAGAAAGAGGCAAGAGACGTGCAGAAAGAGACAAGAGACAACTAGATTGCTAACATTCGATATTTATTACAAAAGTGTGGCACGCCTGACGTCATCTTGATGTAATCAAAACTGTAATACCTAAAGCATTTCCTTTAGAAATTATAGCAATGAGAGGGTCTTATTGGATAGAAATTATGGTTAGTGCTCTAAAAAACTAAAATGAGGACATATTTTTGGAGTTCTCAAATAGCGACAAAGCACTTTTAAATTATTTGTTATCTTTATGTTTTTTTATCCAGTTGACCACTTGATTAAATGTTACGCTTAGGAGAGAGAATGTGGTGTTACTTCCAGAGATGCAGACTTTGCAACTGGGGAACCAAGTTGGACTTTCTGCTTCAGCTCGACATTCTGTGATTCTGGTCAAATCACATAATCTCCCCATGCCTACAACCAAAATGAGTTTGTCCTTGTATGATGTAATCAATGCTCATTAAAGCACTCCAATATCTGACCAGCCTGCACTATATAAAACTGTAATAAAACAAAGGATAAAAAGTGTTTTCCACACTTCTGTCATTGGGCTATACGTGGGCTACATCTGGGTGATATTTGTGCTACATTTGGGCTCCTTTTTCTCTGGTGGCCATCTTGGGAGACTTCAATTAAATTCATTAAACTTTATTCGATCTGATTTAGAAACATAGATCATAAAAGTGTTCATAAAAACAGTAAATCCTCTTTCTTAATACAATACAGTGAGAATTAATTAAAACCAGTAGGTAAAAACGAGTGTTACAATGCCCGGTTCAGAGCAACTTCAGTTTAACAGAATAGTAAAGTTCAATGTTTCGCAAGTTCAATCTCATGTACTTCGTGCAAAATACGCAATAAGGGGTCCAAGTAAGAGCAACGCTCCAATACCTGACCAGTCTGCTCTATATAAAACTGCAAAAAACAAAAATAAAAAGTGTTTTGCACACTTCTGTCATTGGGCTATATGTGGGCTACATCTGGGTGATATTTGTGCTACATTTGGGCTCTTTTTTCTCTGGTGGCCATCTTGGGAGACTTATTTGTTATCAAGTTTCCTAATTTCCTCATTTACTGCAGTCTCCTCAGTAGGAAATGCTTTCAGTTTTTTACTTTGATTCCATCAAGAAGGCATTCAGATGTGTCACACATTTGCCATAAATTCAGAATGTTAGCACTCTAGTTGCTCATTAGATCACTGTAGTAAAGCTACTGCTCACCAGGGAGTTAACTGGAAGTCTACTGCTGGTATTGAAAGTGATTGTTTCAGTCTGCATGTCAGAATTTTCTGATGAAATAGAAGAGGATTTGAGGAATAGCACTCGTTACATCGCATAGAAATACCACGCATGCCTTTACAACGCAGGTATTACTACGCGATGTCAATTACAACGAGTACCATTACAACGCAAAATTTTACCACGACTATATTTTTACCACGCATGCCATTTCAACGCCAAGGCATGCGTGGTAAAGGTATACCATGGTAAACTTTTGCACAACCCCCAGACACTACACTAATTCCCCGACCTCCCCGACCCCAGTCCTCTCCCTACAATAACACTACACTAGCCTGCACAACCACCCCGACACTACACTAATTCCTAAAACACTACCCTACACTACACAAACACCACAACACTACCCTAAACTAAGGGTGGGCTGAATTTGCATAGTCGCGTTACGCAAAGTTCCGCGAAACAGTAAAACATCTCCGCGAACATGCAGAAATTCCGCGAACACGCGGAATTGTTTGTCTCGCCCGTTCGTGATGTGTTTTTGCGTGCTCGCGGAGAAATATCTCGCTAACTTGCCCAGGCGGTCACTAATGGGCGCGACCATCTTGTTTTTCACTTGTCCCGCGCCCGTTCGCGATGCTTATTTCCTGTTCCGGGTCGCGTATTGCGTGCTCCCGCCCGTTCGCGATGAGTATTTCCTGTTTGGGAACGCGTATTACGTGTTCGCGATGCTTTTTGCGTACTCGCGGGGGAAATATCGCGCGAACTTGCCCATGCGTTCGCAATGGGCGTGGCCATCTTGTTTTTCACTCTATTGCTATGGTTCTGGGCCTGCTTTTCTATCCTCCCTCTATCTTTGCAATCCTTTGTTTCTGTACACTTTTTAAAAAAAAAATTATTTATAATCTTTCTCTCTATTTTCCTGATTCTATATTTTGACTTTTTTTCTACTTTTTGTGACTTTTTCTACTACTTTTTCACTCTTTTTCTATAACTTGCTTTTTTCATTTCTTTTACTTACTTTTCGAATTCCTCCCTTTTCTTTTCCGCCCCCCCCAGTCCCAGAATTATGGCCAAGGGTGTGGGCATGGGCAAGGCCAAGGGCAAGGCTGCTCGCAGCCGTGACCGCCTTCCCTGCGGAAGGCGGCTCCCACACGGGGTGCAGGAACAGGCCTTATTCGGTGAGGTGGAGGTGGCCGCACTTGTTTTTTTTGTACAGCGCCACCTCCCCTTAACCCTGGCAGGAGGCGGCAGGCCTGGGTCCGGGTACGAGCTCCGGGAGCGTCGTCAGCGGTGGGGAAAGGTGCGCCGGGCAGTGTTTCGCTGCTCTGGTGTCTGGCGCACCGATACCCAGCTGACGCACCGGTGGTCCGATATCCTGGACCGGGAGCAGGACCTGCTGGACCTGCTGGGAGTGGCGGTCCCGGGGCTTGGTGAGAAGCTATTTAATGTTACTACTTTGTGTTCTTCTGCTCTGTGTTATATATTGCGAATATATTTTTTTTCCCGAACAGCAAGAATACTGCTGCTTACATTGCAGGTAAATTACGTTTACAAATCTTTTGTGATTGCTTATGACACAGGTGCTCGGCGCTACTAATCTCTTACTTGTTTGCAACTTTGCGCTCGCTTGGCATGATTATGTAAGAGTTTACTTTAGAGAACTTAAGTTAGGTAATGTTAGAGAGACTCTAGTCCTTCTTTTGTCCTCCTGCCACTAAGAAGAGATAGTGGTGGATTGATATGTTTAGTTACTTATAGTAGGTAATTTTTTAGTGCTCTGCGTGACGCATCCTCTGTCACGTCATGTGTTGCTGAGTGCTACTTACCCCAGTCCTTAGCAGAACCTTTTGTAGTTTGTTTAGTGAGTGGTAATAGGCTTATCACTAGCAGAACATCAGCAGCAACCAACCAACAATTTGGTGTATGCAAAAATGTATGCATGTGTCCTCCATCTATGCATTTTTGAGGAATAAAATAAATGGAAAAGCAGACTTAGTGAACAATTGGCCCATCTGGAATAGGTGGGCTACGTCAGGTGGTACTTAGGCTTAGTTAGTATTCTGGAATCAGAATGGAACACTGGATTAGTGTTCATAAATAATAACTAGACGGTCCGCGAATCCCGCAATACTAGTCGACCAGATTAGATAGGTCAATTTTATTGCAATTGTTGTTTCCATAAATGTTTTTCGGAGTGTTTTTTAAAATATTTTATTTGTTTCACACCAATCATCCATGTTTGTCTCTTTCTTTCTTTCATCTTTCATGATCAGCACCCAGGGGCAGGAAGACAGGGTCGAAGTCGGCGGGAGCTGTAGAAGATGCCTCCCAGGGCCAGGAACGCTCCTCTACCGAGGGCTCTGCTGCTGGCCCCAGTAAGAACTCCTGTTGTTAATATTAATAATTATACTTCCCTAACTTTTACAGCACCTTATTTTTTCCGAACTATTATTTCGATTTCCTAATTCTATTTTTTACAAAATCTTCTTCGATCAAGACAATCTGTTTCTAAATTCTTGTTATCCCTGCCTCTCACTGCCTCTGCTATGACTCTCTGTACTACTACTATTAGTCTTACTGCAGCTAAGCTTGCCCAGTTGGCCACTCTTTATTTAAAAGGTTTTAAATAAAACTCAGATTCACCAATCGCTATAGCCACTGAGTCCAGTCCTTTGGGTTGTCCTCTTCTAGTCTTCTTAATCTTGAGGCTTTTCGAAAATTCCCACCAACAAAATGCCCAACCAGATATTTTACTATTTTTGATAGGATAGGACATACTATTACTACTACTGTTGTAGGGATTCTGCACATACAGAACTATGCACAAGAAAATAGGACGTTGGTGATAGGAGGTTGGACCTTCCTCACACCTCACCCACAATCCCCTGACTGACTAGCTATAGTGTCTCATTAGCTTCCCGAACCCCCCGAAGATACCCAATGATTAGACAACCCAGAACATAACACTACACTCCCGACCTCTCAGAGTCGTGGAAGCAATGCAAAGTGCACACCCTTTTGCTCACTCACTCACTCGTGTAAGTCCACACCAAATACCACAGAGTCTATGTAAGTTCAAAAGGTTTATTTTCAACTAACAAGCTCTGTACATTGTTCTATAATGCAGTATACGAGCCAGCACCAACAGCAAAATGCATAAGATTAAAACAATAAACATTGTTACAACTACAAGTCCATAGAAGACAAAAGGGGAAATCAATCATGATGATAACTGAACAGTGGTGGAAGAACCACCCTCCCCCTGGTAGGAATATAGTTTATATAAAATTATAAATGAAGATCTCTGAGCGAATTCTGGGGGACCCCTCACCTTAGAAGAACCTAGAAGTACTGGTTACATCATAAGCTCTGCAAAGCTCTGGTTCGTAGAAGGGAATCTTCCGTCTGTTATGAGAAAAATGGTGCGCGTTAGTATTTTGCAAACATTTCTCAGTCGTGCCAAAAAGTGTAGCATGTTATGGCTCAGCAATACGGACTGACCACCAGAACTCCATAACAAAGTGGCTTGTTTTTTGACCTTGTATGCAGCGCTCAGACAGTAGCAGTATGATCTCATATGGGCTCAAAGGCGTCTTACACAACAAGCTGCGAGGTAACATGCGTAAAAATAAAAGACACAAAGCTAAAATGGTTGCATGGCTCAGGCTAACTTAGCAAAGACTAGAATGACCCTAGTAGGGACCATGATATAACACTACTAGTGTCTACTGTACTCTAGTACCCGATTTGTACTAGTGATGTATGTTGTATATGTATTAACTTTTTTTTCAATCTTGCTAGTGAAAAAGAATAAATGGGGGAATGTGTATATGGCATCTAAAAAATGTGTAATGTTTTTTCTAGGCGTTCTACCGACCATCAGTGCCGGGGCCAGCAGCGATGGCGACGCGGCCATTTTGGAGGGAGCAGGAGATGCGGCAGTTGCAGGACCTGCAGGGGGTGAGCCAGCAGCAGTGGCGGGTGGTGGTAAGTTATATTCCTTACTTATTGACATTACACTCGCTGCAAGGGTGTACACTGTACTGTTGAGACTTAGTAAGTAAGAAGTTGTTGTGAACAACGGTTGAAGAAGACACCCTTTACTTAGCATTAGCAATAGCATTAGCGGCTGGAGTTGAGTAACCAATGGCCTCTTCTATCTGACTTCAACTCAGCTGTGAAAGTTTTATGGAGAAGACTAAGTCAGTTCAGATGACCTTGATGGATGTGTTGAACGAAAAGGGAAAGAAGGGTGGAAGGAGGAAGGACGGGCGAGATGTAATATTTATGACTGGCAGAGAAGGAAACGTGGGATGCATGCATAGGTGGCTGATAGGAATCAGATGCATGGTTGGTTGAAGGATGGGTGGAAGGTGAAAGAAAAGATGCCTGCCTGGGTGGGTGAAACTGTATGGGTGGATAGCAAGAATCCTCAGTGGTGTTTGGGTCAAACTCAAAGCCAAGGCAAGCAAGGAAGGAAGGACGCATGGGTGGTGGTTTAAAAAAAAAGAACAAATGTTTGTTGTTGGTGAAACAAACTAAGATTTGTTGAGAGATTAGGAAGAATGATAGACGTTTACTTTGAATGGATGGATGCCTGGATGGTATATGTGAAAAGCCATATAGGAAACATGGTGAGTAGTGGACTGTCTAATTACAATAAACAATTATGTAACCACCCAAAGATTATTTGATGTCACAAACACATTTTTTATTGATTTTTAATTTTATTCATTCATCATTTGTTGATATAAAAATTCTTTATTTCTTTTTTTCTCTTACATTTTCCTTATATATTATAAAAAGACAAAAAGCAATGATATATGCATAACATTAAAACAAATATTGTTCTGTTCATTTCTGACCTATTCTCTCAGATGTACTGGTTTATCTAATAATGCTAGTCTCATGAATTTGGTCATTCTTCAATCCGAATAAGTAAACTTATATATTAACTCAAATGAGATCACTCGGCAGGTGAATCAATAATATCAATACAATATACTCATTGTTCAATACATACAATGTCACTTTTTTTCAGTTAATTTCGAGAATGCATGGATACAAACAGAGACAATCATATGTCATGGCTAAGGGTGTAATCCTACGCGCGTTTCGGCCTTATGCCTTCATCAGGTAGCCATGTATAATATGAAACCTTAGTTGAGGTATATAGATTCACTGGTGTTGGGACTGTTCATTATTTTAGTTTGATATGGCTTAGCAGCTCCACTACCGAATCTTCAGGAGTTGCTATGGGAATATAAGATGGCTAGATGATATCTCTTGATAGTTTAAAATGAAGTTCCCATAAGAAAGACGACATGTGAGTAGCTGTGGGTCTCTCACGCATTCCCTATAGGTATCGACCGTCCGTCATTTTCTTCAAATCGTGGGAGAGCATTGCATGTGAGCTCCGTCAATCGTCCGGTTCACCCCAGCTAATTTACATAGCACAACGTGGCCGTGACATTGGCGGCCGAAAACTGTTGAAATATTGCCTGGATGGTATTCATCATAGATAGCTTAGGTGAAGACTGTCACTGGATGAAGAGTCTTAGTTTGAAGAGAATGTAAAAGAAACCACGCCAGAGTAGCAAAGCAGAGGAGAATATAAGTTGTATTTTCAGAATACTCCCTTGACTCACAGTAGTTTGCAAGCACAGCATATATATTGTGTATGTATGTAGTTATCAAGCACCTTCCTCCGACTCAGAGGACATCTCCCTACCTATGTTAATTTGTTTTCGACTGTGTCAGCCAGCCTGCCATGGGTGGCCTATCGGCTGGTTACAAAATCAATCAAAACAAAGTACCTCATGTCGTCCCATATATAAGCAATGATCATTGGATCAGATATCATCTGCCTTTTTGTAGTAGTCAGGGCAGGGTGAAAGTGAAATTAAGCAGTTGCCCTTGATGTAACAGAGTATGGCCATTGGCCAGTGCCACCCGTAATAGAAAAATACGAGCTTCCCCACCTGCGGACAGTAGTAAATAAAACTAACGTGAGTCTGCGTCATGACTCGAGTATGTTTGTCTTGGGTGCAAGCTGACTTAGCTGGCATGCCGGCGGCGGCTACAACAAGGTTACGTTAATTTCGCAAAACAAGAGAGAAGAAGAAGACTGGTGTACTGTGTACTCGAGTACATACATAGTGCTAGTATAATGCCTGAAACTCCCACAAATGTTACAGGCTGAGGAAGTGGGAGGATAGATACATACCACAAATGTTATGTACTGTGCTTGCTAGAGCTACTGTGTCACTATGTGTTGAATTAATTTGTGTTACTGTTTTGCTAAGAGTATTGGTTAATAGGTTTTTTTCTTTCTTGATATAGCTACTCCTTCCCAAGCAAAACCATCCAGGAAGGAGTTGGCAGTGATGGCCCGGCGCCGGAAGCTGGAGGCCATCTGCCAAGAATACCGGCGGCTGGTGGCTCTGGCGGAGGAGGAGGAGGAGGCGGCAGCTGCAGCCTCCTCCAATGCCCCGGGCCCCAGCCAGGCCCCTCCAGTGGTACAGCGCCACAGTCAGGCAGCCGCCCGCCGCCGCACTTCCACATCCAGCACTGCTGCCCCCCCCTGTGGATGCAACTGCAGGGCATATGCGCGCCGCATGCTCCTCCGGAATGCGCGTCTAGAGGAGCAGTTAGAGGAGGTGAAAAAGAAGATAAAGGTCCTGAAGAAGGAAATCCGAAGAGCCCGCCGATAACTTGACCCTGTTGGATTGCCCCTTTTTTAATCCTTTCTTTGGTGGGTGGGAATTGGGCGTTGCGTTGGGGTTTATGGACATTTTGGACATTGGTTGGACTTTCTCGTTTTGGACATTGGTTGGGGTTAGGGAGAGGGGTGGGTGGGGTGTTGTGGGATTTTTTTACATAGTATATTTTTGTTAGGGTATTAAATTATATTTATACTTACAGCAATACCTTGTTAATGTTTTGTGGGGGGGTTACTGTTTTACGTCACATGGTTTCCTTGCTGCTGCAGGGCTGCACCCAGTGTTTGATTTAATAATCTGCCGATTTTGTAACACACAAACAGATAGATGCGGTACCCCTCACTGAGTGTCTTGTCCTACTAGTACTGTCAGTCTCTCCTCCTAGTCCATTATTATACCTCCCCCAAACTTCTTATCTTACCTGTGATTGATGTTTAAGTTAGGCACAGCGATGGCTGCATGGCGGTGATGTTTTGGTTTCCCAAGAGAATGGAGAAGATGCCATCGTTGTGGTGGTAGTAGTAGACACTGGCAGTAGCATTTGCAAAAAAAGAAAATGAGACAGTCAGTCGCAAGAGAGAGACTCTGGGAGGAGTAGTAGAACGAAGTAAATAAAACATAATGGTGGCGGGGATAGCCTAGTACAACAAGTTACAAACTGTAGTTGTGTCGAGTCACTCGACACAAGCGTAACCTTTAGTGCTGTGTAGGAGGATGTTGATGAATCCAATCGATGCCGGAAATTAATGATGATGGATTAGGTTCCTTTGGAAAAAAAATTGACTTGCAAATATACTGAGCATGGGTGGGCAAGCAGAAGAAGATCCTCGCCTTGCCTTGAAATTGAATTAGTGTTGCTTTCACTCACATCCGCCTCAGCATGCGTGTGATCAATTATTGGTGTACAATTCATTTAGTCACACCTCAATATAAATCACACAGCCCGGGGGAAGAGGGTTAGGGTTTGATGTATGGTTGGGAAGGGGGGTTTGGGGAAAGGTTTGAGAAAGAAAAACATTACACATGGACAAACAACAAAACACAATCTTGGCAGACGACCATATCCATAAATCTGTTAAGGGAGAAAAAGCAAATGCATGCATGATGATGATAACTTGATGGTTAATGATAATAAGTAGTACTTACTAACTACTACTAGACAATTAGACAGTACAGGGCAGCAGTATATTATGCAATTTGCATTGCCTGTCTGCCCTCAGAGAGACCCAAATTGCATAGTTTCTGTTCTGTTGTACCTGGCTTACTTTTAAAAATAGCAAAGAAAATTAATAGCTGTAGGGATGAATTATAAGCAGAGAGCAAACATAATAGCAACAACAGTCGTAATGTTTGAAGATAAAAAATGAATCAAATTATTTAAAAGATGATGAATGTTGATACTGTTACTGTATGTTATCCTGGTCAAATTGGGGAGTTGCATCTCGGCATTCCTCTTGGTACTCCTCCCTTCCATGGACGCTCCGTTCATCAATCTTGGGTGCCGCCACTGCTTGCCTGGCTGATGTGGATTGGTAAGGTAAGTGTGAGTTGTTTTTCCCAGCATAGCACAGAGTAAGGGCCGGCCTATAATTGTAGATGGAAAAACAAAAGGGATATTGAAAAATCAAGGAGGAAAAAAATGCATAAATTACGGTGGAGTGCAACAAGAACACTTTCAGAGGCGGCATTGATACATCATGTCTACTCTGTTTCCAGCATTAACCTACAACAACAACAGGACAGAGCAGGCCCACGGCACCCGTGACCCATCCTCCATTTAGCGTACATTTTTTGACTGAGGCAGGCAAAGCACATATACAGCAACATAGCATTTTACAAATGAAGTGACTAAATCAATGCACCGCTGTCAGTCATACCACTACAGTCGACTCCACCACTACACAGACATGTAGGTTTGCTGTGGTTGTTGTTGACTTGTTTACCTTTTATGCCACTCATGAAACGCCCTGACTTATTCCATCAATCATCTTCGATCCTACTGAATGACTGCGAAGATACTATGTCACTGTGGTCATCATCATGGTGTTGTCCAACTCAGTGTGCAGTGTACAGAGTGAGTCCACATTCCATATTCAAAATGCAATGGATCTGCCTGCAGTAGAAGTACAATTTTGTTATTAAAAAACAAGAAGGGAAACATTGACTTGAGTTACTTTTAGTGTGTAAATTAAATAATAGTACACAATGAATTCACTTCATGCACAACAAACAACAACAACACAAATCACTCAGTCAGCGTCCAATGCATGCCATCATTCATTACCTGTTCCTTCTCATCTTAAGTTAAGGGGCAGTCTCTCTCGGCTCGGAAAGGAGGATAGCTATAGTAGTCATCATGTTCCACTTCTTTTGGAGGGACTCAACGAGCTAACATTGTCTTTTTTCTTATATTATTCTACATCCAATCATCATCTGGATTGAGGGAAATGGATTTAGGGTGAGTCAGGAGGATGGAGGAGCAGGACTCGGAGGAGTGGACTTAAATACAGACAGCTGCAACTGCAATATGGCAATAAAAAGACTAGAAGACGGTGGTGATGGATTTGATGTGATTCGAAGTTTCAAACCAGAAAGACAGACACACACAAATAAAAGTTAATAAGGAAGGAAGAAAGTAAGAAGTTCAAGCCTAGTTGTCAGGGAAGTATAGCTCGTCCTCAAACTCTGGGGGTTCAACCAGAAGTAGGTAATCATCACCTAACACACTACTTCCGTCACCTAAGTTGCTGTCCTCATTTTCCTGCGTTGATTCATGTATTGTGTAATTTGGTGGTATATAGTGCTGATTCATTTTGATCATGGTTAACCTTTCCACGTTTTTGGGCGAGAGACTGGTCCTTTTCACTGTTGCAATGGCACCAGCAGCACTGAAAACACGTTCAGAAGAGACACTTGAGCAGGGCAAGCCAGATAATTTATCGCCAGCCTGCTCAGCACTGGCCATTGGTTCCTTTTCCCATACCAATACCGCAATGTGTTTTGATCAATGTAGACCTATGTTGGGTCATCCAGATAGGCCTGGACCAGCCGCTCAATGTTTAGGGGTGCTACAGTTTGTTTGGCCTCTTTTGTCTTTGCATCAGCCCTTGCTGTAAATACCAATCCTGTGCCGATTTTACAGGGGCTGATGATCCAGTTCTTGCTGTTGTTGTCGATAGTGTTGGTGACCGCTCTGAACCAAATGCACAGCCCTCAGGCTCTGAAGTGGAACTTGACGCCGGATGCCCTGCTGCAGTACTTGTTGTGGGTTTGAGTAGCGGACCTTTAATTGCCAGCCGTTCATTTTCAAACTGACTGGCTACCTCAGCTTTCCAAATTTTGTACCGGGCAACGTCCACTTCTGAAAAAGGAATTAATGTCTTACTGTTCAGTGCAGATTTGTACCGTGGATCCAGAATTGTGGCACAAATGTAATGTTGTTCTGAAACAATCTTAGTTTGCACCCTTGTATTTCCAGCTAAGCGATGGGAAAAGCTCTCCACCAACTCAAATGCTTCTTTTTTTTCCTCCACACCTATGTACGCTTCAGACACCTCTTTAAGCTGTTGCTGTAGCATATGCAACAATGGGATAGCTTGGCCCATGGTCCATCTGAAGGATCATGCCTTTCACAGTAGCCTCCCCTCTTTGCATGACATATTCATTGATTGGTCTGTACTGCTCAAACAGACGGTCAAGCATGTAATAAGTTGAGTTCCAACGTGTTGCCACCTCCTGGATGAGTGCTTTGACTGGCATTCTATATTCACGTTGAATGATCCTCAGCTGCTTCCGGTCTTTAAAAGAATGGCTGAAATGTGTGCATATTCTTCGGCAGGTGGTCAGTAAGTTGTTGACTATGGCTTCTTTTTTCAGAAAGTCTTGAACAATAATGTTAATGCAGTGCGCCAAACACGGGACCCTGAAATAGGCACCATCCTCCATGACCTTAAGTACATTACTGCCATTATCCGTGGCAACAAAACCAATCTTAAGCCCTCTTGGGCGCAGCCATTCAAAGACCTTGCTGTTAAACTCTTCCAAAATGTTTGCAGCAGTATGAGATTTCTCCATGGCGAACATGGCTACAGTTGCATGTTTCCGAGTAGCATTAAAAATCTCAGCAGTGTCAACAAGACCTGCTTCAGATATCTTTTCTCTAACCCCCACAAAAGTGATCCAGTGTGCAGTGATGCACATGTAATCAGTGGCTTGGCAACTAGTCCACATGTCTGTTGTCAGGTAGATATTGTAAACAGCACTCTGCTGCAAAGCTTGTCCAAGCAATTCAAGCACATCGTGAAGTAGTGCTAGAACAGCAACTCTGGCGAAATAGGACCGGCTGGGAACCTTCCATTTAGGGCAGATGGCTGACACAAATTCAAGGAAACCCACCCCTTCCACAAATGAAAAAGGGAGAAGGTCCAGCGCTAACATTTTAGCCAGCTTCGCATTGTACAAACGTGCAGTTGGGTGGTTGCGTTCGTACTGCCCCTACGACCTAAGCATGCTGTCAATGGTAGGCTGGAATATTTTCCTTTGTGGTGCAGCTGTCTTCTTGAACCCAGTTAGGCTCAACGTCAATGACGCACTTTTTTTCATTGCAGTACTCTGTTGCCTTGGTGTCTCAGCCTGACTCTTACTATGGTGCCACTGAGATGTTGCTGAGGATGTGGGCGGTACCACTACACTGCTGGGGACATGGCTAGAAATGTCTCCCTCTTGTTCACCTTCCACCGCAATCATATCTTCTTCATCCCCACCAACAGCAATTGGTGCAGTTTTACTTTTTTGTAACCGAAGTAGGTGAGCCTCCCACTGGATCATGTGGTGTTTTTTGAGCCTCCAGTACCATAGTTTGTACCAAGCTTACCCCGACTAACAGCGTGTCGACAAATTGAGCATATAGCAACGTTCTCCTCCTTACTGCTAACCGAAAAGAAGTCCCAAACTGGGGAGGTGAACTTTCTGGTGTTGCTGGAGGTGCCACTTTCAATGCCAGATGAACTGGAGGGTGGGCGTTGAATTTGACTCTGTGCACGTACAGTACCACAACCTACTGAGGTGGTGGTTGAGCTGGATGTAGGTCCCTGCCGGGCCTTAGCAAATGCAAATATGGAAGCTGGAGGTGGTGTTACCTGTCTTGGTGGTATCTGTGCTACATCCCTCGCAGCGATTTGGGATAAGGTAATAATGTTGGTCTCCATCTCCACTGGGCCGGGAGTGATGTTCATGATGACCGGCTCGTCATCATCATCCCCCTCTTCTACATATACCTCCATAACTCTAAGGCTTTCTGGAACCTTCCTTTTCCCTAGCCTTGTCTTGTGGCGTGCATCACTCTCAGACTGAGCTGGTGGCTTCCAAGTGGCATCTAGATCATCAGAAATGGGGTTTGAAGAAGAAGTTGATGGACTAACCCTCCTTTTCCTTGCTGGGGATCTGGAAGACAATAGATCTTCTGAAAGAGTGGCTTGCTCCTCTTCGTCTGCAGGAAGCTCGATTTCTAAACTGCCCCTACTTCGGGAGGAACAACTACTATTGTGGGCTGTTGTTGCGGCTGTTGTTGCGGCTGTTGTTCCGGATGTTGTTGCCCACTTATCTGCTGAGTTTCCGCCTGCGTTGATTGGGTACTACTTTGCGATAATGACATTTCAACATCACTGCTCGTTAGTAGACTGGCTACCTCTGCGACACTCATGGGCTTGGGCCTAGGTTGGTGGGGTGGGCCCACTGATGCGGAGGTGCTGCTCCCAGCTTGGTCCCTGACACCACTGATGCAGGCGTAATTTTTTGTTTCCCAAAAAACATATTGGCCGGCACATCAGTCTTGGTAAGTGGCAGTGCCACTTCCTTCTTCTGTTCCTTCTTCTCACTGGCAGCTTTCTTGGTACTGGAGGACCTGGTACCTTTCTTTGGGGCCATCTTCTTCCTTCCGATGTCAGCAGCACGCAGTGGCACAAGTTGAAGAGATGTCTGTGGTCACACGTCATGTGACGTAGTGCGCAGCAGGACTTCTGTCTGGCAGTACAATGGGTGATGTTGTCTCCTTCTCTTTTGTGCACCTAAAAGCAAAGAAGCCAGGATTTGTTGTTGTGGTTCAATTACTACTAGTACAAACAAACAAATATATTATATAACTTAGTGTGTGGTGGGCAGTCACACTAGTTAGTGTTATATTATTACATTTTATTAACTCAGTTTAAGTTATAAAAAAAAACATAAAAGTGTAGCCATTTGTGAGACTTTGACAACAAGGGCTTTCATGGTATACTGTGTACACTCAGGAAGGATAGGAAAGAAGAAGAACAAAAACAAAAATACAAATGTAATGGAAGTGGTACCTGTTTGGCATTAATTTGCTCATCACGTCATTCAGGGAGCGGCAGCAGGCAAAGGGGATGGATGGAAGAAGTAAGCCAAGAGGAACATAGGAAAGGCATGCAGGCATATATGGCAAAAGCAGCACACTTATAACTACCACCAGAAATGGCCACCAGCCACATGGACACTCACAGTCACAAGCAACAAGCAGGAGGCCTGGAAAACAATGAACTGAAACAGGTCTATAATAGCCAGGCAAAGGAGGCGTGCTAAACAACACAGCTTTAATGCAATAAAATGCAAAAACGAAAATCCACAGGGCTAAACAAGGTGTGCAAGGTACACAACAAACACACCACACACAACAAAGGCATTTATTTAACACACACCAAAAAAGTGAAATACCCCACCAAAAACCCATTTTGCAATTCAATCCAATGCCATCCATGCCCTAAATGATGTTTAAATTCAACAGAACACACAGAAACAGTTGTTTCATGCACCCATGACTACCTCTGAGCCTACTGGATTAAAGGCCTGTTGGCAGACTAGGCCACAAGCTTGCAGGCCTATGGCAAAAGCACACTGCCTGGCTTCAAAATGGCCACCAGCCACATGGCCAGGCCCACAACAACAACAATAAAGCGAAGACAGACAATGCAGGCCTATGGCAAAAGCACACTGCCTGGCTTCAAAATGGTCACCAGCCACATGGCCAGGCCCACAACAACAAGAAGCCTGGGCCAAAAAGGAACAAAGGAAACACATGCAGGCCTATATGACAAAAGCAGCACACTTATAACTACCACCACAAAATGGCCACCAGCCACATGGCCAGGCCCACAACAACAACAAGAAAGCGAAGACAGACAATGCAGGCCTATGGCAAAAGCACACTGCCTGGCTTCAAAATGGCTGCCAGCCACATGGCCAGGCCCACAACAACAAGAAGCCTAGGCCAAAAGGAACAAAGGAAACACATGCAGGCCTATATGGCAAAAGCAGCACACTTATAACTACCACCACAAAATGGCCACCAGCCACATGGACACTCACAGTCACAAGCAACAAGCAGGAGGCCTGGAAAACAATGAACTGAAACAGGCCTATAATAGCCAGGCAAAGGAGGCATGCTAAACAACACAGCTTTGATGCAATAAAATGAAAAAACGAAAATCCACAGGGCTAAACAAGGTGTGCAAGTTACACAACAAACACACCACACACAACAAAGGCATTTATTTAACACACACCAAAAAAGTGAAATACCCCACCAAAAACACATTTTGCAATTCAATTCAATGCCATCCATGCCCTAAATGATGTTTAAATTCAACAGAACACACAGAAACAGTTGTTTCATGCACTAGGGGTGGGCGGAATTTGCGTAGTCGCGTTACGCAAATCTCCGCAAAATTGTTAAAAATCTCTGCGAGCACGTAGAAATTCCGCGAAGACGCGGAATTGCTTGTCCCGCCCGTTTGTGATGTGTTTTTGCGCGCTCGCGGGGAAATATATCGCTAACTTGCCCATGCGGTCGCTAATGGGCGCAGCCATCTTGTTTTTCACTTGTCCCGCCCGCTCGCGATGGTTATTTCCTGTTCCGGGTCGCGTATTGCATGCTCCCGCCCGCTCGCGATGCTTATTACCAGTTCCGGGTCGCGTATTGCATGCTCCCGCCCGTTCGCGATAAGTATTTCCTGTTCGGGAACGCGTATTACGTGTTCGCGACGCTTTTTGCGTGCTCAGGGGGGAAATATCGCGCGAACTTGCCCATGAGGTCGCAATGGGCGCGGCCATCTTGTTTTTCACTCTATTGCTATGGTTCTGGGCCTGCTTTTCAATCCTCCCTCTATCTTTTCAATCATTTGTTTCTGGAAACTTTTTTTTGATCTTTTTTATTTATTATCTATCTCTATTTTCCTGATTCTATATTTTGAGTTTTTTTCTACTTTTTGTGTGTTTTTCACTACTTTTTCACTCTTTTTCTATTACTTGCTTTTTCATTTCTTTTACTTACTTTTTTAATTCCTACCTTTTCTTTTCCGCCCCCCGCCTACCCAGAACCATGGCAAAGGGCCACAGGGCTCGTCGTAGCCAGAGCCGCGGCACCGCCTTCCTTGCGGAAGGCGGCGCCAAAAGGGGTGCAGGCACGGGCCTTATTTGGTGAGGCGGAGGTGGCCGCACTGGTTTTTTTTGTGCAGCGCCACCTCCCCTTAACCCCTTCGGTGCGCGGCCGATTTTCGCCCTGTGCGGGGCGTTTCATTGAGTGAACGGGTTCATGACGAGCTCAGCTCGTCATGCGCACACGAGCACTGCGCAGCATGACGAGCTGAGCTCGTCATGAGCACCGAAGGGGTTAACCCTGGCAGCAGGCGGCAGGCCTGGGTCCGGGTACGGGCTCCAGGAGCATCGGCAGCGGTGGGGCAAGGTGCGTCGGGCAGTGTTTCGCTGCTCTGGTGTCCGGCGCACCAATAACCAGCTGACGCACCGGTGGTCCGATATTCTGGACCGGGAGCAGGACCTGCTGGACCTGCTAGGAGTGGAGGTCCCGGGGCTTGGTGAGTAGCTATTTAATATTACTACTTTGTGTTCTTCTGCTCTGTGTTATATATTGCGAATATTTTTTTTTTCTGACCAACAAGAATGCTGCTGCTTACATTGCAGGTAAATTACGTTTAAAAATCTTCTGTGGTTGTTATGACACAGGCGCTCGGCGCTACTAATCTTACTTGTTTGCAACTTTGCGCTCGCTTGGCCTGATGATTATGTAAGAGTTTACTTTAGAGAACTTAAGTTAGGTAATGCTAGAGAGACTCTAGTCCTTCCTTTGTCCTCCTGCCACTAAGAAGGGATAGTGGTGGATTGATAGGCTTAGTTACTTATTAGTTGGTAATTTTTAAGTGGTGTGCGTGACGCATCCTCTGTCACGTCACGTGCTGCTGAGTGCTGCTTACCCCAGTCCTTAGTAGAACCTTTTGTAGTTTGTTTAGTGAGTGTTAATAGGCTTATATCACCACTAGCAGAACATCAGCAGCAACCAACCAACAATTTGGTGTATGCAAAAATGTATGCATGTGTCCTCCATCTATGCATTTTTGAGGACTAAAATAAATGGAAATGCAGACTTACTGAACAATTGGCCCGTCTGGATTGGAATAGGTGGGCTAGGTCAGGTGGTACTTAGGCTTACTAGTCGGTCCGTGAATCTCACAATACTACTAGTCGATCAGATTAGATAGGTCAATTTTATTGCAATTGTTGTTCACAAAAATGTTTTTGGAGCGTATTTTAAGATATTTTATTTGTTTCACACCAAACTTTAATTTTTGTCTCTTTCTTTATGAAATCTTATGATCAGCACCCAGGGGCAAGAAGACGGGGTCACAGGCGGCGGGACAAGAACATCAAGATGCCTCCCAGGGCCAGGACCGCTCCTCTACCGAGGGCTCTGCTGCTGGCCCCAGTAAGTCCTCCAGTGGTTAATATTAATAATTATATTTCCCTAACTTTTCCTGCACCTTATTTTTTCCGAACTATTATTTTGGTTTCCTAATTCTATTTTTTACAAATTCTTCTTCGATCTAGACTATCTGTTTCTAAATTCTTGTTATCCCTGCCTCTAACTGCGTCTTCTATGACTCTCTGTACTACTACTATTAGTCTGTCTGTAGCTAAGCTTGCCCAGTTGGCCACTCTTTATTTAAAAGGTTTTAAATAAAACTCAGATTCACCAATAGCTCTAGCCATTGAGTTCAGTCCTTTGGGTTGTCCTCTTCTACTACTTCTAGTCTTCTTAATCTTGAGGCTTTTCGTCAATTCCCACCAACAAAATGCCCAACCAGATTTTACTATTTTTGATAGGATAGGACATACTACTACTGTTGTAGGGATTCTGCACATACAGAACTTTGCACAAGAAAATAGGACGTTGGTGATGGGAGGTTGGACCTTCCTCACACCTCAATCAGAAGCCACCACAATCCCCTGACCGACTAGTTTTACTGTCTCATTAGCTCTCCGAACCCCCCCTCCAAGATACCCAATGAGTAGACAACCCAGAACATAACACTCCCAACCACTCAGTCGCGGAAGCAATGCACACCCTTTCGCTCACTCACTCGTGTAAGTCCACACCAAATACCACAGAGTCTATGTAAGTTCAAAAGATTTATTTTCAACTGACAAGCTCTGTACGTTGTTCTATAATGCAGCAGCAACAGCAAAATGCATAAGATTAAAACACTATACATTGTTACACTTAGTTACAACTACAAGTCCATAGAAGACAAAAGGCGAAATCATGATAACTGAACAGTGGTGGAAGAGCCACCCTCCCTTGGTAGGAATATAGTTTATATAAAATTATAAATGAAGATCTGAGCGAATTCTGGGGACCCTCACCTTAGAAGAACCTAGTACTGGTTACATCATAAGCTCTGCAAAGCTCTGGTTCGTAGAAGGGAATCTTCCGTCTGTTATGAGAAAAATGGTGCGCGTTAGTATAGTGCAAGCATTTCTCAGTCGTGCCAAAAAGTGTAGTATTTTTATGGATAAGCAATATGGACTAACACCAGAACTCCATAACAAAGTGGCTTGTTTTTCGACCTTGTACGCAGCGCTCAGACAGTAGCAGTATGAGCTCATGTGGGCTCAAAGGCGTCTTACACAACAAGCTGCGAGGTAACTTGCGCAAAAATAAAAGACACACAGCTAAAATGGTTGCATGGCTCGGGGTAACTTAGCAAAGACTAGAATGACCCTAGGGATCATATAACACTACTAGTGTCTACTCTACTACCTGATTTGTACTAGTGATGTATGTTGTATATGTATTATGTATGTATTAACTTTTTTTTCAATCTTGCTAGTGAAAAATAGGGGGAGGTGTATATGGCATCTGAAAAATGTGTAATGTTTTTTCTAGGCGTACTACCGACCACCAGTACCGGGGCCAGCGGCGAAGGTGACGCGGCCTCTGAGGGTGCAGGAGGAGATGCGGCAGTTGCAGGAGGAGCTGCAGGGGGTGAGCCAGCAGCAGTGGCGGGCGGTGGTAAGTTATATTCCTAATCCTTACTTATTGACATTACACTCGCTGCAAGGGTGTAATGTATACTGTACTGTTGAGACTTAAGTAAGAAGTTGTTGTGAACGGGTGAAGAAGACACCCCTTACTTAGCATTAGCAATAGCATTAGCGGCGGGAGTGTACTGTTGAGTAACCAATGGCTTCTTCTATCTGACTTCAACTCAGCTGTGTAAGTTTTATGGAGAAGACTAAAAGTCAGATCAGATGACCTTGATGGATGGGTTGAACGAAAAGGGAAAGAAGGGTGGAAGGAGGAAGGACGGGCGAGATTTAATATTTATGACTGGCAGAGAAGGATACGTGGGATGCATGCATAGGTGTCTGATAGGAATCAGATGCATGGGTGGTGGAATGCCTGAAACTCCCACAAATGTTAGAGGCCGAGGTAGTGGGAGGATAGATACATAACACAAATGTTATGTACTGTGCTTGCTAGTGCTACTGTGCCACTATGTGTAGAATTAAGTTGTCTTACTGCTTTGCTAAGAGTATATTTTACAATAGTCTTGTTTTTTCTTCTTGATATAGCTACTCCTTCCAAAGTGAAAGTAGACAGGAAGGAGTTGGCAGCCAAGGCCTGGCACCGGAAGCTGGAGGCCATACAAAGTGAATACCGGCGGCTGGTGGTTCTAGAGGAGGAGGAGGAGGAGGCGACAGCAGCTGCAGCCTCCTCCAATGCCCCGGGCCCCAGCCACCCCCTCCAGTGTTAAGGCGCCACCGTCTGGCAGCCGCCGGCCGCCGTACTTCATTAAATAGCACTGCTGCCCCCCCCTATGGATGCAATTGCCGCGCATTGAAGCACCGCGTGGCCCGTCTAGAGGAGCGTATTCATGTCCTGGAGAGGCGAGCCCGCTGATGAACAGACCCTGTTGATTGCCCCTTTTTTATTGCTTATTTTGGTGGCTGGTAATCGGGCATTGGGGTTTTCACTTTTGGACAATTGGACATTTAATTTGTTGGACTTTTTCGTTCCGGGCAATGGACATTGGCTGGGGTTAGGGAGAGGGGTGGGTGAGGTGTTGTGGGATTTATTTTACATAGTTTATTTTTGTTAGGGGATTAAATTATATATTTATACTTTATATACGATGTTGTTAATGTTTTGTGGGTGGGGTTACTGTTTTATGTCACACTGTTTCCTTGCTGGTGCAGGGCCACAGCCAGTGTTTGATTTAAATAATTGGCTGACTTAGTAAGACACAAACAGATAGATGCGGTACCCCTCACTGAGGGACTTGTCCTAGTAGTACTGTCAGTCTCTCCTCCTAGTCTATGCATTCTGCAACTGGACTCAAAGGGGTGTGTGAAATAGAATTAATGAAAAAATTTCCATTATTAATTATGCCTCCCCCAAACTTCTTCTCTTACCTGTGCTTGATGTTTAACTTAGGCACGGCGATGGCTGCATGGTGATGATGGTTTTCTTTCCCAACATGCCATGGTTGTGGTGGTAGTAGTAGTAGACCCTGGCAGTAGCATTTGCAAAAAAAAGAACATGAGACAGTCAGTCGCCTGAGGGGGACTGTGGGAGGAGTAGTAGAACGAAGTACAGTACGGAACTTACTGCCAAACAATAATATGCCAAAATACAATAAAACATAATGGTGGCGGGGATAGCCTAGTACATAGAGTTACAAACTCTAGCTGTGTCGAGTCACTCGACTAGGCCTACAGTACACTCGACACAAGCGTAACCGTTAGTGCTGTGTAGGAGGATGACAACAAATCCAATCGATGCCGGCAATTAATGCTGATGGATTAGGTTCCTTTGGTAAAAAAATTATCTCGCAAATATACTGCTCATGGGTGGGCAAGCACAAGAAGATCCTCGCCCTGCCTTGAAATTGAATTAGTGTTGCTTTTGCCACATCCGCCCCAGCAAGCGTGTGATAAATTATTGGTGTACATTTAATTTAGTCACACCTCAATAAGTCACACAGCCCAGGGGAAGCGGGTTAGGGTTTGATGAATGGTTGGGAAGGGGGATTTGGGGAAAGGTTTGACAAAGAAAAACAGTACGCATGGACAACAACAAAACACAATCTTGGCAGACAACCATATCCATAAATCTGTTAAGGGAGAAAAGGAAATGCATGCATGATGATGATAACTTGATGGTTAATGATAAGTAGTACTTACTAACTACTACTAGACAATTAGACAGTACAGGGCAGCAGTATATTATGCAATTTGCCTTGCCTGTCTGCCCTCCGAGAGACCCGAATTACATACAGTTTCTGTTCTGTTGTACCGGCCCGGGCTTAAAGATAGCAAAGAAAATTCAAAAATAGCTGTAGGGATGAATTGAATTATAAGCAGAGAGCAAACATAATAATAACAACAACACACAGTAGTAATGATTGAAGACAAAAAATGAATCAAATTATTTAAAAGATGATGAAAGTTGATACTGTTACTGTATGTTATCCTGGTCAAAATGGGGAGTTGCATCTCGGCATTCCTCTTGGTCCTCCCTTCCATGGACGCTCCGGCCATCAATCTTGGGTGATGCCACTGCCTGATTGGCAGGTGTAGATTCATTGGTAAGGTAAGTGAGAGTTGTTTTTCCCAGTATAGCGCAGGGTAAGGGCCGGCCTGTAATTGTAGATGGAAAAACAAAAGGGATATTGAAAAATCAAGTAGAAAAAAAATGCATAAATTACGGTGGAGTGCAACAAGAACACTTTCAGAGGCGGCATGGATACATCATGTCTACTCTAGTCTGTTTCCAGCATTAACCTCCAACAACAACAGGACAGAGCAGGCCCACGGCACCCGTGGCCCATCCTCCATTTAGCGTACATTTTTTGACAGAGGCAGACAAAGCAGATATACAGCAACATAGCATTTTACAAATTAAGTGACTAAATCAATGCCCCGCTGTCAGTCATACCACCACACTCGACTCCACCACTACACAGACATGTAGGTCTGCAGTGGTTGTTGTTGACTTGTTTACCTTTTATGCCACTCATGAAACGCCCTGAGTTATTCCATCAATCATCTCGGATCGTACTGAGTGACTGCGAAGATATTATGTCACTGTGGTCATCATCATGGTGTGTTGTCCAACTCAGTGTGCAGTGTACAGATTGAGTCCCCTTTCCATATTCAAAATGCAATGGATCGGCCTGCAGTAGAAGTAGAAATTTGTTATTAAAAAACAAGAATGGAAACAAACATTGCATTGAGTTACTTTTAGTGTGTAGATTAGATAATAGTACATAATGAATTAACTTCATGCACTACAAACAACAACAACACAAATCACTCAGTCAGCGTCCAATGCATGTCATCATTCATTACCTGTTCCTTCTCATCTTCAGTTAATGGGCAGTCTCTCTCGGCTCGAAAAGGAGGATAGCTATAGTAGTCATCATCATGTTCCACTTCTTTTGGAGAGACTCAACGAGGCAAGATTTTCTTTTTTCTTCGATTATGCTACATCCAATCATCATCTGGCTTGAGGGCAATAGATTTAGGTCGATTCAGAAGGATGGAGGAGCAGGACTCGGAGGAGTGGACTGAAGACAGCTGAAACTCATATATGGCAATAGAAGACGAAGACGGTGGTGATGGATTTGTTGTGATTTGAAGTTTCCAACCAGAATGACAGACACACAAATAAAAGTAAATAAGGGAGGACGACAGTAAGAGGTGGAAGCCTAGTTGTCAGGGAAGTATAGCTCGTCCTCAAACTCTGGGGGTTCAACTAGAAGTAGGTAATCGGCATCTAACACGCTACTTCCGTCACCTGAGCTGCTGTCCTCATCTTCCTGCGTTGATTCATGTATTGTGTAATTCGGTGGTAAAAATTGCTGATTCATTTTGATCATGGTTAACCTCTCCACGTTTTTTGGTGAGAGACTGGTCCTTTTCACTGTTACAATGAAACCAGCAGCATTGAAAACACGTTCAGAAGAGACACTTGCGACAGGGCAAGCCAGATAGTTTATCGCCAGCCTGCTGAGCACTGGCCATTGGCCCCTTTTGCCATACCAATACCGCAATGGGTTTTGATCAATGTATACCTCTGTTGGGTCATCCAGGTAGGCCTGGACCATCCGGTCAATGTTCAGGGGTGCTACACTTTGTTCGGCCTCTTTTGTCTTTGCATCAGCACTGGACCTAGCAAGTCCTTGCTGTAAATACCAATCCTGTGCCGTTTTTACTGGGGCTGATGATCCGGTTCTTGCTGTTGTCGATAGTGTTGGTGACAGCTGTGAACCAAATGCACTGCCCTCAGGCTCTGAAGTTGAACTTGACGCCGGATGCCCTGCTGCAGTACTTGTTGTGGGTTTGAGGCCTTTAATTACCAGCCGTTCATTTTCCAATTTACTGGCTGCCTCAGCTATCCAAGTTTTGTACCAGGCAACATCCACTTCTGAAAAAGGGAGTAATGTCTTACTGTTCAGTCCCGATTTGTACCGTGGATCCAGAATTGTGGCACAAATGTAACAAAATCTTGTGACAAAATCTTAGTTTGCACCCTTGCATTTTCAGTTAAGCGACATGATGAGCTCTCCACCAACTCATATGCTTCTTTTTTTTCCTCCACACCTATGTACGCTTCAGACACCTCCTTCAGCTGTTGCTCTAGCATGTGCAACAATGGGATAGCTTGGCTCATAGTACAGTCCTCCTTGCTGACTTCACGTGTGAAGACCTCGAAAGGAAGAAGCATCTCTGTAAGAGATTTAACTAGGCACCATTGGTCCATCTGAAGGGTCATGCCTTTCACAGTAGCATCCGCCCTTCGCATGACATATTCATTGATTGGTCTGTACTGCTCAAACAGACGGTCAAGCATGTAATACGTTGAGTTCCAACGTGTTGCCACCTCCTGGATGAGTGCTTTGACTGGCATTCTATAGTCACGTTGAATGATCCTCAGCTGCTTCCGGGCTTTAAAAGAATGGCTGAAATGAGTGCATATTCTGCGGCAGGTGGTCAGTAAGTTGCTGACTATGGGTTCTTTTTTCAGAAAGTCTTGAACTATAATGTTAATGCAGTGCGCCAAACACGGGACCCTGAAATAGGCACCAACCTCCATGGCCTTAAGTACATTACTGCCATTATCCGTGGCAACAAAACCAATGTTAAGCCCTCTTGGGTGCAGCCATTCAAAGACCTTGCTGTTAAACTCTTCCAAAATGTTTGCAGCAGTATGAGATTTCTCCATGGCGAACATGGCTACAGTTGCATGTTTCCGAGAAGCATTAAAAATCTCAGCTGTGTCAACAGCACCTACTTCAGATAGCTTTTCTCTAACACCCACAAAGAGACCCAGTGTGCAGTGATGCACATGTAATCAGTGGCTTGGCAACTGGTCCACATGTCTGTTGTCAGGTGGATTTTGTGAACAGCACTCTGCTGCAAAGCTTGTCCAACCAATTCCAGCACATCGTGATGTAGTGCTGGAACAGCAACTCTGGCGAAATAGGACCGGCTGGGAATTTTCCATTTAGGGCAGATGGCTGACACAAATTCAAGGAAACCCACCCCTTCCACAAATGAAAAAGGGAGAAGGTCCAGCGCTAACATTTTAGCCAGCTTCGCATTGTACAACCGTGCCGTTGGGTGGTTGCATTGGTACTGCCCCTCCGACCTAAGCATGCTGTCAATGGTAGGCTAGAATATTTTCCTTTGTGGTGCGCCTTTCTTCTTGAACCCAGTTAGGCTCAACGACGCCGCACTTTTGCTCATTGCAGTGTTCGGTTGCCTTGGTGTCTCAGGCTGACTCTTACTACGGTGCCACTGAGATGTTGCTGAGGATGTGGGCGGTACCACTACACTGCTGGGGATAGGGCTAGAAATGTCTCCCTCTTGTTGACCTTCCACCGCGATCATATCTTCCCCTTCTTCTTCATCCCCAACAACAGCAATGGGTCCAATTTTACTTTTTTCTAACTGAAGTAGGTGAGCCTCCCACTTGATACTGTGGTGTTTTTTGAGATGACTTGTTTGTCCTCCGGTACCATAGTTTGCACCAAGCTTACCCCGCCTAACAGCCTGCCGACAAATTGAGCATATAGCAATGTTCTCCTCCTTACTGCTAGCCGAAAAGAAGTCCCAAACTGGGGAGGAAAACTTTCTGGCGCTGCTGGAGGTGCCACTTTCAATACCAGATGAACTGGAGGGTGTGCCTGGAATTTGACTCTGTGCACTTACATTACCACCACCTTCTGAGGTGGTGGTTGAGCTGGATGTAGGTCCCTGCCGGGCCTTTGCAAAGGCAAATATGGAAGCTGGATGTCGTGTGGTGTTCCCTGTGTTGGTGGTATCCGTGCTACATCCTTCGCAGCGATTTTGGATAGTCTAATAATGTTGGTCTCCATCTCCGCAGGCCCGGGAGTGATGTTCATGATGACTGGCTCGTCATCATCATCACCCCCCTTGTCTACATCTACCTCCATAACTCTAAGGCTTTCTGGAACCTTCCTTTTCACTAGCCTTGTCTTGTGGCATGCATCACTCTCAGACTGAGCTGGTGGCTTCCAAGTGGCATCTAGATCATCAGAAGCGGGGCTTGAAGAAGAAGTTGATGGACTAACCCTCCTTTTCCTTGCTGGGGGTCTTGAAGACAATGGATCTTCTGAAACAGTGGCTTGCTCCTCTTCGTCTGCAAAAAGCTCGATTTCCTGAACTGCCCTACTTCAGGTGGAACAACTACTATTGTGGGCTGTGGTTGTGGCTGTGGTTGCGACTGTGGTTGCGGCTGCGGTTGCGGCTGCGGTTGCGGCTGCGGTTGCGGCTGCGGCTGGGGTTGCGGCTGGGGTTGTGGCTGGGGTTGTGGCTGCGGCTGCAGTTGTGGCTGCGGCTGTGGTTGCGGCTGTGGTTGCGGCTGTTGTTGCCCACTTATCTGCTGAGTTTCCGCCTGCGAGTGCGTGGATTGGGTACTACTTTGCGATAATGACATTTCAACATCACTGCTCGTTAGTAGACTGGCTACCTCTGCCACACTCATGGGCTTGGGCCTAGGTTGGTGGGGTTGGCCCGCTGATGCGGAGGTGCTGCTCCCAGCTTGGTCCCCGCTGGACACCGCTGCTGCAGGCGTAAGTTTTTTTTTACCAAAAAACACATCGGGCGGCACACCAGTCTTGGCAAGTGCCACTTCCTTCTTCTGTTCCTTCTTCTTCTCACTGGCAACTTTCTTGGTACAGGAGGACCTGGTACCTTTCTTTGGGGCCATCTTCTTCAGATGTCAGCAGGACGCAGGTGCACAAGTTGCAGAGATGTCTGTGGTCACACGTGGACGTGACGTGGTGCGCAGCAGGACTTCTGTCTGGCAGTACAACGGGTGATGATGATGACACCTCCTCCTCTGTCTTTTTGTGCACCTAAAAGCAAAGAAGCCAGGAGAAGAACATCAGTGAAATGTTGCATTTGTTGTTGTGGTTCAATTACTAGTAGTACAAACAAACAAATAAAATATATAAGTTAGTGTAGCCATTTGTGAGACTGTCAACAAGGACTTTCATGGTATACTGTGTACACTCTCAGGAAGGATAGGAAAGAAGAGGAACAACAACAAAAATACAAATGTAATGGAAGTGGACCCTGTTTGGCATTAAATTATGTTCTCATCACATCATTCAGGGAGCTGCAGCTGGCAAAGGGGATGGATGGAAGCAGTAAGCCAAGAGGAAAACCATGCAGGCCTAAATGGCAAAAGCAGCACACTTATAACTCCCACCAGAAATGGCCACCAGCCACATGGACACTCACAAATCACAAGCAACAAGCAGGAGGCCTGGAAAACAATGTACTGAAAACAGGCCTATAATAGCCAGGCAAAGGCTGCATGCTAAACCACACTGCTTTGCCTGTAATGCAATAAAATGCAAAAACAAAAATCCACAGGGCTAAACAAGGCCTGCAACACACCACACACAACTAAGGCATGTATTTAACACACACCCCAAAAAACTGAAATACACCCAAAAATAAACATTTTGCAATTCAATCCAATGCCATCCATGCCCTAAATGATGTTTAAATTCAACAGAGCACACAGAAACAGTTGTTTCATGCACCCCTGACTACCTCTGAGCCTACTGGATGAAAGGCCTGTTGACAGACTAGGCCACAAGCTTGCAGGCCTATGGATAAAAGCACACTACCGGGCTTCAAAATGGCCACCAGCCACATGGCCAGGCCCACAACAACAAGAAACTGAAGACAGACAATGCAGGCCTATGGCAAAAAGCACACTGCCTGGCTTCAAAATGGCCGCCAGCCTCATGGCCATGACCACAACAAGAAGCCTAGGCCACAAAGGAAACACATGCAGGCCTATATGGCAAAAGCAGCACACTTATAACTCCCACCAGAAATGGTCGGTAAGTCGCTATCGCACACGCTAGAATGCATTTTTAAAGCGCGAACAAGAAAATAATCCGCTACGCCGTGGATCGCGGAATTGTTGGCAATTCCGCGTTCTCCACGGAACGCGAAATTGCCTAAATTCCGCAAATTCCGCGAGCGGAGCGGAATTTGACGCCCAGGGTTACCCATGACTACCTCTGAGCCTACTGGATTAAAGGCCTGTTGGCAGACTAGGCCACAAGCTTGCAGGCCTCTGGCAAAAGCACACTGCCTGGCTTCAAAATGGCCACCAGCCACATGGCCAGGCCCACAGCAACAACAAGAAAGCGAAGACAGACAATGCAGGCCTATGGCAAAAGCACACTGCCTGGCTTCAAAATGGCCGCCAGCCACATGGCCAGGCCCACAACAACAAGAAGCTGAGGCCAAAAAGGAACAAAGAAACACATGCAGGCCTATATGTCAAAAGCAGCACACTTATAACTACCACCACAAAATGGCCACCAGCCACATGGCCAGGCCCACAACAACAACAAGAAAGCGAAGACAGACAATGCAGGCCTATGGCAAAAGCACACTGTCTCGCTTCAAAATGGCCGCCAGCCACATGGCCAGGCCCACAACAACAAGAAGCCTAGGCCAAAAAGGAACAAAGGAAACACATGCAGGCCTATATGGCAAAAGCAGCACACTTATAACTACCATCACAAAATGGCCACCAGCCACATGGACACTCAGTCACAAGCAACAAGCAGGAGGCCTGGAAAACAATGTACTGAAACAGGCCTATAATAGCCAGGCAAAGGAGGCATGCTAAACATCACAGCTTTGATGCAATAAAATGAAAAAAACGAAAATCCACAGGGCTAAACAAGGTGTGCAAGTTACACAACAAACACACCACACACAACAAAGGCATTTATTTAACACACACCAAAAAAGTGAAATGCCCCATCAAAAACACATTTTGCAATTCAATCCAATGCCATCCATGCCCTAAATGATGTTTAAATTCAACAGAACACACAGAAACAGTTGTTTCATGCACCCATGACTACCTCTGGGCCTACTGGCTACTCACAATAATTTTTTTAAATGATGAAAAGTACCAAAATTGTAGTTGCAGCAACTGCAATGCCCCAATCAAACAAACAACACCAACTTACTTGTAAAATCTCAAATCCAAAAGTCCTCAAATCCAAAAGTCCTCAAATCCAATGATATATGATGCAGCAGACACAAAGAGTGATCCTTCCAGCTCCAAATCCAAATGAAAGTGAACAGGACAGGGACAAAGCACTGGGAGGAGCCTGCTGGACAGGAACAGGAAGTTGTAGACTCTGGGGCACTTCCTTCCTCTCCCCAAAAAAGTTTTTTTTAAAAAGGACTCCTTGCACCAAAAAGTACAGCCAAATGTCAATCTGAGGAGTTTTTTTCATCCAAATCATCATTTTTGAGAAGGTTTTATGCTGCTCCAGATATTCTTCTTCTCCAGATTGCAAATTGTGTGTGTTCGGCATCGCGAGCTTCACCAAACTTCCGCCGGATGTCCGATGGCGCGTTCGAATGACGTATTCGCGATCGCACACTCTCGCGGTGTCCGATGACGCGTCTGAAATGACGTGTTCGCGATCGCACACTCTCGCGGTGTCCGATGGCACGTCCGAATGACGTGTTTGCGATTGCACACTCTCGCGGGATCGCGCGGCCGGCTACCAAAATCTCGTGGCGCACACGAACGGATAGGAAAACTCGTCGGCGAACGCAGGGATCCTGGTAAGTCGCTAACGCGCGTGCGAAAAAGCATTTTTAAAGCGCGAACAAGGAAATAATTCTGATACGCCGCGGATCGCGGAATATTTGGCAATTACGCGTTCTCCGCGGAACGCAGAATTGCCAAAATTCCGCAAATTCCACGAGCGGAGCTGAATTTACTGCCCAGGGTTACCCTACACCCTAAAACTCTACTCCCTGCATGACCCTCCCCCTACCCCAGTCCTTTCCCTAAACTCTAACACTACCCTGCACAACCCCCGACACTACCCTAAACCCTAAAACACTACCCTACACTACACAAACACCACAACACTACCCTAAACCCTAACACACTACCCCCAGCACCACCCGACCCCTTCCCTTAGTCCTGTCCCTACACTCTAACACTACCCTGCATGACCCCCCTACACTACCCTAAACCCTAAATCACTACCCTACACTCCACAAACACAACACTACCCTAAACCCTAAAATACTACCCCAGCACGACCCTCCCCCTACCCCCAGTCGGTTCCTACACTCAAACATTACCCTGCACAACCCCCGACACTACCCTAAATCCTAAACCACTACCCTACACAAACACCACAACACTACCCTAAACCCTAAAACACTACCCTACACTACACAAACACCACAACACTACCCCAAGCCCTAAAACACTACCCCCGCACGACCCCCAGTCCAGCCCCTACACTCTAACACTACCCTGCACGACACCCTCGACACTATCCTAAACCCCAAAACACTTCCCTACACTACACAAACACCACAACACTACCCAAAACCCTAAAACACTACCCCCAGCACGACCCTCCCCTACACACAACCCTACACTACACAAACATTACTACACTACTTCGACACTATCCTAAACCCTTAAAAAGTAACCCCCACCCCAAGCACAATCCCCCTTACCTCTCTCTCCTCGTGGTTCCTCTCTCCTGGTTCCAGCGTCAACAGAGGGGCAGTGCACGTCGTTGTGAGGAAACGGAACAGCCCAGTTTTCTCACAACGATGTGGATAACCATTACATCGCATGCGTTTTAAAAGCGCATGCAATATAATGGTTTGCGTTGTAATGGTAGTCGTTGTTACATCGCATGCGTTGTTATGCATGCGATGTAACAACTTGCGTGGTAACAGCCTCGTTGTAATGGCTGTTTACCGGATTTGAGATCTCACTTAAAACATGCCCTAATTTTTCTTTCTGCAGCACTAACCATAATTTCTATGGCAAAATGAACCCCCTCATTTTGTTCCTTTTTAAATAAAATGTTTTAATTGTTACCAGTTTATTCCAATCAAGATGGCTTCAGGTGTGCCATAATTTTGTCATAAGTAAGACTGTTAGCACTCTAGTTGTTCTTTAGAACACTCTGAGAAGCTGCAGTAGAACACAAAGGAAACAACTGACAGGCTGCTCCTGTTGAAATATAACAGGAAGATATTTGAGATCTCACTTAAAACATGTCCTCATTTTTCTTTCTACAGCACTAACCATAATTTCTATGACAACATGAACCCCATCATTTTGTTCCTTTTTAAATTAAATGTTTTAAGTGTTACCAGTTTATTCCAATCAAGATGGCTTCAGGTGTGCCATACTTTGTCATAAGTAAGGCTGTTAGCGCTCTAGTAGTTCTTTAGAACACTCTGGGAAGCTGCAGTAGAACACAAAGGAATCAACTGACAGTCTCTGTCCTTGCTGGATGTACATGTTTTACTGAGAATGTCAGACTTCATTCTCACATGACTGAGAAAGATAATGTGAATTTACAGAAAATATGCTCTCATTTTAGTTTCTGGAGCTCCTTCCAAACCTCTATCGGACAAGCATGAGAAAATAGTTTTCTCTCAAACATGATTCATGATATCCCAGCAGAAGGTTTTTCACAGGGTAAAATCACCTTAGAACACACCACAATTCCTAAAATTAGTATGGTACCATCAACAAATGAATTCTAATGTAACTAAAGTCTGTTATCACCCTTTATAGTTCTCCTTTTGGTGACCCTCAAAACCTTCTATTCACTACAATGCATTTCAATGGGGTGCTATCATGTATATTGGTCCCAAGATGGCTGCCAGCAATTCCAGGATGAAGTGCTGACCGCCAATCAGCTCTCACAAGGAGATGTGTGGTTAGGCTCCACCCAGATATCGATATTTTAGAATTTTTGAATTTCTTAGAAACTACTGAACAGATTGACACCATTTTAAAAAAAGGTCGCTTTCTGAACCAAGAGCTACCTTTTTGCCAAATGTGGTGTAATTCCGTTCAGCAGTTCAGGCTGTAGCCGTGTCTAAAGTTTCCTATGGAAATTAACATGGGGAAAATGCGTTTTGGGACCCCCCTTTTTTCTCAGCCCCTGCTTGACAAATCACCACGAAACTTTCAAGACAGGAGCTGACCGGAGCGGGCCATTAGTTTTGAAAATTTTGCGAAGATTCGTCAAACGGCGCCAAAGATATTGGCAAAAGAAAAATGCTTTTTGAATTGAAACAAGGTCCTAACTATAACTACCTACTGGCGACCGCCAGTAGGTAATATATATATATATATATATATATTCACTGAAAAAACCATAGGTTTCAGGCACGTTATAGTTAGAAATTAGCATTTAAAAACCTTTGAAATTCACTGAAAAAACCATAGGTTTTAGGAAAGTTATAGTTAGTTGGACATTTCACTCGTACAAAACCAGTGAAATTCCCCCGTTATAGTTAGTTCAGCTAACTATAACTCGCGCCCCGCAATGCACTGCTGATGATGTCACATATTACATCACTCATGACATGGTCAGTGACATCACTGATGACATCACTGATGACATCTCAAATGACATCACTGATGACATCATCCATGTGAAAATTTCATGCATCTTCTCACACCCTAATATAACTTTTGATACACCCACTCTAAATTACACACTACCATTCTCAAAACCATAGACACTCCAACACCAATAACTACATACCCACTCACTGATTTTTTCAGTGAATTTCAAAGGTTTTTTAAATGCTAATTTCTAACTATAACGTGTCTGAAACCTATGGTTTTTTCAGTGAATTTCAAAGGTTTTTTAAATGCTAATTTCCAACTATAACGTGCCTGAAACCTCTGGTTTTTTAAGTGAATTTCAAAGGTTTTTTAAATGCTAGTTTCTAACTCATGCCTACAGAGGTAGGACATGTGAAGAAAGAAGAAAAACGCACAGAAAGAAGCAAAAGAAATGCAGAAAGAAGCAACAGAAGTCCACAAAGACGAAGAAAAGTACAGGAAGAAGCAAGACATGTTCAGAAAGAACCAACAGAGGAGCAGAAATAGGCCTGGTTGCAAAATCATCCTGTGCCCACAACTTTTTCAGACGGGTACTGGTGGTAACTGACTCTGAGTAACTAGGCCTAGAGCCAGTGCTATGCTAAAAGACACTTAGAATACAGTGAAAACACCTACATACACTAGGGAACACTATGCGTTGGGGTACCCCTGTGATTAGCATGACCTCCTCTGTAAGGCCCTAGTACATAATAGGGCAGGGGGGGGCCTGAGGTGACATGTGTGCAAACACGCCCTGTGGCCATTTTAAGTTGGGAGATTAAGTCCCCTTGAATCCTGAGGGTCCCTGGGGTCCAACTAGCCCACCAGGTACCTCCAGTAAGCGCCACAGAGCTGCGTTGCAGAGAGGTGTAAAAAGGGGCGTGGCCTGGACCACCTCTCTGCAACGCAGGCCTGTGGCGCTTACTGGAGATATCTGGTGGGCTAGTTGGCCCCCAGGGGCCCTCAGGATTGAAGTGGACTTAATTCCACAACTTAAAATGCGCCACAGGGCGTGTTTGCACACATGTCACCTCAGGCCCTGCCCCCTCCTTCACCACTGTGCAACGCACCTCGTGGCGTGTTTTAAGTTGGGGATAAAGTCCCTTGAATCCTGAGGGTCCCTGGGGTCCAACTAGCCCACAAGGTACCTCCAGCAAGCGCCACAGAGCTGCGTTGCACAGAGGTGTAAAAAGGGGCGTGGCCTGGACCACCTCTCTGCAGCGCAGGCCTGTGGCGCTTACTGGAGATACCTGGTGGGCCCCAGGGGCCCTCAGAATTGAAGGGGACTTAATTCCCCAACTTAAAACGCGCCACAGGGCGTGTTTGCACACATGTCACCTCAGGCCCCGCCCCCTCCCTTCACCACTGTGCAAAAGCGCCCCGTGGCGCGTTTTAAGTTGGGGGATTAAGTCCCCTTGAATCCTGAGGGTCCCTGGGGTCCAACTAGCCCACCTGGTACCTCCAGTAAGCCCCACAGAGTTGCGTTGCAGAGAGGTGTAAAAAGGGGCGTGGCCTCTGAACACCTCTCTGCAACGCAGCTCCCTGGCGCATACTGGAGGTTCCTGGTGGGCTAGTTGGCCCCCAGGGACCCCCAGTATTCAAGGGGAATTAGTTCCCCATCTTACAGCGCCAGGGGGCGCGTTTGCAGAGTGCTGCAGGGAGGGGGCGGGGCCCCCGGCTCGATGCCGGTCTTTTAAAAAAAAAATAATAATTTAAGAAGGGGGGCTGTGTGGCCCCCCTTTTTTTCCTATTTTATTGGCCCTGGGGACCCCATCCCCCAGGGCCTGACCCCTATTTTTTTTTTTATTTAAAAAAATTGGAAGGGGGCCGCGTGGCCCCCCTCCCGAGGCCATATTCGGCCCCGGGGACCCCATCCCCCGGGGCATGGCCAGTTTTTTTTTTTAAATTAAATTATTGGAGTGGGGCTGCGTGGCCCCCCTCCTTAGGCCATTTATGGCCCCGGGGATCCCATCCCCCAGGGCCGGCCTGTCCGTGTATTTTTTTTAATTTATTTTTTATAATGGGGGAGGGGGGCCGCGTGGCCCCCCTCTGTGGCCACTTCTGGCCTCGGGGACCCCATCCCCCGGGGCCTGGCCTCTCGTTGGGGACCGTGGGGGGAACCCCAATGCCCCCACGGTCCCGCCGGCTCCCGGCGTCCTGCGGGAGCCGGCATTGCTTTTCCACATGGGGAGCCGCTGACATGCAGCTCCCCGTGTGGAAAAGCAATCTGCTTTGCTTCATTGAAGCGAGTACAGGTTTCCCTGCTCTCGCTTCAATGAAGCAAAGCAGCTTGCAATGACAGGGTGGGAGCCGCGAGGCTCCCGCCCTGTCATTGCAAACAGCAGTGTCCCGGGTGGGCACCCCGGGACACTGCAGGAGCTGGCCCTGGGGGGTGGCAGTCCCCAGGGCCATCACAGGCTCCAGGAGGGGGCCCACACAGGAAGTTTTTTTTAGAAAAAAACAAGCCCCGGGGGGTGGCGGTCCCTGGGGCTGCGGGGGGGCCATGTGCCCCCCGCAAATATGTAAAGAAAGCCCCAGGGGGTGGCAGTTCCCGGGGCTTGGGGGGCCATGGAGGCCCCCCACCCATTTAAAATACAAGCCCCATGGGTGGCGGTCCCCAGGGCTGCGGGGGGCCGTGAGCTCCCCGCAAATATTTTAGAAAAGCCCCGGGGGGTGGCGGTCCCTGGGGCTGCAGGGGCCTCCCTGGGCCCCCGCTTTTAAATTTACGCATGCCCCCGGGACTTGGCCCACCCGGGGGCTAAATATAAACGAAGCACGGGAGCCCGCGCTTCGTTTTTTTTTTTTCGCGGCCGGATCCGCGGATCTGGCGTGCATTTTGCCGGTTTTAAAAAATAAAAAAAAATGTTTTTTTGGGCCCCGGGGGTCCTTGTGGGACCCCCTGAGCAGGCCTAGGGGGTCAGGGTTTTTCTACCCTGCCCCCTTTTCTTGTTTTGCACGTTTCTTTTTCTCTTTTCTTGTGCCTCGGTTCTACCGAGGCACAAGATGGCTGCCTACACTTCCTGGTTTGGAGTGTTGACAGCCAATTAGAATAAAGCTCGTGGTCGGGAGGGTCCGCGGATCCTCCGTGCCTCTAAATATCGAAACTTTTATTTTTGATTTTCTCAGCAACTACTGAACGGATTTACACCATGTTTAAAAAGGGTGCTTTCTAAACCAAGCACTACCCTTTTGCCAAATTTGGTGTAATTCCGTTCAGCAGTTTTGGCTGTAGCCTTGCATAAAGTTTCCTATGGGAAATTGATTTTTTGACTCTTATTTTTTGAATTTCTCCGCAACTACTGAACGGATTTACACCATTTAAAAAAAAGGGCGCTTTCTGAACCAAGCACTACCTTTTTGCCAAATGTGGTGTAATTCCGTTCAGCAGTTCGGGCTGTAGCCGTGTCTAAAATTTCCTATGGGAATTAACATGGAGAAAACATGTTTTGGGAGCCCCCTTTTTTCTCGGCCCCCGCTTGATGAATCACCCCGAAACTTTCAAGATAGGAGCAGACCGGAGCGGGCCATAAGTTTTTAAAATTTCGCGTAGATTCGTCAACCGGCGCCAAAGTTATTGGGAAAAGAATGTTACGAATTTCCTATGGATAATAGGTCCTAACTATAACTATCTACTGGCGACCGCCAGTAGATTATATATATATATATATATGAATATATATGAATATGAATTGCTTAACAACATGTATTTATACAGATATAATGTGATCATAGGACAATGTAACATTATGTTTGAATATGGTATGGCCACAAAACTATTTTAAACGGTGTTGTATGGCAGGTGAAATGCAAAGACAGGACGATAGTCTGTCTTCATGGTCGTTTGATGCACTAGCACTTTAAAGGGGGAGAGAATTTCGTAGTCATGTCATGTGATCAAGGGCTGCATAGCCCAAAACGCGTCATGGCGACATTTGCACTGAATAAACCAGCATTGCACTGAACAATTGGAGTCCGTTTCCTTCTTGCGAGTTCCAGATTGAGGATCTCTTCACAGTTGGGAAAATCGTGTATATATATGAACTTCCATGAGGGACTGTAATTCCCAGCATGCACCTCGAGAATTAGCGCAAAAGAAGCGTGGCCCACTGGGGGCTACACACATAAAAGGAAGCATGCAGACTTGGAAAATCTATGCCGCATCTTACCAGTTGCCCAAGAGGAAGAGGCTGGAGCCTCGAAACGCGTTGGCACTAATAAAGAAGCCTGGAAATGTTAACGCTGGTCTTCGTTGTTATTTGAACCGCAAGGTTCACATCAGCTGTGAGTGCATTCTTCAAGCTTTCGGGCATTTGGTTATTATGAATTTGCACGGCTGCCCAGTCGTGGAAGAGTGCACCGGTTTGGATTGTTATGAAAGGCTGCGCAGGAATGGAATTTTACCAACACCGCGATCAGCACAGCTGATGATGAAATACTGACTTGGCTGACATGAAAGGGGCCCACTAAAGGTATTTTAATGTGATGAAAGCTGTTTACAAAAGAGATGTGGCATGGGACCCACTGAGGGGAACAATGAACTTCCATGAAGGACTGTAATTCCCAGCATGCACCTCGAGAATTAGCGCAAAAGAAGCGTGGCCCACTGGGGGCTACACACATAAAAGGAAGCATGCAGACTTGGAAAATCTATGCCGCATCTTACCAGTTGCCCAAGAGGAAGAGGCTGGAGCCTCGAAACGCGTTGGCACTAATAAAGAAGCCTGGAAATGTTAACGCTGGTCTTCGTTGTTATTTGAACCGCAAGGTTCACATCAGCTGTGAGTGCATTCTTCAAGCTTTCGGGCGTTTGGTTATTATATATATATATATATATATATATATATAAACACCACTTCCGAATCACCCTAAAGAATCGGACACCGACACAGGGGTAGCATTGGCAATTCCGTCTCTCGTTTTAATCCATATACGCTGTTACGCGTTTCGGCACACCTGCCTTGATCACACAACAATTGCCATGACACAGTACATTTTAAAAGCAGAGCAACGTGGTCACATGACTCACGACTTTCAATAGGCAGCAAAGACAGACTCATACTAACAGATAAAGCCGGTGCACAGAGAATTGCCTGCTCGTTTTTCAGCAAATCACTTTTGTTGACCAGTCTCACTCTAATTTACAGCAATAAATTATGGCAACATTTCATGATTAAAACAACAATTTAAAATTTCATTGTCATTGATAACCTACTTATGACTTTTTTAAAGTTATAGTATACACAATTTTTTCGTGGCATGCTGATAAAGGGAATGTGCCCTTATATCTAATAGTTCCACATAATGATGCGTCTCATTTGGAATTACAACAATGGACTAGCCTACTCCATGGGTTCCTTACATACATCTCATTGAAAAATAGCATGAAATAATGTGCACCCATTTGTCCAGTGCCAATATTACATTGAGCATAATACTACTAGCTAAGTTCTAACTTTAGTCATAAGGAAATTTAGAAACAAGAGAGAGAGAACAAGAAATCAATCACAAATATACAGTAATCAATAAAGTGCAAGTGCCATTCATCAAGTTTCTTTGAATCTCCGTTTACTTTATTCTGGCGGAGTTCAGGTATTTTCAATTTTGATTAAAGATGTATCTAAAAATTAATCAAAGTGCAAATGCTTCATTATAGTACTCCTAATTTGTAGTCTCAATGCTTGTGCAAATTTATATAATAAAGTATATATATGAGAAAGCATATTTTAATAAGCCAATAAAATATATATTGAATAACCTATCTGGAGTGCGGGCTTCTACTTGCGCTGCGGCGCAGGTGCTGCTTTTTCATATATACCGGGGTCCTGTGCCCCATTGACTTGCACCGATCTCGTCAGGTGGATATGGCTGGATGTTTAACATGAGAAAAGGCATGTGGATACATATATATAACTCTCCAGAGTGTCACCCATGCCCCTGCACTCATGAGCGGGTGCTGTTATGAGCCCCAATATACCCCAATATAGGCCTAGGTAGTTGCATGACCTTTTACCTACATTTGTCCTACCTTTCTCTACATAATGGCTCTGGTACTGGCCTTTTACCTAGTTAGGTGCCAAATAAATGTTGTGTGGTTTTCTTCAAAAACTAGTCTAATTTATTATGCATAAGGATTCTTAGTATCACAGCAGGTTTACCATCTTCTGCATAATAACTCTGTACAAGAGTCACCACTATCGTCATCCTTGGCCGACAGGCCCACAGTGCAATGACACATCTAGGTAGAACCCCTGAGGATACCTTTCGGGTATAGAAGTGCCACATCTTCACTGGGCAAACCAGAGGAGAAGCATCCATGTTGACATGAGACACTGAAGTCCCTTTACGCAGACACTCCAGCACCCAGTGGTCTGACATCCCTCGTGGGGTGTCCAACTCGAGACCAAGATGGGATCCTTCATTCTCTCCCATCAGGCAATGGGGTTGGCTCTTTCCTAGAGGGATTCTTGGCTATACACCTACATTCATGGTAGGTACACTTAGGTACATCTAGTTAGGGTTTGCATCTTAGGAGTACTCATGATTACTGCCATTTATCTATATGCCTGCATATATTCATTGTTTTTAGCACCATGGTAGAATTCTACCTTTTAATTACTCTGTTGGTGCTTATAACCGTATACATCTATTTTTGTTTAATGGTTGTTGCAGCACACATATTTTATACTAGAATGACGCTGGTTCAATAAATGCTTATTGAAAAACGTCCCCTCCGTTTATTCTGTACATTTCTCTGAGAACGAGTGAGCACGAGTGACAGAGGGAAAAGTAGTACACTGTTTGTTTCCACAATCCCTGAGGGGTCAGGATTGTCATGTTCGATAGTTGCCAGAAACTATTTGCTCCTTGGTAAGGTTGTGGGGCTTATAGTGGCACTGTGGGCTAGCTGGTCTACAGACTAACATATCCTTTGGGGGTGTCTGGAATCAGTCTGGACACCAATCTCTTAGTTTATGTCGTCTAAACGCACAGATCCTATATAGATTTGTAGGAACTACACGATATGGCGCAGCCAGTGTTGGTTTGGTTCTTATTTAACGGTCCAATCTGAGTAGTTTAGTCGTGCTTTCTCACATTTATCCAGAGACATCTGGAGTGGGGAGGGAAGGTCCGCCAAAGCTGAGTAGGTATACCCTATGTATTATCTGTAGGTTTATTCAAGCTTGAAGGATTATAGTTCCCTACATTGTGCATAAACCGCATCTCTATTTCCTTGAAACTCCTTTCACAATGTCTGTCCAAGATGACACCGCAGCTGCATTAAATGCAAATGCAGCAGAGGAAGGAGATCAGGAAGGTGCTATGAAAATCTCAGTAAATTGCTGAAATGCACTTACTTTAAAATTAGCAGATTTTGGAGTCCCAGCATTAGGTAGGACTGTTACCTTCATGATTGAGGCACACGAGGCATACAGAACACAGGTGTTCTATTCTTAGATCAAATTCCCACCTGCAGATGCAGGCACACATACATTTCATTCTTACACTCCAGATGAATACTCTCTATACGAGGACATAGAAGTACCGTTAACTTACCAAAAACTTATAAATTGGTTTAAAGGTGCCCTCCCCCATACCACAGATAAAGTGACACTCGGTCAGCTCAGCAGAGATGGAGTGACTTGGCCAGTTCTAGCTGCTTACACACCACATCCAGAAATTCACAGATTGCCAGCAGCAGACTTACGTCCACTTCACAAAGAAATAATAAAGCTATACAGAAATCTGAGACAAGGGTAACTCAAACAGGTCAACTACAAGAGACCGCAACTAAAATCACCCCACAAATGCTGAACGCGATTATGGGAAGAATGCCCACTAAGCATGAGCAAATGCCATTCTGTATAGCCAAGAAAATAGCACAGCTTGAGGCAGTGTTTCCACACACAGGCCCACAAGAAAAACACAGAATACTGATGATATGCTTGCCAGTAGGGATAGCTCCCCCGATAGAGGATTGTACTACTTGGGGTACAGTCTTCGCTGCTGTCTATACCAGGATTCATGGTACCCCCTCAATAGCAGTCATACCAGAGGTATTAAAACAAATACAGAACGAGTATGGGGCAGAACTTGCCCTGGACTTAGGGATGAAATTGATAGGCAATTTTCCCAGGTATCTACAATTATGTTAGCAAACATAAAAGGGAGGCAGCAGTGGTGGCTATTCACCAATGCCTAATGGAATGCACTCCTGCACAACAGGAGCGGGAATAATCTAAAATTATCGAATCGACCTATGCTTCACTAGGAAGAGATAATTTAGAAGCTAGACCTGTCAAACCACAATTATTTGGTAATCCTGAAAAGGATAACTCCAAGCAAGCACCTGATTCTTCTAAAAAGAATTGGGATAATAAACAATCAAGAAACAAGCAGAATACATCACAACCACGAGGGGGTCCCCTTAACAGGAACCCTTTGGCAGGAAATATAACCTTAGAAACCATGACAATATTAGGAAACCTGACAGGTATCAGGATACAGATAGACGATCCTCTCGTTCTTTTCAGGGTTCATCCAAAAACTCGGAGGGAAGGACGGTTGGAACGCAGATCAGAAGAGCGAGTCAAGCCAAGAGACACACATCGCACTTCAGACTACATTATTAAACAAGAAGATAAACCTAAAGGCCAAAGGCAAGCCCATCTGCGCCCGTCTGCGCCAGTCCGTCGCCAGGAGCCAGAACCCCTGTATCGCGCCCCGCCGATATAAGAAACCTTGCTAATATCGTCTACTCAGCAGAGGAACTGGTTAAAATTAGGAACTATTCTAATAATTCTCTTACCTATACACACTGTCACACACAAACTATAGTAAACATCCTTGAAGGCCCTTTCTCCTGTCGCCAATGCTGCTTTCAAAGTCTCAAGCTGATCAACTCTGAATCTCCGTCAGTGCACAGTTCTGACCCAGTGTCGGTGCTCAGTTCAGACCCAGCTCTTGAGGCTAACTCTACTTATAAAGGCCCTTCTAATCTTAATGTTGAATCCACAAATGCATGGAAATGCCTTCTTTGCAATGTTAGATCACTGCCTAAGCACGAAATTGAAATCTGGGACATACGTGAGTCTCTCTCGCCAGCCCTGGGGTTTTTCACAGACGTGGCTCAAACCGCACTCCACCCCCGCTATGGCCTTACCTTCTAACTATAATATACTTAGATTAGATAGGCTAAATAAAATGGGAGGAGGACTAGCAATTATTTTTAATAATTCATTTAAAGTCACGATTACTGAATCTGTCTCGGAGGCATGGGCCGAGATATGTGTCTTTAAAATTGATTTCTCTCCCCAGAATAGCTGGAAAGGAGCTGTGATTGATTGATTGATTGTATACCGTCCCCCTGGCCCCTTGGGACCTTTTAGTCATAAAACTTATAGAGCTTATCGCGATACAGGCATTGTCCTCTAATACTTTTATTCTACTCGGGGATTTCAATGGTCCATGTGGACGAGCCTTCTAATGTAGAAGCATTAGAACTCTGCTCTGACCTGGCTTCCCTAGGTCTCAAACAATGTGTTATGGGTCCCACTCATATTGCTGGTCACACGCTAGACTTGATCTTTACCAACTCCCCCTTGTTGTCCTGTGAGACCCCTTGTCCTCTTGTCTGGACGGACCAAGCTCTTATAAACTTTCATATTTCAGCATCTCACATGGCCGTATCTTGTAATAATCCCCCTAAACCAATCCATTGTAGACAATGGCATAAAGTCCCTCCTGATGCCTTTATGAAAGCATTTACTATCCCTAACATAGAGAATGCAACAGACATGCAGGAAGCTTTCAAACTATTTCATACATCTCTCAATACTGCCATTAATACTCTAGCACCCGAAAAACTTCACTCCTCGCCAAGATTAACACCACATGCATCCTGGTATACGCCGGATCTACGCAAGGAAAAAACCCAATGTAAAAAGTTGGAAAGACAATGGCGGTCTATTCCCATACCTAACAATCGGGAAGCTTATAAAAAATCTTTAGCGCACTACCACAGCAATATTAGGAAAGCACGGAAAAGTTTTATTGCGCAGCAACTCGGGAGCGCTGGCAATTCCTCCAAGAAACTTTTTAAAACCCTTAATTCTTTCATCAATCCTCAGGCTTGCAATACAATATTCCCCCATCACAAAAACTTTGCGATCAGATTGCTGATCACCTGGAGGATAAAATAAATCTAATTTATAATAATCTTGCTAATCTGACTTTAACTCGGAGCCTACGTATGTTGGTAACTCGGAGCCTACGTATGTTGGTAATAAGCAAACCTGCCCCGCACTCTCGAGAAGTTTACCCCTTTTAGTGTAGAGTCCACTCAACTCGCTCTAAAAATGGTTAAATCAGGTTCTCCTCTGGATCTTATTCCTGCAAAGAGAGTAGCCATGCTGTTTCAGCAATTGGCCCCGCCCATTAGATCCCTGTTGAATCTTTTCTTGAGCACGGGTGTACTTCCAGCAGAGTGGAAAGCTGCTCAGGTTATCCCGATCCCGAAAAAAAGTAACCTTCCTACCACAGATGTTTCCAACGATCGTCCTATATCACTCCTTCCCTGGGCTAGCAAAATAATAGAGAGTAACATCAACAAGCAACTGATGGACCATCTTGAGTCTAACAAGGTCCTTGATTCATCTCAGTCAGGCTTCAGACCTATGCACAGCACTGAGACTGCTCTCTTGGCTGTCACAGACCATATCAGAAACTGTCAAGACAAAAATCTGGCATCTATGCTGGTGCTGCTAGACCTGTCTGCGGCCTTCAATACCATATCTCATCCTATATTGATACGGAGACTAGAGGAGATAGGTATCCAGGGCCGGGTGCTACAATGGTTCAGAAACTATCTGTCTGACCGACCTCAGACTATTCATTTAGGACCTTTTTGGTCACGTACCATGGTGATAAATAAAGGAGTGCCCCAGGGCTCTTGTTTGAGCCCTACTCTGTTCAACATATATGTCACTCCTCTTGCAAACATCATAAGAGCGTGTGGCTTCACGCCTATTTCATACGCGGACGATACCCAACTTCTGTTAGCCTTTGACAAAGACCCGTCTAAAACGAGAGAGCATTTCACTGCTGGCATGAAAGCTATTACAGCATGGATGGCTGCTAACTCTCTCCAACTAAATGGTGGCAAAACGGAAATTAGGCTTTTCGGGGCTGCTCAGCGGTTATGGTCTCCCGAGTGGTGGCCGCCGGAATTAGGACCACCACCTGTTCCAAAATCTTCCGTGAAGAATCTGGGCATAAAACTTGACCAGAAGCTTACCATGAAAGACCAAGTGACTTCCATTACTGACTCCTGTTTCCATGTTATGAGACTATTAAGAAGAGTCTTTCCAATGCTCCCAAGGGGCAGTACGTAAGACCCTAGTCCAGGCACTGGTGATCAGTCGCCTGGACTATGGAAATGCTCTCCTGGCTGCGGTAAACGAATCCCTCCTGGACAAGCTCCAGGTAGTCCAGAATACAGCGGCCAGTCTAATTCACAACTTTCCAGCGAGATCAGCTTCTGTCCCTCTACTACATGCACTACACTGGTTGCCAGTGCGGAAGCGGATTACCTGCAAGATCTGTTGCCTAGTGCACAAAGCATTTAATGGCAAGGGACCTAGCTACTTGAAGGAAAAATGTATTCCCCATCGGCCTACAAGAGCTTTGAGATCTGCCAATAAGTCTCTCCTTATGGTACCACGCATTAAGAAAACACGCTCAGGGGGGCGTGCTTTCTCTTTCTTGGCACCCCATCTTTGGAACAAACTTCCCCTACACCTCGAAAATGCACCGTTCTTCACAATTTTAGAAAATTATTAAAAACTGAATTATTTTAATCTTTTAAGTTCCTTGCCCTGCATTTTTCTGTTCCCGCTGCGCCGAGATATCCCTTTGGGGATGATTCATGCACATTACAAAATAAATAAATACATTAATTAATTAATTAATGTTAAAAAAAGAAGGTAGCTGGCCTTAAAAGCCTTAAAATAAGAAATGCCCAGGCTACTGAGGACCCAACTTCTGGACGGGGAATGCTATATATCGCAGCAGAAGTAACAATAGCTCGCCAAGACCTGATGGAATTTCTGGTGACAGCAGTGTTGAATGCGCATATCATGGTGGAAACACCTGATACTAGGGTAAGTGTCCCGCATCAGTTATATGAAATAACACTCCAAATGGAGGGGGACATCACCAGAAAAGTGAAAGGTCTCTTTTGGAAGAACCTGACCTTTGGATGCGATATCCTTTTGGCTGAAAAAGATTGGCCATCTGAGTTCGTCATGGACTGCCCAAAAGGAGAAACAGTAATTTTATCGGCTTACTCTGACCTTATTCCAGAATCCCTAAAACATTCCTATGTGCAGGAGTGGGTTGTAGCACTAGCTCCTGCATTATACAGAAATCATATAGGGTGGGATGCGTAGTCACCTCACCATGAAATCCGAGTAAAACTACTCCAACTCCACAGAGGCAGTACCCAATAAAACATGATGCGAAAAAACAAGTCAGGGAAATCTTAGATCAACTTGAATATCAAGGTGTTATTGAGAATTGCACCTCTTCCATGAATAATGCTTTGTTTCCCCTAATGAAACCCGACAATTCATACTGTCTAGTTTTAGACTACAGGCATTTGAACACATGCGCGAAAACATTTGCAGTACAAAATGAATACAGTGCCGCATTGAGGAATAACATTGTGCGGAAGAAATACAAAACAACACTAGATATCTCAAATGGATTCTTTGCCAAAATATAGTGTCTGAAAGCAGATATTTGACAGCATTTTGGGCCCTCGGTAGACTGCCCCAAGGGTATAAGAATAGCCCTGGGTTGTTCTCAGTAAGAGTATCAGAGTTACTTCAAAATTTTGATGAGGAGGCATTGTCCTATGTAGATGATATTTATCTGATGAACGATGAATTATTGGATCATTTGAACAGTGTGAACAACATAATTATGGGATTCGCCTCTGAGGGCTATAAATGTAACTTTAAAAAATCAAAAATTGTCCACCTCAGTGTCCCATTTTGGTATATGAGCCAACAAATGAAGGGAAAAGCCTAGCAGCTAATTTTTCAGAAAAATGTGCGCTGCTCCAACCTCCAAAGACTCTGAAAAACTTAGTTCCAAAGATGTGTCAGGACAAATCTTGATTATATTTGATTTCTTGCGGAAAAAATTCCAAAGACAAATTTATCTTTTTTTCTTTTTTTTACTGAAATTTTTCTCCTAGGTGAGCAGCACCAAGTAACACCCAACACGTGCAACGCCCCTTGACATGGCCATCCGGCCTGGGGCTTCCTCAGGGCGTAAAAAGAAAATGAAAGGCACGAAATGAGTCCGAGTTGTCTGGTTGTAAAATCCTTTGAATCTTATAACGGAGTAAGAAGGGCAAATTGCCCGCGTCCAGTCTGTCCTTGCGGTCGGCATCAGCCGGCTGATGCCGTCAAGGGGCGAAACACGTGTTGGCTGTTACTTGGTGCTGCTCACCTAGGAGAAAAATGTCAGTAAAAAAAAGAAAAAAAGATAAATTTGTCTTTGGAATCTTTTCCGCAAGAAATCAAATATAATCAAGATTTGTCCTGACACATCTTTGGAACTCTCTTATCGCTAGTGGGACAAGGGGTTTCCCACTGTTAAGGACAAAAGTCTTACCCATATTATACTCAATAATACGGTTATGAAGGGATTGGGACCTTTTTCTTCCCCTTTCTACTCAGACAACTCTGAAAAACTTACAATCCATTTTATCACATTTTGGAATACGCAGAAAAACTGAAACCTTTCTCCAACTTATATAGACCTGATTTCTGAGTTCGACATTGGACACAGGGACACACAGAAATACTACGTTCCCTACAAGCTGACATGATAGCTTCCAAACACCCACACATGTGTAAATACCACGAATTTGGTGATCCGTTTAATCGTGGGTCAATCTGGGTACACTACCCTCACCTTCAATGAAGGCGAAACTGTACCCATTGCATACAAATCCCATTTGTATACAAACGCTGAAATGCGTTTTGCATCAACAGGAAAAATACTAACAGCAGTACAGACTGCTGTAGTGAGAGAAAGAGCACTAGTTCAGGGGAAACGCATAATTGTTGTGACTCCGGTACCAACCTTAGAGGCCATTACAAAAACAAGTGTTACAAATGCAAAAGCATTACATCCACGTTGGATTCAATGGGCTAATTCTCTCACTGCAACAGATGTAGATTACAAATTTGACATTAAAAACACAAGCATTTCTGCAGTACGAACAAGAATATCCTCTCCCGAATGAAATAATGCCTCTAGATCAGTATGAATACATAATTTACACTGATGGATCTGCTCTGCCGATGGAAGTAAAAAGCAATACAGCGCCGCATGTGCGATTGTAAAAGGATGTATGTGGGATGGCAAGTTCCGTCCTAGCAATACGCAGACGCAATCTCTAGGAGATTGCACGGCACAGCTGGCAGAACTAAAAGCAATGATAATGGCACTAAAAAATACGGATCGGGAATGCCCCACACTGATTGTGTGCGATTCATTTTACTGTGTCCAGCCATACAATGAATATCTACACTATTGGGCCCAGAATGGGTTTAGAGATTCACAAGGTTGCACAATAAAGTGCAAGTTGCTTTGGGAACAAGTGGCAGAGCTAAAAAAAAGGCTTGCCATGGGCTCACATGATTCACACGCTGAGTCATCAGCATGTTGGCGTGCACGTTGAAGGGAATTCATTGGCTGATGAACCCGCCAAGGCGACAGTTAGAACTACTGCCGTTGCTGCAATCACTTGTTCTAGCGCAAAAATAGATGGACAGATGATAGTAGCTGCCAACTCTACACGTAATAACAGCTCAGCCTTACAAAAAGGTTTTCCACTCAAGTACAAATTCCAGGAGTGGGGGATAGAGTAATACCAAACATGGATCGCAGATTAGGTATAATTCTAGCTGCACAAGAGGATCTGAGTTCAGCACATGCAGGTATTACTGCAACAATTTCACTACTGAAACAATGTTATTGGTGGCCTGGTCTTACTAAACAGACCAAGGGCTCCATCCTTAAGTGCCACATCTGCCAGCAGATGAAGGCTCCCACCATAGCACGCCCGCCACAGACACCGCTACTGATATCAGTCAGACCTCTCTCATGTGTCTATTTGGACCACTGAGGCCCCTTACAATCTGACGGGCTTACAAGTACATCTTGGTGGCAGTGGATTCATGCTCAAGATTCCTGTGGGTTTGGCCCCAGCGCTCAGCTGCAGCTCGAACTGGTATAAAGGATTTGCGAGTCAACATAGGGACATACGCAATTGGCACATTACATTCTGACCGTGGCCCTGCGTTTAGCTCTCGGGCTTACAAATAAGCTATGGGAAGTTTGGGTGTGGCCTTGCGGTACTCCTCTCCATATTATCCAGAGGGAAATTTGATTGTGGAGAGGAAAAACCAGGACTTAAAGCAATCCTTAACAGCGAGGGTATTAGGTTCAGTTGGCAGTTGCGTCAATCACTTATATGGGATCCAGAGGGCACTTAATAACATGCCAAGAAGTTCCCTAGGAGGCCGTACTCCATATGAGGGCCTGTTTGGGACTAGAAAGTGGGTACCTGACCTTGATTGTGGCAGCACAGTGGCGAATGAAAAAGCATTTGACATTAATGATCATTTGGCTGTTTTACTGGAACTCAATGAATTCCAGGCATTACAAAGCAACGTCCAAGTAAAACGCACCGCCACTGGGGAAGTGAAAGCTGTTCCGGCAAGACCTGCCTGGGTCCCGAAGACCGGGGACCTGGTCCGAGAAAAGATGGTGGACAAAAAAGAATTTGGGCCGCGTTACAGAGCGCCTGTACCTGTCCTGGCTGTCGAAAGAACAAGGACAGTAGTTCTTCAGCTTCTTGCTTGCAAGAAAGAAAAGAGATTTGTCTCCATTGATCTGATCAAACCACACCAAGTGGCCGATACTGAATAGCAGGTAGCGTGGGCTCCTGGGTAGCCATTGATCTCCTCTTGCTACTGATCCAGCGCGACACTTAATCAGGGATCGATACTCATCAATAATTCATACAATGGCCCATACACATTCACCCAAGTCCCTGATGCGCTGGGGGTCAAGTTTTAATGACGTGAATTTTTGGTTCCTTCACAGATTCATGTTTGACAAGTCTAAATACATAACTAGACCTGTATATGAACTCTCTTTCCTCTCGGTCGATAGACCAATTAGGTGAGTAGTTGATGGTAATAATAGAACTAACTGACTACCTAATCAGCTAAATAATCACAGACTCTCGGTACATTTAATAAAGTTTTATTTCAATTTATAATAATAATAAGTGGTTAATGCTCATCGCATACGGTTACAATGCAAACAAAGAATCTCACATAAGAGAGAAAAATCAATCAACAATGCAATGGGGTCAAACTCATCTACAATATTACGATATGCAATTGAAGGAGTGGATAGATGAAGAGACATAAGTTTCAGCAGAATAATGCGAAACAATTTACATATGACGGAGTGGATAGATGAAGAGACATAAGTTTCAGAGACATAAAATATATTTGCAAATAATTATGCAAAGTACGAGTCAGAGAGGTAATACAAACCCAAAGGAATTCAGTAAAATACCACCCCCTTGGCCAAAGGAGTAGTGGGGGTCTCCCAAAATAGAGTCAGGAGACAAACATTTCCAGAAACGGGACAGGATAGGGACAGGAACAGCTAGGCCTCTCTGCAAACCGATGGACAGTGATGCATCACCCTTCTCTCCTCAGCATCCGACCTGAGGCTCTCCTCTCTTTCCCTCTCTCTCTAAACCACACCCCCAAAGGCACCCCATTTATACCCTAAAACCTGCATGTCCGTCCCACATCAGTTGAAACATTTCATGTAATACGACAGTTCATTGGTGGATTCGGGAGGTGGTTGGTCACACCATCATGATTTCATTCTAAATTACTATAGACTATTGTTCCACTTCCCTTCTCATGACCTAAGCTTTGACTCGTTCATACGTTTAACACATGTATCTGTTTCACTACTTTTCTCATAAAGTTCTCAGTTTTGTCCACGGAAGAAGTTTGAATCCCACGGTCAGTCTCTTCTTTTGGCAGACGAACAATGCACTCTGTGCAGAGCATCCTTGAACTCTTGTCCCTCCTTTGCGACACTCAGCACTTCTGTTTGCTTTGGTAGGTCATTCTCGCTCAATTTTCAGCCCCTCCTCTATCCGGCTAACTTAAGAATAATGGAGGCCCATTTCAGCTCATTACTAAAAATAGAACATAAGCATTCATTAATTACATAGAAATGCACTTTTCACTGTTTACCACCCACCTTTGCACTATCCCCTGTTACATGTTTTCCTAGCAGAAGCTTAAGGCAAAAGCGGCATTATCCATTAATTTTAAAGCAAGATGCAAGATGCGAAATATAAAATGCAGCTTAAGCATGCATTAATTCTGTTTCTTTTGAAACGTATTGTAGTATGCGGCCTAGTTCTTTCATGCATTAGTTCACATTAGTGCACACATACGCAAAGCGGTTTCCCTCGTGTTCATGTGATTTGTATGTTAGTTAGTCACTGGACACTGTTAGTATGTATTATGGGGGTGTTAATCCGAGCAGGTTTCATTTTGCAAAACCCTGCTCCATCAATCCCCCCTCTGATGGCTTACTGAAGCCATCATAAAATACCTACCATACCAAGTGCCATCTTCATCTATCTAAAATTCAGTAATCTTTTCTCTTTTCATTAAGTTTTCATCTAAATCTTTCATCTTGTCATAGTAATCTCCTTTCATCTCCTCTAGTTCTGTCTCATCTCTTTTTCTTTTTCTTGCTTTTCGTTTGTCTTTTGATTCCGTCATTTCTTTTCTTCCACACCTACACTTACTACATTTATATATTGTTAATATCACTAAGGCTACTCCAACTTCTGAAATGATTGGCATTATTACTTTCCCTAATAAACTACTTCCAAAGGTAGAGAGCCATTTACCTACAGAAGAGAAACTCTTACCAAGTCTCTCCCAGACACGTCAACCTCCAGTTGTGTCAAGTCTTCATGTAATTTCGTAATATTCTTAATATATCCCTTAATACCTTTACTTTGGTCAGGTATATAAGTACAGCAGTGCTGAATTTTCAACATGCCACAGACTCCACCCTCTTTTGCCAATAGAAGGGCAAGTCGATTTTGTAAAACCATTGATCTGATTGCAACCATTTCAGTGATCAACCACTGTGGACAATTTTCGAATTTTATGAGAATTTAGGACGTCTCCAACTGAGGGTATCAGTGCACCAAAGATATCACCTACTATTTCAGAAAAACTAGCTCTCTTGTTACGTGTTAGTCCTTGTTTTATTTCATGAATTCTATTGTTACTTTTGTCTACATGGAAGACCTTCGGGAAAACAATTGCAAAATAACAGCTACCATACCAATGTGCAGGCAATCTGTAATAGGCTTTCTTACCACACACATAATAGACTCCCGGAAAAACAGTATCAGTTCCACCCTTCAATCCCCAACCTCCAGTAATTTGGAAGGTATGCTCACATTCACTAGTACCAATGAAATAATTATTATAGTTAGTTCTTAGTCTAAGTAAACAGATTTTCCCCCTTTTATGCCAGTCCAAGGACATTGCAGCGTATGTCTCGCCTTTCTCATAATTTCCTTCTCTATATGCCCATGGTGGTACCTGTGACTTTTGTTCAGCAGCTTTTCTTTGGAAACTTTCTCTTCTATATTCTACCATATCTATGAATACTTTTTCTTCAACCCGCAAACTACAAGTTAGGTTGTTTTTGTAAGCATATTCTATATCTAGTGTCTTAGTAATATGAAAACATTCTCCCATATAACGTGCATTTTTACCACTTAAAACCTTGTTCAGTTCTCTTATATTTGGTATCTCTGAAAATACTTAATCTATATTAGAATAATGATATTTGAGCTTCCCCGTCACGTAAAAGAGGCTGGTTAAGACACTGCAAGACACTCCATAGGTTAATGGAAGGTGGTGATAAGTCACCCCCTCTGAGACAGACTAAGGTAATTGCATGCACACATAGCAATCACTCACATTCATGGTATTAACATATTCATACAGCAATTTAGTAAACACATTTAACGAGAAATCACTAATTGATTTATCATGATGGAGAATGCTTCCATCTATTTGTTCTATGTTAGTATTAGGGTTTCTTTAGTAACATCACTCACTCTTTCACTTATTACATCATTAGTACTGTTTCTATTATTAGTTACCATTAGAATAAGTACAATGACAGTTAATAATATCCACATGGATGTTAGTAGAAAGACACTACATAAGCAAGCTTAAATACATCTACGTTTTAGACTAGACTTTGGATGTTCAGTCACTTTTTCTTCGACCATTTCAGTATTCTACCAGAAAAATATAAAAATATAAATCTATAGACTCTCTAAACTTACTAAAAATAATTTTCTGAAAAAATAGTGTAATCCTACACTTCACGGCTTTCTTCTTTACCCCTTTCTTTTATTTTATTTTCTTTAAATCTTCTGAGTCCTTTTAATTCATTTCATCTGGCAAGGTTGCACCTTAATTCTTCACAGTTCATTTAAGGTGGTTTCAATTTGTTTTCATCCACTTGCTCAGTGTCAGCACTGTCTTTTTCTTCACTTGGATTTGAGCTTTCAATTTCCTCCAAGATAACGTAAGTCCATTCTGGTGCTGTGTATTTTCTGCTTGGAATTCTTACTCTCCTTGTTTTTCGTACTGAATCTTCTTCTGACTCTTCTTGTTCTGCTTGACTTGAGACCTCATTAATTTGCTCTGGTCTTCTCTTTGACTTTCTCCTCCTCACAAGAGTGTATTTCAGTCTTTTCACTCCACCTGGCCAATTGTCACACTTTCTTGGCCTTTTAACTTGTACTACTTTTTCACCTTCTTCATCTGGTTCACAGGTTCTCTTATTTGGCCTTCATTCTACCTGCTCTTCTTCTTGATTTTCAGTAATTTCTCTTTCTTCTGGTTCAACAGCAGTCTCATGAGACCCAGTAACTGGTGCCCACTCTACTTGACTTGTGCTTGGCTGTTCATCATCTGTTTGTTCTTCAGAATCTGTTACTCTAGATTCTTCAGCTTCACACACTTCAACCTCTGGTCTTTGGCTTTGATTTACCAGTTGCTGCTCTTCTCGTCTTTCAAGTGGACTTGGGACTCGTCTGGTATGGCTGGCATTGATCCAGTTTGGCAAACCAACCCACTTCACTGCCGTTGTCGTCAGCAGAATTTCCTGGTAAGGTCCGTTCCACCTGGGTTCTAAACACATTTTCCTCACGTGCTCACCAGGACTCAGATCATGAGCTTGATTCGGCTGTGTTGTAGTGGCATCTTCTCCAACCTGGCGAGACACAGAATGCACCAGATCAGCCAATTCTCTGCAATAATGAAGCACTAGATCATCAGATATATTCATCAGTTTGTTCGCTGGTATAAATGCTTGTCTCATTGCTCTTCCCATCAGGACTTCATGTGGACTCAAACCCGTCTTTTTGTCAGGATTGCTTCTAAGACTCATCAATACAAGGGGTAAAGCATCAGGCCATTTCAGTGTTGTGGATGCACATACCTTTCCTAATCTAGATTTTATAGTGCCATTAATCTGTTCAACCACTCCAGATGCTTTGGGTCGATAGGCACAATGCAGCTTCTGCTCAATCTGTAATGCTGCACTGTCGTAGGGATTCTGCACATACACAGAGCTATGCACAGGATAATAGGACCTCGGACTATAGTGGTGAGCCAACCATGAACCTTAGCACCTAAAACCCCAACCCGACTAGCTGTAGCGTCTCATTAGCAACAATGTTACCAATGATTAGACAACCCAGAACACGGTATCTTTCTCTCAGGACTCGCAGTAGCAAGAACACCCTTTCATAACTCACTCATACCTGTCCACAACGCGCGTAAGAAGAGACACTGGATAGTTTAAAATGTTTATTTCAACTAACGTGCTCTAAGATACAGTACACATGCCAGTACTATCAGCATAATGCATAAGGATAATATAATCAGCATAGTTACAACTCCATAGAATACAAACGGGGAAAGCATTTCATAAAGCAGTGGATATAGGGCTAAATGACCTTACCACCCTCCCCGTGCTAGTAGCTAGTTTATTATAAAAACAGAAGACCTCTGGGCTTTGTCTAGCGAACCCCCATACCTCAATAGCTAGATGCAAGGTTTACATCATCAGACAAGCACAGCTCTTCTCTCTGGAAAGGTTTTTCTCCAAGTGTCTCTAACCGTGAAATCACAATATGAAAAGCACACGAATTTCTCCAGGGCAGCTGTACATAGTGTTATGTCTAAGTGCGAGGGACTGGCCAGATCAGCAAGAACAAGGGACGTTGTTTTTCGACCTTGTACATGGTGTGCAGACGTAGCCCAAAGGGAACAGGAGAAAAGGTGAATGACAAATATGCAGACAGCTCTAAAATTTCAGGGCAGAAGCAGAGGCTGGAAACACAACGGCACAAAGTAACGTGCGCAAAAAGGCATCATGGCAGCCAGGCCAAAGCCAACATAGCAAGGCAGACCAGGAGGCCACAAACCACAAGACACCCTCCCCTGGGCAGTCCATCGGCCAAGACAAAGGACGAAGACAGAGTTCAAATTGATGGAGAAGAACACAAACGCCTGTTGTGGAGCAGTCCCCATGAAGGACAACGAATGGGAGAGAAAAAAAAAACAGTTGAGGTGGGAAAAAAAATCCAGCAAGGCAGGTCGCAGAAAGCGAAGGCCCTGTCAATCCAACAGAGTGTAAGTGCAGAAAAATGCCACACCTTCCAAGAGGACATCATTGGAATCATCGGAAAAAAGCGACGCCATCCAGTCCAATAACTAAAAGCTGCAGTCATGTTCCTCGCAAGAGGGAGCAGCGAATAGCATTGCGGGACAACTTGCGTGGTACTCAACGTAACTTTGTTGTAGGAGATTCTGAGCAGCCGCCCAGATATCCCATTGTGCCAAAATCCCCAGTGCAGCCGCACGCGCCATGTAGCCTGCACCGGAACAGTCCCGTTCATGGGCCTCTAAGGGACCCACCAACTGAACAAAATCCGGAACCGACAAAGACGTATTGGAGAGGCAATAATCTATGGTCCACGAGAAAGGACAGCGGATGCAAGACATCACAGGTTGCACGCAAGTGAAATAAGCAAAGCGAAAAGAAAGTGTATAGGACACACTCAGTGTCGCCAATGGCAGGATGCCGAAGCCAGCGAGGATGCGCTCACGGAGCATTTGGAGTCGACCTGGGTCGAGAAGGGCCCAAGGAGGTGCAGCCATTGCGTAGTAAACAGACCAACAGCAGTATACCAGCCGCTAAGGCGAGGATCAACGGAAAGCCACGCTGGCAAAAATGGAATGAATAAAAGCCGGTATTACACCAAAAATAGTCTGAAAAGAGGTCACAAGGCCAGAGCCCACAACTTAAAAAAAGTGCAGCAGACCTTCAGTGCGTGATGCATTAAAAACACAGTGAATCAGTTCACCAAAATGTTGTGGGAGGTTAGTGTTCAAAAGGGCCTGTATTTCACTGTGGGTTCTCGCCACCTGGAGAATGAATGTCTCCCGGGCGGATGTGAGCATATTCTCCTGGTTCAATAATAGCGCCTTTCTCTGCTCAATTTATTGAAATCCGCCTTCAGAGTAGGAATGGAAGGCCAAACGGAACTATCTATGATGTCGTGCGGGGGAGGAAAAAGCACATTTTTGCAGCAGACAACCCTGTGTGAAACTAACAATATAGGGTATGTCGGCCAGCATGCCACAGCAGTCTTGGTTATTCAAAAGCAGATAGCTACCATTTGCAAGCACAGTAAAAGTAGGAGAAATAGCAGGAGCAGGAATACCCTTTAACACACAAGCAAGATTCGGAGCCGAAACGTTACAAGCTCCGTGCAATTTTATGTGTTTGCAAATAAGGGAATGACCCACAGTTGAATCGCATGACTCCCCCTTGAGAAAAACTTCCTTCCCGTCTCTAAGGCATTTATACATGAAAGGCAGGGACCAAATTTCATGCAGGAAGGCACTGCCCAAGGGCTGGAAACGGCCCACAGGATAATGTTTCATGCACAAACTAAATTCAAACAAAGAAAAAGGCAAGGCGATAACCCCATGAACTAGCCACACGGCAGAATCCAATTCCGCCACAGAGAATGGTAAGGTCTCTATTTTCTCGATATGTAACAGAGTGTACGCTGCATCCTTCATGGACATGAACTGCTGTTTGTCAGTTAAATTAAAGGGCAGGAATAAGGCAGAGGTGTTCAAAAATGCCAAGGAACTTTACCCAACTTAAGCGTTTGCAAAGTCCATGCAAACTGCATAACTGAACGCGATTGACTCTGACCATGATATAACACCGAAACATCATCTTGTACAATATCAACAACAGAGGACACAATATTCTCTAACGTGTAAATGCGGGAAGACAGGGTATTAATACTATTGTCAACAACAGCAAGCACCTTTTCCAAATTTGCTTGATCTATTTCCCGTAGACGGGAAGCAGCTTCAATTTGCGAAAGCTTCCAGAGTTCATTATAAGTTTCATAAATGAATCTCTTAGGTCGTGGACCACGAGGCCCCAAAATAAAGTCGGACAGATCAATGTTACCTGATAGGAGGGATAAATGCTGTTTAACAGAATCTAGGGAAGAGTCCTGCAACCACTGTTTACATAATTTACCAACAGAATATGTTGTTACAGTACGAGAGTCAGAAAACCTTGGATCTGGCCTATCCTGTTTGAAACCAGGAACTGAGTCATGAAAACGCAGTTGGCAGGCATTAGATGCTATCGGCCAAGCCAACCAGAGTGACTGAACAAGCGTAGAGACATTAAACGAATTGTTCTGAAACAGAGCTTGCAAAATTGTAAGGGACACATTGAAATGCAAGCTCCCGTTGGGAGTGGAAGACAATGCAGGAATGGAAGGTGCATTCAATTGTTTGGAAGTCGCCAAACCCCAACACGTAGTTTGATAGATGGTATTATTCAGAAATAAAATCTGGGCCGGGATAAGGCAAGCACGGTACAAGGCTTCGGTGCCTTGCACCTGCCATTGTCATAAGGTTTCTGCACATACAGAGCTATGCACAGGATAATAGGACCTCGGAATATAGTGGTGAGCCAACCATAAACCTTAGCACCCAAAACCCCAACCCAACTAGCCTTAGCGTCCCATTAGCACCAATGTACCAATGCTTAGACAACCCAGAACACGGTATCTCTCTCTCAGGACTCGCAGAGGCAAGAACACTCTTTCGTCACATTCGTACCTGTCCACAACATGCGTATGAAGAGACACTGTATAGGTTAAAATGTTTATTTCAACTTACGTGCTCTAAGGTACAGTACACGTGTCAGTACTAGTAGCATAATACATAAGAACAATATAATCAGCATAGTTACTACTCCATAGAATACGAACGGGGAAAGCATCTCATAAAGCAGTGGATATATGTCTAACTAACATTACCACCCTCCCCGTGCTGGAAGCCAGTTTATTATAATAATAGAAGACCTTTGGGCTTTGACTAGCGAACCCCCATACCTCAGTCTCTTGATGCAAAACTACATCAGCAAACAATCACAGCTCTTCTCCCTGGAAAGGTCATCTCCAAGTGCTATCTTAGAGCAAGCGATCGCATTATTAAAAGCACGCTAATTTCGCAATGGCAGCTGTACATGTGTTATGTCTAGGTGCGAGGGACGGGCCAAATCAGTAGGAACCAGGGAGTTGTTATTCGACCTTGTAACTGTTGTTCAGACTGAGCCCAAAAGGGAACAGAAGAAAAGGTGAGAAACAGAATATGCAGACTGTTGTAGAATAACTTGGCAATAACAGAGGGCGACAGAACAACATCCAATAATAACGTGCGCAAGAGTCATCATGGCAGCCAGGCCTGCGGTAACGTAGCCAGACCGGCCAGGAGGCCATGAGCCACAAGACACCCTCCCCTGGACAGTCCATCGGCCACGACGAAAATGAAGACAGAGTTCCAAATACCTGAGCAGAATAGAGGCGGTCCATTAACAACTAACGGCAAGGCAATCAATCCAAAAATGTGAAAGAGCAGAAAAATGCTATACCGTCCAGAAGGACATCATTGGAATCGTCAAAAAACGTAGACGCCATCCAGTCCAATAGGTCAAAGCTGCAGGAATGGTCTTCAGAGTATGGAGCATCCAAAAGCAATGCGGGACAGCTTGCGTGATATTCAATATAACTTTGTTGTAGGAGAAATAGCAGGAGCAGGAATACCCTTCAGGACACATGCAAGATTTGGAACTGAAACGCTACAAGCCCCGTGCAATTTAATATGTTTACAAATAAGCGAATGACCCACAGTTGAATCACAAGACTCCCCCGTGAGAAATACTTCCTTGCCATCTCTAAGGCATTTATACATGAAAGGCAAGGACCAAAGTTCATGCAGGAAAGCACCACCCAAAGGCTGGAAACGGCCCACAGGATAATGCTTCATGCACGAACTGAACTCAAATAGGGAAAAAGGTAAAGCTATAACCCCATGAACTAGCCACACCACAGAATCTAGTTCTGCTACAGAGAACGGTAAAGGATCCACTTTTTCAATATGTAACAAAGTGTAGGATGCATCTTTCATGGACATGAACTGCTGTTTGTCAGTCAAATTAAAAGGCAAAAAGAGGGCAGTGGTGTTTAACAAATTCCAAGGAACTTTACCCAACTTAAGAGTTTGCAAAGTCCATGCAAACTGCATCACTGAGCGCAACTGATTCTGACCATGATACAACATAGAGACATCATCTTGTACAATATCAACAACAGAGGATACAATATTGTCTAATGTGTAAATGCGGGAAGACAGGGTATTTATACTATTGTCAACAACAGCAAGCACCTTTTCCAAATTTGCTTGGTCTATCTCTCTAAGACGGGAAGCAGCTTCCATTTGGGACAGCTTCCAGAGCTCATTATACGCTTCATAAATGAATCTCTTCGGTCGGGGACCACGAGGTCCCAAGATAAAGTCAGATAGGTCAATAGTGCCTGATAGGAGGGATAAATGGTTCTTAACAGAGTCTAAGGACGAATGTTGTAACCATTGTTTACATAATTTACCAACTGAATACGTGGTCACAGTACGAGTTTCAGTAAATCTTGGATCAGGCTTGTCCTGTATATAACCAGGAACTGTGCCATGAAAACGAAGTTGGCATGCATTAGATGATATGGGCCATGCCAACCAGGGTGACTGTATTAGTGCAGAAACGTTAAAGGAATTGTTCTGAAACTGAGCCTGTAACGCCATAAGGGACATATTAAAACGCAAACTATCATTTGGAAGACTCGACAAGGATGGGATGTTTGGCGCATTTAGTTGTTTAACGGTAGCCAACCCCCAACACGTGGTCTGATAAATGGAAGCATTTAAAAATAGAATTTGGGCTGGGATAAGGCAAGCACGGTGCAGGGCCTCAGTGCCTTGCACCTGCCATGGCTTCGAACCCCAAATTGATTTTAAATCCACTGTGTCTTTCCAATATTCATAACCACCCACCGCCAAGGCGCTCAAAAAGGAACCCGAATATAATAATTTAGTATGGGTCAACATTATTTTCTGAGTCAATGGAGTTTTTAATTTAAAATAATATGACCCAGGGTTCGATCGATTAAAATCAGTAAAATAGGTGAATTTATTTCGAAGAGTCTGGGAACTACCTGGTATGGGGTTTGGGCAGTGTTCCCATTGGGTGTAAGTAACAGGGCTGCGTAGTGCACTTGGTTTGTGGAGAAAATGATTGCCCCAATGCTGGTAGCAATACAAATCGGCATAATTCGCAGAATTCATATACAAGTCTTCAGCATTAAAAGAGGCATAATATTTTAAATCAGCAAACAATGCTTCAACTGCATGCACATCCCAATCATCAGAATGAATATTACTTTTACTACATCACCCATCGAGACTCGAAGGACATTTGGTACATTAATAATTTCTGTCGGGCCATGTATTTGAAAGTTTACCGCATCCCATACGATGCCATCAGCAACTGGAAACGCTGAAATGTTCACAAATGTGTGGTCACGCTTCATGATGTGTGAAGAGGAATGTGGAGCCAAAGTTCCAGCAACACTGTTCACAGCAGAGCGCTCAGGTAAATAGTGACCATTGATGAGTAGAAAAAACACTGTGACAAAGCCAATGGACATGAACAAAAAAACCAAGAAAAGTACCATCCAAATATATGTCCAAGGTGGAATCAAAAAATTGTCTCTAAACCAGGATACATAAAGACTAAACTTGGACGGGACTTGTGATGAGTTGGAATCTGAATCAAAAGAATAACGTGTCGGGCTCAGTGGCGTTGTTGGTTGGTGTGCCACCGACTCTGTGGCGGGATAAGTATATTCGTCCTCGTCTATGCAGGGTGATGCAGGGGGTTCAAATATATTTTCAGGCAAATCAACCATCTCCATGGTAACATCAGTGACTGTTCGTGCAGGCGTACCTCGAACGCTTGTCCGATAAATGGCAGGACAAGAGACCGCTGGTGTGACACTATTTAAGATCGGCCAGATGTTGTAGCTTGACATTTTCCACTGAGATGTATCTGTTTTCCTTGCGACCGGGAAGCGGTGGTAAGATGACTGTACGTGTTCCCTTCAAGCCTAGCACTGGAACCGGTGCACGAAAAGAGGGGCCGAATTCTTTTTGTTCTCCACCTTCTCTCGTACCAGGTCGCCAATCTTCGGAAGCCAGCCGGCAACCGGAATCTGCAAAGCAGGGTCTGTGGCTGAAGGCAAATGTGCAATTGCTAGTTTGTCTCGGGCTTCTTGTAAGTCCTGTAACATAGTAGAATGATTATCTACATCAAACTTGGCGGATTGCGCCGCCATGTCTAGACCATCAAGGTCAGGCACAAACATTCGTATGCCAAAGAGCATTTTGTAAGGGGTCCGCCCACCCAGAGGCCTTCTAGGGAGATTATTAAGTGCACGTTGAACAGTATACAAGTGGGCCAGCCAGTTCCTGCCAGTACCTATAACTCTAGCTGTCAAGGATTGCTTTAAGTCACGGTTCATTCGTTCAACGATAGAGTTGCCCTCAGGCCTATACGGAGACGAAAATTTCACCCACACCCCTAAGGAGCCCATTGCGTCCTTGTAAGCCTTAGAGGCAAACGCTGGACCTTGGTCAGAATGGAAGGTGCCGCATGCAAAAATTCCCACAAAGACTCGCAAATCCCTAATGACATTTCGTGCGTCAGCACTCCGTTGTGGCCAGACCCAGATGAACCGTGTGCACGAGTCCACTGCCACTAAGATATATTTATAGGCAGTGTCTGAAGAAAATGGACCGCAGTGATCCAAGTAAACACACCCAAAGGGTCTGTTCGAAATCGCAAGCGAGGTCTGCGGTGGTCTTGTGACTGTTGAAGGCTTGATCTGTTGACAAACGTCACAGGAAAGCACATAAGTACGTGTATCTTTGTATAAACCACGCCACCAGTAACGCTGCTGCAAAATGGAAATTGTCGCAGACACACCAGCATGCGCCGAAGCCATGCCTTTGTGTGCCGCTGCCATCAAGGAAAGTTCTGGGTCCGCGTTGGGGATCAGCCGAACCCCAACGTTAGGTATTGTTACATAAGGAGCCTGATCGGGACCTATCTGGTAAGAATATTTAGAAGGGAAACCTCTAGGGTAATTAATTCCTTCTTTTGTTGCAGCAATAGCTGCCAAGATATCAGTGTCTATTTTAGACATGGATCTAGTAACTGCTGCTACTGAACACGTGAGTACTGCTGATCTGGCAGCTTCATCTGCCAGACTGTTACCAACAGCGTGTGCGCCCACTCGCTGATGGCCTAGGGTGTGAACCACCTGTGTGAGTGGCAGACGTCTTTGTAAATCTGCCACCCTAACCCAAAGCATTTTATGCTTGATTGTGTTGCCTTTAGCGTCTCTATAGTCGTTTTGCGACCAAAAGAACAGATTGTCATTGTATGATTGAACACAGTAATAAGAATCGCACACGATTAAAGTGGTCACATCAGGATTTACGAACTCAAGCGCAAGCACCAAGGCACGCAACTCGGCCAATTGTGCGGTACTGTCCCCGAGTGCCTGTGTATGCACTACAGTGGATTTGAACTTTCCGTTCACAAACGTACCTGCAACAATAGCACATGCGGCTGAATAAGCATGCTTGGAACCCGTGGCCGGTTGTGCCGAACCATCGGTGTAGATCACACAGTCGTAATCCTCAAGCGGCAATAAGGACAAAGGAGGAGGATGAATGAATTCATACTGTAAAAACTCCTGAGTCTGGAGAGAAGAGTCGAAATGAAAGTGACATCCGGAGATGTCAAAGATGTTGCCCATTGAATCCAACGGGGGTGCAAAGCTTTAGAGTTCGGAACACTTGCTTTAGTCACTGCCTCTAGGGCAGGATAGGGTGTCACCACCAGAATGCGTTTTCCCTGTGCCAGTGCGCGCTCCTTCAGGATCGCCATTTGCACTGCTGTTAGCACTTTCTCCACAGATGAGAACCGCATTTCTGCAGAGGTGTATAGATGTGACTTGTATGCGATAGGTACTGTGTCTCCTTCATTAAAGGTTAAATACGTGAAACCCACTGCCCCTGGAATGATTCTAATCACCAAGTTTGTGTGGTTATCACGCGTCAAAAGGTATTTAGACTCAAGAAGGTCTGTCTGCAGTGATTGCAGAATGGAGGTATGCTCCGGAAGCCAGCAAGACTTCGAAAAGGTAGGCTGTATCAAGGCATACAGTGGCTTGATACGCTGGGCATATTCGGGAATGTATGTACGTCCGAAATTCAGAAAACCCAGCAAAGACTGAAGCTTCTTCAGATTTGTAGGAGGGCACAAAAGTGCACATTTCTCCAGAAAATGGGGGCTAAACCCTTACCTTCATTGTTGAGCTCATAGCCCAAGAACAAAACGGTAAATTCAGCAATATGGGATTTTGCAAAGTTAATTTTGTATCCCTGAACCGCAAATTCAAGAATAATGCGGTCCACTCGCGTCAGATGCGGAAACAATTCATCGTCTGTCAGATAAATGTCATCCACATACGAACAGGCGTCTGGATCTATGCCGTCTAATAAAGAGACAACACGAGCGGCAAACACTCCTGGACTATTTTTATACCCCATAGGAAGACGCCTGAATTTGAACATTTTACCACCGGAAGTAAAGGCACACCATTGGCCACTCTCCGGGGCTAAGTTGTGCGTGTAGAATCCATTTGAAAGGTCAAGGGTCGTTTTGTATTTTTTACGAACAAGACTGTCTACAAGCGCAGAACTATGGGTATTTTGCACCGCAAAGGTCCGACAATGAGAGTTCAAATGCCGGTAATCCAATACTAAATGGTACGATCCATCGGGTTTAGAAACCGCGAAAAGGGGATTGTTCATAGGTGATACACAGGGTTCAATTACTCCCTGATATTCCAACTGTGTCAGAATTTCGGAAACGGGGCCTTTGGCTTCACGTTTTATGGGATATTGGGGTTGTGGCTGCGGCAACGATCGCAAAGGTATTTCATGGGGGGGAGATTCTTCGTCCCAACCCACGTGATTGCGGAATAACGCTGGAGCCAGGGACACAGCCCACTCTGCTGCAAGAGCCTCTGCTTTGTCTTTTGGGACATGTCGAGAAAAGCTCGGAAGGATTACCTCCTCCCCTTTACGCGCAGTAATTACGAATGGGGGTGGCCAATCCGCCTCTGCTAATAAAATATCATATGAAGAGGTCAGATTTTCCCAAAAATACCTTTAATTACTCGCTGTATATCACCTTCAATTTGGAGGACTATATTAAATAGTCTGTCAGGGGTGCCACTCTGGTGTCTGCTGTTTCAACAGTAATGAATGTTTCAGTTGCTGTCGCCTCCATATGAGGACGTAGCGCCTCCCGCACTATGGTTACTTCGCGGCGCTGTCTAGGAGGGTTACTGCCCACGTCCAATTCAGGAGTCTCGTTCTCACCGTCTGTGGCATATTTCGCTGTTACAGCGGCAACTTTTTTCTTCTGAAATTGGGGTCGAAAACGTTGAACGTCTTCTTCTTTCCTCTGACTTGTTGTCGAGGCTGGTCTCGTCCCTGTGGAGCCTCACGGGCCCTTCCTCTATCCTGGCGGTCTCCTCCACCGGCTTGTGACGAAGTCTGTGCCTGTAAAGAACGAGGAGAACGCGTATCAGGGATCTGAAACCTATCCGGTGACTTAATTCTCGCTCTATCGCGTAAATCATAAGTACGTTCAGAAGAAACTGAAACCGGGGATGCGCCTCGCAATCCCTGCTTTGTCTGTTGCTTACCCTGTTTTTTCAGCCTCCAGCTCTTTTTAGTGAAGACTGGTTTCTCATCCTTCTCAGATTGAGATTTGGTTTGTTGCTGTTGTGGTTGCGATTGTGTTTGCAGTTTAGCAAAGGCTTGTTACCCAGGCTGTTTCTACCAATAGTTTTGTAAGCCTGGGTAATAATTTTCGGTAATTCGCGAGGCTTGTCCAATTCTGGGACCAAAGCCAAAGCGCTCGCTACTTGAAAGTTCACTGCATCGCCCTTGACATTCGCAAGGATCAGTTCAGCTACTACTTCAAACACTCCCACTAGTCTCATCCCTAATTCCACTGCCGCTTCAGGGCCGTGTTCATCCTGTACTTTTTAATTACAGAGGGGAGAACTGTCATGGAAGGCGTACCAAAACATTTAGAATATACTGCTGCGAATACTCTACCCCAGTTGTCACATGCTGTCAACTCGGGAATTAAGTCTTTTGGCAAACTAATCGTCAAAATACGATGTTTATCCACTGGAGTTGTATGTGGAAAACTGCCTCCAACTGATCAAATTTTTCTGCAAGCCAATAAGGAAAGTCGTCCTTATGTTGTGGACGTTTGCCCATCACTGAGTTCACCATTACAGGACTTATGGCAACCCGGCTGCACCAGCTGGATGGACTGCAACCCCAGGAGGGGCTCCTGGATGTTGCCTGTAACATATTGCACTAAGGCTCGATGCACTCGTACTCAAAGCCGAATACATGTTGCGCAGTTCCGCGACTGGTATCGTCATATATCGCGGATGTGGGGTGTACCCGGCCAAAACAGGCCAAGTGGCCCCATCAATAGATAAGGGGCCTAAACGAACCGTGGTAGTCGGTTGTGGGAGGGCGCCATTAAACCAAACACGGTGTTGCCAAGCCGTGAGCGGTACCTCAAGACATGAATAAGGTATATAGTTATTAGGAACTGCAGTGGCTGTATATTCATGGAACAAATCGTCAGTCCCATCCACTGCAGGAAAAGTTACCCATGAGTAGAACACCTCAAAGTGGTAAGCCGGATCGGCTTGTACCACAAAGATCAGTTCGACTCCAGCATCTGGCACTCCAGACACCCGTAAGTGTGTCCGGAGTGCTCCGCGGCTATGCGCCGCAATTTGAACAGCCATTTACGGCTAAAATACTTCGACAAACTAACAGGAGGCAGCACAAGTAGGGTTTTAATCAAGAAAACCTTTTCTAATAACTTCAAGCTTGAAAGAACCTACAATAACTGTAATATAGGAGGTATCACCATCACACACGCTTCCGGAAGCGTACGTGAGGGTTGTGTGGACAAGCACAAGTACTACTCAAGCTGCCTCGCAAGTAAGCTGCCCCACTTGTTGGTCGCGCCATGTCATAAGGTTTCTGCACATACAGAGCTATGCACAGGATAATAGGACCTCGGAATATAGTGGTGAGCCAACCATAAACCTTAGCACCCAAAACCCCAACCCAACTAGCCTTAGCGTCCCATTAGCACCAATGTACCAATGCTTAGACAACCCAGAACACGGTATCTCTCTCTCAGGACTCGCAGAGGCAAGAACACTCTTTCGTCACATTCGTACCTGTCCACAACATGCGTATGAAGAGACACTGTATAGGTTAAAATGTTTATTTCAACTTACGTGCTCTAAGGTACAGTACACGTGTCAGTACTAGTAGCATAATACATAAGAACAATATAATCAGCATAGTTACTACTCCATAGAATACGAACGGGAAAGCATCTCATAAAGCAGTGGATATATGTCTAACTAACATTACCACCCTCCCCGTGCTGGAAGCCAGTTTATTATAATAATAGAAGACCTTTGGGCTTTGACTAGCGAACCCCCATACCTCAGTCTCTTGATGCAAAACTACATCAGCAAACAATCACAGCTCTTCTCCCTGGAAAGGTCATCTCCAAGTGCTATCTTAGAGCAAGCGATCGCATTATTAAAAGCACGCTAATTTCGCAATGGCAGCTGTACATGTGTTATGTCTAGGTGCGAGGGACGGGCCAAATCAGTAGGAACCAGGGAGTTGTTATTCGACCTTGTAACTGTTGTTCAGACTGAGCCCAAAAGGGAACAGAAGAAAAGGTGAGAAACAGAATATGCAGACTGTTGTAGAATAACTTGGCAATAACAGAGGGCGACAGAACAACATCCAATAATAACGTGCGCAAGAGTCATCATGGCAGCCAGGCCTGCGGTAACGTAGCCAGACCGGCCAGGAGGCCATGAGCCACAAGACACCATGGTTTGCAGCCCCAGATTGATTTCAATTCAACAGTGTCCTTCCAGTTCTCATAACCACCCACAGTTAAGGCGCTCAAAAAGGAACCCCAATATAGCAATTTGGTGTGGGTCAACATGATTTTCTGAGTGGATGGAGAGTTTAATTTAAAATAATAGGACCCAGGGTTCGATCTATCAAAGTCTGTGAAGTAAGTAAATTTATTTCTAAGAGTTTGGGAGCTACCGGGCAAAGGGGTTGGACAATGCTCCCATTGGGTGTAGTTAAAAGGACCACGCAGTGCACTTGGTTTATGGACAAAGTGGTTGCCCCAATGCTGGAAACAATATAAATCAGCATAACTTGCAGAATTCATGTACAAATCCTCAGCATTAAAAGCAGCATATTATTTCAAATCAGTAAATAATGCTTCAACTGCATGCACATCCCAATCGTCAGAATGAATATTACTTTTTACGACATCACCCATTGAAACACGAAGGACATTTGGTACATTAATAATTTCGGTTGGTCCATGAATTTGATAGTTTACAGCATCCCAAACGATGCCATCAGCGACTGGGAAAGCTGAAATGTTCACAAATGTATGGTCTCGCTTCATGATGTGAGATGAAGAATGTGGAGCCAAAGTTCCAGCGACACAGTTCACTGCAGAGCGTTCTGGTAAATAGTGAGCATTGATGAGTAGAAAAACACTGTGACAAAGCCAATGGACATGAACAAAAAATCAGGAATAGCACCAACCAGATGTATGTCCAGGGGGAATCAAAAATTGTCTCTGAACCAGGATACAAGAATGCTGAATTTGGATGGGACAAGTGATGAGGTGGAATCCGAGTCAAAGGAATAACGTGTTGGGCTCAGTGGCGTTGTTGGTAGGTGTGCCACCGACTCGTTGGCAGGGTAGGTATACTCAGACTCGTCATTGCAGGGGGAGTCTGGGTAGTCGAGTAAGCGATCAGGCAAATCTACCATCTCGATTGCAACATCAGTGACCGTTCAGGCAGGAGGGCCACGAACATTCGTCCGGGAAATGACAGGACAAGAGACCGCTGGTGTAACACTATTCAGGATCGGCCAGATGTTGTAGCTTGACATTTTCCACTGAGATGTATCTGTTCTCTTTGCGACCAGGAAGCGGTGGTAAGATGACTGTACGAGTTCCCTTCAAGCCCAGGACTGGAACTGGTGCACGAAAAGAGGGGCCAAATTCTTTTTTGTTCTCCACCTTCTCTCGAACCAGATCTCCAATCTTCGGAAGCCAGCCGGCAACCGGAATCTGCAGCGCAGCGTCTGTGGCTGAAGGTAAATGTGCGATTGCAAGTTTGTCTCGGGCTTCTTGTAAGTCCTGTAACATAGTAGAATGGTTATCTACATCAAAGATGGCGGATTGCGCCGCCATGTCTAGACCATCAAGGTCGGGCACAAACATTCGTATGCCAAAGAGCATTTTGTATGGGGTCCGCCCACCCAGAGGTCTTCTAGGGAGATTATTAAGTGCACGTTGTACGGTATACAAGTGGGCCAGCCAGTTCCTGCCAGTACCTAAGACTCTAGCTGTCAAGGATTGCTTTAAGTCACGGTTCATTCGTTCAACAATTGAGTTGCCCTCAGGCCGATATGGAGACGAAAATTTCACCCGCACCCCCAGTGAACCCATTGCGTCCTTGTAAGCCTTAGAGGCGAACGCCGGACCTTGGTCAGAATGGAAGGTGCTACAGGCGAAAATTCCCACAAAGACACGCAAATCCCTTATGACATTTTGAGCGTCAGCACTTCGTTGTGGCCAAACCCAGATGAAACGTGTGCACGAATCCACTGCAACTAAGATATATTTATATGCAGTGTCTGAAGAAAATGGACCGCAGTGATCCAGGTAAACACACCCAAAAGGTCTGTTAGAAATGCAGAGCGGGGTCTGTGGTGGCCTTGTAACCGTGGAAGGCTTAATCTGTTGACAAACGTCACAAGAAAGCACATAAGTACGGGTTTGTTTGTATAAACCACGCCACCAGTAACGCTGCTGCAAGATGGAAACAGTCGCAGACACTCCAGCATGAGCCGAAGCCATGCCTTCGTGTGCTGCCGTTATCAAGGAAAGTCTGCGGTCCGCGTTGGGAATCAGCTGATCACCAACGTCTGGTATTTTTACGTAGGGAGCCTGTTCGGGACCTAACTGATAAGAATATTTGGAAGGAAAACCCCTAGGGTAGTTAGCACCTTCCTTCGTCGCAGCAATAGCTGCTAAAATATCAGTATCTATTTTAGACATGGATCTGGTAACTGCTGCGACTGAGCACGTGACTACTGCTGATTTGGCAGCTTCATCTGCCAAACCGTTACTGACAGCGTGTGCGCCCACACGCTGGTGGCCAAGGGTGTGAACCACCTGTGTGAGAGGCAGATGTTGTTTCAAATCTGCCTCTTGAACCCAAAGCATTTTATGCTTAATTGTGCTACCTTTGGGGTCTCTGTAGTCGTTTTGTGACCAAAAGAACAGATTGTCATTGTAAGACTGAACACAGTAGTAAGAATCGCATACAACTAGAGTTGTCACATCCGGATTAGCGAACTCAAGTGCGAACACCAATGCGCGCAGCTCGGCCAATTGTGCAGTACTGTCTCCTAGTGCCTGAGTATGCACTACAGTTGATTTGAACTTTCCGTTCACAAAGGTACCTGCAACAATAGCACATGCTGCTGAATAAGCATGCTTGGAACCCGTGGCCGGTTGTGCCAAACCATCGGTATAAATAACACATTCGTATTCCTCAAGCGGTAGCAAGGACAGAGGAGGAGGATGAACGAATTCATACTGTAAAACTCCTGAGTCTGAAGAGAAGAATCAAAGATAAAAGTGACATCCGGAGACGTCAAAGATGTTGCCCATTGTATCCAACGGGGTGCAAAGCTTTAGAGTTTGGAACAATTGCCTTTGTCACTGCCTCCAGGACAGGGTATGGTGTTACCACCAGAATGCGCTTTCCCTGTGCCAGTGCGCGTTCCTTTAGAATCGCCATTTGCACTGCAGTCAAAACTTTCTCCACAGGTGAAAAGCGCATTTCAGCGGAAGTGTAAAGATGTGACTTGTATGCGATGGGTACTGTGTCACCTTCGTTAAAGGTTAAGTACGTGAAACCCACTGCCCCTGGAATTATTCTAATCACCAGGTTTGTGTGGTTGTCACGAGTCAACAAGAATTTAGACTCAAGAAGGTCTGTCTGCAAAGACTGCAGAATGGAGGAATGCTCCGGAAGCCAGCATGACTTCGAAAGTTAGGTTGTATCAAGGCATACAGTGGCTTGATACGCTGGGCATATTCGGGAATGTGATACGCCCGAAGTTCAGAAAACCCAGTAAAGACTGAAGTTTCTTCAGAGTAGTAGGAGGGCACAAAAGTGCACATTTCTCTAGGAAATGGGGGGCTAAGCCCTTACCTTCATTGTTGAGCTCATAGCCCAAAAACAAAATGGTAAATTCAGAAATGTGAGATTTGGCAAAGTTAAACTTGTAACCTAAAACCGCAAATTCTAGAATAATGCGGTCCACTCGGGAAAGATGCGGGAATAATTAGTCGTCTGTCAGATAGATATCATCGACGTACGAACATGCATCTGGGTCTATGCAGTCTAACAAAGAGACAACACGGGCAGCGAATACGCCTGGACTGTTCTTGTAGCCCATAGGTAAACGCCGGAATTTGAATAATTTACCACCGGAGGTAAAAGCGCTCCATTGGCTACTCTCCGGGGCCAAGTTGTGCGTGTAGAATCCATTGGATAGGTCAAGTGTAGTTTTATATTTTTTACGAACAAGACTGTCTACAAGCACAGAACTATATGTGTTTTGCACCGCACAGGTCTGACAATGTGAGTTCAAATGTCGGTAATCCAAAACTAAGCGGTACGATCCATCGGGTTTAGAAACCGCGAAAAGGGGATTATTCATAGGTGACACGCATATTTCAATCACTCCCTGATATTCTAACTGGGTCAGAATTGCGAAAACGGGACCTTTAGCTTCCCGTTTGATGGGATATTGGGGTTGTGGCTGTGGCAACGACCACAAAGGTATTTCATGGGGGGGAGAGTCTTCATCCCAGCCCACGTGGTTGCGGTATAACGCTGGAGCCAGGGACACGGCCCACTCAGCTGCTAGAGCCTCCGCTTTGTCCTTTGGGACATGACGAGAAAAGCTCGGAAGGATTACCTCCTCCCCTTTACGCGCAGCAAGTACGAATGGGGCGGCCAATTCGCCTCCGCTAACAGAATGTCATACGAAGAGGTTAGATTTTCCCCAAAAATCCCTTTAATAACACGCTGAATGTCACCTTCAATTTGAATAACAATATTATATAGTCTGTCAGGGGGTGCCACTCTGGTGTCTGCTGTCTCGACAGTAATGAATGTTTCAGTTGCTGTCGCCTCCACATGAGGACGTAGCGCCTCCCGCACTTTGATAACTTCCGCGGCGCTGTCTAGGAGGGTCACTGCCCACGTCCAATTCAGGAGCCTCGTTCTCACCGTCTGTGGCATATCTCGCTGTTACAGCGGCAACTTTCTTCTTCTGAAACTGTGGGCAAGAGCGTTGAAATTCTTCTGCTTTCCCTCTGACCTGTTGTCGAGGTTGGTCTCGTCCCTGTGGAGCCTCTCGACCCCTTCCTCTATCCTGGCGATTTCCTCCACCAGCTTGCGTAGTTGTTGGTGCCTGTGAAGAACGAGGAGAACGCGAATCAGGGACTTGAAATCTCTCTGGAGATTTAATTCTCTCCCTATCGCGTAAATCATAAGTGCGTTCAGAAGAGAAAGAAACCGGGGATGCGCCTCGCGACCCCGGCTTCTTCTGTTGTTTACCCTGTTTTTTCAACCTCCAGCTCTTTTTAGTAAAAACTGGTTTCTCATCTTTCTCAGATTGAGTTTTTGGTTGTTGTTGCGATTGTGTTTGCGATTTAGCAAAAGGCTTAACTCCCAGGCTATTGCGGCCAATTGTTTTGTAAGCCTGTGCAATAATTTTTGGTAACTCGCGCGGCTTGTCCGGATCCGGGACCAAAGCCAAAGCATTAGCTACTTGAAAGTTAACTGCATCGCCCTAGACATTCGCAAGGATCAAATCAGCTACTACGTCGAACACTCCCACCAGTCTCATCCCTAATTCCACAGATGCTTCAGGGCCATGTTCATCCTGCACACGTTTAATTACAGAGGGGAGAACCGTCATGGAAGGAGTGCCGAAACACTTCGCATATACTGCTGCGAATACCCTACCCCAGTTGTTGCATTCTGCCAACTCGGGGATTAAGTCTTTTGGCAAACTAATCATCAGAATTCTGTGTTTTTCCACGGGAGAGGTATTTGGAAAAACTGCCTCCAGCTGGTCAAATTTTTCTGCAAGCCAATAAGGAAAATCATCCTTACTTTGTGGGCGCTTGCCCATCACCGAATTAACCATGACAGGACTTATGGTTACACCGCCTGCTCCAGCTGGATGGGCTGCAACTCCAGGTGGGGCTCCCTGGATGTTGCCTGTAACATACTGTACTAAAGCTCTATGCACTCGTATCAAAGACGAATGCAACTTACGCAGTTCAGTGACTGCTGCCGTCATATAACGCGGATGTGGGGTATACCCGGCCAAAACAGGCCAAGTGGCCCCTTCAATTGATAAGGGGCCTAAACGAACCGCGGTAACCGGTTGGGGGAGGGCGCCATCAAACCAAACACGGTGTTGCCAAGGCGTGAGCGGTACTTCAAGGTTCCTATACGGTCTATAGTGATTAGGAACTACGGTGGCTGTATATTCATGGAACATATTATCAGTCCCATCCACCGCTGGAAAGGTGACCCAAGAGTAAAACACCTCAAAGTGTTAAGCTGGATCTGCTTGTACCACAAAGATCAGATCGACACCCGCGTCAGGCACTCCATACACTGTCAAGTGAGCCCGGAGCACTGCGCGGCTATGTGCCGCAATTTGAACAGCCATTTCAGGCTAAAATTTGTCGACAACCTAATATGAGGCAGCACAATATAGGGTTTTAGTTAAGAACCTTTTAACAACTTCAAGCTTGAAAGAACCTATAAAAACGTCAATATAGGAGGTATCACCGTCACACACGCTTCCGGAAGCGTCTGCAAAGGGAGTTGTGGACAAGCACAAATACTACTCAAGCGTCTCGCAGATAAGCAGCCCACTCGTTGGTCGCGCCATGTCGTAGGGATTCTGCACATACACAGAGCTATGCACAGGATAATAGGACCTCGGACTATAGTGGTGAGCCAACCATAAACCTTAGCACCTAAAACCCCAACCCGACTAGCTGTAGCGTCTCATTAGCAACAATGTTACCAATGATTAGACAACCCAGAACACGGTATCTTTCTCTCAGGACTCGCAGTAGCAAGAACACCCTTTCATAACTCACTCATACCTGTCCACAACGCGCGTAAGAAGAGACACTGGACAGTTTAAAATGTTTATTTCAACTAACGTGGTCTAAGATACAGTACACGTGCCAGTACTATCAGCATAATGCATAAGGATAATATAATCAGCATAGTTACAACTCCATAGAATACAAACGGGGAAAGCATTTCATAAAGTAGTGGATATAGGGCTAAATGACCTTACCACCCTCCCCGTGCTAGTAGCTAGTTTATTATAAAAACAGAAGACCTCTGGGCTTTGTCTAGCGAACCCCCATACCTCAATAGCTAGATGCAAGGTTTACATCATCAGACAAGCACAGCTCTTCTCTCTGGAAAGGTTTTCTCCAAGTGTCTCTAACCGTGAAATCACAATATTAAAAGCACACAAATTTCTCCAGGGCAGCTGAACATAGTGTTATGTCTAAGTGCGAGGGACTGGCCAGATCAGCAAGAACAAGGGACGTTGTTTTTCGACCTTGTACATGGTGTGCAGACGTAGCCCAAAGGGAACAGGAGAAAAGGTGAAAGACAAATATGCAGACAGCTCTAAAATAGCAGGGCAGAAGCAGAGGCTGGAAAAACAACAGCACAAAGTAACATGCGCAAAAAGGCATCATGGCAGCCAGGCCTAAGCCAACGTAGCAAGGCAGACCAGGAGGCCACAAACCACAAGACAGCACAAATCATCCAAATTATCTCGTTATTGAAATGGGTTCCACTATCTGTTTCTAAAGTGACTGGAAATCCAAATCTAGGGATCAGTTCTCTCAGAAGTAGTTTTGCGACGGTTAGACTGTCATTTCTTCTCATTAGATAGGCTTCCACCCAGCGAGAAAACAAGCAAACAACAACCAACACATATTTCAGCCCGTTGCATGGGGGTAGCTCTAAGAAGTCCAACTGAAGTCGGATGAATGGACCTGCTGCTTTTCCAATTCGTCCCCAACTAACAACTGTCTTCCTGCCTGGATTCTGCTGCTGGCAGGTGACACACCTCTGGCAAAGACACTCTGCAATGACCCTGAACTTGGGGTTATACCATGACTGCTTGAAGAGCCTGATCATTGCATCTCTTCCAGCATGTGCAATTCCATGGTATACCCTTGCCATATGGGATAGTAAACTATCTGGCATGACTGGTCTTTCGTCTACATAAACCCACACTTCGTCCTCAGCTCTCTTTCTGCAGCCTGAATTTTTCCAAACTTCCTTTTCTTTATCACTTGCCTCTTCCTGTAACTGCCTAATCTCATCCCAAGTTTCAAAAGAAGAAGAGAACATAAGATGGCAATTGGTATTTTCCTTTTCAATCCCTCTGTTTAAACCTATCACATTTCGTGCATAGAAACGCACTACTTGATCTGCGTATCTGTTGCTCCTTGTCACATAGTCATCTCCTGACTTATGTGCGGAACATTTGACCACTGCAATTCTTTTGGGCAATTGTAAAACATCCAATAAATCCTTTACAGTTTTGCTGTTCCTTATAGGGGAACCTGAAGAAGTCAGAAATCCCCTTTGCATCCATAGCTGCCCAAAATCATGGACAACCCCGAACCCATATTGACTATCAGTAAATATGGTTACCCTCAGGCTTTTGGTAATTTTGCACGCTTTAATCAGAGCTATTAATTCAGCAATTTGAGCAGAGTTTACCCCTTTTAGACAGGATGCTTCTAGAACTCCCGCTATGGTGGAAATAGCATAGGCAGTACACAATTCTCCCTTTTCATTTCTTAAACATGATCCGTCCACAAACATCTCACAGTCTGATTCCTCTAATGGGACGTCCTCAATATCAGGCCTGGGTTTTGTGCACAACTCTGTCACATCCAAACAATCATGATCCGCCTCCTCTCTCACTTCCTCACAATATGAATTCGGCAAAAGAGTTGCTGGATTTACTGTAGTACACCTTACCACGGTCACATTTTCAGCACCCAAAATCACTCTTTCATACTTAGTCAGCCGACTAGAGGTCATATACTGTGTCCTGGTGCGTGTCAAAAGGATCTCAACTGAATATGGCACAAACACCTTGATTGGATGTCCCATTACAATTGTTTCACTCTGTTCCAGATTCACACAAGTAGCAGCTACTGCTTTCAAACAACCTGGTAACGCTACAGCCACTGAATCCAAAGTAGCGGAGAAATATGCTACTGGATGTCGTGACATCCCATGTTTTTGAGTTAAAACTGAAAGTGCACACCCATTTCTTTCACAACAGTATAATGCAAAATCCTTTGCATAATCTTGCATTCCCAATGCAGGTGCTCGACAAAGACTGTTTCGCAGTTTAGTAAAAGCTTCCATACTTTCATCATCCAACACAATCGTATCTTTCACATCTTTTATTGTCAACTTTTGTAGAGGTTTTGCAATCACTGAGAAGCCACTGATCCATTGCCTACAGTATCCAACCATTCCCAAAAACATTCAGACTTCTCTCTGAGTTTTGGGTGGGCTCATCTGTTTAATCACACTAATTCTTTCTGGTGTCACCTTTCTGACTCCTTTTTCTATTTTGTGTCCTAGGTACTGGACTTCCTGTTTACAAAATTGCAATTTTGCTGGTGACACTTTGTGTCCTCCCTCCGCCAAATGGTTCAGTAAGGCAATGGTATCTGTCACACATGCCTCTCGTGTCTTTCATGCCACTAGCAGGTCATCAATGTACTGAACCAAAACTGAATTTCCTGGCATGACTAAGGTCTCTAGACACTTTTTCAAAATCTGATTAAAGATTGAAGGACTCTCTGTGTACTCTTGAGGAACTCGGCACCATGCTAAAACACGGTCTCCAAACCAGAATGCAAAAAGATATTGGCTTTCCGGATGTAAAGGAATCGAGAAAAATGCTTGGCATAAATCAATCACTGTGTACCATTCAGAATCACATGGGATTTGGTAAAGGATCACTGCTGGATTTGGCACTACTGGACAACAGGGTACTACCATTTTATTAATTTTTCTCAAATCCTGCACTATTCTATATTTTCCACTGGGCTTTTTAATTCCTATAATAGGCGAATTACAAGGACTACTCATTATTGCTTTTAGAATTCCCTGTTCAATCATTTGGTCAATCATAGGAGTGACTCCTGCAATTACTTCTGGATTCATTTTGTACTGGGGTGTGTTTGGATATACAGCACCCTCTTTTACTCTGACCTGAATTGGATCTACATTTGTCATTAGGCCAATCTCCTTTCCTGTAAAGTCCCATACATCCGACCTTACTGTACTTTTTAATTCATCAGGCAAACTCTCTTCTGTGAGAAGTGAAAACAACTCATCCACTTCTGTCCCTTGCTTCGCTAACATCATTTTGAATTCGACATCCTCATCAGGTGTCTGAAATGCAATACCATCCGGCTTACAATAGATGGTACAATTCATCTTACACAATAAATCTCTTCCCAAGAGATTTACTGGACTCGAGTCACAAACCACGAAACGATGCATGTCTCTGAAACTCCCAATATGAACTTCTATTGGATTTGTGACTGGTGTTCTAATTTGCTTGTTTGAGACTCCTACAAATTGGATAGTTTCTCCCGAGAGGGGTAGGTTTGGAATTTCTGCTGCTCTCACAGTAGAACGGGTAGCACCAGTGTCCACTAGGAATGTAATATCATTACCTTCCACTTTTCCGTCAACAAATGGACCTGACTGATCTACCGCTAAAGATGCGCCAAGTACGCACTCTTCCTCCCCCATCAGGCACCGTCATTGAGATGAGTCTGAATCACTCTCCTTGCACTGCAACCAGTATTACGGAACCATTTGCACATTTTGATTCTTACCAACTTGGTCACCTCCGTGAAATCCAGTGTTTGCACTGTACCTTTGCACTTGAGCATTCACATTATTGGGCATAGGAGCTTGTGGCACCTGTAACTGTGGAGCAACTACCAGCTGCTGCTGCTGATTCACACCCACCTCATTCTGCATCTGTGGATTTAAATTTTTATTTACCCCATTATTCTTTTGAGCAGATCTATACTCGTTCTTCCAATGTCCATACTTTCTGCATGCATGACAAGGAAATTTCTTCCTAGCTTCTTCGTTACTCATTTTTCCTCTACTGGGTACCTGACCATTTGATTCTGACCATTCATCTGGTAACCTGTTTGAGAATTATTATTTACTTCTTGCTGCTCTGCTACCTTCACTTGTGCCCACATCATTTTCTCTTTTAACTTTTTATGTCTTGATTCAATGTCATTACTACAATATTTTGCATACCTTAAGATTTCGTCAATTGTTTTGCTCTGCCAACAAATCAAATGCTGCTGAATCATATTACTAATATCCGGTTTTAATCCAAACACAAAACGATACACAAAATGTCCCATATCTTTGTCTCCAATGTTCTCAAACCCGCTGTATTGTTTAAATACCTGTAACAACCTTTCATAATAAGCATGTTCTGACTCTTTTGGTTCTTGGGTCATTCTGTCTATCTTAACCCAATCTGTTTCTTTAGGGGAAATTTTCCCTTTCAAGAAAGTGATCACCTGATTGTACTTTTTCATCACCTCATCGGATGGTGCACCTGTTTTAAGATCTCTAGGGTATTCTTCTTTTGGCCAATCAACAGTAATTTTACATTCTGTCCACAAATCAGCTGGAACGACAATCTCAAACAAAACCATCTAAATCTTTTAACAAAACCTTTGAAACTTTCACAAACCTCTCTACCTGTTTATAAAACTCAACTGGTTTTTCTCTTAACCTGGGAAAATCATTCGTAAAGGATAATATATCCTGTCTTGTCCAAGGAACGTGAACATATCCACCCCCTGGAACTTCTCTCATCGGACACACCCTTTCAACTTGTTCTGTCTCTCTTAATGGAAACATTGATGTCTCCTTCCCAGTTGCCCCTTCTTTCTTCTATGTCCATCTACCTTTCCACCGTTCAACATCTCCCAATTTTTTCTGAATATTCATCAACTCTTTTATTTGCAATCTTTTCCCAGACGCATTCAAACTCTCCGCGGGGCATATCTACAACAACTTGCGATAAATATCGCTAACCGCGCTTAGCGCGGTTTTATTTAATGCCGGCTATCGTTGGATTTTATCGCCCGGTTAGCACATTATTAACAACGCTTATCACCAGGGCGATAAAAAATCCAGCAATAGCGGCGTTTTGGGGGGATATCGCTGGAAATCCAGCGATATAACTACAGAGATAGGGAAATCCTTGTAGATATGCCATGGTGGACTTAGCCTGATGATCCACCTCCCATTAAGGGGATGGCTAAGTCAGGATTTTAGGAGGTGTTAGAATCCGGCGAAAAGCACGCTTAGCGTGACTTTTTACATCGTTAAGAGGTTGCGGGCCGCATTGTTAATATCGCGATGTTCAGTTAGCGACCTTTTCCGTGATGTTTCCAGACGGAACGCCTACTTTGCATCTCATTAGCGATGTATATCGCTAAGATGCGTAGCATCACTGAAATGGCTGCTAACATGCGCTAATGCATGTTAGCGCTGCATTGTTAATAGGGCAATGGGATTTTCGCCGCTTTAGCGGCAAAAAGTGCCGCTAAAGCGGCGATAATGCCCTTGATAATATGCCCCTAAATCTTTTTCAGTGAAAGCCAGTCTGCATGATTTCTGCAACACCTTTGTCTTCTCTATGTCTATTCCATATTCACTAGCAGCCTCTGCTATTTTTTCATGAAGATTTCTCGCTCTCCATGTAATACTTTTACACAAAAACAACAGCTCTTCATCTCGGTAAGTCCCTAGTCTATCTGGACTTATTGTACCAATAATCATCTCTTCCAAATCCACTTTAAATTGGCTCACCTTTATACTCTGTGCTTGAGGTTTTCGCTTTCCATTCCCTTTATCCAATCATTCAATTCCTCTGGAGAAGGACCTGCTGAACTTTCTGTCACTGAAATAACATTCGGCCCTATTCTCCTTGGATCTATTTGTGTACTTCTTCTAGGGGTTTCTGTTATCATCTCACAAACAGGAAGATCTAACAAAGTAGTATTAGTGACATTCCACTCCTGTCACTACTTCTTGGAACTGTCAATGTATGAACTTTTGATACATTCTGTTTTTCCCCATACAATGGAACTACGGGACCAATTGTTACCGGTACCGTCAATGCTTCTGCATTTAGACTCAACTGGTTTATTTTCTGGATCTGTTCTACTCTTGCCTTATTTAATAAGTCCAATTCTTTTTCTCTTACTACCCTAGCTATTTCCGTAACCCGTGGGGTTAATGGAGTTCCCATTTGTGGTGCACTCAGAGTCATTTCATCTGAATTTTCTTGGTATGGCGGAGGTCTTTTGTTCATAATATCCTCCAACAACTCATTATCAGAATCGTTTGAATCATCTCTTAAACTTGAAGTTTCTATATTTTTCTTTTTCTCTTTACATTTGCCTCCTGTCTGATCTTCAGCAACCAAAACTGGGTACAGACCTTCGGTTACCACAGCTCTCCTCCATCTTTTCATTGTATCCTCTCCTCTCTTCTCTCAAAAGGGTACCTCGGCCCAAAACCTCTGTATCTCCTACCACCTCGATATCTCTCCCTTTCATATGCTTCTACCTTCCATTCATCTAATGCTTCATACTGTGTAGGTCTGGGATTTGGCTCTAATGAACTCATTCGATTCCTCAAATTCTACAAAATCCTCATATTAAACGAACCATGCTGTGGGAAAGCTATAACACCATCATCCTTTGTATATTCCACCCAATTCTCTAACCAAGTACACGTATGGTATCCTCCCTCCAACATCATATAAGCAGCTGGCGTTCCTGGAGGTGGAACAAGAACTCCCTCTCTAGTCACTATTGGTTTATCTTTCTTAAAGAAATTCTTTATTTTCTTTAACAACTTCATTTTTCTGACTCTTTACGCAAACGTACCTCAATAAAATGCACAAGGAAAACCTTTCCGTATTCTAACTATTCTATTTGTCAGTTCTTGTCCAATACCAGCGCGACTCACACCAACCGTCCAATCACGGCTCTCTACGTGTCTACTATTTCAACCAATACTAGCGCGGTTCACACCAACCAGCCAATCAGAGCTTACTTCACGCTTGCTGTCTGACCAATGCCAGTGCGGCCTTTTGTGACGTCAGTATTTCTCCTTCTACTGATCCTACCTTTACAAAATAATACGCAATGCATTTCTAAATCTTTTTAATCAAAATTCTTGTTAGTAACAACATAAAACAATGCTACCTTGTCTGCTCCTCTAAATAAAGAGATAGTTCTTCACTTCAAAGGAGAAATTCTTTACTTCAAGTAAAACAACGACCAGCACTATTTTACACCCAAACAAGCTACAGGTGGACTTGGTACTCCTCTAGGGATAAGGCCAAAGTTTTGCAAGAGGACTTTTTGGTGTAGAAGAGGTCTTGGTACTCCCCTGGGGGTAAGGCCAGAGTTTCAGAACTGGACCCTTCACTATTTCAGACACTCTACTTTCATACGAAATTGTCCCTAAATATAACACCTACAGCCTTCCGCCGTATAGTATTATTACAACTGACAAAGTACTTCTGCAGTGTGATTTCTTTATCCACACTCTTCTTCTGCCTACTTCAGGCTAAATTCCTCAGGTAACTCCGTACCTGTACTTCTAGACAACATAGAACAGGACACTAACTTTTCATGTTAAGAACATATAATCAATAATCAATAATTATTATCAAACTAATCAATAATTAAACTGTCCTCTGCTACCAGAAAACTGATCCAGCGCGACACTTAATCAGGGATCGATACTCATCAATAACTCATACAATGGCCCATACACATTCGCCCAAGTCCCTGATGCGCTGGAGGTCAAGTTTTAATGACGTGAATTATTTTTGGTTCCTTCACAGATTCATGTTTGACAAGTCTAAATACATAACTAGACCTGTATATCAACTCTCTTTCCTCTCGGTCGATAGACCAATTAGTTGAGTAGTTGATGGTAATAATAGAACTAACTGACTATCTAATCAGCTAAATAATCACAGACTCTCAGTAAATTTAATAAAGTTTTATCTCAATTGATAATAATAATAAGTGGTTAATGCTCATCGCATACGCTTACAATGCAAACAAAGAATCTCACATAAGAGAGAAAAATCAATCAACAATGCAATGGGGTCAAACTCATCTACAATATTACGATATGCAACTGAAGGAGTGGATAGATGAAGAGACATAAATTTCAGCAAAATAATGCGAAACAATTTACAGATGACGGAGTGGATAGATGAAGAGACATAAGTTTCAGAGACATAAAATACATTTGCAAATAATTATGCAAAGTACGAGTCAGAGAGGTAATACAAACCCAAAGGAATTCAGTGAAATACCACCCCTTGGCCAAAGGAGTAGTGGGGTCTCCCGAAATAGAGCCAGGAGACAAAGATTTCCAGAAACGGGACAGGATAGGGACAGGAACACCTAGGCCTCTCTGCAAACCGACGGACAGCGACGCATCACCCTTCTCTCCTCAGCATCCGACCTGAGGCTCTCCTCTCTCTCCCTCTCTCTCTAAACCACACCCCCAAAGGCACCCCAGTTATACCCTAAAACCTACATGTCCGTCCCACATCATTTGAAACATTTCATGTAATACGACAGTTCATTGGTGGATTCGGGAGGTGGTTGGTCACACCATCGTGATTTCATTCTAAATTACTATAGACTATTGTTCCACTTCCCTTCTCATGACCTAAGCTTTGACTCGTTCATACATTTAATACATGTATCTATTTCACTACTTTTCTCATAAAGTTCTCAGTTTTGTCCACGGAAGAAGTTTGAATCCCACGGTCAGTCTCTTCTTTTGGCAGACGAACAATGCACTCTGTGCAGAGCATCCTTGAACTCTTGTCCCTCCTTTGCGACACTCAGCACTTCTGTTTGCTTTGGTAGGTCATTCTCGCTCAATTTTCAGCCCCTCCTATATCCGGCTAACTTAAGAATAATGGAGGCCCATTTCAGCTCACTACGGCAAATAGAACATAAGCATTCATTAATTACATAGAAATGCACTTTTCACTGTTTACCACCCACCTTTGCACTATCCCCTGTTACATGTTTTCCTAGCAGGAGCTTAAGGCAAAAGCGGCATTATTCATTAATTTTAAAGCAAGATGCAAGATGCGAAATATAAAATGCAGCTTAAACATGCATTAATTCTGTTTCTTTCGAAACGCATTGTAGTATGCGGCCTCGTTCTTTCATGCATTAGTTCACATTAGTGCACACATGCGCAAAGCGGTTTCCCTCGTGTTCATGTGATTTGTATGTTAGTTAGTCACTGCACACTGTTAGTATGTATTATGGGGGTGTTAATCCGAGCAGGTTTCATTTTGCGAAACCCTGCTCCATCACTACCATACAGGAAGTTCAGACAGAAAGACTAATAACGTTTGAAGATTCTAGTATACGAGGTAATGGAGTTACCAACAATGGAATGGAACTCGTGCCTGTTGAAATTGAACAGCAACAAAACACAAATGAAACACAGATCTCAATTTGGCCTAATACAAATATCTATGTGAATATGTCTCAAAACGAGTCATATGCCAGTTCTACAAAACCTGCTGAGCTACCAAAGATAGATCGAACAGCATCTGGGTACTTAATCGATTTTGACACCTTTTCTCTGGATCCGAGTGACCCTGAGTCACCGCCAGCTTTTGTTTCCCACAAATAAAAAATATACGATCTCTACCTTTGGCTGAAAAATACTTACTTTGTTTCTCCCTGGCTCACAGCTCTGGATAGCAATTGGTCTACTTTTCCTAGTCCTTTGGATAGGTGTAGTGACTGTCTTTTTCCTGCTCCTAAATGGACACTATCTCCTAGAACGCTTCCAATACCACATGTGAACTTGGTCTTGAAACCACATACATCATCTCATCGTGAACAAAGAGACCTGTCCTTTGTGAACATTACAGCAGTTCCCGTTCCTGAAGGAATAGTTTGGGATAGGGTTTCATATGATGTATTTGGTCCACACAGAACTTTTGAAAATACCACATTTGTTTAAAATTCCTTTGAACGGTATGATCACCTCCAGTACTTTCTTAGATTATTGGGATTTTGAAACTGTAAACTCTATGCTGTCTGATTTAGAATAATCTGCTGCATTCTCTAGTAAAAAATTGTATGATGATACACCTGATTTTGACACCATGTATTGTTACCAACACTATGGTCATCATTTCTTGCACAAAGCAAGTATCCCACATAATGTTTGCACTTATCATCAATGGGAACATTGTCCAACACCACTGAAAGGTAGTTCACAAACTTATTTTTCTGGGTTTAACACTTCAGACCTGACATCTTATTATTATAAGGTGATGCCTACACTTGCAAGGAAAAATATGCTCACCAACACGAAACAGATATACTCTGCTTCCTTTATTTCCCAGCTGTCTTTACAGGGTTTCAACTTTTGGAAGGACTCCATAGCATAGACACAAAATCAGTCTGGGGGACTAAAGATTGGCAAGTTCAGGGAACTGAGGCATTATTTAGAGCATGTCTCATACCACAGCAGATTATCTTCCTGAACAACACAGTGCAACAGACTTCCTGTCTTGGACTAGCCAAGATTAAGGACTTGAACACACCTCGGATTCCCTCACTCACACACTTTGAGGGGTGGCATAACAATACACAACATAGTGAGGATACGCTAGATGACATTATACAGGATGGTTCATACAATTCTTCAGACCCCAATTGGAAGGGATGGTTGGTTTGGCCTATCGACACAAATAGGTGTCATTCAAGATTCAGGGGTACCACAAAAGGGTTTAGTATCCATAGGCCTGACCAGCGCTACGTACAACGAGAACACTCAGGGGTTGTGACATCTTACAGTGTTGGGAAGTTATGCCTAGAGTGGCTAAAAACCTCAACACTGTCCCAAATGAAACAAAACTTGTCCTTGCTATCACATGACATGGATCTTAGGGATTTTTTGTTAGGTCCCAAGAAACCACATCAGAAACGCTTTTTATATGCTATTTATAATGAAGTATGGAAAATCTTGCAACAGGAGGCTGCTGCAAGATTACGTGAGATTGACAGGATTAATCTAGAAAAGACTTTGGCACTGGTCGACAATGGTATGACCACACTAACATCCAGGATTTATTCACTGGGCAACATTGTGTCTTCTGCAATAGATATAATTGAACAAGATTTGTCTATTCTTCAGCATGGGCAATCGCAATTGCGGTCCATTCTATTATTGAGCTGGACGCTACACTCATTGCGCTCTGGTCACGTGCCCTGGCGGTATATCAACAGTACATCTCTGTTTTCTGCATATAATCTAACAGAAAGGCAGACAACAATGGCATGAAGAGATGCAAAGTATACAATGTTGCACATTGAAAAATTAGACCAATTACCTTTTACCATGGCTGAGTCACCTTCCACAGAATGGTTAATCCATGGCCATATTACACTGCCAGTCAGAACATTCCAATTTCAATATTGTCTGCAGTATCACCAAGTAGGCAGGTATAAAGCGTTGGGTAAGGAATACATACATGAATCTTGGGAATTACCGTACAGATTTAGATGCAGGAATGGGGACACTGAAGACTTTCACAATGGTTCAGACTGTGAGAATTCATTAAGTGGGTCTCTAATTTGTCAGGATAGTATGCTTCACGGAGCTAGTAATGCTTCGGTTGCAAACCTATCATGTCACTTGAAAGGATACCCAGCTGCCGTGATTCATCCAGTGTTCAAACTGCTCTCGATTGGGAGTTATTTGATGCTGAATGATCAAGGTTGTTGTGGGATGCTGCCAGGCATCGCATATCTAGTAACAATAAGTTCCAGGGTTACTTGTTGTATGCAAGTATTGTTTCCACCGTCCAGGGAGGCGCCACTATGGCCTTCATTGAATGTTTCCCTCATATGGTTTGATTCTCAGAGCAGAATGAAAGCCATACTTTCACAGAAGGATATGGCCCTAACCTCAGCCTGAGAGACTGTTGATCTCCAGGTTGCAAGGTCTTTGGCTGAGAAACAGGCATTAGTCTGAAAAACTTCCCACTCCATTTCAGAGAAATGGGAAATTGTATCTTTAACATGTCTGATACGAGTGGGATAGTACACCTATTTAAGAGCATAGGTTCCGGACTATACAGCACCTTTCAGACGATCTTCTGCGTTATTCGATTATTTATACACTCCCCATTAGGAAGCATTTTTGGAGGGCTTCCACTGGTCCTACTACTTGTAGTGGGTATCCTGGTCTTAATTTTCCTGCTACGCAATGGACCTCCCAGTTTCCAAAGAGATGGAAAAATCACTCCTTGTGCGATGCTGCCGTGAACGCATGGTACTCCATCTGGGCACACCTCGGCTTCCTGAGCTAAGCGAGCATTGGTTCCTATTGTTCAGATCAGTCTGGGTTGACTGCGTCTTACCTGTGCTCCGCTGCCTATTCTGTGGATACGAATGCGTGTTGGACATATGTCTAACACTTCAATCAGTTGCGCCTCCGGACGTGGACGTACTGCTGGACCCATTAAAAGCCCACATAGTGCAGTGTCCTTAGCGTATTCCAATGTTGATGATGGCATTCTGAGAGCCACCACGGGATGCTTCAGCTCCTGTCAGATTGGACACTGGCTCTAGCACAGGCTCACAGGCATCGAGTACTTCCTCAGCAACGGCTGTGGGAACTGGAGAAGATCACCTTTGCTCCATTGACCTGATCCAAGAGGTGTTACAGGGTCCATCGTATGCGAAAGCAAGCAGCAGTGATATTGCATCTCCCACACAGGACACATAAACATTTGGCTCTCCATGAGATGGGAACAATTCGGCTTTTTTCCAAAACAACCCAAATTGGAATTCAACAACATCTTCCTTGTTTTATTTTTTCTCTTGCTCAAACTAAGCACTATGGCTTTTGGCGTGATCAGTTGGTCTAACAGTATATTGACTATTTAGAGGACTTATAGAGCTTTTCTAACTTTTGCTTTTTTTTAACACATGCCATGTTTTTAGATGTTTTTATACTCATATTTTAGCAATGTCTCCTATGTTTTAGACAGGCATATTTGAGCATTTGTTAATTTTGTCATCCAGTTGGATGAGGGGTGGGTGTTATGAGCCCCAATATACCCCAATATAGGCCTAGGTAGTTACACAATCTTTTGCCTACATTTGTCCTACCTTGCTCTACATAATGGCTCTGGTGCTGACCTTTTACTTCGTTAAGTGCTGAATAAATGTTGTGTGGTTTTCTTCGAAAACTAGCCTCATTTATTATGCATGAGGATTCTTAGTATCACAGCAGGATTACCATCTTTTGCATAATAACTCTGTACAAGAGTCACCACTATCGTCAGCCTTGGCCGACAGGCCCACAGTACAATGACACATCTATGTAGAACCCCTGAAGGTACCTTTCGGGTATATAAGTACCACATCTTTGCTGGGCAAACCAGAGGAGAAGCTTCCATGCTGACACAAGACGCTGAAGTCCCTGCACTCAGACACTCCAACACGCAGTGGTCTGACATCCCTCGCGGGGTGTCCAACTCGAGACCAAGACGTGGTCCTTCGTTCTCTCCCATCAGGTAATGGGTTTGGCTCTTTCCTAGGGGGATTCTTGGCTATACACCTACATTCATGCTAGGTACACTTAGGTACTTCTAGTTAGGGTTTGCATCTTAGGAGTTCTCATGATTACTGCCCTTTATCTATATGCCTGCATATATTCATTGGTTTAGCACCATGGCAGAATACTACCTCTTATTTACTCTGTTGGTGCTTATAACGTATACATCTGTTTCTGTCTAATGGTTGTTGCAGCACACGTATTTTATACTAGGATGACGCTGGTTCAATAAATGCTTATTGAAAAATGCCCCCTCCGTATATTCTGTATATTTCTCTAAGAACGAGTGAGCACGAGTGACTGAGCGAAAAGTAGTGCACTGTTTCCATGATCCCTGAGAGGTCAGTGTTGTCATGTTCGATAGTTGCATGAAACCATTTGCTCCTTGGTAAGGTTGTGGGGCTTAAAGTGGCACTGTGAGCTAGCCGGTCTACAGACTAATATTTACTTTGGGGGTGTCTGGAATCAGTCTGGACATTAATCCCTTAGTCATCTAAACGCGCAGATCATACATAGATTTGTAGGACCTACAGGCCAGTGCTGCATACTGCGAGGGTGTGGTCGCGGATTAATCTAGAAGCTTCTCAGTAATAATAACCAGCACTCACGGGAGCGGATAGATCCAAATTTATTGGGGTAAAGAGTACACACACACAGACACGTTTTGGCAACCGCCTTTCTCAATGATGGTGGGCGCGGTTTTGTGACATCAATAAATAGCATACATTTCATTCGTTATTCACAAGATACATTGACATGAATGAAGGACTTGCGAGTATCATTGCTCGCACAGTTTTCAAATTGAGGCCATCTTGGAACGTTGCAATATATTATCTTCACAGTAAATCATACCGCCTAGATCGTTGTAAATACAAAATTAGGCGGTGAAGATAGAATCAAAACCCATTATTATGCCCTGTATGGGCCCTTCTCCCCCTAGTAAGACCATTCCCAAGGGATAATGCTACATTGCCCTGTACAGGGCTAAACATCATATCTAAAAAATGGGGCAGATTATAGAATACCATTTACAGGTGGATGTCAGAAATACATCTAGATTCAATAATTCATTAATCCCATATCTGGGTACATCATACCTCAGCAAACACCATCACTCTTATGTACCACATCTCCTATGTATATTATCCTGCATTCGATCCCCTAACATATCAAGCCTTATTTGTTGCTGATCCTTCATGGCCACCTTCAGTCCTTCATGTCAATGAAATTAATCTAAATAACAAACTACTGCAACTCAAAACTCTAATGGCCTCTAGTACTACATCAAAGTTTAACTCAATGATCATTCACTACAACTTTAAAGGTGCACTGCTAGTTTCTCTCCACTATTTAACCCTGTTGGTGCTTTGGTTTGTGTATCAATGATATGATGTACCTTGATTCCAACCTGATGTATCTTGACTCTCTGTCTCCGCCTCGAATATCTTTCGGTACATGGTCCAAACAGAAAAATCTCAACAGATTCCTATTACTACCATGACAGGATTCAAAATGTCTTGCCACTGGATAAGTAACATCTGTATTAGCAATAGCTTTAAGGTGTTCGAGGATCCGTATTTTAGTAGGGTGTATGGTACTCCCAATGTATCTCAATTTGCAAGGGCACAACAGGCAGTACACTGTATAACTCGTATTGCAGTTCATAAACTTCATGATCCTCTTTGGTGTTGCAAGACCAGGTACAGCATATGTCAGCACTTTATTGCTGTTTGCATAGGCTTTACATCTGCCACATGGAAAAAGAGCTTCATGGTACTAAAAGCCGACTGTCTACTGTCCTGTGAAAAATAACTACATACTAGCTGGTCTTTTAATGACCGAACTTTTCTAAACGTTAGCAGAGGTGATTCACAAAGATCTCATCCTATGACTGGATCAGATTTAAGGATCCGCCAATTTGCTCGTAATGACCTTCTAATGTCACAAGCATTGCTTGAATAATTAGTGATCATTCTAAAGTTTTTTGGACTATCTTATTTCTTTTTACAATTATCTTTAAAGAGGTCAAGTCTTGGTTTATCTTCCACCCTTGCTTTGGCTCTGTTCAGGATTTTTGTTGAGTAGCCCCTGATTTTAAATCTCTGAATACTCTCAGATGCAGCTGCCTGAAAGTCACAATCTCTCATACAGTTATTTTTATACGCAGTAACTCGCCATATGGAATGCTATTTTTCAACCTAGCCATATGGCTACTGGTGGCATGAACAAAGAGTTCCCCGCTGTAGGTTTCCTATACAAAGCCGTGCATAACCTCCCCTCTGAAACAAAGACTCTCAGATCTAGAACGTTTACCAAGGTGCTACTGATCTCCCCCGTAAATCTAAGGTTGATCTCATTTAGGGTTAGTACAGCTAGGTAATCATTAGCAGATAGTTCCGAGCCCCTGTATATGATGAATAAATCATCAGTATACCTGCTTCAGCTAACTATATTGTTGGTCCACTCCTCATTCCCCCCAGCCCACAGATTCTTATCCCACCAGCCCACAAATAAATTCACATAGCTGGGGGTGAAGCAGGTGCCCATGGCCATACCCTGTATCTGTTTAAAAAGTTGGTCCTGGAACAATTTTTTTATTGTTTAGACAGAAGTCAACGAATTCAATCAGCATGGCATTATGCTCCATAAATTTCAAGGAGTGTCCATTCAGAAAATACCTGACTGCTTCCAGACCATTCTTATGTCCAATACTTGTGTACAGACTAGAGATATCAAGTGCCATCATCAGGAAGTCAGGTTCCCAAGTGACCCCTTCAATTCAACTCAGAAAGTCTTTGATGTCCTGAAAATAAGAAGACAAATGAATCACATGTCCAAACAGAAAATAATCACATAATTTAACATGTTCTCTGTACAGCTTCCCAGTGCAGACACTATCGGATGCCCTGGGGGATCAGTTCTGTTCCAATGAACTTTAGGTAGATAATAAAAGCTTGGTAGTCGTGAGTGAGAGCAGCTAAGAAACCAATACTCCTCAGTTTCCAAAATACCTTTATGGTACCATTTCACAATCAAATTGTGGTATTCCTTAATACTATTGTCATACTCCTTCCTCTATGCCTTGAAATAGCTGGTGGCATCCTTGAGTTGCTTAAGTGCTTCTCTATGGTAATTATCTGACGTTAACAGCTCGATGTTACCACCTTTATCTGATGGTTTGCAGATAATTGACTTATCTTCCTGTAGGTTTTTCACTGCTTTCCTTTGTTCTTTGGTAATGTTGCCCCTATTAACTTGCTTAACTTTTTGTGTCCTTAATTTCACAAGATCCTTGGTCACAGTTTCCATGAATACATCAATAGCATCCAAAGGCAATTGTGGCAAGAACTTGGACAGAGGTTTGAATGGACTTGTCGGTCCCACCTGCGTAATCCCTAGATGCTTTACTCTGTCCAAACTGTCCATTGTCTCTTTTCTATTAGGGTTCCCTTCATCCTGTAAATCCTCCAGGATGGCCAATGTTTCTAGATCATTGCCAGTTAAGGGGTCCATACATGTAGATTCCATTGTTCTGGTCCTATCTTTGTGCCAGGACCCTTTCAATTTGAAGAACTTGTGTAATTTTAATTTTCTAGAGAATTTAAAAAGATGAATCCTCATTTCGGTGTATACAAATCTATTAGTAGGACAGAACGTGAATCCTAACCTCAATACCGATTCCTCAATATCTGAAAGACAGATCTCCTAGTGCAATTCATAAACATATATAAACACAACAGTGAACATGAAACTCAAAATACAATATAAATAATGTACAATGTGAACAAGGTTACGATAAAGCTAAATCCAGTCAATACTCTAAACAACAGCCGTTAAAATGGTTATTATTTCAGTTATTCATTTTTTTCTCAGAGACTGTTGCCTACTGGGTACACCTTTAAAGCCTGCCGGGGCAGAATTTTACATCAAGCTGCTCCCTACTGGAAAGTAATGTTCAGTATATATGTTTTCCCAGTAGGAGTTAATGCCGACGCGTTTCGAGTCCCATATCGGTTTTTGGGGTTCTCTTCAGGGCTTGGGCTGGATAAAATCTGGAATAAAAGATCCAGAAATATTTATTTGTGACTTTCGTCCCTCTCCTAATCTGTTTACACAAATACTACAATTTCTTAATCAAAGTGCAAATTTTGGTACCTGTTGTGGTTCATTGTGTGACCAAACATCCTTTGTTTTGGTTCGGGATTAAAGAATATTCCTTTCAGGTTTGCGAGTATTAGTCTGCAAGTGAGGAGAAAACGGGCTTTAGTAAAAGGCTAATTGCGGAGTGTTCATTGTGAGCAATGTACCGGCGCGTGACTTACTTTCAAAGCCTTTTTGGTTCTTGTTTACTTAGTGGCTAATCAACATTATCGTCAGTTGCAGTGTATCGATTTTCTGCTGGCTCTTTCACAGATGAGGGACATCAAGCCGAACTGAACTTGTTAACTGACACGTGTTGCTTAAATGAAAGGGGACGCGCTTTGAGTGTTACAAAGTAGCCGCGTTGGCGTAAATTCTTCCAACAGCGCTCTCGGCAGCACTAAACTCACTTGTTTTCTGAACTCTTGTCTGCCTTGATGTGCTGGATGATTCCGACCAGTTGGGAACCGGATTTCCGGTTACTGGTGTAATTAACCTATCATTTCCTAGAATCGCAAAGCAATGACTTCTGGGAGTTGTGGTATCTGTAATATCGAATAGTTTAATACGCCTCATTGACAGTGTGACGGTGGCTGGTGACACAGTCTGGATTATTGTGCAATGCATTCTGGCAGTTGTAGTTTCCGGGAAGTGTTGCCCAAATGATTCGGCCTTCTTTCCAAGACCTAGCGGAGCCCAAGGCACAGTCATTTGATTCCCTATGGAGCTTGAGATTAGGTTCTCCCTATTCTGACATCTCGCTGAGGCCATTCACTGTACTGATAAACTTGAGTATCAAATACGCTTTAGCGTATTTGATACTCAAGTTTAACAGTATAGTATGAAGCATTAGAGGCATTGGAACATTATTTGGATTCGAGAATTTGTCCACACCGGGTACCCAATGATCTCATCTTGAAACTGGCAGCAATAGCAGTCAAGAAGAATTACTTCAAATTCAAAGAAATTTTAATGTCCAAACAAAGGGGACCGCGATGGGTTGTCCCTTCACACCGGAGATGGCCATATTGTATATGGCCCGTTTTGAGGCCATATATATTTTCAACCATAATCCCCACTTGGAACACTTGAAACAGTGGTACCATTACATAGATGACATGTGGTGCCTATGGAACGGCACAGAAAATAAATTGGACAGCTTTTTTCAATGGTTGAACTGTAGACATCCAGACATCCAATTTACTCTCACTAAGAGCAAAAACAGCTTAACATTCCTCGATGTTGAAGTCAAACCGATTCAAAATGAATTGATAACCACCCTGCATAAGAAACCAATGGACAGAAATACTCTATTACATTATAGGAGTTTTCATCCCAGAAGTCTTAAGGACAATCTGCCGTACAGACAGCTACTAAGGATCAGAAGGAACTGCACACGCCAAGAAGACTATGCAATACATGCAGGATCATTTTACGACCAGTTGAGAGAACGAGGATATCCCAAGAAGTTGCTCAAACATGCAATGAAAAGAGCACAGTATACACCTAGAGAATGCTTACTATCTAAAAAGGTCAAACAACACGAAGACAAATTGGTTTGCGTCTCCACATTTAGACCACACACGAACAAATTTCATCAGATTATACTAAAAAACTGTTACCTGTTACGAAATATGGAACAGCCATTACAACCACCACTGTTTGCCATGAAAAAGAATGCCAATATAGGTCAACAAATTGTACGGGCAGAGATCACCCCGACAACAAGGAAAAAAGATCTTATATCATAGTGGATCCTCAAAACCATAGTAGGGCATCATAAGTGCGTCAATTGCTCAGTATGCGATATAACAATTGAGGGCACTGTATTCGTACATCAGAACATCAAATGGACACAGAAAGAATTTTCAAACTGCAAAACAAAAGATGTGATATATGTAGTTATATGCCCCAGCCAAAAACTGTATATAGGGAAGACAAATCAAGAAATAAGACAAAGGCTTGTGGAACACCGATAAAGATAAAAACAAAAGTAGCCACCGTACCGATGGTTAGCCATTTCATGAAAAAGAATCATAGTGAAAGGGATTTCAAATGGACTGTACTATGTGTCATAAAACCTAACCCACGGGGAGAAGACACCGAGACAGCAATACTGAGGAAAGAAGCGTATTTGATACTAAAGTTTAACAGTACAGTGAATGGCCTAAACAAGATGTCAGAAATAGGGAGAACCTAATCTCAAGCTCCATAGGGAATCAAATAACTGTGCCTTGGGCCCCGCTAGGTCTTGGAAAGAAGGGCGAATCATCTGGGCAACACTTTCCGGAAACTACAACTGCCAGAATGCATTGAACAATAAACCAGACTGTGTCACCAGCCACCGCATTACACTGTCAGTGAGGCGTATTAAACCATTCGATATTACGGAAACCACAACTTCCAGAAGTCATTGCTTTGCGAGTATAGGAAATGATAGGTTAAATACACCAGTAACCGGCAATCCGGTTCCCAACTGGTCGGAAGCATCCAGCACATCAAGGCAGACAAGAGTTCGGAAAACAAGTGGGTTTAATGCTACCGCGAGCGCTGTTGGAAGAATCTAAGCCAACGCGGCTACTTTGTAACACTCATAGCTCGTGTCCTTTAATTTTAGCAACACGTGTCAGTTAACAAATTCAGTTTGGCTTGATGTCCCTCGGCCGTGAAAGAGCCAGCAGAAAATCGATACACTGCAACTGACGATAATGTTGATAAGCCACTAAGTAAACAAGAACCAAAAAGGCTTTGAAAGTAAGGCACGCGCCGGTACATTGCTCACAACGAACACTCCGCAATTAGCCTTTCACTAAAGCCCGTTTTCTCCTCACTTGCAGACTCGCAACCTGAAAGAAATATTCTTTAATCCCGAACAAAAACAAAGGATGTTTGGTCACACAATGAACCACAACAGGTACCCAAATTTGCGCTTTGATTAAGAAAGGGTAAAATTAGTGTAAACAGATTAGGAGAGGGACGAAAGTCACAATTAAATATTTATGAACCTTTCATTCCAGATTTTATCCAGTCAAAGCCCTGAAGAGAACCCTGAAAACCGATATGGGGCTTGAAACGAGTCGGCATTAACTCCTACTGGGAAAACAAATATACTGAATATTACTTTCCTGTAGGGAGCAGCTTGATGTAAAATTCTGCCCCGGCAGGCTTTAAAGGTGTACCCAGTAGGCAACAGCCTCTCAGAAAAATTAATAACTGAAAAAATAACCATTATAACGGCTGTTGTTTAGAGTATTGACTGGATTTAGCTTTATTGTAACCCTGTTCACATTGTACATTATTTATATTGTATTTTGAGTTTCATGTTCACCGTTGTGTTTATATATGTTTATGAATTGCACTAGAAGGTCTGTCTTTCAGATCAACATGTTTGACGAATGATATGAACATGCAAAAGATTTAAAGAGAAGCAAATAAATACTTCAGACCTTTTGAATCATAGAATGATCTGAGTCTGTTCAAGTAAAAGCAGCACTTTAAAGTGACGGCTAGGTGTTTTGTTGTTTAAAAACTTGTATAGGCGCTACCTATCTGCCTTCGGGCCAAACCCCTTTCCCAAAATACCAGCTACATCAAGGCATCGAGGAAGGAGTATAACAACAGTATTAAGAAATACCACAATTTGGTTGAGAAATGGTACCATAAATGTATGTTGGAAATTGAGGAGTATCGGTTTCTTAGCTGCTCTCACCCGCGACTACCAACCTTTTTATCATCTACCTAGAGTTCATAAGTGCAGAATGATCCCCCGGGGCACCCGATAGTGTCCTCACAGGGAAGTCTTACAGAGAACATGTCAAATTATGTGGATTATTTTCTGTTTAGCCATGTGATTCAATTGTCCTCGTATGTTCAGAACATCAAAGACTTTCTGAGGCGAATTAAAGGGGTCACTTGGGAACCTGACTTCCTGATAATGGCACTTGATATCTCTAGTCTGTACACAAGAACTGGGCATAAGAATGGTCTAGAAACAGTCAGCTATTTTCTGAATGGGCGCTCCTTGAAATTTATGGAGCATAATGCCGTGCTGATTGAATTAATTGACTTCTGTCTAAACAATAACAATTATTTGTTCGAAGACCAACTTTTTAAACAGATACAGGGTACGTCCATGGGTACCTGCTTCACCCCAGCTATACAAATTTATTTGTGGGCTGGTGGGAGAAGCGGGTGGCCTGGTTGGATACCAATGATGAGTGGACCAACAATATATTTAGTTGGAGCAGGTATATCAATGATTTATTCATCATATAAAGGGGCTCTGAACTATCTGCTAATGATTACCTAGCTGTACTAAACAGAAATGAGATCAACCTTAGATTTATGGGGGAGATCAGTAGCACCTCGGTAAACTTTCTAGATCTGAGAGTCTTTGTTTCAGAGGAGAGGTTATGCACGGCTTTGTATAGGAAACCTACAGCGGGGAACTCTTTGTTGCATGCCACCAGTAGCCATATGGCTACATTGAAAAATAGTATTCCATATGGCGAGTTACTGCGTATAAAAAGAAACTGTACGAGAGATTGTGACTTTCAGGCAGCTGCATCTGAGAGTATTCAGAGATTTAATATCAGGGGCTATTCAACAGAAATACTGAACAGAGCCAAGGCAAGGGTGGAAGATAAACCAAGACTTGACCTCTTGAAAGATAATGATAAAAAGAAAGAAGACAGTCAAAAAGAATTTAGAATGATCACTAATTATTCAAGCAATGCTTGTGACATTAGAAAGTCCTTAAGAGCAAATTAGTGGATCCTAAAATCTGATCCAGTCATAGGAGGAGATCTTCCTTAATCACCTCTGCTAATGTTTAAAAAAGCTTGGTCATTAAAAGACCAGCTAGTACATAGTCATTTTTCACAGGACAGTAGACAGTCAGCTTTTAGTACCGTGAAGGACTTTTTTCCATGTGGCAGATGTAAAACCCGTGCAAACAGCAATAAAGTGCTGACATATGCCGTATCTGGTCTTGCAACACCAAAGAGGATCACGAAATTTATGAAATGCAACACTAGTTATACAGTGTACTGCCTGGTGTGTGTACTTCCTGGTGTGCCCTTGCGAACTGAGATACATTGGGAGTACCATACACCCTACTAAAATATGGATCCTCGAACACCTTAGAGCTATTACTAATAAGGATGTTACTTATCCAGTGGCAAGACATTTTGAATCCTGTCATGGTAGTAATAGGAATCTGTTGAGATTTTTCTGTTTGGACCATGTACCGAAAGATATTTGAGGCGGAGACAGAGAGTCAAGACTCCTTAGGTTGGAATTGAGGTACATCATTGATAAACAAACCAAAGCACCGACAGGGTGAAATAGTGGCGAGGAACTGGCAATGTACCTTTAAAGTAGTAGTGAATGATAATTGAGTTAAACTTTGATGTAGTACTAGAGACCATTAGAGTTTTGAGTTGCAGTAGTTTGTTATTTAGATTAATTTCATTGACATGAAGGACTGAAGGCGGTCATGAAGGATCAGCAAGAAATAAGGCTTCATATGTTGAGGGATCGTATGCAGGATAATATATAAAGGGGATGTGGTATATAAGAGTGAGGGTGTTTGCTGAGGTATGATGTACCCAGATATGGGATTAGTGAATTATTGAATCTAGATGTATTTCCGACATCCACCTGTAAATGGTATTCTATAATCTACCACATTTTTTAGATATGATTTGTAGCCCAAACAGGGCAGTATTGCATTAACCCTTGGGAATGGTCTTACTAGGGGAAGAGAGGCCCATACAGGGCATAATAATTGGTTTTGATCCTATCTTCATCGCCTAATTTTGTATTTACAACTAACAATTTGGTATGATTTACTGTGATCTGAATATATTGCAATGTTCCAAGATGGCCGCACTTTGAAAACTGTGCGAGCAATGATACTCGCAAGTCCTTCACTTGCGAATAACCAATGAAATGTATGCGATTTATTAATGACACAAAACGGTGCCCACCATCATTGAGAAAGGCAGTTGCCAAAACGCGTCTGTGTATGTACTCTTTACTCCAATAAACGTGGGTCTATCCGCTCCCGTGAGTGCCGGTTATTTTGGACGGTAAGATGGCCGCCGTGTAGGAGCTCTGCCCTGGAGCTCCCGGGTTAGGGATTACCAAATCGGTAAATATCCCTTATTTACCCGCCCATCCACCACCCATCCACCGCCAATTCCACAAGGAAACTTCCAGGAATTCGACCAGGAATCTACCAAGACTGCATTCAACAAAAAGATTACCTGATGGATCCTCACAGCTATCGGGCTCTCTGCAGTCTCGCCTGCCTTCTTCGCTGCTCCATGCTAAGATCCGGCCCGACGTGCTGACTGGTAATCAGCTCTTACAACCCCTGAGACTCCGATGCGGGGTTGCACCACCGCTGGACGGGATACTCCTGCCGTGATCGGGCTCCAGGTTTGGATGTGCCTTGTCTCGTTGCCTTGCTGACTTTCGCCTACTTGAGGGGACCCGCCGGCGTGGACCTCCCTTGATCTTTTAGTCGCATTGCCCTGTCTGGAAGGGGCACGCCGGAACCGCCGAGACCCGGCTGATGTAAGACCAGCCCCAGAGTTGGGTGGGGTGGGTCCCGTGCCGATCCCAGGCCTCTCCTCAGTGCAGCCTCCGCTGTGGGCACCGGGAGGATGCGTGGCGAGCCCGCGATCTGCCGCCAGCACAGTCCGCCCACCGGTCCCGAGCCGATCCTTAGCCTCTCCACGGCGCAGCCTCCGCTGCGGGTCCCCCGGGTGGCCGGGCGGCAGCGCGGCGAGCTTATGATCTCGCGTACAAAAGGGCACAACACAACAACCGTGAGAGCCTATTGGAGGTCAGAACTAGAGAACCTGACAGGGCCATGATCTGTGTAACGACGTATACCCCTGACTCTAACCGGGTTAGGAATATCATTCGTAAACATTGGAACATCCTAAATACAGGAACTCTTAACCTTCCAAAACCCAGGTTCGCGCTATGGGATTTGCCCCCTGTTAGGGGACACTACCCTTGCGGGTCCTGTTCAGTGTGCCCACAAACTAAGGTTATTAAAGAACTGAGGTTCCCTAATGGAGTTAGTTGGAGAATGGCACACATACCAATTGCAACACTTCTAATTGCATTTATATACTGGATTGCCCGTGTGGTCTCCTTTACATAGGGATGACCTCGAGACCGGTTAAAGTCCGGATAATGGAGCACAGAAGCAATTTCAGATGCCAGAAAACTAATACTAAAATGACCAGTCACTTCAAACAGGCGCAACACCTCCCTGGCTCTTTCAATTGGGCCATACTAGAAACCCACCCGGGGATGCCCACCAATTCATTGTTCCGTTTGGAACAACGTTGGGTTCTACGACTTGCCACTGACAAGGGAGGGCTTAATGAAGATATCCCTTGGAGCCAATTAACCTAAATACTAACCTGGGCTCATTCATTTTGCACCTTATACTGTGTATTTGCTCCCAATGATATATCCCAGAGTACCTTTAGACTTTATCCTGAACTCGAGTGCGTTTCCACAACATATCGCCTAACATAAATAGCAACACACTTTATGATCCCACCAAGAGGGAGCCCCTGCACACAGTTTAGTCTAGATACCACCCCGGACTACTCATGAGATATACTAGAAAGGTTGTGTCAGCTTCAACCACTCGAAGCACTAACCATAATTCTTTCCGTGCATGACAACATTAACACAGGTATATCATGATAAGTTTTCCCTTCCATACTAGACCATGGCAACGATTCAGCAACTCACAGGTTACTAGAACCCGTTTACTTTGTCATATTAAATTAATACGAAGCGAGACTTTGCAAATGGCGCCTTCGATCACAGCTGGCCTGTGGTGTGTGTCCCGCATCAGTTGAAGGAAACCCAACATGGCGCTCAAAACAGGGTTAGCGCTCCAGTTGCAGTACTTTTTCTTCCAGGAAGTACCGGAAGTACCGCCCCCACCCTCCGCCGGTCGCTGGTACTTTTGTGAGACCCACTCATCTGGTCGGCACTACCCGGACCGGCTGAGTAAGGGGTAGGACAACTGCCGACCCGCTTCCCACGGAACAGTAAGTAATGGAATAGCTAGCTCCCTGAGTGTCTCTTATTGTGTATCTATTTTGTTGGTTTGAAGGGCACCCTTACGTTCCTTCAGTGAGCTGCCGAGTTCATTTGTGGGGTCCAATTGACCCGTACGCTTTCCATCACACCGGGTTGACTGCCTTCCGAATGGGGTGATGTGGTTACGTCGGCTCTCAAATTCCCCACGACATGAGCTGGGGTTACTCACTCTATGCGGTCCTCTTGGTTTAAACGCTGCCTTGTTGATGTGATACGAGCGCGGTGTTGTTAACTACGACGTGCACCGGGTGCAGACCTGACGCTGACCATGGTTAGTGTCGGTACAAACACCGGGGGGCGCAGACTGGTGTAAACAACACTTTTAACGTTACCCCTTGACATAGACGGGACAGTGTGTTTGCCTGAGAGATATGTACAAATAAGCATGATAAAGACACAACCAGATACCCGTGTATTGTGGCCTCCTCCTCCTTACTGCTGACTTCACCTACAGGTAACTGTACCTGGCCGTACATTTTTCAAGTACTTGTTCTCTATTTTTTACTCATCAGGACACTACACTTTAGTGTCTACACCAGCCGGTACTGATGCCGTGCGTCCTTGACCCAAATTGGGTAAGTTCAAACACGATGCTCTTCCCAGCTGCCATTTTTAATGTATTGTTATATCTTCCTCACCACTTTTAGCTCAGACTTAACGCATGCCATCAGTCACCCGCGTCCGGCATGCGTTTGATGCACCTTGGATATTGATTGGGGCACAGGCTCCTTATATAACTAGAATATTCTTACATGAATACTTAATGTTTGTTATTCTGTTTTATTGCAGGTTGTTTTTAGATCTACAGGTATCACTTTTTAGGGTGCTGTATGAGTGGTTATTACCTCACTTAACGTAGTTACTGACCACCACCGAAAAGTGTAGGTAGATCCTATTTTGGTCCTGAAGAATTGCCATCTACTTGGAATAAGGGCAAGAAACATGTTGACCCATGTCATAAACGTATAACCTCACAACTTTAGAGTGAAGATACGCGTTTTCTTTTGGTTTTAATTAGGGTGATGGCCACACTTCATTAAAATTGTTTTGAGTGGACCATCACTTCCTATTTTAAATTACACCTACTTACACATCATTATCTCCTACACTGTTCTAGGGCCCTCACACGCACTACACCCTACGGCATAAGGAATAAAGATCTCCGCCAAGAAGGCCCCATCTCGGGTGCCAATCGGGTATTGCAGCGCCGACCCGATAAGGAGCAGACCCGATGATGAAGCAAAACACCTAGCTGGCTGGGTGTGTGAGGGTCTTTTTCTGAAAGGAGGAGATTCTCCTCCTGACTTCTCGCTCTACACCACCATGTGGAGCCCTTGATTGATCACAACCACCTGCTTTAGACATTAGGAACTGCATACTATCATTGTAGAGAGTTTATGATCTGGCCTGCTTGTCGCCTACTGTGGCATCCATTAGAGGTTCGTTGCCCGGCGATGCGAGATCCCAAATGACCACAAATCATCTAACACAGTCCTGCACCCGAGCGCCGGGACAGCTGTTGCTGGCCTGGCTCTGCTGCTCGGGAGTCTCCTCCTGCTGCCCCGATCGTGCTGCCATGGATGAGGGCCGTGGCACACTGCCCCCGTTACACCGCTCAGGAACCTCTGCCAGCCGCCCCGATTTTGCTACCGTGGATGAGGGCCGCAACACACAGCCTCCTGCGACGCATCCTCCTTCCTGCCATCTCCTCAGGGCCGCTTGCTCTCATTGATGATGGGGTAAGTGGCCTTCTACTGCTCCACCCTGTTCCACTAACCGGGAGATCGGAACTTGCCATAGATGACGCCGGAGGTCTCAACAACTGAGGAGCTCCAGACAGCCTGACTTGAGGGCGGTCCATGGCGCTCTACTAAACTCAGCCGGCTGAACAATTGCATTTCTTGGCTGTGACCCTAACTTTAACTTTATCTTTAACTTTACATCTTTAACTTTGTTTATTTGAAACTTTAAATGTTTGGAACCTTTGTCTTTTTTGCCCCGGCTGCATTCCCAAGTCTGCCCGCCATTTCGTGTCTCTAGTAATCGGCATGTCTTGACTATATTTATCGACCCATTCTCAAAATGGCCGCTCCAGATGAATCCTGCTCCTTATTTTGAATCACAATTCAGTTAGATGAATCCTGCTCCTTATTTTGAATCACAATTCAGTTAAAGAAGCCCGCGGCTTTGCACCTTCACCATTTCCATCCTGATTTTGAAAGTGAATGTTGATTTTGAAAGTGAATGTTGCTCCCTGATATTTCCACTGCCTTATTCAATTTATATTATTTATCATATCCAGCATCTTCCCCTCCCATTCCTTATCTTGGACCACAATCAGTTAAAGAGACCCACGACTTTGAATCTTCACCATTTCCATCCTGATTTAGAAAGGGAATGTGGCTCTCTGATATTTCCACCGCCTTATTTAAATGATATTATTTATCATACTCAGCATCTTCTCCCCCCATTACTATCCTCTTACTCCATTATCTTAACGCGGCTCTCCCCCCCTACTGGTTCTTACTCTAATCGCTCACTTTCACCCTGCTCCTACTCTGAGTTCCCCACCTCTCTTCGCCCCACATCAAGTCTTCCCACCATCCTCTCTCCCCATTCTTACTCCATTCTCTTAACGCGGCCCTCCCCCCTCCTTCGGGTTCTTACCCCATTTGCTCACTTTCACCCTGCTCCTACTCTGACCCCCCCCACCTATCTTCGCCCCACATCAAGTCTCCCCACCATCCACTCTCTCCCTCCCCTAGCCTCCTCAATCCAACTACCATGCCCCCCCTCACATACCCCCTCATCACAACAGACTACAGAATCAATCCACAGGACTCACCCATCGCTAGACTTGGCCCGAACTCATGGTCCATCCTCTACCCGCCTAATCTCTCTAAAAACGATAAGAAAAACTTTAAACACAAACTACTTATTAGACACCATGAAACCCTATTTGTGGATAACTACCATAGCCTCTCCTCCACAATAAAAACCAACTACATTTTTTACACCAAACGTCCCTCCAAATGGAAAAGCATCTTTCTCCACCACCTCCCCATCACTAAATCATGTAAAATCCTGTATGGTTTTAAATTGTCCACCTCCCTTTCCCCGACTTTCCTCGGTGAAATAGACATCTCCATTTTCAAATCCGGTAACATCCTAATCCAAGCTGCAGAAAATCACCTCACCATCTTTGAACAACATTTCAGCACCTTATCCTACCTACTATCCATCCCACCTCCCACCTCCTAACACCTCACCCTCCCAACAGATTGACGCCCTCTCACCCTCCCCTTCTTTGCCCCCAACCCCTCACCCTTCAGGCACCTATACTGTGTGCGATGTCTCTCAAACCCAATCCTCCAACTACCCCCCCTCACTAGCAACCCTCCCTCTTCCGGACACCTCAACAGCATGCCCAGTCTCCCAAACCCTTTCGCTTTCTAATGACCTCTCCACACCCACTACTAGGCACTCCCCCTCCCTCTCTTCCTTCTGCCAGCTTCCTCCGCCGGATATCCCGATTATTCGACTGTACCAATCCCACCTTCTCCAAACTGCCTTCCCCCCTTAGCCAAGATGTTACTAGCCAGGATTTTATTTCCCCTCTCTCTACTCAAGACCCCTTATCATCTCAGAACACCGATTATAACTCTATACACTCCCTTTCCGATCACACGGGCCTCCCTTCATCCACCAACCTGAAAACACCTATCCACCACCCCCCCGGCCCCTCAACCCACACACTCCGCAGACCGCTCTCCCCGGAAAACTCAATTCCTAACCTAACACAGACCCTATCTAACATCGAAAACCACCTTCTTACCTTATCGTCTGAACTCTCCCAGCTCAGGAAAGATCTTTCCTCATCGGCTGAACTCTCTCAACTCAGAAAAGATTTTAACTCCCTCTCCTCTGAAATCCTCCTTAACCGCGCGATTTCCCCTAGCCCTGACGCACAAAACACCTCCAACCTTCAACAGTGGAGAACCTTCCCCCGCTGCAACTGTTCCCACCGACCACCCCGTGCCTCAAGCCATCTCTCCCCTTCAGACCTCCTCGACCTTTGTAACTCCCACCTCCCTAAATACCCAATTAACCCTCCCACCCCCCACTCTACCATTCCTGTGATCCTGGGGACATGCCTAATCCCTTCCTCCCCGTTTCCCCTAGACCCCCAACACAACTTACCGCTATCCAAACATGCGCTCCCCCATAAACAACCCGAAACCCCTCACATGCATGCTGGTCAATTGCCGCTCAGCTGTCCGGCATGCGACTGAAATAGCTGAAACCATTCTCAGTGAAAACATTGACATTGCCTTCCTTATGGAAACTTGGCTCAAGGTCCACTCCACACCTATCCTTGACCTACTCTCCCCCCTGGTTATTCCATACTCAGAAAACATCGACTAGATAGAATTGGAGGTGGTTTAGCTATCATCTTTAAAAACAAACTTCAACTCTCGCTTGTCAAGAACTCTGACCCTGCCACCTTTGAATACCTCGGAGCAGAACTTAAAATTCAGGGCGCCCCACCTATTCGCCTACATAATATCTACCATCCCCCTGATGAATCCCTTCCCTTCGCAGAGGAACTTTCCGACCTCCTCACCCAATCCTCACTTTCCAAATCTAAAAACCTCTTCCTTGGAGACTTCAACCTCCACTGGAATGATATCAAAGACCCTGCTGTTAATCTCCTCACGAATCTTCTGGAGATTAGTGACCTTAAACAAATTTGTCACTCTCCAACTCACATCAAAGGGGCTACTCTTGATGCCATCATCACTAATAATGATTTGTCCTCCCTTTCCAACATCATCCCCATCGACTGGTCTGACCATCACCTCATCCTCTTCACGATCACCTCTACGGCCCCCCCCTCCACGCCAAAAGCATCAAACACAAGAAATTGACTAGAAACCTTCATCTTATACCCCCCGGCGAACTAGAAACTAAACTCAAAGCCCAATTCCTGCTCACTCCCCTCTCCCATAATGCTAACGCACTCACCGAGCATTATAATAAATCAGTTACCGAGGTCCTAGACCAAGTGGCCTCTCCCAAACTAAAAGCCCAAAGAAACTTACCTTCCAAATCCTGGTTCAACTCTGATCTCAACAATGAAAGACGCTCCCTTAGACTGTCTGAAAGAACATGGAGGCAACACCCGTCCCCCTCCCATCTAGCCCTCCTCAGATCTGCTAGATCCAACTACAAAAAACACATCCTCATTGAAAAGGCCTCATTCTTCCGCACACAGCTTGATAGGGCCAAAAATAGACCTAGAGAACTATTCAGCATCGTCAAAAAACAAACATCCTCTGCCCCCCAAAAACTGTCGGCCACAAATGAGAAATGTGAAGAAATTGCAAATTTCTTCACTGATAAAATCACCAAAATAGATCAATCCTTCCTCTTGAATCCCTTCTCTCCCAGCCCACTACTTTCTTATGACATCTCTCCTGAATCTTCATCCCCATCTAATCCCCCCAAGGTCCCTCCCTGTCTCTCATCCGTTACCTTCCCACCTGAATCCAACCCTTTTCTCCCCCAGCAACAAAAAAACAATGCCTCCTAGCATAATTTTCTCCCTGTCACGGAACATGAAGTCTATAACATCATCTCCAAGCTTAAACCATCCTCTCACACCAAAGACCCTATGCCCTCCAACCTTGTCCAAGACCTAAAACATATCATCGCCCCACTTTGGACCACCATTATAAACTCATCCCTGACCACTGGGTGTGTTCCTGCCTCCCTCCAACTGGGTCAAATCACACCCATCCCCAAAAATCCCAACGCAGATCCCAACGACCCAAATAACCTCCGTCCGATCTCCAACCTCCCTCTTCTCTCCAAAGCCCTTGAAAAATGCGCCCTGCTACAACTGGATAATAACATCAACACTTTCGACCTCTTTGACTCACTGCAATCCGGCTTTAGAAAAGGATGCAGCACAGAATCGGCCATGCTCAATATAGTGGACGACATACATCACTTTCTTGACAATGGCGAGTCTTGCCTACTCATTCTCCTTGACCTTTCCGCTGCTTTTGATACAGTTAACCACACTGCCTTACTTAACACTCTTAATGTCCGCTTTGGCCTCAATGGCCATGTCCTCAATTGGTTCACCTCCTTTCTCCGACACAGAACCCAACAAATCAAAATCGAGAACTGCCTTTCCAACCCCACTTCAATCTCCCTCGGTGTCCCCCAGGGATTCATTCTTTCTCCTGCTCTCTTCAACCTCTTCATGGAACCCCTCACCCTCATTCTCAAACAAGCAGGAATCAATTACCACCTCTATGCCGACGACACTCAACTTTACTATAAGATTAAATCCCACTCTGATGTCCTACACCTCAATGACACCCTGACCAAGATCCAATCATGGTTCCACCACAATCATCTCAAACTCAACCCTAAAAAAAACGACTGCTCTCTCACCACTTCCAATTCAGTTAAATTTCTAGGCATCACCATTGATAACAGCCTTACCCTTACCTCCCACATAAAAACCACAGCCAAAGGAGCACTCTTCACTCTCCGTCATCTCAAGAAAATCAAACCCTTCATCCCGGCTGATGACTTTAAAAATGTGGTCCAATCACTGGTCCTGTCGAGAATAGACTATGGTAACGCTATCCTTGCTGGAACACCTAAAGTCCATCTTGCGCCACTCAAATCTGTGCTCAACTTTGCTGCTAGACTTATCTCCGACTACAAACGTTTCGACCACATCTCCCCCGCTCTTAAAACTCTCAAATGGCTTCCCATCGAAGGCAGATCCACCTATTAGATTGCATGTATCACGCACAAAGCCCTTCACCAAAACTCCCCATGCTACCTCTCCGACAAACTCCACAATGCGGGCTGCACCCGACCGACAAGGAGCACCAACGCCCTCATTCTTATCCCCCCTTTGTTAAAAAAGAAATGCACACAAGCTCGCTCCTTCTCTGGAAATGCTCCTTCCATCTGGAACTCCCTGCCTAAAGACCTACGCTGTAACCCTTCCTACATCAACTTCCAAAAAGACCTCAAATTGTACCTCCTCAACAAATATTGGGGTCAATAATTCCTACCTCTGACACCGTCTCCCACTCTGCGCCCTTTCGGGCTCCCCCCCTAGTGCCCTCCAATTCTCTCCCCTCCCCATTCTCCCTCCTAACTCCCCTCCCTCATGCCACACCTTCCCCTCCCCCTATGCCCACCTCCCTGCCTCTACCTTTTATTTTGACATCTAGCCTCACCCACGGCTTCCCACGGATCTCCCATTCCCCTATTCCCCTTACCCCCACTCTCCTTACCATCCCCCTCCTTTATCTTCTCCTTTTTCACTCCCTCACACCCACCCTAGCCCTATCACTTCCACCCACGTGAGCTTATTATTGATCTCTTGTAAATAGCATTCATATTTATCTGCTTTCCTTGTTATATTGGCTCTTATTGTAATGTTTTTGACCTAAAGTATAGATTACTGTACCTCCTCACACTTCTGTAAATCGCTCTGATACCCCTGGGTCTAGCCAGCGCTATATAAAACCTTTAAAATAAATACAATAAAATAAATTATTATTACCGAGAAGCATCTATATATCGATATATCAACTTCTCCGCATCAATCACGTCCTTATGTCTAACAAAGACGGGTAGGGACCACCATTGAATTGTGCAATTTGATTTGCTTCTAACTGTCCGCCATAACACGTTTCAGCCTTCCACGGCCTTGATCACATGACAGTGCTGCATTGTGGGATCTGCTTATTTAAAGTGACAAGTGCTTAGACCATGAATATGGACACTGATGACAGACTGCTAAAACATATGATTATATATCTATACATTTAAAATAAATGTATACAGATGTAAATACATACGGAAATAAATATAAAAGTAATGATGCAAAATACATCTGACCTTTAATACATGGTTTTTAAGAAAAATCCTGGTAAAATACCAGTTAAAACCTGTAATGTCAATATTTATATACTCGTACACATTGATAACTTGTATTGTATAGCGTTCCTATCTTCTAAAATTATAGCATAAATGCTCATTCTATAGCTCTTATCACAGTTATCATAACTTACTGTTAAGCAGTCTAAAGTGCTCCAAGATAAAGTGCCAATAATAAAGTGCAAATGTGAGTCACCAACTAAATAGCAATATTTACTACCTTATAAAGTGCATAAGTGCCTTAAAACCATAAATGGCAGCAGTACTAACTACAACCTTTGATAATACACCCATAGCAACACCCTTTGTCTGTTGATAGATTTGATTTTGAAACATGAACAGATTGTTGTTTGGACAAAATGTGGTCATATTAATGAGCATTTTGCTATGTTGCAATAAATAGATTGATCTGTTACTCAAATAATGGTCCAAAGCTCGAATGCCATCCTTGTGTCTGATGCTTGTGTAAAGCGATGTGACATCGAGTGACATGAGGATGTAGTCGTCTTGCCAGTCTATATCATGTATCCTCCGCAAAAAGTCACTTGTGTCCTGAATATAGGAGGGTAGACCCTTCACAAGATCTTGCAAAAAATAATCAATATAACGTGATGTATTCTCTAGTAGGCCGTTACGTGCCGATAATATTGGTCTGCCAGGAGGCCTAGTAGGATTTTTATGAACCTTAGGTATGAAATATATCACAGGTATCACTGGATGCTCATTCTTAAGATACTTCTATTCATCCATACTCAAAAGCCCGGCACTTTTCCAAGCCAATAATTTTGCATAATAATCATTGTTTGTCAATCGAACCGCTTGAACAGAACTTCTTTTATAGCATTCACTGTCACTTAATTGGGATAATGCCTCGTCTATATAATCTGTTTTTGGCCAGATAACTATGTTCCCACCTTTGTCCGAGCTTCTAATCACTATCTGGTTATTTTTCTGAAACTTGGAGATTAGTTGACGATATTACCACTACTGACTACTGAATTTGGGTCTAGTTCTTTGAAGATGATAGTTCAATTTTTTAATCTGGGCCACAACTTGCTCATTAAAAATAACTAAAGAATCATGTGGCATGATGGGATTAAACATAGACTTGGGCTTGAACGGTGTATTGGTTCTAGCAAATGACGCTGCAGGGGATGATGGAATTAAAGTGGTATACATTATAATCTCCTCGTTTGTGCAAAATTCACCGCTGTTCTCATCCTGCAAATCTTGAAGGTCCTTGAGTAATGCCATATCACCTAATGTGAAATTCATGGTGTCTGAAGCGATATTATCGGCCTGTCCAGAGCTTGTATTGCTGTTAACCTTGAGTAGGAGATATTTTCTTAGTTTCAATTGCGCATAAATTTAAAAACATCAGTTCTTGTCTGCGCGTAGTTGAAACTCGTCTCAGGACAATAAGACAAACCTAATGAAAGGAGTTGTTTTTCCGCTTCATTTAAGTTGATTTGTGCCGAGTTGATTATCGTGTTGGCATCAGGGGGACTTGGATTCATTTGCGTCTCCACCTGGTGGTTACTAGCTTCTTGCTTGCTTCGTTTCTGGTTTGCTTTTCTCCTTTCACGTCGTTTTTTGTTTCGCCTCTGCTGGTTTTGGCGTTTCTCGGGTGCAAGGTTTGTCTTCTGTCCTGGCATAAAAAATCAAGTTCCTCAGCTAAGGATAATTTTTGTTTGACTGGACCAGCTTCACCTCAATTTGTTTCAGGCTCTGATTCGCTCTCCACTGCGGAGATCAGATCTGATGTTGACGAATTGGCTTATGATGGTTTGTTGCTGACTAGACCGTTTGCATTGTCATTTCTTCCACCTAATTTTGAAATTTTTAAGGAATCACATTTCTTTGCCAAGGTGAAAATTTGCCCATTTTCGTAATCAGCTTTGTCATGCTGAAACTTATATGATTTTCTGTCTTTGATTTTATCTTCCTCTCCCCTCTATCTACCCATCATTTCTTCCCGAAATTTGGGTAGTGCCTGGACGGGCCCCATTTTTTAAGTTCCTCATTAATTGTATCTAATTGTTTTTGCAGTTCCACTCGGTCAGTTTCAGCATATTTTACCAATATTTGAACCAGCCTCCTAGAAGATTCCAAATTGCATTCTGCCCATTCTTCCATCATATTAGGATTAGGGTTGTCATAACTGGGGGCAATCATGATCCTCAAGCCCCTCGGGATCCTTCCTACGTCCTAATAGGTTTGTAGGGACTTGTGTTCCTATCATTGGGACTGTTCCTGTTTGATTAGTTTCTTCAATTTACGCAATAGATCCTTCAAATTGCCGGATCTTTCTCGTGCCGTCCCACTAGGTGCATGTGTATGTGAGCCCTGGGTAGGGGAGTTATCAAACATCTCTTCCGCTGCTGCCTCCCTATCCCGCAGCATGTCGGCGGACATTGTCCCGTAATATCACGTTCCAATGACTGGTGTGAGAATCCTTCCTAAATAGAAATTCCCCACCACGTGGCACACCTCTCAACCTGACTTCGGCAGTTTGATTTACCTCTAAAATCCTCGGAGTACTCAGTGTCCTCGGGTCAGCCGACTCGAGTCACGAAGCACTCTGCAGAGGGAAAGACTTCTCGCTGTCAGGGGGCCACCGCGTTTGTCTCTTCCAAAACAAATTATTACTTCCGACGGATGTGCCTGGCCAACCATAGAGAGGGGGTCCGTATAGGGCCGGGAGAAGTCGTCCCAGCCCTATATAGCAACTTCTCCTCTTCAATCACCTCCTTCTGTCAAACAAAGATGGATATGGACCACCATTGAATTGTGCAATTTGATTTATTTCCGACTTTCGGCCATAACGCATTTCGGCATTCCACGGCCTTGATCACATGACAGTGCTGCATTGTGGGATCTGCTTATTTAAAGTGACAAGTGCTTAGACCATGAATATGGACTCTGACGCCAGACTGCTAAAACATATGATTATATATATATATATATATATATAAATATATATATATATATACATACATATATATATATATATATATATAAAATAAATGTATACAGATGTAAATACATATGGAAATAAATATACATGTAACGATGTAAAATACATCTGACCTGTAATACATGTTTTTTTAAGAAAAATCATGGTAAAATACCAGTTAAACCTGTAATGTCAATATTAATATACCCATACACATTGATAACTTGTATTGTATAGAGTGCCTATATATATATATATATATATATATATATATTTATATATATATATATATATATATATATTCACTGAAAAAACCATAGGTTTCAGACACGTTATAGTTAGAAATTAGCATTTAAAAACCTTTGAAATTCACTGAAAAAACCATAGGTTTTAGGGACAGTTATAGTTAGTTGGACATTTCACTCGTACAAAACCCGTGAAATTCCCCGTTATAGTTAGTTCAGCTAACTATAACTCGCGCCCCCGCAATGCACTGCTGATGACGTCACATATGACATCACTCATGACATGGTCAGTGACATCACTGATGACATCACTGATGACATCTCAAATGACATCACTGATGACATCATCAAGTGACTGTGTGTTTCTATAAAGTTTAAATATTTGTAATATATATGCCAAGGTGTATTGAAGAATGAGTGGGTGTATAAGTGTCTAGATGGATGATTTAGTAGGTGCGTGACTTACTCTATAAGTGAGTGATTAAACATATCTTACTGAATGCATGGGTTAGTGACTAAACTGTGTGAATGTCTGTATCCGTCTGTCTGTTGGTGTGTAAGCGGCTGCATGGGTTTGCAAATAGCTACATGAGTGTCTACATGGGTTATTGATTGGTTGTCTGAGTATCTGTATGGGTGCCTGAGTGTTTGTGTGGGTGGGGTGTGTGTGACTGCGCATAGATGTGTGAGTGGGTGATTCACTGGGTGCATGGTTTCAAGAGTGCATCTGTGATGGACTGTATGGGTGGGTGAGTGTGTGTATGGGTGTGTTAGTGAGTGAATGTATATCTTAGTGGTACATGTGTGAGTAACTAATATGTCAAAGGCAGTATATATGTGTGTTGGAGTATATAAATGGCTATAAGTGAGAGTGTGTGATTGTGAGAGTGGCTGTATGGATGAGTGTGTACTTGTATCAGTGATTGTATAAGAGCGTAAGAATGTGCTAGTATTTGTATGAGTAAGTGAGCTGGTGTGTGTATAACTGTATAGGTGAGTAAATGGCAGTGTGATTAATTATTTGCATGACTGACTAGGTGTGTGAGTACCTCTATGGATGAGTGGCGGTGTGTGAGTGTCTATGTAGGTGTATAAGTGCATCTGAAAGTCCTGTACTGAGTGACTGTAAGTATGAGGGACTGTAGAGGTGAGTGAGTGGATGTGTGTGTAGACCTAAGAATCAGTGAGTGTGTATGTAGTTATTGGTGTTGGAGTGTCTATGGTTTTGACAATGGCAGTCTGTAATTTACAGTGGGTGTATCAAAAGTTATATTAGGGTGTGAGAAGATGCATCAAATTATCACATGGATGATGTCATTTGAGATGTCATCAGTGATGTCATCAGTGATGTCACTGACCATGTCATGAGTGATATAATATGTGACGTCATCAGGGGGAATTTCACGGGTTTTGTACGAGTGAAATGTCCAACTAACTATAACTGTCCCTAAAACCTATGGTTTTTTCAGTGAATTTCAAAGGTTTTTAAATGCTAATTTCTAGCTATAACGTGTCTGAAACCTATGGTTTTTTCAGTGAATTTCAAAGGTTTTTTAAATGCTAATTTCTAACTATAACGTGCCTGAAACCTATGGTTTTTTAAGTGAATTTCAAAGGTTTTTTAAATGCTAGTTTGTAACTATGCCTACAGAGGTAGGACATGTGAAGAAAGAAGAAAAAACGCACAGAAAGAAGCAAAAGAAATGCAGAAAGAAGCAACAGAAGTCCACAAAGACGAAGAAAAGTGCAGGAAGAAGCAAAAGATGTGCAGAAAGAACCAACAGAGGAGCAGAAAGAGGCCTTCTTTCAAAATCATCCTGTGCCCACAACTTTTTCCAACGTGTACTGGTGGTAACTGACTCTGACTAACCAGAGCCAGTGCTATGCTAAAACACACTTAGAATACAGTTAAAACACCTACATACACTAGGGAACACTAAGCGTTGGGGTACCCCTGTGATTAGCATGACCTCCTCTGTAAGTCCCTAGTACATAATAGGGCAGGGGGATTAAAACTACCTCTTAAAACGCGCTACAGGGCGCGTTTGCACAGTGGTGAATGAGGGGGTGCCTGAGGTGACATGTGTGCAAACGCGCCCCGTGGCACGTTTTAAGTTGCGGGATTAAGTCCCCTTGAATCCTGAGTGTCCCTGGGGCCCAACTAGCCCCCCAGGCACCTACAGTAAGGACCACAGAGCTGAGTTGCAGAGAGGCGTTCCGAGGCCACGCACCTTTTTTCACCTCGTTTGGGACCCCCCTTTTTTCTTGGCCCCCACTTGACGAATCACCCCGAGACTTTCAGGATAGGAGCGGACCGGAGCGCCCCACGAGTTTTTAAAATTTCGTGAAGATTCGTCAACCGGCGCCAAAGTTATTTCAAATAGAATGTTGCAGATTTCCTATGGAAAATAGGTCCTAACTATAACTATCTACTGGCGACCTCCAGTAGATAATATATATATATATAGTTATATGAGAAAACAGCTACTCGGAGCACTCACAGAATCATCATAATTTATTCAAAGCAGACGTGTTTCGACTGGATGCCTTTATCAATGCAGGCTGAATAAAATCAACACTGTGTATTCTAATTTGTTCTTTAAACGTCATGAAAATGACTGCTATTGGTGGATGCAAGCATAATTAACAACAGAGGACTTGTGCCATTGCAGCTTCAAATGCTTGTTTTTTCAGTGCCATGTCAGTGTGTCAATAAACATTACCAACAAATGTCGATACCAGAGTGTTGAAGATCATCATTCATATTCAGTTCTGAGTATCAGAATATTTCGTTGTTCCTTTAGATAGGAAAACACTGCTGGTGCTTAAATTTACTGCCACACGTTCATGTAAGATGTACCTAGTCCTTCTAATTAGACAGCATGCACCGTTGGAGCTGCAATGGTACAAGTCCTCTTTTGTTAATTATGCTTGCATCAACCAATAGCAGTCATTTTCATGACGTATAAAGAACACATGTACTCTTATACCCACTGTGATACCCACAGAGACACTTTCACTCTCACTTACACACATAGACACTGTCACACCCACTCACACACCCAGGCAGATACTCTCACACCCACTCACAGACCCACTCAGATATTCTCACACCCACTCACAGATGCATGCACTCACATACCCACTCAGAGACCCAGTCAGACACCCATGCACCCACTCACAGATCCACTCAGACACTTCCAAACCCACACAGGGACTTATACACCCACTCACTTATCAACACAGAAACTCACTCACCTGCTCACAGACCAATACAGATACTCACATAGCCACTCACAGACCCACACAGATACTCGCACACTCACTCACAGACCCACACAGACACTCACACACCCACTCCTACACCCACTCACAGACCCAGACTGACACTCACACACCCACTCACCGTCCCATGCAGATTCTCACACACCCACTCACAGAAGCACTTACACAGCCACTCACAGACCCACACACCCACTCACAGACCCACGCAGGAACTCACACAGCCATGGGAGCCGGTGAATGTGTTAATGGTTAAGTACATTGGTAATTAGGGAGTGTTTGGCTTTTATTTGAGCAGTTTTTACAAAGTAAAATATAAATAAAAAGTACAAATAGTAAATTGTGACATGGCCTTCAGATCTGTGAATCCATAGCAAAGTTACACAAGGGAGGCTGCAGATCCGCATAAAAAAAGCAATCAAATTGGGCTTCTTCCCCAGAAACAAGCAACTAAATTGGGCTTCTTCCCTGGAAAAATGGAAAGGGTTAAATAAATACTGGCCATTTACAAGTGGTATAACAAAAATAGAACATGAAAGGAAGCCTGTGATTTGGTAACTACAACAGTATAAGTAAGAGTACATGGTGAAGGTTAGCCATTTTAGCTGCTTTTGTACTGAGAGTAGAGGAAGACAGCTATAGATGTGACTTGAAATTTCCAATGAAAAGAGAAGTTAACTAAAGTTGGCCAACAGCAAACAGATTTTACAGTTATAAAATGTATGTTTAGAAATAAAGTGTGAGTATATGTAAGCTGAAAGAAAATGAGTAGCTTCTAGACACATTAGTAGAAGGCAAAATAGCTTGATGCAGAGACTACACTGGATACATTTGGCAGTAACCTTATTTGCACATGAAAGAATATTAAAATGTTTCCAAACATTACTCATTTTTTGCTGGTGGCATTTCTTCCTCCTTATCGAGTACAGGGCCAGGATGTCATTGTTGGTTTGAAAAGATACCTGCATCTATCTGTAGTACTTGCGCAAAAAACTGTATTTGTAAAAAGTTAAATAAGTCATGTTTATTTGTTTATTGTTTGGTTACAAATGTATAATAATGTGTTAATGTGTGCTTTTACATGGAACCTTTCCCATGAAAATGCTTTTTACCAGTCTATATTGATAATTGCTTGCTGCAGATGTTACTCTGCAGTAACTTGAGGAATACACAACTATACCTTTAAGTTCTCCGGGTGTCTCTAATTGGATGCCTTTAATTTTAGAATTTGTTTCTCTCAAAAAGTTATGTAAATTATCCCAGGCATACTCTGCATAACTCAAGCCAAGTTGATGCACCTAAGTTTTGCAACATACACTTCAGTTCACTATGATAACAATAGCAATACTCATTGGTCCCATGTTGGCATGCCATTAAATTTATCAAATTGTGCTCCAGCTTCTCATCTTTTCCATGAATTTTGACAACAAAGTCTTTGGCAGACATATTTAGTTGATTAACTCATCTTTTAGAATATGGTTAACAGTATATGACAGTTCAGATAAGTCACTTTCAAATATGAGATGGAATAAATATGAATACTTAGTTGAAATGTAGGGTCCTATGAATAAAATCTGGTTTGCCTATTCTCAGCTGCAGGTATTTGCAGAAGGGCATTCATCATACCGTCCACCAACTCCAGTCGGAAATAGTTGAGGAAAACATTGAGCTTTTAAACTTTTCTCTCACACAATTATTGAATTTCTTTAGCTTGGTCCATCTGATATAGTTCAATAGCATCTGCTATAAACTCTTTTGAATGCAGTGGATGGATACTATAGTGCTCATATATTTCTTTGAATCTACTTCTATCCACTTTCTCAATCTATCTCCTTGAAAGCAACATTTCTTCCTCCATGCAACTTCCATGTGCGACAACATCTTCAAATTTATATTACACATTATTCTCTTCAAGATAGAAAGTATCTTTCTCCACCTTATTTACATCCACTAGTTCCTGCAAGATTTTTTTGTGTTTTGTGGGCACACCATTCATGGGAATAACAAGTGGTTTGGATGTGCTAATGAATTTGTAAATAGTTAAATTAGTTACATTATGTTATTTGTTAATTCTTTGGTTTACATTGTATTGTAATGTGTTAATGTGAAATGTATTTGTGTACAATTCTGGGAATGTCTTCTACTATGAATATGATTGTCTTTTCCCCACTGTTCAATAATGATTCTTTTAAGAGTACATCATTTATGGTGTACAAGTATAGAACCTGAAAACAGTAAAAAAAGGGAAACTGCACCCACAGAAGATTTTTTTTATAGTGACAAGCATGTGGCATTATGAGTAACTATCTTACTTCAATCTTCACAGGCAGCTGGTTTTGTAATGACTTCTTTGGTGATGGTTCTCCTAAGGGTGCTGGAGAGGTAGACTGTCCTGCTGCATGTTGTTTCTCCCACATCATCCAGTTGTTGACCCTTTCATGATTTGTTTGAAAGTGCTTCCATATGGAAGTTGTTCCATGGGAACACTTCTTTGCAGTGACCCTGGTTAAATGATTGCCACATATATTGCAGTGCCCATATTTAACTATACTCTTCTTTTCCCCTGAAGGTATTGTAAAATGGTTTCACACATCAGTTTATTTTATTTTTGCATGTGGTGTCTCTTCCTCCTCATCTTCAACAGGTTCTGGATCTTCATCATGGATAGAAGATGAAGCTTCAGCCATTGTTTTATTTTGTACACAAAAGAGAACAAAACCAGAGCACAACTGGTTCTAAATTCTCTTTCCACAGACTTCACTGAAATAACTGTTTTTAAGTGTGGTTAAAAAAACAACTAACAGCAATGCTTCTTCACTGTGCCAGAATGCACCCATACAAAACAGTTTTATTGTAACAAGCATGTGGCATTTCGCACAGTGAGTAACCCTCTCACTTAAATTTTTGCAGGCAGCTGGCATTATGAGGACTTCTACTAGTGATGGCTCTCCCAAGGGTGCTGTAGAATTGGACTGTCCTGCTGCACCGGTTTTCTCCCCTGTCATCCAGTTGTAGACCCTTTCATGAACTGTTGTTAAAAGCGTCCACATGGAAGTTGTCTCATGTGAATACTTTTTTGCAGTGTACCTAGACAACTGCTTGCTGGAAATATTGCACTGCACATATTTAACGGTAACCTTCTTTTCCCCTGAAGGTATTGTAAAATGCTTCCAAAGATCACTTTGTTTTGTTTTAGGTTGTGCAGTGGTGTATTTGTAAATAGTTACATAAGTTATGTGTTAATAAAATGTATTTGTAAAGTTTTAAAAATATAAATTTTGATTTAACTTTTAGGTCACTTATATACCCATACAGGTACTCATACATGAACTCACACACCTATAGAGTCATTCACACAGGTACTGACACACCCATACATACACACACCCACTGAAAATCCCATACAGTCAGCCACACACCCTTTTGCACATGCAAACACCTACTTACATAGACTCATACACCAATACAGCCATTCACACACCCACTCACACACTGATACAGTCACTCACACACCTATTTATACACTGATATACCCACTCACACTCCTACACACACCTTAACAGCTACTCACACACTGAGCCATAAACGAATAAAGTCACACAGAAATTGACACATCGATGCCCAGATGAATACAGTTACTGATACATCCAGGCACTTACCAATAAGGTCAGTGACAGACCTAGGCTCACACTGCTACAACATCTGACACACCAAGGGACATACCTACACAGCCACTTAAATACCAGTTACTCTCTCATACAGTCACTCACACATCCATTCACACACACATACAGCCACTCACATACCCACTCACTGACCCATAGTCACTTACATACCAACTCAGTTGACCATACAACCAGTGACATACCTAGACACACATGGATAAAACTACTGATATACCCAGCCACACTCCGATGCGAAAACTGACACACCACGACACATACTCATACAGTCAATGACACTCCCAGTCACATATTGATAGAGCCACTTACACATTCAGCCAAACACTGATATAGTTTCTCAAATGCCCAAACGCATACTAATACAGCCAGTTACATACCCAATCACACACTCATACAGATACTACTACTCCCAATCAAACATTAATGCATCCAATAACACACCCAGGCACATACTGATGCATAGACTGACACAGCCAGGTATACACCAATGTAGACACTGACACAGCTAGGTATACACCAAAGGAGACTGTGACACACCCAGCCAAACACTAATGCATGCACGAATACACTTAGACACACACTGATGCATAGACTGACACACCCAGACATACATCAATGCAGACACTGACACATCCAGACATGCACCAAAGTAGACACTAACACACCCAGCCAATCACTAATGCATCCAATAACACACCAAGGCACACACTGACACAGACACTGACACACCCAGGCATACACCGATGCATAGACTGGCATGCCCAGGCATACAGCAATGCTGGACACACCTAAACAAACTGAAATGCATACAATAACTGCCCAGGTACACAATGATGCATACACTGAAACACCCATGGACATACTAATGCATACACTGACACACCCAGACATACACTAATGCATATGCTCATAACACACAGGAAGACACTGATGCTTACACTGACACAGCCAGGCATACACCGATGCATACACTGACACAGCTAGGCATAGGACAGTGCAGACACTGACACACCTAGGCACACACTGATGCACACACTGACACACCCAGGCATACACTGATGCATAGACTGACACACTCAGGCATACAGCAATACCGACACTGGTACAGCAAGCCAAACACTAATGTATCCAGTAACACATGTAGTCACTCACTGATGCATACACTGACATACCCAGGCATACACCGATGTAGGCAATGACACACCGAGGCATACAGCAATATAGACACCAACACACCCAGCCAAACACTAATGCATGCAATAATACACTCAGGCATACACTGATGCACACACTGACACACCCACTCTCAAAACATAAAACAGTCACTGACAGATTAAAAACACAGAGTTAACTCTTTGTTTGACCAGATGGTGGTTCTAAAAAAAAGTTTTTTCCTTGAAGGTTTTTTTTAAAACAATTAAAAAAAATATATATCTTATTTTTTATTTTTAGAACAAAAAGTGAACAGGGTTGTAAAAACGGTAAGGTTGGGGAAATGCAAAGAAGCAACTGGCTTCAGTCTTCAAAAAACATGAAGGCCCCAACTACGAGTTTGGCAGTCGTGGCGTGAGCTGTCACACCACCGCCCCGCTCCAGAACCACCATGCTGATGCCACTGCAATGAGAACATCAAAGGCAGTACCTGCATGGCATGGACTGGTGCAGTGCATGCCATGCAGGTACTGGGGCACGATGCATACAGGGGGGCACAACTTGTGTACCCCTGCATGAAGCCCATGGCCCAGAGGCAACAGGGGGCCCTGTAGAGCCCCTTTTTTTCCTCTTCACCACAGTTTTCACGGAGGAGGAACCGCCATGAAAACCGTGGTGGAGAGGAAAGTATATGCTTGGCGGGACCGCAGTGGTCCCGGCAAGCATATTGCGGCCTTAAGACTGCTACACCACCGCCAGGGATCTCTGATCCCTGGTGGTTGTGGCGGTGCAATGGCAGTCTGACCGCCCAATGGCAGTCTGACCACTCGTAATGGGGTGGTCGTACCGCCGGTGTGGCAGTGGCTGGACTACCACAGCAACATGAGTCTGGTGGTCCCTGCAACCCCAGACTCATAATCAGGCCCTAAGTGGTCACTGGAAGCCAAAAAAAACAACTAGCAGTGAGGCTTCTTCACTCTGTCCAAAAATGCACCCACAGAAGAAATGTTTAGAGTGACAAGCATGTGGCATTTTGCATAGTGAAGAACCATGTCACTCAATTCTTCACAGGCAGCTGGTATTGTAATGACTGCAGCTCATGATGGTTCTCCCAAGGCTGCTGTAGAGGTGGAGTGTCCTGCTTGAGTTGCTTTCTCTCGCATCATCTAGTTGTACACCCTTTCATGTATTGTTTTTAGGTGCTTCCACATCGAACTTGTACCATGTGAATACTTCTTTGCAGTTCCTCTGGATAACTGCTTGTCACAAATATTGAACTGCACATATTTTGCAGTTACCTTCATTTCCCTGAAGGTGCAGTAAAGTGCTTCCAGACATCACTTTCTTTTCTTGGAGGTGGTGTTTCTTCTTCCTCATCCTCCACACCTTCTGGATGTTCATCCTAGACTGAAGATGAAGCTTAAGCCATTCTTTGAAATTATCTACAAAAGTGAATAAAAATCAGAGCACCACTGTTTCTCAATCCTCTTTCTTCAGACTTCTCTGGAGAAAGAACTGTTTTTGGGTGTGGTTTAACATGTACTTGGATGGGGCCCTAATGTGCCCAATGAAGAGGCAATGTTTGGGTGTGTCATCAAGAGGATTCGTGATTCGGGTCCATACATTTGCGTACCCGTGAAAATTCATAAAACGAGTAACTTTCTTGAAAAACAGATAGAGGGTGCCATATGTATATTTATACATATGTTCACACTGAGGTCATGAATGAAAGTAGAGGGATTTTTGGTGTATCTGCGATTTGTGAATCGAGGATCCATTCGATCATGTGATCGGAATTAAAAACCATAGGATACATATAGCCCTGTCTATGGTTTGGGACCCGCAGAGGTACTGCAGAACCCCCCAAAAACTTTTTTTTTTTAAACTTGATTAATTACATTTGCAAAAACATTAAATAAGTTACAATGAATAAATATGTGTTTTAAACCTTTTAAAATGTATATAAATAATATTTTTCAAAAAAACAAAAACAATGTCTATAGTTTAAAAAAAGAATGTTTCTGAATTAAAAAGACAAATAAATAGTAGTATACTTAGTACTAAAAATAAACCCTAGAAAATAGATCAAACAACAAAACATTCATAGATATAATACTTTGAAAACAAAACTTGAAAAACCTTAGAAATGCACTGAACAAAACCAAAGGTTTCACACACGTTACAGTTAGGAATAAGAATTTTAAAAAAACTGAAAAATGTACTGAAAAAAACAAAGGTTACAGGGACGTTGTAGTAAGGGTAAGATTTCACTCGTACAAAACCATTGAAGTTCAGCAGTTATAGTTACCTGAGCTAACTATAACTTAGGCCCCAGCAATGCACTGATTATGACCTCACATATTACCTCACTCATGACATGATCAGTGACATCACTGATGACATCTCAAATAACATCACTGATGACATCATCCACAGAATCACTCACACACCCACTCACACTCCATACAACCTCTCATGCACCCACTCACACACCCTCACAACCACTCACATACCCATTCACAGACCTATACAACTACTCACATGCCCACTTACTCATCCATAGAGCCACTCACATACCTGCTCACTCACCCATACAGCCAGGCACACACTCTCCAATACAGCCACTCACACATCAACTCACTTTACCAAACACCCTCTGAAACAGCTACTCGTTCACCCATACAGCCACTTACACACCCAATCACACACTCATGCTGCCACTCACACAGCCACTCAGTCACCCATACAGCCATTCACACAACCACTCACCCAACCATACAGCTACTCACAAAGCCACCCACTAACCCATGGACCCCCAGCCCCGGGGACCTCTACCTCATCGGGGCTAAAGTTTTACATTGGAGGGGGGTCCCCCTCCTGGAGCCCTAGATGGCCCTGGGGACCGCCACCCCCAGGACTGGCTCCAGCAATGTCCTGGGCTGCCCACCCGGGGACATTGCAGTTTGCTATGACTTGGTGAGAGCATCACTCCCGCCAAGCCAAAGCAAACCCTTTGCTTTCAGCAAGCGAGAGCAAAAATGCTCTCGCTTGCTGAAAGTAGGGCATGTCTGTTTCCCTGTCCACTGTCAACTCGCTGGAGGCCCGCCCCCTTTTTTCACCACTCGGCAAACATGCCTCCTGGCATGCTGCTGGTTGGGGGATCAAGTCCCCTTGGCTGCTGAGGGTCCTTAGGGGCCAACAAGACCTCCTGTTCTTTCCAGTAAGCCCCACACAGTGGGAATGCTGAGAGGTGCCCCCCCGGGACATTGCAGTTTGCTATGGCTTGGTGAGAGCATTGCTCCTGCCAAGCCAAAGCAAACCCTCTGCTTTCAGCAAGCGAGAGCAAAAATGCTTCCGCTTGCTGAAAGCAGAGCATGTCTGTTTCCCTGTCCACTGTCAACTCGCCGGAGTCCACGCCTCCTTTCTCCACCACTCTGCAGATGTGCCTCTCAACGCACTGCTGGTGGGGGGATGAGGTCCCTTGCCTCCTGAGGGTCTCAGGACTAAAGTGGACTTCTTTCCCCAAGCAGCAGTGCACCAGGAGGCGTGTTTGCAGAGTGGTGGAGAAAGGGGCCGTGGCACCTGACGACCTCTCAGCAATCCAGCTGTGTGGGTTTTACTGGAGGTAACAGGAGGGCTAGTTGGCCCATAAGGACCCTCAAGAGCCCTTCATCCCTCAACTAGTAGGGCGCCAGGAGGCGTGTTTGCAGAGTGGAAGAGAAAGGGGCATGGTCACCAAAAACCTCTCAGCAAACCTACTGTGAGGGACTTGCTGGAGGTAATAGGAGGGGTAGTTGGCCTCAATAGCCAAGGGGACTTAATATCCCTACTAGTAGTGCGTGAGGAGGTGCGTTTCCAGAGTGGTGGAGAAAGTGGGCATGGCCTCCTGTGAGGTCTCAGCAATCCCACTGTGTGGTACTTACTAGCGGTAACAAGAGGGGTAGTTGGCCCCCAAGGATGTCCTTGGGGGCCATCTACACTTCCTGTTATCTCCACTAAGTCCCACACAACGGGATTGCTAAGAGCACTTCGGAGGCCACGCCCCTTTTTTCCACCCCTCTGCAAACGCGGCTCGTGGTGCACTACTGGTTGGGGGATAAAGTCTGCTTTACTCCTGAGGGGCCTTGGGGGCCAAGAAGCCCTCCTGGTACTGCCTGTAAGTCCTGCACAGGACCCCAGAAGCCGTTCCCCAACTTCTGCCACACTGGACCACACACCACGTTATGAGCTTTTACCTGTACCAACGGCCTGTTTTCTAGCAGCCATCCACCCACACCCCCCACGTAAATGCTAACAGCGCCCTCCCAACACATACACCACACAAGCACCAACAACTCCCACACTCCCACCGTACACCACATGCCACAGCACACCCACACGTCAACACCCACTCCCATACATGCTTCTCAACACACGATCACTCAGCAAATACACAACCGAAATATAGGTCCTTTTGAGCAGCGGAGCACCAGACATCCTCTTCATCACAGAGACCTGGCTCAACCCCTCCTCAGCTCCTGACATGGCTACGGCACTGCCAGCGGGCTTCAAGATCATTCGAAAGGACCACCTTCAAAAGCCAGGAGGAGGACTCTCAGTCATCTACAAGGAATCCATCAAATGCACATCCACAGAGAAATCCACCCCATTCATGCAACACCTGCACTTCAAGCTGCAAATCTCTAAAAAAATTCACCCTGAACTGAATACTTGCCTACCGACCACCCAGACCACGATCCACCTTTATCAACCTCATCACTGACTTTGTTGCTTCACTCACCATAGAGTATAGAGCCTACATTCTCCTCGCTCACCTCAACATTCACCTGAAAGACCAAAACAACCACTTCTCCACAGCATTCCTTGAAAGCTTGAGCAACATCAGACTCACCTAGCTCATCACAGAAGCAACACACACTATAGGACATACACTGGATTCCATCTTCACCGCAAGCAACAGCATCAAAGACAATTACAACACACAGCTCACATGGAGTGACCACTCCATCATCTACTTCCAAATCAACACACCTCAAGTAAACACCCCTGCCAGGTTAGGCACTCCAAGCCGCAGCTGGGGCAAAATCACAGAAGCAGACTGATTCAGTGTCTCCTCGCTGATCAGCTCAGCCCCAGAGACAATCTCGACATGGACATCAACAACTTCAACAACTTGATCAAGAACTGCGTGGCCTTCCTCACCCCCATCAAAGCCAAACATAGTAGATCAAACAAGCAAGCCAGCTGGTACACAAAAGGCCTCAGAGACACCAAACAACACTTTAAACAGCTAGAAAGGAAATGGAGAGCCAGCCATGACACCACCAACAGAACTACCTACAAGGCCGCACTCAGACACTATCAACATAAAATTAGAGACACCAAGAAAAAAGCAGTAGTAGACCGCATTGAATGAAGCTACAGGAGCTGCAAGGAGATCTTCTGAACCATCAGTTGTCTCAATAAATTATAACTTGTGCCCTAAAGTAGCTATAACTATTACCCTCAGCATGCACTGCTACTTACTCCACATATTACATCAGTAATTACATCTTCTATGACATCATTCATAATATAACTGCAACATTTGCAATAAAATCATTCATGAGAAAACTGTTCATGGTGGGGGCGCGAGTTATAGTTACCTTAGGGCACAAGTCATAGTTTCTTGAGATAATTATAACTATAAGTATTGAATTTCTATGGTTTTGTGCATGTAAAATCTGAACCTAACTAGAATGTCCCTGTAACCTTTGTTTTGTGTAGTGAATTTCTAAGGTTTTTTTAATTCTATTTCCTAACTACAATGTCCCTGTAGCCTTTGCTATTTTCAGCAAATATATATACATACATATATATATATATATATATATATATATATATATATATATATATATATATATATATATATAACTCCTCACTGCAGCTCAACGCTACAGTGCTCCTGAACCCTGAATGAAGAGGACTTCGGCCAGCAGTGGAGTGTCAGCTCACTTCATTTCCATTTTTGAAATTCACCCTTTCACTATCCAAAAAAGGGCTGCAGACACACTGGAGCTTAAATTTATAAAGCAATGAAGTTTATTTTAGGTTATGTAGCCATGACGTGTTTAGGGCACCTCCTTGGCCTTGCTCCGCAGAGATGATCCAAAACAGACAAGTTGTATTAAATAATAGCCCTCCTACTTAGTGGGATGTTATCTTAACCTGCTAAGTAATGTACTTTGACTGGGCATTATACCTTCCATGCCCCAGACATTAATAAATAAACTGCATGATCACAGGCACATGAATTAACAATCATTCACAAAATCATGACATATCATCACACAGAAGATCTTGCCCCAGTGGGCTCCTAATATACATGAACCATCAATGATTACATGAAAGATATATAAATGTTAAATTGAAATAACAGGCAATACAGCAACAAATATATCCACAACCAAACAATATTTCAATTTATCAGTGGTGTGGTCCAATGAGTATCTAGTTATCATCCTGAAAATGCCTTTTTGATGCCTTGATGGTAAAAAACAGCCTCGATGGAGAAAACTGGATCCCAGCAGTGGGGAGATTATGAAAGGCAATATTAGCTCTAAAGTAATTGATGTGTCACTCGATACTTAGAAGAGGTGAGAGAGACCCACCCAATGTGCACAGCCAATTCAATTCCTCCCCCGTATTTTGAACCATTGACAACTTGGTTCCTAGTATAGAATGTATCTGGATTCCAAGATCCAAAATTGTCTCACTCTGTCTCCTTCTCTTGTTGATGAAAAGATTCTATCTAGGCCAAAAAATGATAACATATTACTATTATCAAATAAATGTGTGGAGACAAGGTAAACAGGATCTTTGTTTTTTATGGCTCTTGTATGTTCTAGAATCCTCTTTTTTATGGGAAGCATAGTACTGCCCACATGTTTTAAATCAAAGAGACATACCAACACATAAATGCAGTAATCTGTAGTCGATGTTAGTGTTTTACGAATCGGTTTAGTTTCTCCTGATACAGTGTCATATTTGTTCACATATGTGCTGTTTTGACGGGCTTTGCATCTGCCACACTTTATAAAGCCTTTAATGATACTCATATAGCTACTCTCAATTTGTAGTTTTATGCCACTATGTACTAAAATGTCACCCAGGGATTTGCATTTACAATATGTTAAAGCTACATGACTTTTCAGGGTCCCCCACCAATTATATTGTTCCCTCTCTGGAAGTTTTAGTGTTGGTTCATAATCCTCCTTGTTTGATTGCTGTCCTTGTTGTATGTTGTGATAAATCTAAGATCATAGCTTGTGTTCAGGTTTTTTAACCTGGTCACATTGCCATACAGTAATGAGTCTATTGTTCTATCCTATATGTGTATAGCTGCTTCTTTCAATACCCGATAAGGATAGCCTCTCTCTAGAAATCTGTTAATGATGACCTGCTCCTCTTCCCTGTTTAACGTTCTCAGTATTACAGTTCCTCTTGGGCCTAATTAGTTCCCCATATGGAATACTCCATTTTAAATTTTGGGGTGATGACTAGTTGCATGTAGGACACTGTTGCAAGCTACTTCTTTTCTATAGAGCCTGGTCTCAAGTTTGTTGTCAACTACTTCAACATGCATGTCGAGGAATTCAATTTTGGAATAATGTAGATGACTTGTGAGATTCAAATACAGATATTTCAATTTAGACTGTCAATAAATTCCCTGGCTAGTTAGCCTGTGCCCTGACAAATTAAAACCAGATCATCAATGCACCTGCCCAGGAGGCCATGTGTTGTGTGTCCTTTTTATTTTGCTGTGTCCAGACCATCTGCTCTTCCCATCAGCCCATGAATAAATATGTGAAGCTGGGGGTGAATGAGGTGCCCATTGCTGTTTCTGACTTTTGTAAATAATACTCCTGCTCGAAAAGGAAAATGTTATAATTAGGGCAGAAATCAATCATTTCCAATGACATGTTATTGTGGTTATACATATACAAAGGTCTGTTCCTAAAGTAATGTTTATAGGCATGCAGGCCACAGTCATGCTTGATACAGGTGTACAGGGTTGTGACATCAAGTGTCACTAATACGTATGATGGATCCCAGTCAATAACGGCTATTTCTTTAATAAAGCCACTGCTGCCCTGACAGTATGATGATAGGATAAGAAGAAATTTCATCATAAACATATTCAGCTATATGGCTGTGTGCTCCAGGAGACTCGCTATGGAGGCTACATTTGGTCTCCCAGGGAGTTTCATGGCATTTTTTGGCATCAGGTAAAACACTGATGTTACTGGCTTTTCTGTTTTTAAGAATTGGTATTCATCAAAGTCGATTAGGCCTTTCTTTCTCCAATTACGTAAGGCCTGATTTAGATCTTGGAGGGACTACCGCCATCATGCCGCGGCCCCTAGTACTCTGTCAAGCTGATGACAGTCCGCCCACCGTATTTAGCTGTTGCAACAATAGACAGGAGACCGCTGCGGAGGCGGTCTTCTGTGCTGGCTAACAGTACTCCGTCACAGTCATGCCGGCGGGATTGCGCCGAGCCAATGTGGATGTTCCCGTTGTGCGGGTGGTGTCCTTGTGGTGGAGTCCTGACGGAGGAGTCCTGATGGAGTGAGGCCATGGTGGCATGGAGACAGGTAAGTACTACTTATTTTCATCTCAATACATATATATGTTGTGAATCTGTCAAAATGTATATATAGGTAATGTGTACTGCCCATTTTTGTTACATCTAGCATTGATCTATATTTCCACCTTTATCTGAAGGTTTGATTACCATATTGGAATCATCTTGTTACAGTTCAATGGCTCTTCTTTGTGATCAACTAACATTTCTAGGAGTTCTGGTTCTATAGGTAACTACTTGTTTGATGTCTTTAATAACCATCTCATGGAAAACATGAATATTGTCTTAAGGGAGGACAGGGTTGTATTTGGATTTGGGTCTAAAACCACTCTGGCTATTTCTGTCAGCCTCTAACCCCATATTCATTAACATGTCTCTAACATCTCCCTGCATCTCATTCAAGATTATTCAATAATATAGAGATCCACCAATGCATCAATAGCACTAATAGAAATTGATGTTCCTATGACAAACATCCTCATTAATGACATGATCAACTTTTTGAAAGCATGAATGATTTAATCAGTTTCAATATTCATATAAATAAAAAAATGAATTTTGATGGTGCAATAATCCATATAAGTATCTAGGCAGAAAGAAATGTCCTTTTCTAAAACAGATTTCTCCATGTCTGTCAATATATGATCATAGAGATTGATAATAAGATGTTTTTCTCACCCCTTTGTGCATTCATGGTTATTTCTGTCCCTGCACCAGTTTCTTACAATGTGGTGTGGTGTGGTGAGGGGCGTCCTCCACCACCCATCTCGTCCTCGTCCTCTGTTTCCTCTTCTTCTTTTTGATTGGCCCCAAATTACTTTGGTACCCAACAGATAAGATTGACTAATTAAAATGCAAACTATTTAGATTAACAGTTAAAAATGTACAATAATTAATGTAAAATTCAAAACTGAAATGACACACATTTAAAATATGCAAACTGCAATAGGTAATCACAGCTATGTGTACAGGCCATAGAAGTATTAAGAATCAAGCTTCCTTTAACTAGAAGTGAACTTAATTTTGCTGAACTGGGCACAAATAATTTAGAGGTCTGACTTTAATGTGACATGCTTACAAATGTTTGTCATAACTGCAGAATGTTCCAGTTTTAATCAAATGTATTATTTTACTACACAACATATTGTTTATAGTGCTCAAACGTCTGATAGTTGCACATTCAAAACAATATTTCTTGTTCGTACTAATGAAATGCCTTACTAAACAGTATTTTTGCAAAGATAATGTTTCTTTTCTTTAGCATAGTTCATTGTGTATGCAGTGAAACAATTAAGTTAGAAGGCCAGCCTGCGATTGATGCTTATGAGAACTGAGACTTATGTTTCCAGAACTTAACTACGTAAGAATGTCTGTAGGTAACTTGCGATAAGGCTTTGCAATCCACATGTATTTTCATGGGAAAGGAAGAATGGAACCTGCTCACAGAGGAGAGCTGCTTTTTGATTGGTCCAGAGAGGAAGAAACCAGATACAATGTCTGCAACCTGTATTCATGTTCTCTTATATTTGTGCGTGTTCCCAGTTAGAAGCTATGTTTTTTTTATCTACCTTCTTATCGTAGACTGATGTTTGTGGCCATGGACGTCATTTGGAGGTAGTCAGGGGTCACAGCTGTGACCTCTAGCTTGCTCCCTACTACTCCTGGCACTTCCTTTGCAACCCCTGGCCTCAGAGGGCGCACACCCTTTGCCTACTCTGAAGCCAGGGGTCTCAAAGGAAGTGCCAGGAGTAGCAGGGAGCAAGATAGAGGTCACAGCTGCGACCCCTGACTACCTCCAAATGACGTCAATGGTTGTGGCTATAGCTGCTTGTGTTCATCCTTACATCATTTTTGAGGCTTTATTTTTCCAGATTGCTACTTCGACTCTATGATCGTCTACCTGATTAATTGAAACTCAGTTGAGTTTCATGAACTACTGCTGCTTAACAATTTGACTTTGAGCTTTATGCTCCTTTGATCTCACTCTTTTCCTTTGAACTTGAATTCTTCATGGGTTCTACTAACTCTGAAACTCTGGTCCAAACTTTAGAATAGGGTGCATTCCTTTATGGAACGTGCTTGATTACCTCACCCATTGCCGCTAACTCCAGCTATAAGCATAAGAAAAGGTTGAGCACAGGAAAAAGTACTTATTGCCAAATTAAACCAAACAGTATAAATTTGTTTGGCAAGCCAACTAAATCAATTATGCCAAAAAACAACTAACAAAACCATATATTTCCAAAGCCCAATTGTAGGCGCCATTTATTGCATTTTTATATTTTTTGGATCACTTCTTTTTGTAGAATCTTATATAGTGCATTCAAAAAAACAAAGCAATTATATACAAGTAATATTTGTAAACATCAAAAATATATACACGCACAAAATGTTGATCATAAAGCCAACACAAAGTCAAAATTGGCCTCTCCCGATCACATCTTTCATAAGAACTGATAGTAAGTGGTGCTAATAGTCTTTAAAATATCTACAATCCACCAAAAGGGGAAGTCACAAAGGACAACTTTCAGCTGATATGTTTCCCCAAAGCAACAATAAATTTGCAATATTTATCTTGGAATTTGCTTTTCATTATAAGAACTGGTCGATGCGTTTTGCCTTACATGTATTCAAGGCTTCATCAGGAGTGGTGGAAGTCGGTGACCAATAAATTGTGTGCAATGGTGCGTTTGATACTTCCTGGTACCATAAATTGTTAACCCATGCAGAAAGATCAAGTGGAGGTACCCCTCACTTTCCTCTAAAACTCTATTCTGACTAACTTACTTTGAGTTGTATGCTCCTTTAATCTCACTATTTTCATTTGAATTTGTACTCTTCATGGGTTCTACTAACTCTGAAATTCTGGTTTGAACTTTAGAATAGGGTGTATTCCTTTATGGAACAAACTTGATTTCCTCTACCATTGCGACTAACTCCAGGTAAGCATACTTTATCAGCAATGTCATCATATTTTTACTAGTGCCTGCCATTAACTCAGACCATTCTTCTATCAGTTTGGGATTCGGATTTGGGTATGTTGGCACAATGAAGATCCTAAGGCCCCTTGTAACTCTATTCACTTGGCTATAATTTTTAAGGAAGGACACATCCTGCAATTTATTTATAATTTTTTTGTATAGTTTCTCCAGAAGAGCAGGTTTTGTGTGTAGTTTGGTTATGTCCTTGAGTGCTCTACTAGGCAAGCCACCTTTTGTAGCCTATTGATCATCAAATAAGGCTTTTGCTACCAGTTTGCATTGATTTCAGATACTTTCCATGGTATTATGTCATTCACTTTCACACATCACGCTGTAGTTTGTGATCCGATCCTGCAGCCACCAACGACCCTGCCAGGAGACCGCCAGCCTCAGTGCATTACACCATGATATACATATAGTTTAATGTTAATAAACATAATAAATATTGATGCATATTAAATAAAAATAAAAGGTTTACTGTCAGTGAGATTATTTTAAGTATTCTTTATGAAATATTATCTAAAATTAAATCAGTATATTTTAATACTTATTTAATATACATTTGAGTTAATCTGCTGTAACATTTAATTGTATCACATCTACATTTACAATAAATATTTAAAACATTTTGTACATCAATATTTAACTTTAAAATGTTTTTAATTTTTTTAAACTTAAATACAATTTTTAACATTTTCCCTACACTTTCGCATAGGGAGACCACGGTGGTGGAGGTTACTGGCTACTATTAGGAGTAGTAAATTTACACTCATAAATACTGGTGTAGGATGCTCCAGCAGGTGGCGGAGACAGATAATTCAGAACAAAGGAATAACGTTACACTCATATATGGTAAATAGCAAAGACATGTAGAGTTACTACTTGGTGCAGTTGTAGATTTAAACATTTACACAGGTAAATTTAATTTTGGGAATAACACTACCCCCCCCAGAAATTTTCTAAATGTTCTGATATTGTGTTTGTACCTCTTGGGTCATGTGTATATTTTTTGATTATTTCAATCAAATTTTACCAACCTTCCAGATTCTCACATAATGGCCCATGATGGAGTCATCAACTAAGTGTGGTCATTTTCACAAAATGTGGATCAATATTTTAATTCATTAGTGATGACAGTCCTTTTGCTGCCTGTGTTTGTTTTGAATTGTTCTAGACTGTGTCTCCATTTTTTCAGCATTCAAAAGTTTCAGGCTGGAACTTGTACTGGGCGATTCACCTCTTTCAATTCATAGGCCTCTATCGGGGTGTGCTGTGGGTAGGTCACTAGTCTCTTTGTTACAATAAATGAAGGATGTTGTTAGTATTGGAAAAAACGCAATATTTCTGCAATACTAATTTTTCATGAATAATTTATGTCTAACTTAGGGTCCAGTATAAACTACTAGTTACAATAAACGTAGTATTATTGTTGTGTGCTATTATTTCACGCATTGCATTTACTACAATGACCAAATCTGACAGCCAACCTTCATACAAAGGTTGTTAATGCTGAGCTGAAAGATAAGGCATTGTAAAGTCGATCTCCTTTCTGGTTAGGGATTTTCTGTTGGGCTGAATGAGGAACATGTTGCTGGTTGCTCAATTTGCCACAAAACTAGAGCATCACAATAAGCTGGCCAGGTGTCATGCTACAGAAGGCACAATAGATAATTTCAGAAATAAACAAGAAATCAAATAGGAAGAGCACCTCAAAATATGGTGATTCTGATGGAGTTCCAAAATGATGAAAGATTATGTGAATGAAGAAGTTGTCATTAGGAATCCAAGTCCTGCTGAACATTGTATGTATTGAGCACCAGCAGCATACTTTGTCTAATATAAGAAAAACAGGGGTGTCACAGTCAACACAAAGCAACCAATCAGACTGCATCCAGTCCACCTCCACTTCAGTTAATACCATCAACAGAAGTTTAAATGCACTAACATCTTTGTTCAAGAATTAATAAGTGTGCAGTTGACGCCATACAATGGGAAACAGGCTCATGTTGGTGCTTGTCCTCTTTTGTTTTGCTAAAAGAAAAGGGAGTTCTGGAGCCTTTGTCCTAAGTGGAAGGTTCCAAGCTCGACCAATTTGGTAGCTATGGACCAGCTACATGGCCAAGTGCAAGGCTCAGGAGCTGAAGCACTGATGGAGAGTGTTATGCAAACTAGGACTAGGCGAAGTTGAAATTACACCAGCGTAGTGCACATAAATTTGGAAATAACGCTTGTTACATACAAAGATAGCAGGTCCAGAAGCTGTTCTGAGCCTGAAGGTGCCACGTTTGTGCATGGCACTAGCTAGTGGGTGGGAATGACTCCTGGGCATGCCCTAACCAATGGGGTAAAAGTTCTTGGGGCCAACCCTTACCACTTTGGGCATTTTCAAGAAGGGGAAATTCTTCGGCCACACTAAGAGGGTCATTACGATGACTGGCGAAAACAAATCCGACCGCCATGGTTGCGGAAAATCACCGTCCGCAGGTACCGCGGAAACCCCGCCGACCCTATTATGATCAACCGCCAAAACATTCTGTCTGCGGCGGTAGGAGCCATCGAAAAAACGCCCGTAGAGGGCAGAGAAAGTGAAAATTCAACCGCGACGGTCGGTAACATAGCCGAAACACATCAACACTTCGCCAGATTCGTGGAGTGACCGCAAATTATATTATGATATCCCCGATGTCACAGCGGTACGTTTCGCTGTTTCAGTCCGCCGCAGTCGCCAACAGTAACCAATGTGAGATCCGGCGGAAGCCCTGCAGCACAGCCATCGCTGCGGATGCTCCGCAAAAAAAATGGCGGGCAAGTCAAAAAAAGGCCAGCAAATGCACACAGGCAACTAGCCCTGCCCCAAAAATAAGCAGAAACCTCCCAATGACACCCCCCATGGCAAATTCAATTATACAAATCACAGGACAACCCACACAGCACACCTGACTGCATTACACCATCTTGACACACCCACATAGCTGAGCATAAAACCAGCCCTTTCCCTGTCCACAATCCTTTGCACTACTCCAGCCCTGAAGGAACCAAAGCCTGCAGAACATTGGATAGGCAAAACACCACACATCTCACCAGCACAACAACACACACACACCACCTACACCACCCTCACAACTGCACCCCAAAACATCAGCACAGCACACACCATGGCACATCACAAAATGCCAAAATTCACTGACACTGAGTTGACAGTAATGGTAGATGAGATAATCAGAGTAGAACCACAACTCTTTGGCAGCATGGTCCAACAAACACCATTAGACACAAGAACAAACATGTGGGCAAGGATAGTGGGCAGGGTCAATGCAGTAGGGAATGTGCCCCGCAACAAGAATGAAATCATGAGGCGGTGGCATGACCTGAAGAGTGTTGTCAAGAAGAGGAGGGCCAAGAACCGTGAGCTGGCTGATGCAACTGGTGGAGGCCCTCCCATCCCACCAAAACCATTCACTGCGTGGGAGGAGAAGGTGCTTGCCATACTGCATCCAGAGAGTCTTGAAGGAATACCCGGGGGAGTGGAGGCTGGTAAAGTACCAACTAATGTATACCATGAAACTGCCATGTACTGCCTTGCACAACTACAAAGATACATCCCTGAGGCACAAGTACACACATCTGCACCCCAAAAACACACACAGGTCACACTGATTTTACATCCACCCCACCTCAAACATCACAAAGGTAGACCACATCTACTGTGTTGTATGTGTCCAGGCCAACAGCACTACAACTCCCACCAGGCACACCCTGCCCCATCCCTCAGCAGGATGGAGCACTCCCTCCCACCCAGAAGCATGTCTCCGCTATTGTGTTCTTCACCCTCACCTAACAGGTAGGTAGCCATCTTTCCAGGGAGGTGTCTTTGGAATAGGGAGGCCTGCACTACAACTCCCACCAGGCCCCCTGTCCCACAGCTGAGCAGGATGGACTACTCCCCCCACCCACAACCTTGTGGCAATCATTGTGTGCTACACCCTCACCTAACAGGTAGGTAGCCATCTTTCCAGGGAGGTGTCTTTGGAATAGGGAGGCCTGCACTACAACTCCCACCAGGCCCCCTGTCCCACAGCTGAGCAGGATGGACTACTCCCCCCACCCACAACCTTGTGGCAATCATTGTGTGCTACACCCTCACCTAACAGGTAGGTAGCCCTCTTTCCAGGGAGGTGTCTTGGGAATAGGGAGGCCTGCACTACAACTCCCACCAGGTCCCCTTGTCCCACAGCTGAGCAGGATGTACTACTCCCCCCACCCAGAACCATGTGGCAGTCATTGTGTGCTACACCCTCACCTAACAGGTAGGTAGCCATCTTTACAGGGAGGGCTGTTTGGGTGTGGGAGGCCTGCCCTGCAACTCCCACCAGGCCCCCTTGTCCCACAGCTGAGCAGGATGGACTACTCCCCACACCCACAACCATGTGGCAGTCATTGTGTGCTACACCCTCACCTAACAGGTAGGTAGCCATCTTTCCAGGGAGGTGTCTTTGGAATAGGGAGGCCTGCACTACAACTCCCACCAGGCCCCCTGTCCCACAGCTGAGCAGGATGGACTACTCCCCCCACCCACAAGCATGTGGCAGTCATTGTGTGCTACACCCTCACCTAACAGGTAGGTAGCCATCTTTCCAGGGAGGAGTGTTGGGAATAGGGAGGCCTGCACTAAAACTCCCACCAGGCCCCCTTGTCCCACAGCTGAGCAGGACGGACTACTCCCCACACCCATGTGGCAGTCATTGTGTGCTACACCCTCACCTTACAGGTAGGTAGCCCTCTTTACAGGGAGGAGTGTTTGGAATAGGGAGGCCAGCACTACAACTCCCAGCAGGCCCCCTTGTCCCACAGCTGAGCAGGATGGACTACTCCCCACACCCATGTGGCAGCCATTGTGTGCTACACCCTCACCTAACAGGTAGGTAGCCCTATTTACAGGGAGGAGTGTTTGGAATAGGGAGGCCTGCACTACAACTCCCACCAGGCCCCCTGTCCCACAGCTAAGCAGGATGGACTACTCCCCACACCCATGTGGCAGCCATTGTGTGCTACACCCTCACCTAACAGGTAGGTAGCCCTCTTTACATGGAGGAGTGTTTGGAATAGGGAGGCCAGCACTACAACTCCCACCAGGCCCCCTTGTCCCACAGCTGAGCAGGATGGACTACTCCCCACACCCATGTGGCAGCCATTGTGTGCTACACCCTCACCTAACAGGTAGGTAGCCCTCTTTACAGGGAGGAGTGTTTGGAATAGGGAGGCCTGCACTACAACTCCCACCAGGCCCCCTTGTCCCACAGCTGAGCAGGATGGACTACTCCCCACACCCATGTGGCAGCTATTGTGTGCTACACCCTCACCTAACAGGTAGGTAGCCCTCTTTACAGGAAGGAGTGTTTGGAATAGGGAGGCCAGCACTACAACTCCCACCAGGCACCCTTGTCCCACAGCTGAGCCGGATGGACTACTCCCCACACCCATGTGGCAGCCATTGTGTGCTACACCCTCATCTAACAGGTAGGTAGCCCTCTTTACAGGGAGGAGTGTTTGGAATAGGGAGTCCTGCACTACAACTCCCACCAGGCCCCCTTGTCCCACAGCTGAGCAGGATGGACTACTCCCCAAACCCATGTGGCAGCCATTGTGTGCTACACCCTCACCTAACAGGTAGGTGGCCCTCTTTACAGGGAGGAGTGTTTGGAATAGGGAGGCCTGCACCACAACTCCCACCAGGCCCCCTTGTCCCACAGCTGAGCAGGATGGACTACTCCCCCTACCCACAACCATATGGCAGTCATTGTGTGCTATACCCTCACCTAACAGGTAGGTAGCCATCTTTCCAGGGAGGAGTGTTGGGAATAGGGAGGCCTGCACTACAACTCCCACGAGGCCCCCTTGTCCCACAGCTGAACAGGATGGACTACTCCCCACACCCACAACCATGTGGCAGTCATTGTGTGCTACACCCTCACCTAACAGGTAGGTAGCCCTCTTTACAGGGAGGAGTGTTTGGAATAGGGAGGCCAGCATTACAACTCTCACCAGGCACACCCTGCCCCATCCCTCAGCAGGAAGGAGCACTCCCTCCCACCCAGAAGCATGTGGTTGAAAGTCCACCCAAAAGATGCCAACTGTACAGGTAAGCAGCCAGTGCATGCACCCCACCATTCCTCAACGAAAGCATTGAGCTAATGCCAACACAATGCCACACATCACAACAAAATACACCCCAATTACATCCCAGTTGATAGAATGCAGACAGCGATGCGTATGTAACTGTGACAGAAACAGAACTGTGACTCAACTAAACACATGTGTAAGCAAATCAGGGACCAAATATGCCCTGCACAGAATGCTATGTGCAAATTCCATGGGTGCTGAGCATGAAGGACCATAGTAACAATAAAAAGGCATGGTCTGTCCAGCAAATAAATACAAACACAGAACATTACAAAGGTATGCATGAGATAACAATGTGACAATGTGTAGTACATGTGCATATGTAACATCTGTCGGGAAGAGTAATCATCCTCGATGCATCACATCAAGTTGCATGGCAGCCAGTTGTCAGATGACAAGTCATCAGTTCCATACAAAGAGTGTCAAGTTGGGCATGGCATCCAATGACTTGTCACACCATGGAACAAGATGTATGTACCTCCACATCATGTCATGACGAACAACACTGTGCAGACATTCAACTCATGAAATACGTAACTGTGTGTTGCATAACATGTAAAAAAGAGACATCAAACACAGCAAGCCATATGGCTGTAAGTCAATGACCATGTACCCTCTGTTCTACAGGTGACCAACAACTGACTGCAGAGGACAACAACCTCAACTTGCAGAGCCAGTCTCCACCCCCGGAACATGGACACTCGGATGCGGAGTCCCTGGATTCTTTGGATGAGGAGCTCCAAGCCGGCCCATCTGGTGTGCCAGGGTGCAACCGGTCACATGACCCCACTGCCCCCCCACCATCAGCAACAACAACAACGCTGACCCCTGCTGGAACAACCTGTGCCGCCACCACCACCACCACTACCACCTTTGCCTGCAACATTCGCCAGCCACAGAGGATGCCCAGCCAACACCAACAACTGTGGAGGGCAGGCATGTGGCTAGAGTGGTGAGGCAACAGGCCAGTGATAGCAGGGCAGGTGGGAGGACAAGTGGGACTCCAACAACACCGGACACTGTGACTGAAGCCCTGGCTAACATCACCAGAGTCGTAGGTGCCTATGAACGAACACAGGCACAAATGGGCGAGGCCTACGAAGATGCCCTGGAGCTCCAACGTCTGCTGAGGTCCATGGACAACCGTATGGGACAAATTGTGGACCTCATGGGCCAGTTAGTGGGGGTACTGAGGGATAGGCCAGTGCCACATCACACACCTCCACCTCCCCGTTGTCCCGCAGGATGACAGTTCATCATCCACCCCTGCGGGCACGGAGAGGGGTGACTCCTCAGACCCCAGTGGCCTAGCAGACGATGCCCCCCCTGCCAAAATAAGGAGGGGCCATCCAAAGAAAAACTTGGGACTCACCCATGGAAAAGCACCTGCCAAACGCCAGTCAAGGAGCCAGCCATGATGGCAACACTCTTCACCCTGCCATTGACTTGGGACACTGTACTTACCCACACTGCCATGGAAATGGCATCCGTCTGTTGGACTGTGTCACCACATCAACGTGGTGCCTACTTGATTGTCTCATCTACCATCACTGCCAACTCATAGATTCACCATTCACACTTATGTAAATATCCACTTCCCTCTCACATATACCCATTGACAATAAACAACAATAACGCACCAATGTTTTTGAGTCTGCTCCATGTTTATCACAGTATGTGCAATGTTTACCATGGTTACAATGTCACAGGAGCATGGATTCTCTGTAGGCAAGGGGAGGCAGAAGGGACCTAGCAAAAGACAACAGAACAAAAGTCACTAGTCAGGTGGTGGCATCACAGCCATCACACAACACATATCCTCACTGTACAACAATATGCACACATAACAATGTGCAACAGTACCAACAGAGACATCCTGTAGCAGTTCCTACATACCCTGTATCCAACACATAGGCAGCCAGCACTGAGTCAACAACAGGATGCACTCACAAAGATCACATAGACCTCCACCCAAACAACTACATCAACAGACAATGGACCAGTTGTACATCGTCACCCACCTTCAAGTGAAGTAGCGGTTGATGAGCTGCTGACGCTGGTCGACACCTTCCTCCTCACCACTATCCTTGTCACTGGACATTTGTGGGATCGTAGGGGGGGCCCTGGCTGGTCATCATCGTCCAGGTTCATGGGTATTCCTTTACGTAAGGCCAAGTTGTGCAGCATGCAGCATGCAGCATGCTACCACTATCTGACACACCTTCTTGGGTGAGTACATGAGTGCCCCTCCGGTCCGGTCCAGGCAGCGAAATCTCGATTTTAGGAGACCAAAGGTTCGCTCCACCACTTGACGTGTTCTACCATGGGCATTGTTGTAGCGGACGTCAGACGGTGTCCTAGGATTTCGTAGGGGGCTCAGCAACCACGGTCTGTTGGGATATGCAGAGTCACCTAGGTGTGAAATAAACATAACGATTCAGTAATACAACTGTGGCAGAGGACAGCATGGCACACACAGCACACAACTTGACTCTGCCTACTCACCCACAATCCATGCCCGCTCCGGAAGTAGATTGGCCATCAGCTGGGGCACAATGCTGTTGTGCAGGATGTATGAATCATGTGCGGAGCCCGGAAACCTGGCACATACATGCGATATGATCATATCAGCCTGGCACACCACCTGCTCATTGATGGAATGGGAATGTTTACGATTCCGATAGATGTGTTCCCGTGCCTGTGGTGGAACCGGGCCAACATGTGTGCAGTCAATAGCACCTACAACATTCGGGATGTGGCCAAGGGCATAGAAATCCGCCTTTACATCCGCCAAAGCCGCACGCCTTGGAAAACTGATGTATTGGTCATTGTATCGCATCATGGCCAACAGGAAATCCCTTAGCACCATGCTGAAGGTGGGCTGAGACATCCCCCCTGCAATGCCCACTGTCTCCTGGAATGACCGACTAGCCAGGAAATGCAGTGCCGCCCTCACCTTTGTTTCAGTTGTCAATGCTGTTGGGTATGTCCTGCCAGCCCGCAGGTGAGGATCCAACATGGCACACAGGTCTTGGATGTTCGTGCGGTCCAGACGGAATCTGCGTATCATGTCATCATCCTCAATGTTAGCCAGCAGGGTGACAGGACGATACACATTGGGTCGCCTCCTAGGTGAGATGAAAGGGGACACGTCATTGCAACAGACCATGAGATGTGCACAACTCCGTAGCTTCTGATTCACACAGCGCAAACATTGACTGGCATCACAATGCACCATACAGTGCAAGTCAACAGTTGTGACACATAGAGAATACATTGTACTACACTTCTTCAGTATTACCACAGTGAGAACAGCAAACATGGAAACTGTGTCTGTGAATGGTAATAGTCACATTTAGGAATCTGGTGCAAGCAGCCGGGACAGTAAATGATACAGGACATGTGTGAAACAGAAACACTGCTGGCTTCCAAATGTCGGCTGTACGTGCCACACATTCTTGTGCAACCAACGTAACACACCACACACATAAAATACTATATCAACATACTCACAGCTGTGGAATGTACATGTGACAAATTCACATATGACAGGCAGACCAACATGAGCACATATCCTACACAATGACACAAGTAATGCTGATGACATTTTGCATATATGGTGACAAAACATACCCAAATGCATACAGACAGGCCAAATGATTAAGGAGGCACATATTTCAAAGTGTGCCGGTGAAGTATGTTACAAGCTTCAGTGTGTATAGCACACACATGTCCATGTGGACATATACTCTTGGTTTTGCTACAGCGAACAATAACCTTACATGAATGCTGAAATAGGTGATAACAAATAGACTACAGTGTGACATATGTGGTGAGTAATGGAGACAATGCTGAAATCTCTGTACAATCACGTACTGTGTAGTGACATATTGTGTGAAATATGAATATGTGTGTGAAAATTTGGCTCAGATACGAAATTTGGCTGGCAATGGGGTGAGAGACATGAACTTTGGGCAAAATGTTTGGGTCAGATATGAAATTGTGTAGGAGTAATGTGCCCCATTAGTCCTTTCAGTGTTGCATTTGGTGTTAGATATGAAGTATAGGCTCTCATTACGAACTATAGCTCATTTCAATTGAATCAAGTTCCATGTTCAATTGAAAGTGACCACTGTTCAAAGTACAGATATGACCCATGACATTGACACTACACGATGTGTCCATTGCTGCATTGAACGTGCTTTAAGAACACCATCACGCCCATAGTCAACAATGTCATGCTGCACCCACGCCGTAGCCACCGCCTGGCACCAGCGGTGTGTCACCGCCATGGCCCGAGACTGCATGGCAGGATTGCTAGGCAAATACACATGGCTGATGGCGGATGGCATGCTCCGCCACCCAGATCCCGGTCACTCATGGAAATGCATGGCTCAGGAATAGCGGGAACTACCACCTGGCACCAGCGGTGTGTCACCGCCATGGCCCGAGACAGCATGGCAGCATTGCTAGGCAAATACACATGGCTAATGGCGGATGGCATGCTCTGCCACCCAGATCCCGGTCACTCATGGCAATGCATGGCGCAGGAATAGCGGGAACTAATGCCTGGCACCAGGGGTGTGTCACCGCCATGAAGCATGCCCATCCAGCCAATGGGAAGCGCATTCGCGGTTGCCTGATGCAACTTTGAAAATCGCGGTAGGCGTGCTCTGCCACCGCGGGCCGGTCATTGGCTGCACTTGTAAGATGCACCACCGCGGTACCGCACGCCTGTCCCCTGCAGTGTGTCCCTGCCATGGACCATGCCCTTCCAGCCAATGGGCAGCGCAATCACGGTTGCCTGATGCAACTTTGAAAATCGCGGTAGGCGTGCTCCGCCACCGCGGGGCCGGTCATTGGCTGCACTCGTAAGATGCACCACTGCGGTACCGCACGCCTGTCCCCTGCGGTGTGTCACTGCCATGGACCATGCCCTTCCAGCCAATGGGAAGTGCAATCGCGGTTGCCTGATGCAACTTTGAAAATCGCGTAGGCGTGCTCCGCCACCGCGGGGCCAGTCATTGGCTGCACTCGTAAGATGCACCACCGCTGTACCGCACGCCTGTCCCCTGCGGTGTGTCACCGCCATGGACCATGCCCTTCCAGCCAATGGGAAGCAAAATCGCGGTTGCCTGATGCAACTTTGAAAATCGCGGTAGGCGTGCTCCGCCACCACGGAGGCGGTCATTGGATGTATTTGAATGAGGCAGACCTGGAACACCAATAGCAGCAGCTTAGAACCACAGAAACAAGCCCTGGGGGCTATATATGTGTGTGAGGGAGCCACACATTACCACAGCTCACTGAGCCTGCTGCCTGAGACCCTCACCTGCTGAGACCCCTCACCTGCTGCTGCCTCCAGGGACTGCTGCCTGAGACCCCTCAGCTGCTGCTGCCTCCAGGGACTGCTGCCTGAGACCCCTCACCTGCTGCTGCCTCCAGGGACTGCTGCCTGACACCCCTCACCTGCTGCTGCCTCCAGGGACTGCTGACTGAGACCCCTTACCTGCTGCTACCTCCAGGGACTGCTGACTGAGACCCCTCACCACCAACAGCCGCTGCTGCTCTCTCCTGCCCACAGTGATGGCAAGGACTGAGAAGATCCGTGCCACTCCCTTCACCACCGAGGAACTGGAGCTCCTGGTGGACGAGGTGCTCAACCAGTATCCAAGGCTCTTTGGTGCGCCTAATGTTGTGGTGAGTGTGAGGGTGAGTCAGGCATTGCCTAGCGTGCTGTTTCCGGGGGGGAGGTGTGTTTGGCATATTCAACAGGTTTCCCTGCCTGCACATCCAGATCAGAGGGATGTATGATGTCTTGTCAGACATACAGTGAGGCTGCACCTTTTTATTTCACGAGTCAGGATAGTGATTGCCAGTCTGCATGTCTGTATGTGTCCCTGATGTCCTTCACAGGCCCATCTGTGGCCTTAGCTAGTGTTGCTGTCCAGAGGGTAGTGAGGCCATTGTTTAGACCTCTATATGTGCCTCATCTCAAGTTCTGCGCCATACTCAGGACCTGAATCCCCCAGGGTGACACTCTTGTTGGTCATTCACCTATGACATGGTACATTCAAACATTATTGTGCCCGGACTCTTCCGTCCCCACCAGCATGTGCACATACTAGCATGTGTTGGCACTGTTTGTGTTTCCAAATCGTCACTCCATGTACAGGATGAGCTGCCCCACGTTGGACCTCTGTGTGACCCCAAATGGCCTGCACATTCACTGCCCAATCTGACAGTGACACAACACTGAATGTACAGAGTGTCACATATGTGCTTTCCCCTTGAGTCTCCATCAATGTGCCATTACAGAGATGTAGATTGCACACAACAGGGCTTGTGATGAGGGCCTGCGTTCATGAGGTCATATCCCTCAATGTGACATCAATGACACAGTGTGACAGTTGCAGGGCAAGTGCTTTGTGGGCTGTGCAGTGTTGGGCACAGTGAGTATTCCCAGTCACATATGTAGTGATGTCATGCATGTCTTGTTATTCCCAGAATATTGCATTAGATGTGGTCAGCATACACATTTAGCTCTCTGCTGGCGTCATGCATGGCCAGGAGATGGGCATGTACTGTGTCCACCCTCATACCTGCATGCCTTAATGTGTGTTTCACACATGATGATGTTTGCAATTAGCAGATGTATTGTCGCCGCTGACGTAATGGCAGAATTTGGGATGAGTCAGTGTCATGGTCCTGCACTGGGGAATGGTGGTTGGTTACACTGAATGTTGCCCCCTCTTGTCTCCCATGTCTACAGCTAAAAGTCTACCAGCGCAAGGCCGTGTGGAGGGCCATTGCATCAAAGGTGCGTGCACTGGGTGTCTCCAAACGACGGCACTCCCACTGTCACAAGAGGTGGGATGACATCGCACGGCTAAGCAGGAATGTGGCAGAGATGACACTGGGGCTGATCCCTCAATCTGGCAGGTTGGCGCGGCGCAGCATGACACCACTAATGGGATGCATTTTAGCAGTGACGCAGCCTGACCTGGATGCACGTCTGAAGGTGCATCAGCAGCAAGCTGGTGGTGAGTATTCTGTGAATGTGACTCTGGTTGTTGTTTGCCAGCATGTGCTCCAGGCCTGGGCCAGTGCAGGGCTGTGATGTTGCTAGTGTGATGCAATGGTGTGTAAGTGGCCGCGGTGTGGGGTGCAGTTGTCATGCATTCCCCCTACATCTACCTTCCCATGTCATTGGTGTAATGGGCCTTGACTTCACATTTGTAGTTTTTGGCTTCTGGTACCATCTTCATTGGTGTCGTCACGGACATCACATGTCAGGGTCCAGCAGAGTGCATAATCTGAGTGTGCCATTATCAATGTGTGCATTGCCTGACGTCAGATTAGTGCTGGCTAAACATCTGACACCGATGTGCAACTGTAGTTGTGCCCCAAGATACGACATGGTGGATGGCATGTGCCCATGGACATTGTGTGTGGTTATGTTGGGGTCTGTGTCTGTGTTGGTGCCTTCTGCTGGATCATGTTGTGACGTTGGCAACATGTTGTGAGTAGGATCTTTGAACCATTCAGGGCCCTAGGTGTGCACAGAGGGATATGTGTGTGTTGTTAGACGTAGCCACCAACAGGCTAAATGGCTGTGCGTCCATCACATGGGTGGATTCTGTACAATTTTGCATCATTCCACGGTAATTTATATGTTTGTATTGAGGTTGCACAATGTTACTGCCCATGGTGTTGTCCAACATGGATCATTGTCCATCATTAGTGATGCGTCTCTTGCAGATATTTGTTGACTTGATGCAGATGTACTTATCCTCTCTCTCTCTCTCATGCAGCATCTCACATGGGAACGGAAGGACACGGGACGGATACCAGTGGTGAGGCATCAGGCACAGGTGATGCTCACCTGCATAGTGACACGGATGTCACCAGCGCATCAGAGGGGGACCGTAGTCATCAAGAGGAGTCCCTGCCAGAAACGCAGACCTCTACGTCATCTGACGACGGCGGTGATGCATCTATGGTTTTGTCCGAAGGAAACGGGGAGTCTGCCTCCTCGTCCACCACACAGCGTTCAGTGCCCACCCTCCCTGCTACTCCCACTTTTGCTGCCTGTGTTCACACCACGAGGAAGGGAAGAGTGTCCTTCATCCCAGGCACCGCTGCCCCTGCCCCTGTCCCCCCTGCTGCCATCAGTGCGGAGTCTGTGGACCTTTTTGCGCCAGCTGTGTGTGGGTCAGACAGCTCTCCTCAATGCCTTCCTGGACCATGACAAAAAATTGGGACAGGTGGTGGCTTACATGGAGGGCGTTCATTCTGACGTGGGTGGGCTACACCGGACTGTACAGTCTCTGTCCTCTGCAGTGACAGCAGCCATTCAACTTGCCCAATCCCATAGTCCTGCTCTAGTCCCTAGGCCCACCACACTGCCAGTGGCCGCATCTGATGATAGTGACCACACACCACAGACATCAAGGGACAGATACAGCACACGCAGCACACGGCAGCAGCAGCCCAAGCAGTCCAGGCCGCAGTCACCATCCCCACAGAAAGGTAAACCCACACCAGAGCGCAGAGGCAAAAGCACTTCAGGCCACACCCAGGGCAAGGATGGCAAGGAGCAGGCCTCAGGCTCACATGCCTCAGAGGCATCCCCAGCCAAGGACTTGTTGTATTCCGCTTTAGGGGTCCGTATATAGGTTTTCCTGAATCATGTCCTTATATAGGCACAATTCGCCTTGCCCTTATATAGGCATAGAATCCCTGTCCTTATTTAGGCATTAACCGTGCACTCCAAATACAGGCATGGTCACCGGCATCCGTCCACCCTAACGTCACAACGAGTTCTTAGAAACCAGACCATTAAGCTTCGGGAGTTCCCCTAGCACAGGACTATTGATTTCTCCAAGAACTCATCTATTATGTATGAACCGTTATACCTTAAGGGTTCATTCCTGACGTCTTCCTCTGTCCGACTTCACGTCAATGCTAACATTCCACGACACCTACCAGGTATAAATATACCTTCCCTTGCCCAAGCATGTTAGAGGAGACCTCAACTTCAGAGGAGCCCGTATCCCGGCCTGACGCACTGAGAAGACGCTGTCATTCCTGCACGCAGACGAATCCAGCTCCCAGTGTTCTGACTCCCTTCGCGGGGTGTTAGAGTTCCAGATCCGGCAGGAGATTCCCACCTCTCTCATTCTCAAGGTATGGAGCTGACTAGATCCTAGAGGGACTCTTGGCATACTAGACTTGGCATACTAGACTTAACATACTCTTAGTATACCATACTAGAGAATACTCCACCTACTTCTATCTTTCCCTACACCTAGACTAGGTTAGGTACATTGGGGTAGAACTAGCTTAGAGACGCATCGTATGAGTACTCGCATTTTTAGCTCATGTTATTTATGTACATGAATATATGCTAAAAGATAATGCTAGCGCAGTATTATTTATTTCTACTGCTTACGCTGTACATTATTTATCTTGCATACTGTCTTGTGATCATAACAGCACATATCTCTTACACGAGAAACAAGACTGTTCAATAAAAACCTTTTTATTGAAACGCTCGTCTTTCCTTTCTGTGTAACTCTGTAGAAACTAAGCATGCACGATTGAATGAGTGAAACTGTTATCTATTGTTTCCACGATTCTGAGACGTGTTCCGCTTCTAAAGGGAAACAAAGTTGTCATGTTTTTCGGTTGCCAGAAACTACTCCCTTCTTGTTCTCAAGGAGTTTCTTGTGGCCTCTGAGCTAGCTGGCACAGGTAATTAAGTTTAATATAATCGATAGGGACATACCGACCATAGTCCTATGTCAAACCTATAGGTTATATTATTCCAATGCGCAGAGCCTATTAGGGAAATAGGAACTACACTACATGGCGCCCAACGGTTTGGTAAGGCAGTAATTTAACGCTAGATACTGAGTAACTCATTCGAGCTTTCCTCAGAAACCCCTACTCACATACTCAATAAGACGTCCGGAGTGGGTAGGGCTAAATATCCGCCATAACTAAATAGGGAAGCACCCTATATATTAGTTGTTTGGTTTGTTCAACGTTGAAGGATACAGTGTTCCAAAATATTGTGCACCTTATCTTTTTTGTTTCCTTGAAACTTGTTCTACTTTTTTCAAAAAACAAAATGCCCGACTCCGACAACGGTGAAGTTGTGGGTCACCCAGCTTTAACAGCTTATAACATCACAGGTTTTATTGAAACCGAGGAGGGTGTCATAGACATCAATCCAAACTTAAGAAGAGCCATCACTCTAAAACTTATAAAACACGGCCTACCACCAAGAGGAGGTAGAACAGTTTTTGTGATAGAGGCACACGAATCCTTTCAGACAGAGGTATTCTATTCATGGGTAATATTTCCTGAATCAAATTCAGTAACAAGACTGTTTCACTTCTACAAAGAAGATGATCCACCAGAGGAATACATTCCTTTTGAGGATATTGAAATTCCACTAACATACAGGAGCATCAGCTCTGGTTTAAAGGCGCCCTAAAACATCACAGAAACATTACCAGGCTCGGTCCACTAGGTAGACCAGGAGCAACATGGCCGATCCTAGCCGGCTACACTCCTCATCCTGAACTCGAGATAATGTCAGACGAGGAACTACTTACTCAACTACAAGAGTTAATAAAAATCTACAGACAACTAGTCCAATATGTCATGCGGACTTTCACAGTCCAGCCACCATTGACACTTCCAAATCAAACTCCTCAACCGGGGCAAACACAAAAAAGTACACCAAAGACTCTATATGCAGTCATGATAAAAATGCCCACAAAACGTGCGCAAATTCCATTCTGGGTAGCTCAAAAAATTACTCAAATCGAAGCAGTATTTCCAAATACTAGCCAGTATGAGAAACACAGAATATTAACAATCTGTTTACCGATGGGGATCACACCACAACTGGAAGACTGTACCACTTGGGGCTCAATCTTTGCTGCCATCTATACTAAAACACATGGTATTCCATCAATTGCAGTAATACCAGATGTCCTGAAACAAATTCAAAACGAATACGGGGCAAAACCTGCTCTAAATTAAGGTATGAAATTACTGAAAAATTTCGACCAGGTCTCAACAATAATATTATCTAATATTAAAGGGGAGGCAGCAGCAGTGGCGATCCGCCAACGATTAAGGGAATTCGATGTTACAGAACATCAAACTGAGCTACCCAGAATAATAGAACAATCATATGCAGAATTAGGCAGAGATAGTTTGGGTGGAAGACCAGTGAAGCCAAAACTATCTGAAAGTCCTGAGAAGGACTCTATTAAACAAACTCCTACATCTTCTAAAAAGAAGTGGGATACTAATAAAAATAATTCAGAGAAACGTTCTCAATCCCGAGGTAGGTCTCCTCAAAAGGAGCCCTCTGAAAGGAGGTATAACCTCAGGAATAGGGATAATTTGAAAAAGCCTGACAGGTATCAAGATACTGATACACGTTCCTCTCGTACCTTTCAGATCTTGTCACAGACATCGGAAAGAAGAGGACAGTCAGAACATAGAGAAGAACGCGTGAAATCGAAAGACGACAAACACGTTCCGAAAAGTAAATCCAAACCTCAATTCTCAAAGAAGAAGTTAGCAGGTCTGAAGGTCAGACATGCCGAGGATACTGAGAACACAACTCAAGAATGGAGAATGGGCTCAGACAATGCTGGACAGTGCTGCAGAAGTCACAATAGCTTGCCAGAACCTGAAGGAACTTCTGGAGACAGTGGACTTGAATGAGTACATTACAGTTGAGACTGTAGACACCAGGGTTAGTACTCCACAAAAGTCATATGAAATAACACTCCGGATGGAGGGAGACATACCTAGACAGGTGAAAGCACTTTTTTGGGAAAAACTTTCAAGGGGCTATGACATACTTCTAGCAGAAAAAGACTGGCCACCACAATTTGTCAGGGAGTGCCCACATGGTGAGGACATTATTATGCCTGCCTTCTCTAACCATATTCCAATTCACCTAAAATATACTTATGCCAGGAAATGGGCAGTTGCCCAGGCCCCAGCATTATACAAAAATCATGTAGGATGGGATGAGGATTCACCTCACCATAAAATACATCTAAAAAATGAACCAACTGCACAAAGGCAGTACCCAATAAAGCAAGAAACTAAAAAACAGGTTAGGGAGATCTTAGATCAACTTAAATACCAAGGGGTGATTGAAACATGCACCTCTTCAATGAACAATCCTTTGTTTCCTGTCTCCAAACCAGACAATACATATCGTCTAGTTTTGGATTACAGACACTTAGACACTTGTTCTAAAACTTTTGCAGTGCAAAATGCACACAGTACAGCATTAATGAATAACATTGTGCGTAAAAAATATAAAACCACATTGGACATCTCAAATGGTTTCTTTTGTCAAAACATAGCACCTGAAAGCAGGTACTTAACAGCTTTCTCAATAATGGGGACCCAGCGTCAATTTTGTCGACTCCCACAAGGGTTCAAGAACAGCCCGGGGTTATTCTCAGCGAGAGTAATGGAGTTACTACAAATTTATGATAATGAGGCATTGTCATAAGTCGATGACATCTATCTGACAGACGATGACCTGGACAAACACTTGAACAGGGTGAGCACCATTTTACTGGGCTTCGCCTCTGAGGGCTACAAATTCAACTTCAAAAAGTTCAGAAAAGTCCATCTCAATGTCCTGTTTCTAGGATATGAGCTTTCAAGTGAAGGCAAGAGCTTGGCAGCCAACTTTTTAGAAAGGTGTGCGCTGCTCCAACCTCCAAAGACGCTGAAAAATTTACAATCCATCCTGGGTTTCCTAAATTTTGGAAGAACTTACATTCTAAATTACGCAGAAAGGGTTAAACCTCTCTACGCATTAATCAAATCTGATTTTTCAATCACAAATTGGACACAAGAACACACAGAAGTCTTGCGTTCACTCCAGGCTAACATGTTAGCAACAAATCACTTACAAACACGCGTAAGTCAACGCAATTTAGGGATCCGAATAATTTCGGGTCCATGCGGATTCACCTACTTAACATTTAATGAGGGTGAAAAAGTACCAATTGCATACAAATCACACTTGCATACACAAGCAGAAATGCGCTTCACTTCAACAGAAAAAATTCTGACAGCAGTTCAAACCGCTGTAGCAAAAGAAAGAGCTCTAGCCCAAGGGAAACGCATTATTGTCGTAACCCCAGTACCGGCCTTAGAGGCGGTAACAAAAGCAAGCATTCCAAATGCTAAAGCATTACATCCTAGATGGATACAATGGGTTAATTCTCTTGCTGCAACAGATGTTGAATATGTTTTTGATCCCGATCTAAAAACACAAGCGTTCCTGCAATATGAACATGAATGTCCTCTGCCTACTGAGATTCTGCCTCTCGATCAGTACGAATTCATAATTTACACTGACGGATCCGCACAACCCGCAACAGGGAGTAAGCAAGCTTACAGTGCAGCGTGTGCAATCGTTAAAGGTCGCATGCGCGATGGCAACTTCAGACCTATGGTCACAAAAACCCAGTCTCTAGGAGATTGCACAGCTCAGCGAGCTGAACTACAAGCATTCAAACTGGCATTTGAAAGTACAGATCGAGAATTCCCCACACTAATAGTGTGCGATTCTTTCTACTGTGTGCAGTCGTATAATGAATATATACAAACTTGGCTTGAAAACGGGTTCAAAGATGCAAAAGGTGGCACAATAAAGCATAAAACGCTTTGGGAACAAGTAGTTCAGTTAAAAAGCGAACTACCAAAGGCTCACGTGATCCATACACTGAGTCATCAACGTGATGGCGTTCACGTTGCAGGAATTCATTGGCTGACGAAGCCGCAAAGGGGGCTGTTCAGATGGCTTCCGTAGCTGCGATCACTCGTTCAAAAACGAAAATAGACAGTGAGATAATGTTGGCTGTCAATGCTACGAGCAAAGGCAGTGGTGCAGCGTTACCAAAAAAGTTTCCACTCAAGTACTCTTATGTAATTGATGCGAACAACGTTCCTTTTGCTCGAATCCCTGGAGTGGGGGATAGGGTAATTCCAAACATGGAACGTAGAGCTGCTTTGATTTATGAAACACATTTGGGGGAGGGTCTGTCACATCAAGGGATCTCTAAAACAATATTGACATTAAAAGAGATGTACTGGTGGCCTGGGATGAATACAGAAATACACATATTCATCAATAATTGCACAGACTGTAAATTACAGCGAGAAAGCCACCAGACACCATGCTACGAATGTAGCTGCCCAGTACAGACACCATTGTTAGACAGCATTAGACTATCTATGCACAGGCGTCCTCATGGACAAGTGCAATCCCACAAATACTAAGTCAAGGTTCCTATGGATATGGCCTCAGCGCTCGGCAGACGCTCAAACTGTTATAAAAGATTTGTGAGTCTTTATCGGCACATACGCAATAGGCACGCTACATTCTGACCAGGGCCCTGCGTTTAGCTCTCGGGCTCACAAAGACGCCATGGCCAGTCTGGGAGTTGCATTGCGGAACTCCTCTCGGTTTCATCCTGAGGGAAATTCTGTTGTGGAAAGGAAAAACCGGGGCATAAAGCAGTCTATAACAGCTAGGGTATTAGGTTCGGGTGATGGGTGGGTCAAACATCTATATGGGGTCCAACGCTCATTAAACAATTTGCCAAGAGGTTCTCTAGGGGGGGTCACTCCATATGAGGTCCTATTTGGGACAAGAATGTGGGTGCCCGATCTGGAATGTAGTGGCACAGTGGTGGAAAATAAACCCTTTGATATCAAAGATCGTTTGGCTGTTTTACAGGACCTAAATGAACTAAGATCGAAACAAAGCAACGTATTCCTGCAGCCAACCACCACTGGGGAAAAACCGGCGGTCCCAGCAAGGCCTGTCTGGATTCCAAAAGTTGGGGATCTAGTCAGAGAAAAGATTGCGTACAAGAAGGAATTTGGACCTTCATTCAGATGACCAGTACCTGTCCTAGCCATACACGGAACAAGAACAGTACTTCTGCCGCCCCTTGCTGGAAAAAAGGAGAAAAGATTTGTGTCCATCGACCTCATCAAACCACAGTATGTGGCCAATACTAAATAGTAGGCCTTGTGGACTCCGACCTAGCAGCAGACACACTCCTCTCGTTACTATCCAAGAGGTTCAGACTGAAAGACTGATAACCATCGAGAATTCAGCAGTAACAGATGAAGGACTGAGCAACAATGCTATGGAACTCATTCCTCTTGAAACACAAGTCACAGTTCGTCCAAATACACCTGTCTACACCAATGTAACAAGTGATCAACTGGCTCCAGCGATTTCTACAAATCCTGATGCAATTCCAACAATTGACAGAACTGCTTCTGGCTACTTCATTAACTTAGATACGTTTTCTGAGGATCCGAGTGAGCCCGAGATGTCGCCAGCATCAAAAACTTTTAAACAGTAAGTACAAGACTTTTTGCATTTTTTGAAAAAGACTTATCTAGTTTCACCATGGATTGAACTTTGGGTTATTTCTGGAATATTTTTCTTCCTGCTGTGGCTAGCTTTGATTATGACTATGAGCGTGCTTATAAATGGGAGATACATACATTTGGACATTGAAAGAAAAGAAGTGAACTTACTTTTGAAACCTCACAAATCATCCCATCGTGAAACAAGAGACTTGTCTGCAGTGAACATCACAGCCGTTCCTATACAGGACGGTATAGTGTGGGACAAAACTGATTTTGATATTTTTGGCCCGACGGAACATTTGAACATTCCACATTTATTTAAGATCTCACTAAGTGATTTTGTTTCATCCAGTACCTTTTCTGATGATTGGGACTTTGAAACTGTAAAAAATATGATGTTTGACCTAGAAAAATCTGCTGCATTTTCTAATAATGAATATTTAGAGGGTTCATCAGACTATGAACAGCTGTATTGCTATAACCACTATGGTCATCATTTTTTTGCATAAATCTGCAACACCTAGAAATGTGTTTATGTTTAACCAATGGGAGCATTGTCCTACACCACCAAAAGGTAGTTCAAAAACATTTGCTAAGAAGTTTTCATATTTTTCAGGATACAATACATCTGATCCAGAAACATTTTACAGGAGAAATGTAAACAAAACAGGACTGAAAATTATGTTAACAAATACAAAACAGATTTACTCTGCAGCTTTTATTGCCCAACTGTTTCGACTTATGGAAAGACACAATAGACACAAAATCTGTCTGCGGTACTAAAGATTGGCAAGTGCAGGGGATAGAAGCTTTATTTAGAGCCTGTACCGTCCCTCAGCAAATAATGTTTTTGAATGACACAGTCCAACAAACGTCTTGCCTGGGGTTAGCCAAGATTAAAGACATGAAAGCACCTTCTGTACCAACACCTGCAAGTGATAACTGACAACAGAGAGCGACCACAAACCCTTGTGCCTGACTCTTAAGCACCTGTGGGAGGCAACCCACCAACAGTCGACTACTATATCCCAGATAACAACTAGAGATATAGTTCCTTCCAATTGTAAAAAACTTCTGAAATGGAAGAGTGTAAATCTAAGCAATGCTAAGACCTCTGGCATTAAGCACGAGCTTATTTTGGGCATAGATACGCTTCAACTGGCAGTTAATAGCGAAAATAGATCAACAATCATCCAAAGGGCTCATGCTCACACCGTTGCCCAAATAAGCTCGTACTTTCAAACCCAAGGCATGAGCAAAAAACCATGTAGCACCACCAAGGACCCCTATTCCTGGTACAACAAAGATTGTAGGGCCCAAAGATCAATTCTGGCCAAAGCCATTAGAGAGAAAAATCAGCCGCTCATAAAATCGGCCAGAAAATCTTACCGAGTAGCCCAGCGCGAGGCCAAGGCAAGCTGGGATGAGTCACGCTGGGCACAATTGGAGGGGGCGTGTGTATCTAAAGATAATAATGTGTTCTGGAAAATAGTAACCTGGGGGAGCAGGTCAGGTGCTTGCTCACCCCCAAACTTCATTACTAGCCAGGCGTGGTTTGATCATTTCAAAGGCCTATATTCAGCAGAGGAGGTGACCATGGAAGGGGAAGTAGGTGATGCAAATGGGTGCATGGTAGAAGAAGAATGTTTTACCTTATTGGAGGTAGAAGCAGCAATAAGTAGAATTGTTCCCTCAAAAGCTGCAGGACCGGATGGCTTGCCAGGTGATTTGTTTCTGGCAGATCCCGAGCATTGGGCTCAATACATTTTATTACTAGCTAATGCTTAGCTGACGGTATGCCAGTCCCAGCGTCCTGGAAGAGTGCTGAAGTAGTCCCTATATTCAAGAAAGGTGCCAGGGACAACCCCGCCAACTACAGACCGATTAGTCTAATAGATGCCATGCAGAAGGTCTTTGGCCGGATGCTTCTACACAGGATACAGGCATGGATAGAGGAGAAGAACGTCCTCTCTCAGTTCCAGGCCGGGTTTAGATCAAAGACCGGGACTATGGACCAAATATTTCGACTTCTCCTCATCCATTGGAAGGTAGTTGTCCTAGGCAAGGGCAGTATTTACCTTGGTTTTATAGACTTGAAGACTGCCTTCGACCTGGTTCCTAGATCCACATTGTGGGCAACTCTTGGCGGGATGGGCATCTCCCCGTTCATTCTTAAATTACTAACTCGACTCCATGAGGGGAACGTTGCCCAGGTCAGGTGGGGGGAACAGGGCCAAACAACTGAGCGCATCCCTGTCAATAGAGGGGTTCGACAGGGATGTGTCCTGGCACCAACTCTGTTTTCCCTATACGTGAATGGGGTAGTCAATTTTCTTCTGGAGGAGCCAGCTGATTCGCCTACCTTAGGAGGCAAAAAGATACCAACCCTGTTATTCGCAGATGATACCCTGCTGATATCTAAGACCCCAGCGGGGGCTACAGCGACTTATCAATAGATTCCAACTCTTCTGCGATAACATGGGATTGGTCATAAATAGCTCTGAAACAAAATTTATGGCCTTTAATTGCCACAGATCTTATAAAAATGGCCCGCTGCTGGGTGGTGTTCCCCTCGAAAAGGTGAATAGTTTTGATTATCTGGGTGTGAGGTTTTCCGAAAACATGTCTTGGAAACCACACATTGCCAAGATGTTGCTGGGACATAAAAGGATAACTGGAGCAATTGGCAAAGAACATCGCCTTTCGCACACTAGGCCCATTGCACCAGCACTTCAAATCTATAACTTGAAAGCAGTCAGCTCTGCTCTTTACGGAGCCGAACTTTGGGGGTTTGAGAAATTAGATGAGCTTTCAAGATCTGAACATAAATTCCTGAGAGACCTGGTTATGGCACCCAAATATGTCCCCTTTGCTCCCCTATTGTTGGATATGGGCAGGCGGCCATTGGGCGACATAGCTAGGTTGCGCCCTCTGCTCTTTTGGGCACGTATCAGAAGGACTCCTGAACTTTCTTCCTACGCAGAAGCTATGACTGAGATTGTTAGCTTGGATACAGGCGGGAAAATAGGCTGGCTTGCCAACATTAAAAAAATGCTGTCAATAATGGGTCTCCAGGGCTGTTGGGCGGGCCAAGCTCCTCCAAGGAAAGAGGAACTCAAACGCCTATACTGGGAATGGGTGGACCTACGAGAAAACTGTAATTCTAATGTAGGCAAACTCACACTAGAATTTTATTCCCACAAACAAATTAGTCATCTTGAGCCCTTCCTTGACACAATCAATGTCCCAAGAGACAGAACACTATATATTCATTTTAGGCTTGGATCTCTCCCCGTTCGCGAGGCGACAGCAAAGTGGAGTCCAAGCAAGGAGAAAAATTGCCCATTTTGTAAGGCCACGACCGAAACCATTGCCCACCTAATGTTCGCTTGCCCGGCGTACAAATTACCACGGGCAAAGTGGTTGAAACTACTTTGTCGACAACTGGGCACACGCGATTATCACACAGCAATACGTATTTTAAGATCTGATTGTAGGCCGTTTTACGCATGCTGTGTGGCAAAATTTCTCGGTCAGGCTTGGCTTAAAAGGCGCAGGGAGTTTACAAGAATGACACAGTTTTAACAGAAAGCAGACTAGTGGGGAGCTTAAAGTTCCACATATAGAACTGTTGAATCTATTTTGCACAAGTATTTCATTTGTTAAATTATACGCAAATACTGAAGGCGAAAATAATGTTTCCTATAGAAATTTTACGTACTTTCATTCCAGTTTTAATGTCGACATGTATTGAATAACTTAAAACAAATTGTGCACATAGTAACTATTTTATTTTTTAATAATCTTTTTATCCTTGTAAATATGACATTGGCTTTGCACTACAATCCCAACTGTATATTTGTTTGCAGTGACATTTATGCAAATCATTGATGTCGCAACCTTGTATTTTACCTCTAAAGAATATTAATGTGTTTTTATTGTAAAATGCAGCTTTTATGACACTCTTGTCAAAATAAAGCTATATTGATTGATTGATAACAATACACAGGCAGCGGTTACAGTTGACACCATACTACAACTCAACAGAACAAATCCTGATTGGAGAAAATGGTTGATCTGGCCCACAGACACAAACAACTGTCAAGGGAGATTCCTGAATAAAACACAGGGGTTTACTATTCATAGGCCAGACCCACGATACGTCCAAAGACAGCATCCGGGGGTAGTAACAACATACAGTGTAGGAAAATTATGCCTCGATTGGCTGCAAAAATCTACACTTAAGGATGTGACACAATACTTATCTTTACTTAAAGAAGACGCAGACCTTAGGGAATTCTTGCTTGGACCAAGAAAACCGCGTCAAAAACGTTTCATATATGCCGGCATTTATGCTGCCTATAATGAAGCATGGAAGGTGTCACAGATGGAGGCCGCAGAACGAATACTTGAACTTGATCGTATTAACTTAGAGAAAACTCTCTCTGTGGTCGACAATGGGTTAACAACTTTGTCCTCCAGAATTTATTCATTGGACAGTATTGTATCCTCTGCTATCGACATACTGGAACAAGATTTAGCCATGTTACAGCAAGGCCAGTCTCAGTTACGTTCTATTATGTTATTAAGCTGGACGCTGCAATCTTTGTGTGCGGGCTATGTGCCTTGGCGTTTATCAACACGTCGGCTCTGTTTGCAGAATACAATCTAACTGATAAACAGATCGAACTGGCACAAAGGGAGCAAAGTATACAGTACTGAGCATTGAAAAACTTGAAAAATTACCATTCACAGTGGCAGAAAAACCAGCTACAGAATGGCTTATTCATGGCAAAATTAGTCTACCTGTGACTACTTTCCAGTTTCAGTATTGCCTTAGACAGATGCAAGCAGGCAAATATAAAAGGTTGGGTAAAGAATACATTAAGACATTCTGGAATTTACCTTACACCTATAGATGTTGGATTGGGGATCGTGAAGTGTTTCTAAGCGGTACACACTGTGAAAGTGCACTAAGCAGTTCACTAATTTGTCAGGACATTTCTTTACCCGGGGCTTGTAATGGTTTTGTGGCAAACTTGTCCTTCCACCAGCAGGGTACACCAGCTGCTGTGATTAATCCAACGTTTGGACAACTTTCTAATGGGAGTTACCTCATGTTGAATTATCAGAGTTGCTGTGGCATGTTGCCAGGCATCCCATATCTAGTAACGGTCAACTCCAGGATCACTTGCTGTATGCAAGTATTGTTTGCCCCAATAGAAACAGTCAGGGAGTCGCCTCTATGGCCTTCGTTGAATGTCTCTTTTATACGATTTGATACTTTAAGCAGAATGAAAGCCATGCTTATACAACAATTAGTGCCTTTGACCTCGGCCAAAGAAACCTATGATCTACAAGTTGCAAGGACTTCGGCTGAGATACAAGCTTTAATTCGTACAAACTGCCCTATACATTTCGTAGAAATGATAGGACGTATCTTTAACATGTCAGATACAAGCGGAATTGTACATGTATTTAAGACCATCTGTTCCGGACTATTAGCACCTTTCCAGGCTGTCCTCGGAATCATCCCAAACTTCGCACATTCGGTGTTTGGTGGTGTGCCGTTAATTCTAGCACTTGTTGCAAGAATTCTGTTTCTATTCCTCCTACTACGCTATGGCAAGCCTCTTCGCCAACATCACTCTGAGCGATGTGGAGAGAGCCCTCCTTGAACGGAAATGCCGTGAGCGAATAGCACAGCTTTTGGGCATGCCTTGTCTACGGGAACTTAATACAATGTGGTTCCTGTCATTCAGACCAATCTGGCAAGATTGCATCTTACCTGTTCTACGCTGCTTGTTTTGCGGTGAAGAATGCGTGCTAGACACCTGTCTAACACTCCCATCAGTCATACCAACGGATATCGATACTCTGCTGGACCCGATAACGGCCCATGCCGTGTGTTGTCCCCAGAGGCTTCCAATCCTGATGGCGGCGTTCATTGAGATCTCACAGACGCTTCCGGCTGCTGCTGAGGTACGAGATGGATCAACGGGCACACAGGTAACAACGGACGCGAACATTGCATCTTCTGCTGAAGGTGATGTTTCTCATCTCTGTGCAATTAACCTTCTGAACGAGGTGTTCCAAATGTCGCCAACTTCGGTGGACGATATTTTGGCTACGGAAATAGATGATCTAATGTTTACGCCAGACCCATACACTGACTTTGATTCGGCTCACAATGTACAAGGGCAACAATGAAATTTGGCCTTCATATTTTTCAAACTTGTAACCTTTCCCAGAATTGAACTTTTTTCTTTTTAAATTTTTGAAATGACATGGCAAATGAACAATCTGCTTACAGTAGAACTAGTCTTATAAAACGGACTTCTTTGAATACTTCCAGGGACACATTGTCACCTTACTTGTCTAACATTTCATTTACTTCCATGATATGCAATGGCTTTGATTTTAAGAACTTATCGACCATTTCATCATATGTATATATTACTGTTTCATTCACGTTGCATTCCACTTCCGTTATATGCTTAGAATGAAAACAATGCTTTAATGTACAGTACCTATGGCATTTCAATAGTTTTGAACTTCTTTTAAAATGCTTTTAGAAATGTTTTTAGTAATATGTGGTACTCAATTTTATGTTTAGCATTTAAATGTTTAGCATTTAGTATTATCGTTCAATCGAAGATGGAGTGGGTGTTGTATTCCGCTTTAGGGGTCCATATATAGGTTTTCCTGAATCATGTCCTTATATAGGCACAATTCGCCTTGCCCTTATATAGGCATAGAATCCCTGTCCTTATTTAGGCATTAACCGTGCACTCCAAATACAGGCATGGTCACCGACATCCGTCCACCCTAACGTCACAACGAGTTCTTAGCAACCAGACCCTTAAGCTTCGGGAGTTCCCCTAGCACAGGACTATTGATTTCTCCAAGAACTCATCTATTATGTATGAACCGTTATACCTTAAGGGTTCATTCCTGACGTCTTCCTCTGTCCGACTTCACGTCAATGCTAACATTCCACGACACCTACCAGGTATAAATATACCTTCCCTTGCCCAAGCAAGTTAGAGGAGACCTCGACTTCAGAGGAGCCCGTATCCCGACCTGACGCACTGAGAAGACGCTGTCATTCCTGCACGCAGACGAATCCAGCTCCCAGTGTTCTGACTCCCTTCGCGGGGTGCTAGAGTTCCAGATCCGGCAGGAGATTCCCACCTCTCTCATTCTCAAGGTATGGAGCTGACTAGATCCTAGAGGGACTCTTGGCATACTAGACTTGGCATACTAGACTTAACATACTCTTAGTATACCATACTAGAGAATACTCCACCTACTTCTATCTTTCCCTACACCTAGACTAGGTTAGGTACATTGGGGTAGAACTAGCTTAGAGACGCATCGTATGAGTACTCGCATTTTTAGCTCATGTTATTTATGTACATAAATATATGCTAAAAGATAATGCTAGCGCAGTATTATTTATTTCTACTGCTTACGCTGTACATTATTTATCTTGCATACTGTCTTGTGATCATAACAGCACATATCTCTTACACGAGAAACAAGACTGTTCAATAAAAACCTTTTTATTGAAACGCCCGTCTTTCCTTTCTGTGTAACTCTGTAGAAACTAAGCATGCACGATTGAATGAGTGAAACTGTTATCTATTGTTTCCACGATTCTGAGACGTGTTTCGCTTCTAAAGGGAAACAAAGTTGTCATGTTTTTCGGTTGCCAGAAACTACTCCCTTCTTGTTCTCAAGTAGTTTCTAGTGGCCTCTGAGCTAGCTGGCTCAGGTAATTAAGTTTAATATAATTGATAGGGACATACCGACCTTAGTCCTATGTCAAACCTATAGGTTATATTATTCCAATGCGTAGAGCCTATTAGGGAAATAGGAACTACACTACAGACTCACCTGTCCCAAAACACTATGGCAGAAAGGAAACAAAGGTGTGCCTCCTCCACATGGGGATGCATGCAGGGGGCACAACATGTGTCCCCTGTGTGCATGCGCCCCAGTGCCTGCAAGGTATGGACTTTTTAGTCCATGCTGCGCAGGAACTGTTTTTGGCATTCCCATTGCGAAGCCCATTTTCTGAGGCACCGCCGTGGGAACGCCAAAAACCAGCCTACCAGACAAGAGGAAACTTTAAATCTGACAGGCGGTCTGACTACAGCTTTGGCGGTGCGGTGGCGAGGTGGACCCATTGCCACACCAGTAAAGTCGTAATTGGGCCCTTAGTGTCCACTACATTTCACGAAATTGTTTTCATAGGAGTGGGAATAGTAAATGTAACTCCTTTAATGCCCACCACCTTCCCCAAAATGGTTTAGATTGGAGTGGGAATAGTAAATGTAACCCCGTTTGTGTGTAACACCTTCCCTAAAATGGTTTAGACTGGAGTAGCAATAGCAAATGTAACCCCATTAGTGTTCAACACCTTTCCCAAAATGGTTTACATTGGAGTGTGAATAGTAAATGTAACCCCTTTAGTGTCCAACATCTTCCTCAAAATGATTTAAATTGGAGTGAGAATACTAAATGTAATCCCTTTAGTGTCCAACACCTTCCACAAAATGGTTTAGATTGGAGTGGGAATAGTAAATATATCCCCTTTAGTGCCCAACATCTTCTACAAAATGGTTTAAATTAGAGTGGGAATACTAAATGTAACCCCTTTAGTGCTCAACACCTTCCCCAAAATGGTTTAGAGTGGTAATAGTAAATCTAACACTTTTTGTGTCCAATACATCTGTAAAACTGGTTTTGTGTGAAGTAGTAGAAGTTAATGTCATTTAATTAGTATCCAAGATTTTCTAAAAAAATGTTTCACATAGGAGTCGGTTGTGCTTTTTAATATTCAGTAAGTGTAACCACTTTAGTGTCCAACACCTTCACTAAATTAGTTTAGATTGGAGTGGGAATAGTAAATGTATCCCCTTTAGTGCCAAACATCTTCTACAAAATGGTTTAAATTGGAGCGGGAATACTAAATGTAACCCCTTTAGTGCTCAAAACCTTCTCCAAAATGTTTTGTGTCCAATACATTTGTAAAACTGGCTTTGTGTGAAGTAGTAGAAGTTAATGTCATTTAATTAGTATCCAAGATTTTCTAAAAATATATTTCACATAGGAGTCGGTTGTGCTTTTTAATGTTCAGTATTAATAATTACATATTTTATTATAATAAAGGTCATAACACGATTTGTAATTTTAATTTGCATTTTTTAAATACTTATATAATGTATATATTTAAATTTTTGACATATATATTTTTACTTTACAAAGACATTTTCATTGTGAGTATACAATATTTAATACAATTTTATTATTAAATAAAACATGCAAATTTTAATTAAACGGTCTTGTATGTTTTACATTTTTGTCATTTTTTCCTTAGTGTTACATTTATTTTTAAACATTAACACACAGGCTTCAAGTACTTTGTTTGAAAATGTTTTTGCATACCTTTTTTGGCACGTTAAATAATAGTATATTTTTATAGTAATATGTAATTTATACTTTACATGTTACATGCTTTATATTATTCAAACATTTTAATATGTTTTAAACATTTTTAAACATTTTTACACTAAATTCTCCTTGTTTTCTATGTGGAGATATATATATATTTTTAGTTTCATTTAGTGCCCTTTTATTTAGTGCTAACTTCCATTTTGTAGTCTATTTGTCTCCTTTTTAGGTCATTTTCCTGGAACTAAGCCCTAGGAGGTACTGCTGATTGTCTGAATGGGTAAGACCAGTTTAAAGGTTATTTTTATGGTTTTGAGGGTACGGTCAATGCAGAGAATACATGTACATTGTAGTTAGAGTTGTTTTTGGGGTTTTTGGTAACTTTATTGTATTCATTAATGTTTTGGGCTAGCTTACATAAAGTTTGTTAATAATATATTGTTATATTATATTATGTTAAGTTATGTGCTTTGTGTTTTTTTTAATTTTGTTTTTTATTGAGAAGATTTAGTTCATCAAAGTCTCACAATATTATTACACATAACGGAATGGCATAATATCAAATCAGAAGAGAAAACTATTCTATGTCTAAAAGTGAATGGTAGTGGTTAGCTACATCTGTGACAGGGACGTAGGCTAGTGCAATAATATTTTTATTTCAAAGGCAAATTGACTGTTTGTTGCATATTCAACACTTAGGACCTTATTACGAGTATGGCGGTCCCAAGACCACTGTACCCATGGTCCGACAGCTGCAACCTCATCAGTCAGACAGCCCGATTACGAGACCGCCACCACCGCCAGGATCCTGGAACCCAACGGAGCGGCAGTGGGGAAAGTGGTGGTCTGCAGCAGCGGTGCCACTGCCAGCACCGTTGTGCAGATTACGACCTGCATTTCCGAAAAGCTTTTCATGGCGGTGACCCCACCATGAAAAGGTAGGCAGAAAGGCAGGGAAAGAGGCCCAAAACAGCCCCCTTCTGCTTGCACTGTTGTGCGTACACTGTGTGCCACGCACAACATAGTGCATGGTACATGGTGCCCCGACGTGCAAGCAGCGCTACCACTGCAGCAGCATATGCTACTGGCTCTCTATGAACTGAAGCATGCGACTGCCATGGCACCACTGACACTACACCACCAGCCCTTAGGGCCAGCTTACGAGTTTGGCGGTCCGACCACCGGACTGCCATTGAGGTGGTCGGAGGTACACCGCCAAGCAAGCGGCATCACGACCGCCGTATTACGAAAACACCACTGAGCTGGCGGTGTTAATTCGACAGTGGATACAACCAGTGCCCCCTCTAAAGGCTGATCAATCCTTGTATTTAGCGCTATCTCACACCACAAGGAAGTGGACACATTCTGATCCCTATCAGAAAAAAATCATACTTAAACCATACCAGACTGCTACCTCCTTCTTTCATTGTGGACTGTTGAATAAGAACTCCTCCAATTGGTTTGTATTTGTCTTCTCTCCGCCCATAGTATGTAACCAACTTTGTAACTGATAGAATTTAAATCTGAAAACCGTCTTTTCAGTTATACTCTGAAACTGATCCCACGAGCAAAGTTCCCCATCTTGAAGAATCTGTCCCCATTCATTAATGCCAGCTTCCCATCGAAGGGTTTAATAAATTACATGCTGTTCAAGTTGATCCCTTCATTCTTCTGCGCCTTCACATTTAAGTGCCTGTGAGCAAGGAGCATGCCGCTCCGAAACACGTAATGCCACATTAATTATCTGGAGGGAAGAGAAGCCGTTTGCCTTTACGAGAATCCGATCCAGAGTGCATCTTCAAACTGTTGGTTCTTCGAGAGAGAGATATATATATGTGATCAAGGCCCTTGACGGGCTGAAACGCGTCATGGCTGTAGAGGTCGGAGAGCACTAATAAACTGTTCTGCACCAATTTGTGGTCCGTGCTCCGTTTGTGGTGAGGATTCCCAGGTGGTTGACGGAGTTGTTGTGGATATATATATATATATATATATATATATATATATATATATATATATATATATATATATATATATATCTCAAAGAACCAACAGTTTGAAGATGCACTCTGGATCGGATTCTCGTATATATATATATATATATATATATATATATATATATATATATATATATATCACCACGAAAATCCCAGGAATGTATCCGCTACGGCAGCAGCAGCAGCGCAACACCACAGGCACAGACTCCAAAGGCAGAAGTATTCAACAGATGGGTTTATTCACACATCTATGTCCAAAAGTGACGCGTTTCGGCCGCCAGACATGCGGCCTTGATCACACGTATATATATATATAAATATTCCAAATGAGAACACATCCATCACCTTCCGTGATGTGAAACAGGCCCACCAGTCAGTGCATAATTTAACAGTTCTTTAATTTTGGCACTGCAATAGCATAACGCGTTTCAACTCTCAACGAGTCTTAGTCATATGCTCTTACAGGGGTGGTAACTTGTTAGATATTTAAATGATCTTGCATCAACAGTGAGGAAGGACAACAAGTAAGGCAAAGCACTTCCAGTGTTTAAAACAAAGAATCCTATTTAACGATGGTTTTCATGGAATTAAAATGAAAACAGTGATATTTTCAAACAATTAGATGCACTGTTCAATCAGTTTGTGTTCGTTTTTACTTGCATTCACACTTTTGGACCAACAATTTGAGTAGCACTCGAACTCGGCACGCTTTTTCCCCAATAAAAGCATTTAATGGTATACACAGCTTTACTTCTCAGTCTTTCAAAGCATGCGACCGCAACCTTACGCGTTTCGTGGCTTTACTTCTTCAGAGGCTGCAGCGGTCAGAAGGAGCATGCCGGGCCACATCCTCCTTTTTACCCAAATCATACGCTGTGATTCAGCTGCTCTGTATGAGACAATACGTCAAGGCTTCTGGGAGATGTAGTCTGTTAATTGAAGTCCTTAGATGGATGCTCCTTTGAATAAATGCTAGATAAAAGCTCTCATGAGCCCCAAGAACAAAGCTGTGTTAAATCCATATGCCGTGCACCACAAGAAGCCCCGCAATGTTGGGACTACGTGGCCCCCAAAGTCCGGGGTGGTGCTAACTCAGCGACAGGACGGCCGCTTCAAATATCAAGCTCCCTGGGGGACCAACAATTTGAGTAGCACTCGAACTCGGCACGCTTTTTCATACAGAGCAGCTGAATCACAGCGTACGATTTGGGTAAAAAGGAGGATGTGGCCCGGCATGCTCCTTCCGACCACTGCAGCCTCTGAAGAAGTGAAGCCACGAAACGCGTAAGGCTGCGGTCGCATGCTGTGAAAGACTGAGAAGTAAAGCTGTGTATACCATTAAATGCTTTTATTGGGGGAAAAGCGTGCCGAGTTCGAGTGCTACTCAAATTGTTGGTCCCCCAGGAAGCTTGATATATATATATACTGTAGGTCGCGAAGTTGACACTAACATCCCCATTCTAGAGCAGAAACAAAGTATCACTACCAGGCTCATCACAACATTCAACACAGAAGCCCGCAACATCAGATCAGTCTTTAACAAACACTGGGGCATCATTAGATCAGATCCCATTCTAGGCCCAATAGTAACACACCAGCCTGATATTACTTACAAGCGTGCATTTTCAATGCACGATGCCCTGGTGAGAAATAGTCCAGAGGTCATTTCAAAAGGTAACTGGCTGACAGACACCAAAGGATTTGTTAAATGCAATAGCTGCAGGGCTTGCAAATTTGGTAAAAACATTACCCAAGTTGTTTCAGCTTTCAGACAGAATCCCCTGATCATTAAACATCGCCTCACATGTAAGACTGAGTTTGCTATCTATTTGCTTGTCTGTTCATGCAACCTTTGGTACATTGGCAGCACTAAGCTACCAGTACACCAACGCATCCTACAACATCTCAGGGCCATAGTCAATAATGACTCAGCATACCCGGTAGCGAGACATTTCAAGGAAAAGCACAATAACAACCTTAACCATCTACATTACTCAGTGATTGATTGCATACCAGCACTTATGAGGGGTGGTAACCGGGAGAAGCTCCTGCGACAACTAGAGAGCAAATACATCATTGAATTTAATACTAAGTGCCCCGCAGGACTGAACATCAGTGAGGATATGCACAACTTCCTACAGACATTCACCCAGTTTAGTCACTAACCCATGCATTCAGTAAGATACGTTTAATCACTCACTTTTCGAGTTAGTCACGCACCTACTAAATCATCCATACAGACACTTATACACCCACTCATTCTTCAATACGCCTTTCCCTATATATATTAAAAATATTTAAACTTTACAGAAACACACAGTCACTGGATGATGTCGTCAGTGATGTCATTTGAGATGTCATCAGTGATGTCATCAGTGCTGTCACTGACCATGTCATGAGTGATGTAATATGTGACGTCATCAGCAGTGCATTGCGGGGCGCGAGTTATAGTTATCTGAACTAACTATAACGGGGAATTTCACGGGTTTTGTACGAGTGCAATGTCCAACTAACTATAACTGTCCCTAAAACCTTATGGTTTTTCAGTGAATTTCTAAGGTTTTTTAAATGCTAATTTCTAACTATAACGTGCCTGAAACCTATGGTTTTTTCAGTGAATTTCAAAGGTTTTTAAATGCTAATTCCTAACTATAACGTGTCTGAAACCTATGGTTTTTTCAGTGAATTTCAAAGGTTTTTTAAATGCTAATTCCTAACTATAACGTGTCTGAAACCTATGGTTTTTTCAGTGAATTTCAAAGGTTTTGTAAATGACAATTTTTAAATGTATTAATTGTTATATTTATTTTTTTGATACTGATTTACAACATTTTTTTAAACTATTTATTTTAGATATTTTATTTTTTAAATGACATTGTAATGACATTATACATTACATTACAAAATATACTTTCTCAGAATGAATTACTTTAGTTTAAATACTTTGCAAATAGGCAATAGAGTTTTAAGTACAGTAGTTACAGTTGTTGCAATGGGCAACACAATTTCAAAAACAAAGCAACATTGAGCTCAATGTGAATTTCTAGTTAAATGCAATTAGTTACTTTATGGATTACTTTTCCAACCACAGGACTGGATACTAGATTCAGTCCTGGGACATCTCCTGTAAACAGTTGAGTAAAAGCGTTTTGGTTACAGTAGTGATTTTTAAGGAATATTATTGTATTTTAAAAGTTGACACTTAGAAACTTTTTCATATAGAATCACCAATGTTATCCTATGGGAGGAAATTCACTTAGCAGGTAAGTAGTGTTATCGTTACTTTTTCTTACTCAGTGGTGGATCCTGGAACCAGCACTGGTGCATCTCCTGTAAACAGTTGAAAGAATGCGTTTAAGTCACACATGCGATTTTTAAGGAATATTTGTAGTTTGTGAAAATCGACACTGAAACTTTTCTGCTGAAAACCAGACAATGGATTCCTATGGAAGGAAATTCAAGTTACTGGTAAGTACGGTTAGAATTACTTTTCAGGGTCAGTGCTGGGCTAAAAGATGCAGCACTGGGTTCTCTCCTGATAACAGGTGAGTAAATCGGAATTCATAGTTCGGCTGATTTTAGAGAAATATTATAAAGTTCCAAAACTCCACACTTAGAAGAATTTCCAAGTGAAACCAGTCAATGTTAGCCTATGGAAGGAAATTCAAGTTACTGTTAAGTACTGTTAGAATTACTTTTCAGGGTCAGTGCTGGGCTAAAAGATGCAGCACTGGGTTCTCTCCTGATAACAGGTGAGTAAATCGGAATTCGTATTTCGTCTGATTTTAGAGGAATATTTGTATGTTTCAAAAATCGACACTTAGAAACTTTTTCAGCAAAAAGCAGGCAATGATATCCTATGGAAGGAAATTCAAGTTACTGGTAAGTACGGTTAAAATTACTTTTCAGGATCAGTACTCGGCTGAAAGATGCAGCACTGAGGTCTCTCCTGATAACAGGTGAGTAAATCGGAATTCGTATTTCGGCTGATTTTAGAGGAATATTATAAAGTTCCAAAACTCCACACTTAGAAGAATTTCCAAGTGAAACCAGTCAATGTTAGCCTATGGAAGGAAATTCAAGTTACTGGTAAGTACGGTTAAAATTACTTTTCAGGACCAGTACTGGGCTGAAAGATGCAGCAATGAGGTCTCTCCTGATAACAGGTGAGTAAATCGAAATTCGTATTTCGGCTGATTTTAGATGAATATTTGTATGTTTCAAAAATCGACACTTAGAAACTTTTTCAGCAAAAAGCAGGCAATGATATCCTATGGAAGGAAATTCAAGTTACTGGTAAGTACGGTTAGAATTACTTTTCAGGATCAGTACTGGGCTCAAAGATGCAGCACTCGATGCAGTGTCCCGGGGGTAGGCACCCTGGGACACTGCAGGAGCCGGCCCTGGGGGGTGGCGGTCCCCAGGGCCATCACTGGCTCCAGGAGGGGGGCCGCGCGGCCCCCCTCCCCACATTTTCAAAGCCCCAGGGAGGTGGTGGTCCCCGGGGCTTCGAGGTCCAAAACGGACCCCCATTTTTAATTTTTAGTGCCCCAGGGAGGTGGCGGTCCCCAGGACGTGTGGGGGCTGGAGCCCCCCACACAGGTTAAAAAAATAAAACAGAAGCCCCGGGGAGGTGGCGGTCCCCGGGGCAGCGGGAGGGCAAAGAGCCCTCCTGCACCATTTTTGTTAAAGCCCCGGGGGTGGCGGTCCCCGGGGCTTGGGGCCTTAGAGGCCCCCATACATAAATTTAACCCCCACCATGCCCCCGGGACTTGGCCCACCCGGGGGCAAATTAACATCGAAGCGCGGGAGACCACGCCCCAATTATTTTTTTTTCGGCAGGATCCGCGCACCCTGAGCGCATCCTGCCGATTTTTTTTTTTTTTAAAAATGCTTTTTGCCCAGGGGTCCTTGTGGGACCCCTGAGCAGGCCTAGTTGTTTAGGGTGTTTCTACCCTGCCCCTTTGTGCGCTTTGCGCACTTGTTTCTGTCCTCGGTTCTACCGAGGGACAAAATGGCTGCCAACACTTCCTGAATCGGAATGTTGACAGCCAGCTGACAACCAATTAGCATGCAGCTCGTGATCGGGAGGGTACGCGGACCCTACTCGGCCATAGATATATATGTGACTTTACTTGTGAATTTCTCAGGAACTACTGAACGGATTTACACCATTTAAGCAAAAGGCACCAGTCTGAACCAAGGGCTACCTCTTTGCCAAATTTGGTGTAATTCCGTTCAGCAGTTCGGGCTGTAGCTGCGACTAAAGGTTCCTATGGAAAAATGAATGGGGAAAACGCGTTTTGGGACCCCCCTTTTTTCTCGGCCCCCGCTTGACAAATCAACCCGAGACTTTCAGGGTAGGAGCGGAGCGGAGCGCCCCAACAAGTTGGAAACTTTTGCGAAGATTCGTCAACCGGCGCCAACGTTATTTCAAATAGAATGTTGCGGATTTCCTATGGATAATAGGTCCTAACTATAACTATCTACTGGCGACCGCCAGTAGATAATATATATATACATATATCTCAAAACAAAACCCTTTCAGGCATAGATTGATGAATAAATTATGCAAAAACAGAAGCAGAGAACTCTGGGTAGTTCTCAAGTTTAGGTGGAAAGCAGATCCAGTAAGAGCACTCTCAACACCAGCGACACTCTAAATTTGCTCACCTCAAATGTCTGCTTTTCTATCAAAGTCTTTAAGCAAAGGATTAGCGCAGTGCTATCCACGCCGAGATAGAAAGGGACAAAGTCTTTTGCCATTTTTACAGCAAAGTCTTTAAGCATAGGATTAGCACAGTGCTAGCCCTGCCGAGCTGTAAAATGGCCAAAGCCTTTTACCACTCCAGGCACAGTATTACAGCTTTGGATTGGTAAAATGCCATCCAAGCCAACCTGAAATGAATAAAAGCAACCACTGACACGTGTTTCGCTCTCGTTAGAGCTCTTCAGAGAGGTATAGCTTTGTCCAGACACAAGGGAGCACCCAGTATAAGTCAAAACAAAACCCTTTCAGGCATAGAGTGACGAATAAATTATGCAAAAACAGAAGCAGAGAACTCTGGGTAGTTCTCAAGTTTAGGTGGAAAGCAGCTCCAGTAAGAGCTCTCTCAACACCAGCGACACTCTAAATTTGCTCACCTCAAATGTCTGCTTTTCTATCAAAGTCTTTAAGCATAGGATTAGCGCAGTGCTATCCACACCGAGATAGAAAGGGTCAAAGTCTTTTGCCATTTTTACAGCAAAGTCTTTAAGCATAGGATTAGCACAGTGCTATCCCTGCCGAGCTGTAAAATGGCCAAAGCCTTTTACCACTCCAGGCACAGTATTACAGCTTTGGATTGGTAAAATACCATCCAAGCCAACCTGAAATGAATAAAAGCAACCCCTGACACGTGTTTCGCTCTCGTTAGAGCTCTTCAGAGAGGTATAGCTTTGTCCAGACACAAGGGAGCACCCAGTATAATTTAAAACAAAATCCATTCAGGCATATAGTGACAAATAAATTATGCAAAAACAGAAGCAGGAAACTCTGGGTATTTCTCAAGTTTAGGTGGAAAGCAGCTCCAGTAAGAGCACTCTCAACACCAGCGACACTCTAAATTTGCTCACCTCAAATGTCTGCTTTTCTATCAAAGTCTTTAAGTATAGGATTAGCGCAGTGCTATCCATGCCGAGCTAGAAAGGGACAAAGTCTTTAAGCATAGGATTGGCACAGTGCTATCCCTGCCGAGCTGTAAAATGGCCAAAGCCTTTTACCACTCCAGGCACAATATTACAGCTTTGGATTGGTAAAATGCCATCCAAGCCAACCTGAAATGAATAAAAGCAACCCCTGACATGTGTTTCGCTCTCGTTAGAGCTCTTCAGAGAGGTATAGCTTTGTCCAGATACAAGGGAGCACCCATTATAAGTCAAAACAAAACCCTTTCAGGCATAGATTGATGAATAAATTATGCAAAAACAGAAGCAGAGAACTCTGGGTAGTTCTCAAGTTTAGGTGGAAAGCAGCTCAAGTAAGAGCACTCTCAACACCAGCGACACTCTAAATTTGCTCACCTCAAATGTCTGCTTTTCTATCAAAGTCTTTAAGCATAGGATTAGCGCAGTGCTATCCACGCCGAGACGGAAAGGGACTAGGGGCCAGATGTAGGTAAAATCAGATTTGCGAGTCCTTTATAGCAAATTTTACCGATTCGCTATTAAGGACTCGCAAAATTGAATGTAGGTAGGAATCGCTTAAATATTAGCGATTCCTTAATAACGAATCGCAAATTGAGATTTGTTAATAAGGAATACCTACCCATTCATTCCTATGGGCTAGGAGGCCCATAGGAATGAATGGGAAGATATTCACTGTTTGCGATTCGCTATTAAAGAATCGCAAATAGCGGGAGCTATTTCAAGGGTGCCAGGGTGTCAAAAGGACACCCTGTTGCACCCCTGAAATGTGCATGTGTGAACATGTGGCCCACATACATGCCCTAAGGGCATGAATGTGTGCCACATGGCACTTTAAAAAAAGCAAAAAAGTGCTTTTTTAAAGGAAATCGCTAAATACCACCAACTTGAAGTTGGTGGTAATTAGCGATTCCTTAAGGCTAAAGTGCACTTTCTTTTGTGCTACTTACATTGCATTTAAGGATTCACAATTTGCGATTCCTTAAATGCAAGAGCAAAATAAGGAATCGCAATTTTACGATTCCTTATTTTGCTAGTAGGTTTAAACTCACCTACATTGCTCGCAGCCAAATAGCGATCGCAAATGCTGAAATTCTGCAAATTTCAGCGTTAGCGCTTGGTATTTGGCCACCTACATCTGGCCCAAAGTCTTTTGCCATTTTTACAGCAAAGTCTTTAAGCATAGGATTAGCACAGTGCTATCCATGCCGAGCTGTAAAATGGCCAAAGCCTTTTACCACTCCAGGCACAGTATTACAGGTTTGGATTGGTAAAATACCATCCAAGCCAACCTGAAATGAATAAAAGCAACCCCTGACAAGTGTTTCGCTCTCATTAGAGATCTTCAGAGAGGTATAGCTTTGTCCAGACACAAGGGAGCACCCAGTATAAGTCAAAACAAAACCCTTTCAGGCATAGAGTGACGAATAAATTATGCAAAAACAGAAGCAGAGAACTCTGGGTAGTTCTCAAGTTTAGGTGGAAAGCAGCTCCAGTAAGAGCACTCTCAACACCTGCGACACTCTAAATTTGCTCACCTCAAATGTCTGCTTTCCTATCAAAGACTTTAAGCATAGGATTAGCGCAGTGCTATCCACGCAGAGATAGAAAGGGACAAAGTCTTTTGTCATTTTTACAGCAAAGTCTTTAAGCATAGGATTGGCACAGTGCTATCCCTGCCGAGCTGTAAAATGGCCAAAGCCTTTTACCACTCCAGGCACAGTATTACAGCTTTGGATTGGTAAAATGCCATCCAAGCCAACCTGAAATGAATAAAAGCAACCCCTGACATGTGTTTCGCTCTCGTTAGAGCTCTTCAGAGAGGTATAGCTTTGTCCAGATACAAGGGAGCACCCAGTATAAGTCAAAACAAAACCCTTTCAGGCATAGAGTGACGAATAAATTATGCAAAAACAGAAGCAGAGAACTCTGGGTAGTTCTCAAGTTTAGGTGAAAAGCAGCTCCAGTAAGTGCACTCTCAACACCACCGACACTCTAAATTTGCTCACCTCAAATGTCTGCTTTTCTATCAAAGTCTTTAAGCATAGGATTAGCGCAGTGCTATCCACGCAGAGATAGAAAGGGACAAAGTCTTTTGCCATTTTTACAGCAAAGTCTTTAAGCATAGTATTGGCACAGTGCTATCCCTGCCGAGCTGTAAAATAGCCAAAGCCTTTACCACTCCAGGCACAGTATTACAGCTTTGGATTGGTAAAATACCATCCAAGCCAACCTGAAATGAATAAAGCAACCCCTGACATGTGTTTCGCTTTCGTTAGAGCTCTTCAGAGAGGTATAGCTTTGTCCAGACACAAGGGAGCACCCAGTATAAGTCAAAACAAAACCCTTTCAGGCATAGAGTGACGAATAAATTATGCAAAAACAGAAGCAGAGAACTCTGGGTAGTTCTCAAGTTTAGGTGGAAAGCAGCTCCAGTATGAGCACTCTCAACACCAGCGACATTCTAAATTTGCTCATCTCAAATGTCTGCTTTTCTATCAAAGTCTTTAAGCATAGGATTAGCGCAGTGCTATCCACGCTGAAATAGAAACGGACAACGTCTTTAAGCATAGGATTAGCACAGTGCTATCCCTGCAGAGCTGTAAAATGGCCAAAGCCTTTTACCACTCCAGGCACAGTATTACAGCTTTGGATTGGTAAAATACCATCCAAGCCAACCTGAAATGAATAAAAGCAACCCCTGACACATGTTTCGCTCTCGTTAGAGCTCTTCAGAGAGGTATAGCTTTGTCCAGACACAAGGGAACACCCAGTATAAGTCAAAACAAATCCCTTTCAGGCATAGAGTGACGAATAAATTATGCAAAACAGAAGCAGAGAACTCTGGGTAGGTCTCAAGTTTAGGTGGAAAGCAGCAACTTGAGAACTGCCCAGAGTTCTCTGCTTCTGTTTTTGCATAATTTATTTGTCACTCTATGCCTGAAAGGGTTTTGTTTTGACTTATACTGGGTGCTCACTTGTGTCTGGACAAAGCTATACCTCTCTGAAGAGCTCTAACGAGAGCGAAACACGTGTCAGGGATTGCTTTTATTCATTTCAGTTTGGCTTGGATGGTATTTTACCAATCCAAAGCTGTAATACTGTGCCTGGAGTGGCAAAAGGCTTTGGCCATTTTACAGCTCGGCAGGGATAGCACTGTGCTAATCCTATGCTTAAAGACTTTGCTGTAAAAATGGCAAAAGACTTTGTCCCTTTCTGTCTCAGCGTGGATAGCACTACGCTTTTCCTATGCTTAAAGACTTTGATAGAAAAGCAGACATTTGAGATGAGCACATTTAGAGTGTCGCTGGTGTTGAGAGTGCTCTTACTGGAGCTGCTTTCCACCTAAACTTGAGAACTACCCAGAGTTCTCTGCTTCTGTTTTTGCATAATTTATTTATCACTCTATGCGTGAAAGGGTTTTGTTTTGACTTATACTGGGTGCTCCCTTGTATCTGGACAAAGCTATACCTCTCTGAAGAGCTCTAACAAGAGCGAAAAACGTGTCAGGGGTTGCTTTTATTCATTTCAGGTTGGCTTGGATGGTATTTTACCAATTCAAAGCTGTAATACTGTGCCTGGAGTGGTAAAAGGCTTTGGCTATTTTACAGCTCGGCAGGGATAGCACTGTGCCAATCCTATGCTTAAAGGCTTTGCTGTAAAAATGGCAAAAAGACTTTGTCCCTTTCTATCTCGGCGTGGATAGCACTGCGCTAATCCTATGCTTAAAGACTTTGATAGAAAAGCAGTCATTTGAGGTGAGCAAATTTAGAGTGTCGCTGGTGTTGAGAGTGCTCTTACTGGAGCTGCTTTCCACCTAAACTTGAGAACTACCCAGAGTTCTCTGCTTCTGTTTTGCATATATACATATATTCACTGAAAAAACCATAGGTTTCAGGGACATTATAGTTTTAAATTAGCATTTAAAAAACCATAGAAATTCGCTGAAAAAACCACAGGTTTCAGGGACGTTATAGTTAGTTGGACATTTCACTCATACAAAACCAGAGAAGTTCAGCTGTTATAGTTAGTTGAGCTAACTATAACTCGCGCCCCCGCAATGCACTGCTGATGACGTTACATATTACATCACTCATGACATGGTCAGTGACATCACTGATGACATCTCAAATGACATCACTGATGACATCATCCAGTGACTGAGTGTTTCTGAAATGTTTAAGAATGTAATCTATATATATGCCAAGGTGTATTCGAAGAATGAGTGGGTGTTTCAGTGTCTGTATGAATGATTTTGTGGGTGTGTGTCTGACTGTATAAGTGAGTGATTAAACGTGTCTTAGTGAATGCATGGGTGAATGACTAATCTGTGTGAATGTCTGTATTAGTCTGTCAGTTCGTGTGTAAGTGGCTGCATGGGTTGGTGACTAGCTACATGAGTGTCTATATGGGTTATTGATTGGTTGTCTGAGTACCTGTATGGATGCTTGAGTGTCTGTATGGGTGGGTGGGGGGTGTAACTCCCTGCATGGATGTGTAAGTGGGTGATTTAGTGGGTGTATGGGTTCATGAGTGCATCTGTGAGGGGCTGTATAGAGGAGTGAGTGTGCGTATGGCTATGTCGGTGAGTGAATGGGTGTCTCAATGGTTTATGTGTGAGTAACTACATATGTGAAAGGCAGTATATGTGAGTGTTGGAGTATAGCACTAACTATATGTGAGAATGAGTGATTGTGAGAGTGGCTGTATGCATGAGTGTGTGTTTGTGTCAGTGATTGTATAAGAGAGTAAGTATGTGTTAGTCTCTGTATGAATAAGTGAGGTGGTTTGTGTATAACTGTATAGGTGAGTAAATGGGAGTGTAATTGATTCTTTACATGACTGACTTGGTGTGTGATTAACTCTATGTGTGAGTGGTGGTATGTGAGTGTCTGTATTGGTGTATGACTGTATATGATAGTGGCTGTATTGATGAGTGACTGCATGTATGAGGGACTGTATGGGTGAGTGAGTAGATGTATGTGTAGATCTAGGAATTAGTGAGTGGGTATGTACTAACTGGTATTGTGTGTCTATGGTTTTGAGAATGGCATTCTGTATTTTAGAGTGGGTGAATCAAAGGTTATATTAGGGTGTGAGGAGATGCATCAGATGATCACATGGATGATGTCCTCAGTGATGTCATTTGAGATGCCATCAGTGATGTCATCAGTGATGTCACTGACCATGTCATGAGTGATGTAATATGTGACGTCATCAGCAGTGCATTGCGGGGGCGCGAGTTATAGTTAGCTCAACTAACTATAACAGCTGAATTTCTCTGGTTTTGTACGAGTAAAATGTCCAACTAACTATAACGTCCCTGAAACCTGTGGTTTTTCCAGTGAATTTCTAAGGTTTGTTAAATGCTAATTTCTAACAATAACGTCCCTGAAACCTATGGTTTTTTCAGTGAATTTCAAAGGTTTTTTAAATGCTAATTTCTAACTATAACGTCCCTGAAACCTATGGTTTTTTCAGTGAATTTCTAAGGTTTTTTAAATGCTAATTTCTAACTATACCTACAGAGGTAGGACATGTGCAGAAAGAGGAAGAAAGGCGCAGAAAAAGCAAGAGAAATGCTGAAGGAGGCAACAGAAGTCCAGAAAGAGGAAGAAAGGTGCAGAAAGAAGCAAGAGATATGCAGAAAGAATCAACAGAGGTGCAGAAAGAGGCCTTGTTGCAAAGTCATCCTGTGCCCTTGGCACCCCCCAACGTTTTGCTGACTGGTACTGGTGGTAACTGACTCTGACCCTGTGTTCTGCCTAACAAGTCCCGGAGCCAGCGCTATGCTGAAAGACACTTAGAATACAGTGAAAACACCTACATACACTAGGGTACACTATGGGTTGGGGTATCCCTGTGATTGGCATGACCTCCCCTTTAAGGCCCTAGTACATAATAGGGCAGGTGGATTAAAACAACCTCTAAGTCCCTAGCATATAATAAGGCATGGAAGTTTAGAGGCCAGCAGCCCTTTTCTGCACTTGCATGTGTGCACTGCTGAGCCAGAGGTCAGTTTAAAAGTAGCCCTGTGTGTGCAGAAAGAGGCAAGAGAGGTACAGAAAGAGGCAAGAGAGGTGCAGAAAGAGGCAAGAGAGGTACAGAAAGAGGCAAGAGAGGTGCAGAAAGAGGAAAGAAGGATGCAGAAAGAGGCAAGAGAGGTGCAGAAAGAAGCAAGTGAGGTGCAGAAAGAAGCAAGAGAAGTACAGAAAGAAGCAACAGAGATGCAGAAAGAGGGACGAGGGGTGTAGAAAGAGGCAAGAGAAGTGCAGAAAGAAGCAACAGAGGTGCAGAAAGAGGCAAGAGAAGTTCAAAAAGATGTAGCAGAGGTGCAGAAACAGGCAGTAGAGGTGCAGAAAGAGGGAACAGGGGTACAGAAAGAGAGAAGAGGGATGCCGAAAGAGGCAAGAGGGGTGCATAAATTTACAAGACAGTTGCAGAAAGAAGCAAGAGCAGTGCAGTATGAAACAACAGAGGTGCAGAAGGAGGCAAGAGGGGTACAGAAAGAGGCAAAAGAAGAGCAAAAACAAGCAAAAGAGATGCAGAAAGAGGCTAGAGGGGTGCAGGAAGAGGCAAGAGAGGTGGAGAAAGAGACAAGAGAGGTGCACAAAGAGGGAAGAAGGGTGCAGAAAGAGGCAAGTGGGGTGCAGAAAGAAACAAGAGAGGTGTAGAAAGAAGCAAGAGAAGTGCAGAAAGAAACAACAGAGGTGCAGAAGGAAGCAAGAGCAGTGCAGAAAGAACCAACAAAGGTGCAGAAAGAGGCAAGAGGGGTGCAGAAAAAGGCAAGAGAAGTGCAGAAAGAAGTAAGAGAAGTGCAGAAAGAAGCAACAGAGGTGCAGAAAGAGGCAAGAGGGGTGCAGAAAGAGGCAAGAGAAGTGCAGAAGGAAGCAACAGAGGTGTAGAAATAGGCAAGAAAAGTGCAGAAAGAGGCAAGAGAGTTGCAGAAACAGGCAAAAGAGGTGCACAAAGAGGGAACAAGGGTGCACACAGAGAACAAGAGAGGTACAGAAAGAACCAACAGAGGTGCAGAAAGAGGCAAGGGGGTGCAGAAAGTGGCAAGAGAAATGCAGAAAAAGCAAAAGAGGTGCAGAAAGAGGCAAGAGGGGTGCACACAGAGGCACGAGGGGTACATACATTTGCAAGAGAGGTGCAGAAAGAAGCAAGAGAAGTGCAGAAAGAAGCAACAGAGGTGCAGAAAGAGGAAAGAGGGGTGCAGAAAGAAGAAAGAGAAGTGCAGAAAGAAGGAACAGAGATGCAGAAAGAGGCAAGAGGGGTGCAGACAGAGGCAGGAGAGGTGCAGAAGGAGGGAAGAGGGGTACAGAAAGAGGCAAGAGGGGTGCAGAAATTTGCAAGACAGGTGCAGAAAGAAACAAGAGCAGTACAGAAACAACCAAGAGAAGTGCAGAAAGAGGCAAGAGGGGTGCAGAAAGAGGCAAGAGAAGTGAAGAAAGAAGTAACAGGGGTGCAGAAAGAGACAAGAGAACTGTAGAAAGAGGCAAGAGAGTTGCAGAAACAAGCAAGAGATGTGCAGAAAGAGGGAACAGGGGTACAGAAAGAGGCAAGAGAGGTGCAGAAAGAGGGAAGAGAGGTGTAGAAAGAGGAAAGAAGGGTGCAGAAAGAGGCAAGAGGGGTGCAGAAAGAAGCAACAGAAGTGCAGAAAGAAGCAAAAGAAGTGCAGAAAGAGGCAAGAGGGGTGCAGAAAGAGGAAGAGAAGTGCAAAAAAGTAGCAACAGAGGTGCAGAAGGAGGCAAGAGAAGTGCAGAAAGAGGCATGAGAGTTGCAGAAACAGGCAAAAGGGGTACAGAAAGAAGCAAGAACAGTGCAGAAAGAACCAACAGATGTGCAGAAGGAGGCAAGAGGGCTGCAGAAAGAGGCAAGAGGGGTGCAGAAATTTGCAAGAGAGGTGCAGAAAGAAGCAAGAGCAGTGCAGTAAGAAACAACAGAGGTACAGAAGGAGGCAAGAGGGGTGCAGAAAGAGGCAAGAGCAGTGCAGAAAGAACGAAGAGACGTGCAGGAAAAGGGAAGAAGGGTGCAGAAAGAGGCATGAGGGGTACAGAAAGAAGGAAGAGAAGTGCAGAAAGAAGCAACAGTGGTGTTGAAAGAGGCATGAAGGGTGCAGAAAGAAGCAAGTGAGGTGCAGAAAGAGGCAAGAGGGGTGCAGAAAGAGGCAAGAGGGTTGCAGAAAGAAGCAAGTGAGGTGCAGAAAGAGGCAAGAGAGGTGCAGAAAGAGGCAAGAGAGGTGCAGAAAAAGGCAAGAGATATGCAGAAAGAATCAACAGAGGTGCAGAAAGAGGCCTTTTTGCAAAGTCATCCTGTGCCCTCGGCACCCCCCAACGTTTTGCTGACTGGTACTGGTGGTAACTGACTCTGACCCTGGGCTCTGCCTAACAGGTCCCGGAGCCAGCGCTATGCTGAAAGACACTTAGAATACAGTGAAAACACCTACATACACTAGGGTACACTATGGGTTGGGGTATCCCTGTGATTGGCATGACCTCCCCTGTAAGGCCCTATTACATAATAGCAAAAGAAACAATTGATGGACGGAATGCTGGACAATGCAAACATTCACCCCCAGTCACAAGGATCTGGGTTTAATCCATCATTCTTTTGCTCACCACACCACCCCAGTTTGGACCCAGCCATCTGCAAATCAGTCTTGACCCTGTTCCTTGTGGGAACAGTCCAGCCCGAACTGCCAAGCCAGGTCCTCCCTGGACCGGAAACAAGCATCCTGGGACCGGTTTCAGGGCATCACCCTTCATCAGCCAGGCTAGCTTGAATCCAGTGGTGTAGTGAGCAAGGGACCCACGTCTGGGCATACCCTTCCCACTTAGGGCGACATATGCAAAAGAAACAATTGCTGGACGGAATGCTGGACAATGCAAATATTCACCCCAAGTCACAAGGATCTGGGTTTAATCCATCATTACGGGTCCCTGTGGGCCAACTAGGTCACCAGGAACCTCCAGTAAGCCCCACACAGCTGGATTGCTGAGACTGGTCCGAGTCCGAGGCTACACTCCCTTTTTACACCACTCTGCAAACGCGCCGCCTGGCGCACTGCTGCTCGGGGGAAGAAGTCCACTTCAGTCCTGAGGTCCTCAGGACACAAGGGGACCTCATCACCCCACCAGCAGTGCACCAAGAGGCCCGTTTGCAGAGTGGTGTAGAAAGGGGCGTGACCTCGTACCACCTCTCAGCAATCCCACTGTGTGGGGCTTACTGGAGGTTCCTGGTGGCCTAGTTGGCCCACAGGGACCCTCACTAGCAACGGGGACTTAATCCCGCAATTCATAGCATGGCAGGAGGTGCGTTTGCAGAGTCGTGCAGGGAGGGGGCAGGGCCTCCAGCGAGTTGCCGGTTTCTTTTTTATTTTATGGGAGGGGGGCCGCATGCCCCCCTTCCCTGGGTCACTTTTGGCCCCAGGGACCCCATCTCCCGGGGCAAACCCAACCTTTTTTTTATTTTGGGGGCCCGCGTGGACCCCCTCCTGAGACCAATTTGGCCCCGGGAATCCATCCACCGGGGCCGGCCTTCTTTTGGGTTTTTTTCAAATTAAATTAAAAAAGGGTGGGGGCAGCGTGGCCCCCCATCCAGGGCCATTTTTGGCCCCCGGGGACCCCATCACCCAGGGCTTGGCCAATGCTTTTTTTTTTTAAGTAAAGGGAGGGGGTCCAAGCGGCCACCCTCCCTGGCCATTTTCGGCCCCAGGAACCCCATCCGCTGGGGCTTGGCCATTCATTTTATTTTTTTAATAATCTGAGAAGGGCCGAGTGGCCCCCTCCTGGGCCATTTTTTGCTCTGGGGACCCCATCCCCTGGGGCATGGCCACATGTTGGGGACCGCGGGGGAGCCCCAATGCCTGGCTCCCCACCTCCTGCGGGAGCCGGCATTGCTTTTGGGCAAAGGGAGCTGCTAACATGCAGCTCCCCTTGCCCAAAAGCAATTCTGCTTTGCTTCTTGGAAGCGAGAGCAAGTTTCCTGCTTTCGCTTCCAAGAAGCAAAGCAGTGTTTGCTATGGCAGGGCGGGAGCCATGCTCCCGCCCTGCCACAGCAAACGGCAATGTCCCGGGGGTGGGCACCCCGGGCATTGCAGGAGCCGTCCCGGGGGTGTGGCGGTCCCTTAGGGCCATCTAGGGCTCCCAGAGGGAGGCCGGGCAGCCCCCCTCCCAACTGTTTAAAGCCCCAGAAGGTGGTGGTCCCCAGGGCCGGGGGTCTGCAACAGACCCCCGCATTTTAATCAAGAGTGCCCTGGGGCAGTGTGAAGGGGCTCAAGCCCCACCACACTTTGTTTTTCAAAGTAGCCCCGGGGAGGTGGCGGTCCCCGGGGCTGCGGGGGACCGCATGGCCCCCTGCATTTACATAATATTGACCTGGGGAGGTGGTGGTCCCCGGGGTTTGGGGGGGCCCGCATGGCTCCCGGACCTAAATAAATTATAGCCCCGGGGAGGTGACGGTTCCCGGGGCTTGTGGGGGGCTCATGAGGCCCCCCGCCCTAAAATAACAATGCCCCGGGGAGGTGGCGGTCCCTAGGGCAGTGTTGGGTGAGGCAGGAGCCCCAATGCATTTTTTTAAAAAGCCCCGGGGAGGTGACGGTCCCCGGGGCTGCGGGGGGCCTTGCTACATAATTAGGTATTGCCCCCAGGACCTGGCCCACCCGGGGGCTTATAGAAAACAAAGCACGGGAGCCTGCACTTCATTTTTTTAAAATAAATTCGGCTGATTTGCGCACCCAGCGTGAATTTGGCTGATTTTTTTTTTGGGCCCTGAGCAGGCCGAGGTGGTCAGGGTGTTTCCTCCCTGCCCCCTTTTCTTGTTTTTTATCCTTTTTTTTTACTGTTTTCTTGTTACTCGGTTTCACCGAGTCACAAGATGACTGCCAACACTTCCTGGTTTGGAGTGTTGACAGCCAATCAGAATCAATCTCATGCTCGGGAGGGTTCGCGAATCTTCCTCGGCCCTCAGATATCAATATTTTTATTTTTTGCATTTCTCAGGAACTACTGAACGGATTTACACCATTTAAAAAATGGTCACGTTCTGAACCAAGAGCTACCTTTTTGCCAAATTTGGTGTAATTCCGTTCAGCAGTTCGGGCTGTAGCCGTGTCTAAATTGCCTATGGAAATTAACATGGAGAAAACGCGTTTTAGGACCCCCCGTTTTTCTCGGCCCCCGCTTGACGAATCACCCCGAAACTTTTAAGACATGAGCTGACCTGAGTGAACCATTAGTTTTGAAAATTTCACGAAGATTCGTCAAACGGCACCAAAGATATTGGCAAAAGAAAAAATGCTTTATGAATAGAAACAAGGACCTAAATATATATTCTCTGAAAAAACCATAGGTTTCAGGCACGTTATAGTTAGAAATTAGCATTTAAAAAACCTTAGAAATTCACTGCAAAAACCATAGGTTTTAGGGGAAGTTATAGTTAGTTGGACATTGCACTCGTACAAAACCCGTGAAATTCCCCCGTTATAGTTAGTTCAGTTAACTATAACTCGCACCCCCGCAATGCACTGCTGATGACGTCACATATTACATCACTCATGACATGGTCAGTGACATCACTGATGACATCACTGATGACATCTCAAATGACATCACTGATGACATCATCCATGTGATAATTTGATGCATCTTATCACACCCTAATATAACTTTTGATACACCCACTCTAAATTACAGACTGCCATTCTCAAAACCATAGACACTCCAAGACCAATAACTAGATACCCACTCACTGATTCTTTGGTCTACACACACATCCACTCACTCAGCCGTACAGTCACTCATACTTACGGTCACTCAGTACAGGACTATCATATGCACTCATACACCTATATAGACACTCACACACCGCACTCATCCATAGAGGTACTCACACACCTATTCAGTGATGTAAATAATTAATCACACTCCCATTTACTCACCTATACAGTTATACACACACCAGCTCACTTACTCATACAAATACTAGTACATACTTACGCTCTTACACAATCACTGATACAAGCACAGACTCATCCATACAGCCACTCTCACAATCACACACTCTCAGTTATAGCCATTTATATACTCCAACACACATATATACTGCCTTTCACATATGTAGTTACTCACACATATACAACTGAGATATACATTCACTCACTAACACTCCCATACACACACTCACCCACCCATACAGTCCATCACAGATGCACTCTTGAAACCATGCACCCAGTGAATCACCCACTCACACATCTATGTACAGAGTCACACAAACCCCACCCACACAAACACTCAGGCACCCATGCAGATAATCAGACAACCAATCAATAACCCATATAGACACTCATGTAGCTATTCACAAAACCATGCAGCCGCTTACACACCAACAGACACACGGATACAGACATTCACACAGTTTAGTCACTAACCCATGCATTCAGTAAGATACGTTTAATCACTCACTTATAGAGTCAGTCACGCACCTACTAAATCATCCATTCAGACACTTATACACCCACTCATTCTTCAATACGCCTTTCGCTATATATATTAAACATATTTAAACTTTACAGAAACACACAGTCACTGGATGATGTAAGTCCTCTGTAAGTCCCTAGTACATAATAGGGCAGGGGGATTAAAACTACCTCTTAAAACGCGCCATGGGGCGCGTTTGCACACTGGTGTAGGGAGGGGGGGCCTGAGGTTACATGTGTGCAAACACGCCCTGTGGCCGTTTTAAGTTGGGGGATAAAGTCCCCTTGAATCCTAAAGGTCCCTGGGGTCCAACTAGCCCACCAGGTACCTCCAGTAAGCGCCACAGAGTTGCGTTGCAGAGAGGTGTAAAAGGGGCATGGCCTGGACCACCTCTCTGCAACGCAGTGCAGTGGCGCTTACTGGAAGCACCTGGTGGGCTAGTTGGCCCCCAGGGGCCCTCAGGATTGAAGGGAATTAATTCCCCAACTTAAAACGCGCCACAGGGTGTGTTTGCACACGTCACCTCAGGCCCCGTCCCTCCCTTCACCACTGTGTAAACACGCCCTGTGGCCGTTTTAAGTTGGGAAATTAAGTCCCCTTGAATCCTGAGGGTCCCTGGGGTCCAACTAGCCCACTAAGTACCTCCAGTAAGCGCCACAGAGCTGCGTTGCACAAAGGTGTAAAAGGGGCGTGGCCTGGACCACCTCTCTGCAACGCAGGCCTGTGGCGCTTACTGGAGGTACCTAGTGGCCTAGTTGGCCCCAGGAGCCCTCAGGATTAAAGGGGACTTATTTCCCCAACTTAAAATGCGCCACAGGGCGTGTTTGCACACATGTCACCTCAGGCCCCGCACCCTCCCTTCACCACTGTGCAAAGGCACCCCGTGGCACATTTTAAGTTGGGGGATTAAGTCCCCTTGAATCCTGAAAGTCCCTGGGTCCAACTAGCCCACCATGTACCTCCAGTAAGCACCACAGAGCTGCGTTGCAGAGAGGTGGTCCGAGGCCATGCCCCATTTTACACCTCTCTGCAATGCAACTCTGTGGCACTTACTGGACATACCTGGTGGGGTAGTTGGCCCCCAGGGACCCTCAGGATTCAAGGGGACTTAATTTCCACAGGGCACGTTTCCACACTTGTGACATCAGGCCACGCCCCCTCCCTGCACCACTGCACAAACGCACCCCCTGGTGCATTGTAAATTGGGGGATTAAATCCCCTTGAGTCCTGAGGGTCCCCGGGGGCCAACTAGCCCACCACTTACCTCCAGTAAGCGCCACAGAGCTGCGTTGCAGAGTGGTGTAAAAAGGGGCATGGCCTGGGCCACCTCTCTGCAACGCAGCGCAGTGGCGCTTACTGGAGGTAAGTGGTGGGCTAGTTGGCCCCCAGGGACCCTCCGGATTGAAGAGGAATTAATTCCCCAACTTAAAACGCGCCACACTGTGTGTTTGCACACATGTCACCTCAGGCCCCGACCCCTCCCTTCACCACTGGGCATACTGGAGGTACCTGGTGGGCTAGTTGGGCCACAGGGACCCTCAGTATTCAAGGGGAATTAATTCCCCAACTTACAACTTGCCAGGGGGCGCGTTTGCACAGTGGTGAAGGAAGGGGGCGGGGCCTGAGGTGACATGTGTGCAAACTACGCTCTGTGGCGTGTTTTAAGTTGAGGAATTAATTCCTCTTCAATCATGAGGTCCCTGAGGGCCAACTAGCCCACCAGGTACCTCCAGTATGCGCCAGAGGCTGCGTTGCAGAGAGGTGTTCAGAGGCCACGCCCCTTTTACACCACTCTGCAACGCAGCTCTGTGGCGCTTATTGGAGGTACCTGGTGGGCTAGTTGGCCCCAGGGACCCTCAGGATTGAAGAGGAATTAATTCCCAAACTTAAAACGCGCCACAGGGCGTGTTTGCACACATGTCACCTCAGGCCCCGCCCCCTCCCTTCACCACTGTGCAAACGCACCCCATGGCGCGTTTTAAGTTGGGATATTAAGTCCCCTTGAATCCTGAGGGTCCCTGGGGTCCAAGTAGCCCACCAGGTACCTTCAGTAAGCATCACAGAGCTGCGTTGCAGAGAGGTGTAAAAAGGGGCATGACCTCTGAACACCTCTCTGCAACGCAGCTCCCTGGCGCATACTGGAGGTTCCTGGTGGGCTAGTTGCCCCCCAGGGACCCCCAGTATTCAATGGGAATTAGTTCCCCATCTTACAACGCGCCAGGGGCGCGTTTGCAGAGTGCTGCAGGGAGGGGGCGGGCCTCCGGCACGATGCCGGTCTTTTTTTGTATTTATTTTTTTAAGAAGGGGGGCTGTGTGGCCCCCCTTCCTTTCCTATTTTATTGGCCCTGGGGACCCCATCCCCCAGGGCCTGACCCCTATTTTATTTTTATTTTTTTTAAATTGGAAGGGGGTTGCGTTGACCCCCTCCCGAGGCCATATTCGGCCCTGGGAACCCCATCCCCCGGGGCATGGCCATGTTTTTTTTTTTAATTTAAATTATTGGAGGGGTGCTGCGTGGCCCCCCTCCTCAGGCCATTTATGGCCCCGGGGACCCCATCCCCCCGGGGCCGGCTTTTCCGTGTATTTTAAAAAATGTTTTATAATGGTTGAGGGGGTGGGGGGAGCCCCAATGCCCCCACGGTCCCGCCAGCTCCCCGCTTCCTGCGGGAGCCGGCATTGCTTTTCCACATGGGGAGCTGCTGACATGCAGCTCCCCGTGTGGAAAAGCAATTCTGCTTTGCTTCATTGAAGCGAGAGCAGGTTTCCCTGCTCTCACTTCAATGAAGCAAAGCAGTTTGCAATGACAGGGCGGGAGCCGTGAGGCTCCCGCCCTGTCATTGCAAACAGCAGTGTCCCGAGGGTGGGCACCCGGGACACTGCAGGAGCCGGCCCTGGGGGTGGTGGTCCCCAGGGCCATCACAGGCTCCAGGAGGAGGGGCCGCGTGGCCCCCTCCCAACATCTGCACAGCCCCGGGAGGTGGTGGTCCCCGGGGCTCGGGGGTCCGTAACGGACCCCCAAATTTGCATAGTTAGTGCCCCGGGAGGTAGCGGTCCCCGGGGTGTGTGGGGGGCTCAAGCCCCCCCACACAGGTCGTTTAAAAAAAAAAAAAAAACCCCGGGGGTGGCAGTCCCCGGGGCTGCGGGGGGGCCATGTGCCCCCCGCAAATATGTAAAGAAAGCCCCGGGGCTTGGGGGGCCATGGAGGCCCCCCACCCATTTAAAATACAAGCCCCGGGGGGTGGCGGTCCCTGGGGCTGCGGGGGGGCCGTGAGCCCCCCGCAAATATTTTAGAAAAGCCCCAGGGGTGGCGGTCCCTGGGGCTGCGGGGGCCTCCCTGGGCCTCCGCTATTAAATTTATGCATGCCCCCAGGACTTGGCCCACCCGGGGGCTAAATATAAACGGAGCACGGGAGTCCGCGCTTCGTTTTTTTTTTTTTCGCTGCCAGATCCGCGGATCCGGCGCACATATTGCCGATTTTTTTTTTTTTTTAATGCTTTTTTGGGCCCTGTGGGTCCTTGTGGGACCCCCTGAGCAGGCCTAGGGGGTCAGGGTGTTTCTACCCTGCCCCCTTTTCTTGTTTTGCGCGTTTCTTTTTCTCTTTTCTTGTGCCTCGGTTATACCGAGGCACAAGATGGCTGCCAACACTTCCTGGTTTGGAGTGTTGACAGCCAATTAGAATAAAGCTTGTGGTCGGGAGGGTCCGCGGATCCTCCGTGCCTCTAAATATCGAAACTTTTATTTTTGATGTTCTCAGCAACTACTGAACGGATTTACACCATTTTTAAAAAGGGGCTTTCTGAACCAAGCACTACCTTTTTGCCAAATTTGGTGTAATTCCGTTCAGCAGTTTTGGCTGTAGCCTTGCATAAAGTTTCCTATGGGAAATTGATTTTTTGACTCTTATTTTTTTAATTTCTCCGCAACTACTGAACGGATTTACACCATTTTAAAAAAGGGCGCTTTCTGAACCAAGCACTACCTTTTTGCCAAATTTGGTGTAATTCCGTTCAGCAGTTCGGGCTGTAGCCGTGTCTAAAGTTTCCTATGGGAATTAACTTGGAGAAAACAGGTTTTGGGACCCCCCTTTCTTCTCGGCCCCCGCTTGATGAATCACCCCGAAACTTTCAAGATAGGAGCGGACCGGAGCGGGCCATACGTTTTAAAAATTTTGCGAAGATTCGTCAACCAACGCCAAAGTTATTGGGAAAAGAATGTTACGAATTTCCTATGGATAATAGGTCCTAACTATAACTATCTACTGGTGACCGCCAGTAGATAATATATATATATATATTCACTGAAAAAACCATAGGTTTCAGGCACGTTATAGTTAGAAATTAGCATTTAAAAAACCTTACAAATTCACTGAAAAAACCATAGGTTTTAGGGACAGTTATAGTTAGTTGGACATTGCACTCGTACAAAACCCGTGAAATTCCCCCGTTATAATTAGTTCAGGTAACTATAACTCGCGCCCCCACAATGCACTGCTGATGACGTCACATGTTACATCACTCATGACATGGTCAGTGACATCACTGATGACATCACTGATGACATCTCAAATGACATCACTGATGACATCACTGATGACATCATCCATGTGATAATTTGATGCATCTTCTCACACCCTAATATAACTTTTGATACACCCACTGTAAATTACAAACTGCCATTGTCAAAACCATAGACACTCCAACACCAATTACTATATATACACTCACTGATTCTTAGGTCTACACACACACATCTACTCACTCACCCGTACAGTCACTCATACTTATAGTCACTCAGTACAGGACTATTATATGCACTCATATACCTATATAGACACTCCCACACCACCACTCATCCATAGAGGTACTCACACACCTAGTCAGTCATGCAAAAAATTAAGCACATACCCATTTACTCACCTATACAGTTATACACACACCAGCTCACTTACTCATACAAATACTAGCACATTCTTACGCTCTTATACAATCTCTGATACAAGCACACACTCATCCATACAGTCACTCTCACAATCACACACTCTCGCTTATAGCTATTTATATACTCCAACACACATATATACTGCCTTTCACATATGTAGTTACTCACACATGTACCACTGGGACATACATTCACTCACTAACACACTCTTACACACACTTACCCACCCATACAGTGTATCACAGATGCACTCTTGAAACCATCCACCCAGTGAATCACCCACTCACACATCTATGCACAGAGTCGCACACACCCCACCCACACAAACACTCAGGCACCCATACAGATACTCAGACAACCAATCAATAACTCATATAGACACTCATGTAGCTATTCAGAAACCCATGCAGCCACTTACACAGCAACAGACAGACGGATACAGACATTAACCCAGTTTAGTCACTAACCCATGCATTCAGTAAGATACGTTTAATCACTCACTTATAGAGTTAGTCACGCACCTACTAAATCATCCATTCAGACACTTATACACCCACTCATTCTTCAATATGCCTTTCCCTATATATATTAAACATATTTAAACTTTACAGAAACACACAGTCACTGGATGATGTCATCAGTGATGTCATTTGAGATGTCATCAGTGATGTCATCAGTGATGTCACTGACCATGTCATGAGTGATGTAATATGTGACGTCATCAGCAGTGCATTGCGGGGGCGCGAGTTATAGTTACCTGAACTAACTATAACGGGGGAATTTCACGGGTTTTGTACGAGTCCAATGTCCAACTAACTATAACTGTCCCTAAAACCTATGGTTTTTTCAGTGAGTTTGTAAGGTTTTTTAAATGCTAATTTCTAACTATAACGTGCCCGAAACCTATGGTTTTTTTCAATGAATTTCAAAGGTTTTGTAAATGACAATTTTTAAATGTATTAATTGTTATATTTATTTTTTTGATACTGATTTACTACATTTTTTTTAACTATTTATTTTTAGATATTTTATTTTTTAAAATACATTGTAATTACATTTTACATTACATTACAAAATATACATTCTCAGAATGAATTACTTTAGTTTAAATACTTTGCAAATAGGCAATAGACTTTTAAGTACAGTAGTTACAGTTGTTGCAATGGGCAACACAATTTTAAACACAATGCAACATTGAGCTCAATGTGAATTTCAAGTTAAATGCAATTAGTTACTTTATGGATTACTTTTCTAACCACAGGACTGGATCCTAGATTCAGTCCTGGGACATCTCCTGTAAACAGTTGAGTAAAAGTGTTTTGGTTACAGTAGTGATTTTTAAGGAATATTATTGTATTTTAAAAGTTGACACTTAAAAACTTTTTCACATAGAATCACCAATGTTATCCTATGGGAGGAAATTCACTTAGCAGGTAAGTAGTGTTATCGTTACTTTTTCTTACTCAGTGGTGGATCCTGGATCCAGCACTGGTGCATCTCCTGTAAACAGTTGAAAGAATGCGTTTAAGTCATACAGGCGATTTTTAAGGAATATTTGTAGTTTGTGAAAATCGACACAAACTTTTCTGCTGAAAACCAGACAATGGATTCCTATGGAAGGAAATACAAGTTACTGGTAAATATGGTTAGAATTACTTTTCAGGGTCAGTGCTGGGCTAAAAGATGCAGCACTGGGTTCTCTCCTGATAACAGGTGAGTAAATCGGAATTCGTAGTTCGGCTGATTTTAGAGGAATATTATCAAGTTCCAAAACTCCACACTTAGAAGAATTTCCAAGTGAAACCAGTCAATGTTAGCCTATGGAAGGAAATTCAAGTTACTGGTAAGTACGGTTAAAATTACTTTTCAGGATCAGTACTGGGCTCAAAGATACAGCACTGAGGTCTCTCCTGATAACATGTGAGTAAATCAGAATTCGTAGTTCAGCTGATTTTAGAGGAATATTATAAAGTTCCAAAACTCCACACTTAGAAGAATTTCCAAGTGAAACCAGTCAATGTTAGCCTATGGAAGGAAATTCAAGTTACTGGTAAGTACGGTTAGAATTACTTTTCAAGGTCAGTGCTGGGCTAAAAGATGCAGCACTGGGTTCTCTCCTGATAACAGGTGAGTAAATCGGAATTCGTAGTTCGGCTGATTTTAGAGGAATATTATAAAGTTCCAAAACTCCACACTTAGAAGAATTTCCAAGTGAAACCAGTCAATGTTAGCCTATGGAAGGAAATTCAAGTTACTTTTGAGGATCAGTACTGGGCTCAAAGATGCAGCACTGAGGTCTCTCCTGATAACGGGTGAGTAAATCGGAATTCGTAATTCGGCTGATTTTAGAGGAATATTTGTATGTTACAAAAATCGACACTTAGAAACTTTTTCAGCAAAAAGCAGGCAATGATATCCTATGGAATGAAATTCAAGTTACTGGTAAGTACGGTTAAAATTACTTTTCAGGATCAGTACTGGGCTCAAAGATGCAGCACTGTGGTCTCTCCTGATAACAGGTGAGTAAATCGGAATTCGTAGTTCGGCTGATTTTAGAGGAATATTATAAAGTTCCAAAACTCCACACTTAGAAGAATTTCCAAGTGAAACCACTCAATGTTAGCCTATGGAAGGAAATTCAAGTTACTGGTAAGTACGGTTAAAATTACTTTTCAGGATCAGTACTGGGCTGAAAGATGCAGCACTGAGGTCTCTCCTGATAACAGGTGAGTAAATCGGAATTCGTAGTTCGGCTGATTTTAGAGGAATATTTGCACAATGGTGAAGGAAGGGGTGGGGCCTGAGGTGACATGTCTGCAAACACGCCCTGTGGCGCGTTTTAAGTTGGAGAATTAATTCCTCCTCAATCCCAAGGGTCCCTAGGGGCCAAGTAGCCCACCAGATACCTCCAGTATGCGCCAGAGAGCTGCGTTGCAGAGAGGTGTTCAGAGGCCATGCCCCTTTTTGCACCTCTCTGCAACGCAGCTCTGTGGCGCTTTCTAGACGTACCTGGTGGGCTAGTTGGCCCCCAGGGACCCTCAGGATGGAAGGGGATTTAATTCCCCAGCTTAAAATGCGCCACGGGGCCTGTTTGCACACATGTCACCTGAATCCCCGCCCCCTCCCTTCACCACTGTGCAAACGCGCCCGTGGTGCGTTTTAAGTTGGGGATTAAGTCCCTTGAATCCTGAGGGTCCCTGGAGTCCAACTAGCCCACCATGTACCTCCAAAATGCGCCACAGAGCTGCGTTGCAGAGAGGTGTAAAGGGGCATGGCCTCTGTACACCTCTCTGCAACGCAGCCCCTGGTGCATTCTGGAGGTTCCTGGTGAGCTAGTTAGCCTCAAGGACCCCCAGAATTCAAGGGGAATTTGTTCCCCTCTGCAAACGCGCCAGAGGCGCGTTTGCAGAGTGGTAAAGGAAGGGGCGGGGCCTGCGGTACGATCGTTTTTTTTAATTCGTTTTTTTTTCCCGAAGAGAGGACTGTGTGGCCCCCTTCCTTTTCCTTTTTTGGGCCCTGGGGACCCCATCCCCCAGGGCCTTACCCCTTTTTTCTTTTTTTTAAAAGGAAACGGGAAGGGGGCCGCGTGGCCCCCCTCCTGTGGCCGATTCCGGCCCCGGGGACCCCATCCCCCGGGGCATGGCCACACTTTTTTGATTTTTTTAAGGAGGGGGGCTGCGTGGCCCCCCTCCTCAGGCCATTTAAGGCCCCGGGGACCCCATCCCCGGGGCTGGCCTTTCCATTTTTTTTTTTAAATGTTCTTATTTTTGGTGAGGGGGGCTGCGTGGCCCCCCTCCCAGGCCACTAATAGCCCTGGGGACCCCATCCCCCGGGGCCTGGCCACTCGTTGGGGACCCTGGGGGGGGTCCCCAATCCCCGCACGGTCCCGCCGGCTCCCTGCGTCCTGCGGGAGCCGGCATTGCTTTTCCATAAGGGGAGCTGCTGACATGCAGCTCCCTTATGGAAAAGCAATCTGCTTTGCTTCATTGAAGTGAGATCAGGTTTCCTGCTCTCGCTTCAATGAAGCAAAGCAGTTTGCAATGACAGGACGGGAGCCGCGAGGCTCCCGTCCTGCCATTGCAAACAGCAGTGTCCCGGGAGTAGGCACCCCGGGACACTGCAGGAGCCGGCCATGGGGGGTGGTGGTCCCCAGGGCCACCACAGGCTCCAGAAGGGGGGCCGCGCGGCCCCCCTCCCTTCAATTGAACAGCCCCGGGAGGTGGTGGTCCCCGGGGCTTCGAGGTCCGAGACGGACCCCCACATTTGTTTTCTAAGTGCCCCGGGAGGTGGCGGTCCCGGGGCATGTGGGGGCTGGAGCCCCCACACAGTTGATTAATAAAAAGAAGCCCCAGGGAGGTGGCGGTCCCCGGGGCTGTGGGAGGGCGGAGAGCCCTCCCGCACCATTTTTTATTTAAAGCCCCGGGTGTGGTGGTCCCCGGGGCTTGGGGGGCCTTAGAGGCCCCCCATAAAATCTAAACCCACCCCCGCATGCCCCCGGGACTTGGGCCACCCAGGGGCAAATTAGCATCGAAGCACGGGAGACCGCGCTTCGATTTTTTTTTTTATCTGCGGGATCCGCGCACCATAAGCGCATCCCGCCGATTTCTTTTTTTAAATGCTTTTTTCTGCCCAGGGGTCCTTGTGGGACCCCTGAGCAGACGTAGAGAGTGAGGGTGTTTCTACCCTGCCCCCTTTGTGCGTTTTGCGCACTTGTTTCTTGTGGTTTTTTTTTTAATCGGCGGGATCCACGCACCCTAAGCGCATCCCGCCGTTTAAAAAAAAATGCTTTTGCCCAGGGGGTCCTTGTGGGACCCCTGAGCAGACCTAGGGGGTCAGGGTGTTTCTACCCTGCCCCCTTTTGCGCTTTGCGCACTTGTTTCTGTTCCTCGGTTCTACCGAGGACAAAATAGCTGCCAACACTTCCTGATTTGGAGTGTTGACAGCCACTTGACAGCCAATTAGCATGCAGCTCGTGATCGGGAGGGTACGCGGACCCTACTCGGCCATAGATATATATGTGACTTTACTTTTGATTTTCTCAGGAACTACTGAACGGATTTACACCATTTAAGCAAAAGGCATGACACTGAACCAAGGGCTACCTCTTTGCCAAATTTGGTGTAATTCCGTTCAGCAGTTCGGGCTGTAGCTGCGATGAAAGGTTCCTATGGAAAAATGAATGGGGAAAACACGTTTTGGGACCCCCCTTTTTTCTCGGCCCCCGCTTGACGAATCACCCCAAGACTTTCAGGATAGGAGCGGACCAGAGCGCCCCAACAAGTTGGAAGCTTTCGCGAAGATTCGTCAACCGGCGCCAACGTTATTGCAAATAGAATGTTGCAGATTTCCTATGGAAAATAGGTCCTAACTATAACTATCTACTGGCGACCGCCAGTAGATAATATATATATATATATATATATATATATATATATATATATATATATATATATATATATATATACATATACACACTTCTGTTTTCAGGTTCTGGTTAAAAAATCCGGCAAAGTTTCCTCTTCTTGCAGCTTTTCCAGTTTTGGAGTAGTAAGTTGATTAAATTTGTGTGACTTTTATATTGTTAGTTTAATTGTGTGTGTGATTTTTTTTGGTTCATTTTGTCTATGGTTTCTTTTTATTGGTTGGTTTGAATTTTTTTTCAGTTATACCCTATTATGATGAATGCTAATTAATATATATATATATATTTTTTATTTTTTTAAATAATGTTATTAAACGTTTGTAATTATTGGACCTTTTTTATAGATTTTCTGATATTTTGAGGTTTATTTTGTTTTGGGTGGTTTATATCTACTTTAGTCATGTAATATTATTAGAATGTTGTTAAAATACACCTATTGTGGTTTCTATCTCCCGGTTCTTATACTCTATGTGGTGCACCATTAGAGCTATTCTAAAGAAAACCCTCTTAGGAAATTCTTAGCTCCACTGTAATTTTACCTACGCTATTCTATGCACCAGCGGGATTAACGCGGTTTTGTACATATGTACTGTACGATCACCCCCACTGTGGTATACCCTCTCCACAGGTATTTTAATTATATAAATATAGTTGTTTTAATTCGGACTTTTTAGTACTTTTATAAATATTCATCACATAAAGTCAAAGTTTTTAGCAACCAATAGGAGTTTTATCTATTAATGAATTATATATGTGCCATTCTACCCCCTATTGTATTTAACGTAGAAAGTATAAATTTTGTTGTACATCGCACCATATCCAGCCTTAGAATTATGAGCAGGCATGAGGGAGCCAATCCAAGAATGTATTAAAAACTTGCACATTTGTAGTGTTTTAATTCTAAAACACAGAAATAATGTACATAGCTTTTATGACATATTGTATTGGTTTTTTTTTTAGCTAACATATATTGTACTTTTTTTACGTGCTTTTATGGCCTGTATGGTCAAAATAAAGTTTTCTTTGACTGACTGACTAAAATATTTATATGGACCAGCAACCAGGGCTTCATGTAGCTCTAACCTTGGTCTGGTTATAGTTTTCAAACCCGTTGGAACTGGGGAGACCTCTCTGAATCCTTCCTGGCAGTTTGTGGCACCAAAGGCTGGGAAATGGAGCCTATGCCTGGGGGAATGCACCCTGAGCCTTTTGAAGCTCTGAATGTGTCTGTAAACCCCCCTACAGGCTGTGGAATCCAGTGCTAGGCACTTTGTGAAATAATAGGCCAGGGAATGGAGTCCAGCTTTAGTGGAATGCACTACAGGCCTGTTGATGCTCTGACAGGCACTTGTGAGAGCTTTCAACCCTACAAGAGTTGAGGAACCTGCCCTGGTCCTGTCAACCTCCACCCTGGGAACTTTGTGACACAATGGGTTGGCGAATGGTGCCCAGGCTCAAAGAAATACACCCAAGGCCTGCTGGGCCTCAGACCGTGACCTGTCATAGATGTCCACCTTGACAGAACTGGAAAACCCTCTGTGGAACTTCCACCTGGGCACTCTGTGACAAAACAAGCCAGAAAATGGATCAAGGGATGACACTCCAAGGCTGTTGGAGTTCTGCCTGTGAGAGCTTTCTACCTACAAGGAGGAGCAGACACCTACACTATATTATCCTAACTTCTGGAGCTCATCTTAAAAGCAATTCACCCGCAATTAGGTGTCTAGACTTTTTTGTAATCTATGTACTCTGGGTGACAGAGGGGGTGGTTGAGTGAATGTATCAGACCTACTGGAGTCCTGGCTGGGATATAATCTTCAAATGAGCCCTCATCAGGACTTCCAGATCAGCTAGGCATCTGGTCACACCATTAATTTCTTGAGGTTTATGACCAAATAGCCAACGTTAATGTCCGGGCATCCAGCTGTACATGTATTCCAAAGGAGATGGATAGGACTTTCTGCTTCTAGGTAGTACAGAGGCATGATAAAGGAAACAATGGTCCCCGAAGGGAAAGTGTAAACCTCAACTTCCATGGTAAACTACTAAATAACCATTAGAGGATTGGTTTTACTAGAACACATACAATTTTATTCCAATACAAATGATTTATAATCGTGGGAAGGCAAACTCATTGAGCTCTAATATCATGTACAATTGAAATTGAAGCGGTGTTTCCCAAATGACGAAACTGTGCAGTGAGTGTGAGGTAAGTGAGTGAGAAGTGCACTAGTGTTATGCAATATATACACCAGAACTTCAGATTCGATGAACCTAAAGATGAAGAGGACAAAGAAGAGGTGCTGAACCTGAGAAGTGAGTGCCTGCCACTGAGTTTTGGTGTGAACCCCTGTCTGCCACTTCAAGACTCGACAATTGAGGTGAACTGTCTCGTCCAGCGGCTGTGTGGCACCTAAGAGCCCCCGAGGACTACCAGCCTTCTCAAATGGCCCAGGCAGACGAGCTACTCCCCTGCAGACCGCAGGCACCGAAAACGCAAAGTCCGGTACACTGACTTGCAGCTTCCCAACCCGACCGGCACAGCAACTGACCAGGAAGAGGCACTCACGCTCTGGACGGTCAGATCTGTCTTCCCCCAAGTGTGGAGATACCAGGACCAACCGGAACCGTTTAGTATCATACCTGGGGTGTCAGATGCCCTACAACCAACACCAACTTCGAAGAATCCCGTCGGACTCCAACGATACCAGAGCCCAGCAGCATCCGTGGGACATCACGACTCGTGAGACTTACTTCGAGAGTGGCCAAGCAGTCCTGAAATTGACCCTGCCAGCTGTTGGCCCCTGACCGTGAGGAGCACCTTTACGCACCAGGACCAGCCAAGCTACCTGCTCTGCACCCAGCCCATCCGGCATGAGTAACGACTAACTGGCTGTGTTCCCTTGTCCCTAAGGTTCTGGCGACCCTAGCCCCCATTTGGGAGTTCTCGGACTTGCCTGCAAGTCCCCTTGTGCAGCTGTATTCGAGGGCCCCACTTCCCCACAGCGTGCCAGCTACCAACTACACCAACTCTCTGCTCCCGGCAGAATTTGGGACACAACCGATGACACATTGGCAGTACATTGAACCTTGGCTTCCTGCTACTCTAAACCCAGAAGGTGAACCCCTACAACTGTCTGTGCTGTGCGCTTTACCTACCTGCTTCTTCCTCCCATAGGATTTTATGGTGCGTAATTGCGCACAACTTTGAACTATTTACTTATCTTTGAAAATTCATAAGAAATACAGGACTTACCTTTGAACATAGTTCTTGGTTCGAAAATCTATATAAAAAGACTTGTTACTTTTCTAAATTGGTCTCAGATTTATTCTTGAGTCTGTGTCTCATTTATTGCCTCTCTGAGTACAACAAATGCTTAGCATTACCCTCTGATAAGCCTAACTGCTCGTCCACACTACCACAAATAGAGCGTTATTATCTACTTTTGCCTCTGTCAACCAATTGGGGACTCACTGGTCTCTCTGCACAGTGTACTTATTTTTAGCGCACTATTAGAGAGCCAGCTTCCTACACTAGCCCTTATAGAACAAAGCTTATTGAGGTAAGTAAGCTGCGACTTGGTGCCCCCACACCTTCCCCCGCCCCTACCCTCTGGAAGTAGAGACCATGCAAAAAAAATTAAGTCCTGATGACTCTCTGGTAAAGAGAACTCTATTCCAAGACTGTTATCATGATGCAAATGTCCTTATGGAAACCTGGGTGGTTTGCACCTACCCCTTAACACTATATTACTACAGCATGCAACATCCTTGGTAAAATAGAAATAAAGCTGGCAGATAATGTATTTATCCACAAAGAGTCTCTTAAATGCAAACCGAATAATTCAATAAACTCTTCCTTGTTCTATTGTATCCACTTGGAACATTGCTCCATTAGTGCTCTCTGTCAGACAGAAATCTACTACAATATTGTACCATACTTACCTACAATTTGGGCTCAACCATAGACCTGAGTTTCATAAAGAAACAGCAGATACATGTCTTCAGCCCTCTTAAAGTGAATTGGTCAAACCACTTTTTCATCCCTGTTGGGATGGAAAAGGTCCTCTGCATGGTAATGGACGTGCGTCCCTGTCCTGAGTACCCTACTGTACTGATATCTGGATCCCTAATGCTTAATTTTGTTGTCATACACAAACACATATCATGCGTCTGTGCCATAACATAGGCCTGTCTCTTGGATTGCTGTCTTGTTGGAATGGGAGTGGTGCCCAAAGTGCTACCCTCATAATGGTGGAAGGCTACTGCCTTCACCAGGAGTTAAGCAGCATGAGCGCGGTGGTGGCAGCATATCGTGTAGTGATCATTAGGAGTGAACAGGTCCTTTTTAACCTGTGTCACTAAAGTGAGACTTGCAGGCTCATTAATTTTTAAAGTTCTGCTACTGGGTGCTTAACTCTAAGCCCGGGCGGAGTTCGCGTAGCCCCGCTATGCGGAACTCCGCGAAGCAGTAAAAAAACTCTGCAACGCTACGTGGAGTTCCGCGAGCATGCAGAGTTGCTTGTTCCGCATGCTCGCGAGACGTTTCTGACGTTCTGCAACGCGGATTGCGTGTTCGGGGGAAATATCGGGCGAACTTCACCACGCAGTCGCCAATGGGCGTGGCCATCTTGTTTTTCTACTCTTTGTTAGGGTTCTGGGGCCTGTTTTGAATCCTCCCAATATCTTTTCAATCCTTTGTTTCGAAAACTTTTTTCTAATCTTTTTTATTTATTATCTATCCCTGTCTCTTCCTAATTGTATATTTTGTGTTTTTTACTACTTTTACTGCGTTATTGTACTGTTTTCCTAATACTTGCTTTTTTTTTTACTTCCCTACTTCTTCTCCTGACTTTATTTTTTACTTCTACATTTTCTTTTCCACCCCGGCCTCCCAGAACCATGACTGAGAGTACTAAGACGAAGAAGAGTGCGACCAGGAGCCGCCTTCCTTGCGGAAGGCGGTGCCCAGAAGGGGTGCAGCCCCGGGCCTCATTCTCGGAGGTGGAGGTGGCTGCCCTAGTTTTGTTTGTGCAGGGCCACCTCCCCTTAACCTTGGCAGCAGGCCTGGTTCAGGTTATGGGATCAAGGAGCGTCACCGCCGGTGGGCGAGGGAGCACTGGGCAGTGTTTCGCTGCTCTGAGGTCTGGCGCACCCACAACCAACTGACTCACCGGTGGTCCGACATCCTGGACCGGGAGCTGGACCTGCTGGACCTGCTAGGTGTTGAGGTCGTGGGGCTTGGTGAGTAGCTAATTTGTATTACTATTGTGTGTTCTGTGTTATTGCGAATATTAATTTTTTCCTAAATAGTAAGAATACTGCTGCTGTTTACATGCAGGTAAGTTACGTTTAAAAATCTTACATTATGTGATTGTTATTCTTCTAGACAGGTGCTCGGTGCTACTAATCTTACTTGTTTGTAACTTTGCTCTCGCTTGGGCTGATTATATAAGAGTGGTTAGAGAACTTAAGTTAGGAAATGCAGACCAGAGAGACTCCTTTCCTTTGTCCTGTCACTAAGATAGTGGTAGGTTTAGTTACTTAGTATTAGTTGGCCATTTTTTAGCGGTCCGCGTGATGCGTCCTCCGTCACATGCTGCTGGCTCCTTAGTAGAACATTTTGTAGTTTGTTAGTGAGTGAATAATATAGCAACTCAGCATCAGCAACCAACCAACAATTTGGTGTATGCAATATGCATGCGTCCATCTATTCATTTTTGAGGACTAAAATAAATGCAGACTTAGTGAATTGGCCCATCAAAGGCGGTTGATTCATTGATGATTGTGAATGAGTTTGGAACTTAGAAGAAGCAAATATGATTTTTGGCAATTCATTCCAAAGTCTTTGGAATAGGCGGGCTAGGTGGTACTTAGGTTTAGAATTCTGGAATCGGAATGGAACAGTGGAATAATAAAGAGATAGGACGGTCCGCGACTTCGATACTAGTCTACTACTACGAGTCGATCTGATTAGATAGGTCAATTTTATTGCAATTGCCGTTTCCTGTCAAAAAAACTTTTGGGAGCGATTTTTTTAATATTTATTATTTGTTTCACACCAATCAATTTTTGTCTCTTTATTATCTCTTACATGATCAGCATCCAGGGGCAAGAAGATGACGGGGTCTGCTGAGGCGGGAGCTGGAGGTGCCTCCCAGGATCGCTCCTCCACTACAGATGGCTCTGCTGCTGGCCCCAGTAAGTCCTCCTGTTGTTAATATTAATAATTATATTTCCCTAACTTTTACTGCACCTTATTTTTTCCGAACTATTATTTCCGTTACCTAATTCTATTTTTTACCAAATCTTCTTCGATCTATCTGTTTCTAAATTCTTGTTATCCCTGCATTACCTACCAACTTAATTATTTATATTTCGAATGGCTGTTTTTTTTTACATCAATCTAACTGCCTCTGACTCTGTACTACTATGAGTCTGTCTGTAGCCTGCTTTATAATTTATTCTGGTTTTTCAGTCAGCTTTCCCTCTCCCCTTATATTTTGTGGACTGCCTAGTGGTTGTACTACTGTAAGACTCAGAGAACACATTGGTCCGACCTTTACTACTACTAGTACTTCTACTCTGCTGTGCAGATTGCATGCCCAACTAAGGTATTCTATGCATGTTTGTTGAGATTAGAAGGCTTTCTTTTACTTTCTTTCTCATGCTCAATCAGTAAATAAAATGATGGTCATGTTGGACACCCCAAAGTGGTGTATTTTAACTTTTTCTCGTCTAGGCCTAGTACTAGTATTATTAGCAGCAGTTGATTGTGAACAACTGATTACCGTGCACCATGGCTGGAAGGATGTCAGAGGAGTATGAGGGCACAATTATATTTTCCAACCAAGAGAGAGGACTCGAGAGACCACTGTAGAAATCACACAACAGCAAGTGTGAGACTGTAGAATTTATTCCAAATGGATGTCCTCAGCAGACAGCTCCTTACACGATGCTGCCACAACAGTAATACCAGTTTCTGTGGAACTTAAAGGAACTAGCACTCTAAGTTCTACTTGGACATTCTACATCAATTAACATTACAGTATGTGATAAGCATTGCACATCTTTTCCTTTATGGAAAAAAAAACAGAACAACTAAGATAATAAATAACATAGCAGTAACAATAACAAATAGGAGTTTTCACTAAAACACATTTAGTAACAATGAGAATTACCTCAAATGCTCCACTTTGCAGACGTTTCCAACACTCCACACAGTTCCATTCTCCAACACAACCACATTACGTCTGACCTCAACAACCTTCAATGAAGTGGAAAATTTACTGTCTCCCTTTATCACCACGCCACACTTCTTGGTAACAACCCAATCATCCACAGCAATGTTGGGTTCCTTTACACCTCTCCTTGTGTTATAATACTCTTCCGCACACCTCTGTTTCATCGTGACTCCAGCTTTAATAGCTTGATGATCCACCCATACACGATCTTTGGAAACTAACCATACAGGATTCTCCTTCCTTCCCGGTTCTCTACCCTTCAAAGAAACGAAAGGGGAAATACCAGTGACAGAATGGGGAGTAGTTCTGTGTGCCCACACCAATTTCTTTAACTCCTCTTTCCAGGATAATCCATTGGTCAATGACAACTGTATGTTGTCCATAATTAAACAATTAATTATTTCAACCATCCCATTTGCTTGTGGTCTGAACAAAGCTACTCTTTCATGAACAATACCCCACTTTTCCATAAACTCTTTCATTTGTCTTGAAACGAACTGTACACCATTGTCTGACACAATGGTCTTTGGCACTCCTTCCTCCAGAAAAACCTCTTCTAAGAATTCTACCACACCTTTAGAATTGACTATACTCATGGGTTTAAACACAAACCACTTAGTATGGTAATCAGCAAGTACAATGATAAACCTGTTTTCACTACCCAGCTTATTTATAGGACCAAGAAAGTCCATTGCCAGCCTTTCCCAGGGCCTTGCCGGTATCTCGACACACTTAAGTGGAGGTTCCCTCAACGTTTTCACTTTATCACTGTTGGCACAAGCATAACAATGTCTAACAACATCCTCGACCATACTATCCAATCTAGGCCACCAATATGTTTGCCTTATCCTCCTCTTGGTCATGTTCCTCCCAGGATGCCCCTCATGCACTAGCTGCACAATCTGATCCCAAAGTGCCATAGGAGGTACAATACGACTCCTCCTCATCACCTTGTTGTCCAGGATGCTCAACTCTTCCCTAACACTCCAATACTCCTTTATCTGCTCATCTCGACTCACATTAGGTTGCCATCCATCCCTAATATTCTCCTTCACCTTTCTCAACACCAAATCATCTTCCATGGCAACATCCCACTCTTCTTTCTTTAACGCTACACATTCATGAACTGCACATTCGACATCCACATCGGTTTCTAGATTTACCATTTCAACCATTTGACTTTTGGTAGGTAAATGAGATAGGCAATCTGCCACTACGTTCTTCAAACCCTTTAAGTATTCTAATTCAAAATTGTACTCTAAAACAGAGTCAAGCTATCCTGGCTGATGAAGGCTGATAGCCTGAAACCGGTCCTAGGATGCTTGATTCCGGTCCAGGGAAGACATGGCTTAGCAGTTCGGTCTGGACTGTTCCCATGAGGCACACGGTCAAGACTGATTTGCATATGGCTATGTCTGAACTGGGGTGGCGTGGTGAAGCAAAATAACGATGGATTAAACCCAGATCTGTGACTGGGGGTGAATGTTTGCCAATGTGCAGCATTCCGTCCATCATCTTGTGTGTTTTGCATTTTGCCCTAAGTGGGAAGGGTATGCCCAGACGTGGGTCCCGTGCTCACTACGCCACTGGAGTCAAGCTATCCTGGCTGATGAAGGCTGATAGCCTGAAACCGGTCCTAGGATGCTTGATTCCGGTCCAGGGAAGACATGGCTTAGCAGTTCGGTCTGGACTGTTCCCATGAGGCACAGGGTCAAGACTGATTTGCATATGGCTATGTCTGAACTGGGGTGGCGTGGTGAAGCAAAATAACGATGGATTAAACCCAGATCTGTGACTGGGGGTGAATGTTTGCCAATGTGCAGCATTCCGTCCATCATCTTGTGTGTTTTGCATTTTGCCCTAAGTGGGAAGGGTATGCCCAGACGTGGGTCCCGTGCTCACTACGCCACTGGAGTCAAGCTATCCTGGCTGATGAAGGCTGATAGCCTGAAACCGGTCCTAGGATGCTTGATTCCGGTCCAGGGAAGACATGGCTTAGCAGTTCGGTCTGGACTGTTCCAATGAGGCACAGGGTCAAGACTGATTTGCATATGGCTATGTCTGAACTGGGGTGGCGTGGTGAAGCAAAATAACGATGGATTAAACCCAGATCTGTGACTGGGGGTGAATGTTTGCCAATGTGCAGCATTCCGTCCATCATCTTGTGTGTTTTGCATTTTGCCCTAAGTGGGAAGGGTATGCCCAGACGTGGGTCCCGTGCTCACTACGCCACTGGAGTCAAGCTATCCTGGCTGATGAAGGCTGATAGCCTGAAACCGGTCCTAGGATGCTTGATTCCGGTCCAGGGAAGACATGGCTTAGCAGTTCGGTCTGGACTGTTCCCATGAGGCACAGGGTCAAGACTGATTTGCATATGGCTATGTCTGAACTGGGGTGGCGTGGTGAAGCAAAATAACGATGGATTAAACCCAGATCTGTGACTGGGGGTGAATGTTTGCCAATGTGCAGCATTCCGTCCATCATCTTGTGTGTTTTGCATTTTGCCCTAAGTGGGAAGGGTATGCCCAGACGTGGGTCCCGTGCTCACTACGCCACTGGAGTCAAGCTATCCTGGCTGATGAAGGCTGATAGCCTGAAACCGGTCCTAGGATGCTTGATTCCGGTCCAGGGAAGACATGGCTTAGCAGTTCGGTCTGGACTGTTCCCATGAGGCACAGGGTCAAGACTGATTTGCATATGGCTATGTCTGAACTGGGGTGGCGTGGTGAAGCAAAATAACGATGGATTAAACCCAGATCTGTGACTGGGGGTGAATGTTTGCCAATGTGCAGCATTCCGTCCATCATCTTGTGTGTTTTGCATTTTGCCCTAAGTGGGAAGGGTATGCCCAGACGTGGGTCCCGTGCTCACTACGCCACTGGAGTCAAGCTATCCTGGCTGATGAAGGCTGATAGCCTGAAACCGGTCCTAGGATGCTTGATTCCGGTCCAGGGAAGACATGGCTTAGCAGTTCGGTCTGGACTGTTCCCATGAGGCACAGGGTCAAGACTGATTTGCATATGGCTATGTCTGAACTGGGGTGGCGTGGTGAAGCAAAATAACGATGGATTAAACCCAGATCTGTGACTGGGGGTGAATGTTTGCCAATGTGCAGCATTCCGTCCATCATCTTGTGTGTTTTGCAGGTAAATGAGATAGGCAATCTGCCACTACGTTCTTCAAACCCTTTAAGTATTCTAATTCAAAATTGTACTCTAAAACAGATAAAATCCATCTCGAAATCCTCGGAGTCACTCCACCTTCTAACCCTCTTCCACCCTTAAACAAATGCACTAGTGGCTTATGATCCATTCTAACTTTGAAAGGCAAACCCCAAAGAAAATATTTAAAATGTTTGATTCCCCAACAGCACGCAAGGGCTTCTCTTTCAATCACTGAGTAAGATCTCACAGCACCTTGCAATCTCCTGGAGGCAAATCCTATAATCTTTTCCTGTCCATCAACAACTTGAGTCAATACTGCTCCCAATCCCACGCCACTGGCATCTGTGGTTAGGTAAGTTTTTGAGGTTACTTCAAAGTGGCCCAGGAAAGGAGCACTTATAATGCTTTCTTTGATTTTCTGGAACGCACCCTCACACGCATCATTCCACACAAATACTACATCCTTTTTCATCAACAATCTTAATGGCTCCACTATCTCAGTAAAGTTCTTTACGAACTTTGAACAATATTCGGCCAACCCAAGGAAGGACTTCAATTGATCTTTACTCTCCGGACAGGGTGCATCATTTATTCCTTGGACAATACTCTGTTTAGGTTGTATACCATCGCATGATATCACGTGTCCCAAATACGTAACCCTTTTCTTTCTAATTTGATACTTTTCACGTTTAACAGTCATCCCATACTGCTCCAAACGCCTCATAACCTCTACCAGCAACTCGTCATGATGTGATTCATTTTTTCCAGCTATCATGATATCATCCTGGAAATACCAGACATCATTTAAACCTTCAAATATTTTCGTCATCACCCTCTGAAAAACCTCTGACGCAGATGCCAGCCCAAATGGCATTTGTAGATAACGGAATGCGCCTAATGGAGTGACGAAGGATGTCAGGTGTCTGGAATCCTTGTGCAGGCTGATTTGGTGATACGCTGCTGTCATATCAACAACCGTAAATACTTTCCCTCCTGACATGGCTGACAACATTTCAGAAATATTATGGAGTGGTTGCCTGTCAACCCAAATATTTCGATTAAGATCTCTCAAATCTATGCATAACCTGATCTTACCACCCTCCTTGGGAGCTACGACGATTGGAGCCAGCCATTCCGATGACTCAATGGGCTTGATTATTCCTTGACTCAATAATTTGTCTAACTCCCCTTGCAAAGATTCTTTCATCAGAAGAGGGACATTGCGTACCTTATGTACCACAGGGATTGCTCCTTTTTAAGAATGATTTTATGAGAAAATCCTTTCAATAGACCCAAATCATCACTGAGTACATGAGGAAATTTCTTCACCACCCACTCGCCAAATGTATCCACAGAGTTCACACCTCGCGACTCAGGTAATGACAGTATGACAGGGTCTTTCGCATTAGGATTTAACATAATGCCTAAATCCTTCTGATGACGCCATCCCAAAAGGTTAGAGCCATAATCAGTTAAATACACTCGTCCATACACTACTTGTCCCTTGAATGAGATATTCATCCATCTCATACCTAGAATTTCTATTTTTTTTCCCACCATATCCTACTGCTTGTATGTCAGGTTCGGACCAATCTTCATATAATTCTTTAGATAATGTGTCTTTTGACACCAAAGTGTACATACTCCCTGAATCAACCAACATTTCCACATGCAATTTATCTAAACCTACAATACAATGTGGTTTCTCTAGTTTCCCATCACTTTCTTTCCTTGCAACATTGAATTCCTTTGTATGTGTAACATTGTTGGAAACAATGCACACCTCCTCATAAATAGGTAAGAAAATTTCAGTAACATTTTCACACACTTCCTCATTTCGAAAAATGACCATTCTTCCCACAATTATGGCATACAACTCCTCTTGCTGCACATTTAAAGCTTGTCGCAATATGCCCAGGGGCTCCACAATGGAAACATTTTATCTCCCTTGTAGGAATATCTTTCTTCCCACTGTCGTTTATTGCATTTTTCTTTATCCCCTCAGTGTCATTCTTTGCAATGTCTTTGGAAACTGGTTTTTGAACTTCACAAATAGGAGTGCACTCTTTTTCAATTTTAGTTCCAACTTTCGACGAGGTATCCATTTCCTTCAACCACTTAGAAGCTTGCTCCATGCCCTTGACAACTTGAATAGTTCCCTCAAGATTGAGATCTTTCGTTAGCAACTTCTCTCTCACCCGTTTATCATTAGTAAATCTCACAATCTGATCTCTAATGAGGGAATCACTCAAATTCTCAAATTTACATGTCAGAGATAAACCACTTAAAGCTGCTACATATGTATCGATATCCTCTTCCAACAATTGTACTTGTGTAAAGAATTTATGTTGTTCCATCACAACATTAATATTAGTAATAAACCGTACATCAAGCATCATTATGGACATTTCATACACATTGTTAGGTTGCCCATCTCCCATACCTAAGGAAATTTCTGGTAAAATTTCATATGATCTCCTTCCCTCTACTCCTAGATGGTGTAACAAAATAGCTTGGCGCCTAACAGGCCCATATCTATCACCACCTATAGCCAATATGTAGGTGAAAAATAATTTTTTCCATTGTTCCCAAGGAACAGGTGGCGATCCCGGAGTAGCTAAAAATGTCGGTGGTGAAGCCATGGCTTGGTCAGACATGTTGACTGTAAAGGAAAATAAAATAAAAGATTAAAACAACTAATTAAAACAAAGGAGTAAAACAACAAATTAACAAAACAGACTAACACAATAGATTAAAATAATAAATATTCCAAGCTTTATGTGAGCTTGTCTTGAGTCTATCTTCTGTACTTCCTTTGTTACTTTTATTATTTTTATTTTTTAGTCTTTCTTCCCAGTTTATGATTAAACTAGTCCTATCTTTATTTCCACAGTGCTCCAGCCGGACGTGAAGGAAGGTAGAGAAGGTAACGTGGTGAGTAATTCCTATACTTTTGCATTCATCGTGTACATTGGCACTCGATGTTGTGCACGGTTTGTACCCATATAATTTCAGTGATAGATACTCAGTAGAACTCAAATTGCACTAGTTTGATGTTAGATATGTGGCATGCCTTTGAAATCTTCACACACGCATGACACAGTTTTGAAATTAAAGATGTGCTGTGCCTTTAAGATCTTCACACGCTACACGATTTCAACACGACGTGCTTCGCATTTGTCCATCTTTCAATGACTTATGACTCATTTAATATTTGCAGCTTCCTGCACTTCAAATTAGAGGCGTGGTGTGCCTTCAATACTTCACATGCTACACGCAGAGCATAATATTGCAATGTGCGCATGTTAAGATTTTCTCGTTCCCTGTCGCGCGTTACACCTGTGACTGCACTCATGCTTCTTTCAATGCTCAAAGCCTCTCTCGCGCTCGGGAATGCTGAGATCTTCACGCTCAGTTTTAAATGTCTACAACTGTAACGATAACTAGATCTTCTTACGATACGATGAATTATCACCCATTAGATAGTTTACTACAGAAATATCCTTTGAGTATCCACCACGCTTCCTCAACTTCAAAACAAAACGAATTAGGCGATCTTACCGGAATATGTAGATCGATCGTTTAATTTAGACCAGGAGTGAGGACACCAGTAGTCTGACCCCTGCACAGACACAGCTCGTCGCCAGAAAATGTAGAAATCACACAACAGCAAGGGTGAGACTGTAGAATTTATTCCAAATGGATGTCCTCAGCAGACAGCTCCTTACACGACGCTGCCACAACAGTAATACCAGTTTCTGTGGAACGTAAAGGAACTAGCACTCTAAGTTCTACTTGGACATTCTACATCAATTAACATTACAGTATGTGATAAGCATTACAACCACATGTACGATTGTCCACCCAGTTGACCACTCTTTTTCTTTTTAAAAAGTTTTGAAACTCAGATTCACCAATAGCTCTAGCCACTGAGTCCAGTCCTTTGGGTTGCCCTCTTCTTGAGAGGCTTTTCAAAAATTGGCACCAACAAAATGCCCAACCAGATATTTTATTATTTTTGATAGGATTGGACATACTGTCTACTCTACTCTAGTACCCGATTTGTACTAGTGACGTGTAAGGATGCAGTTCACCACAAGTAGAGTAGAGCAGGAAGGTTTATTCCAGCAGCAGGTATACAGATCTAACGGGCCCAGAGGATCAGCACCAACTGAAACTGATGTTCTCATCCACTGTTCCCCAACATTCTATTACAGCATAACACTAAGTATAAGGACATAACAATCCCAACATTCTATACCATAAATAAGGCAAGGGGAGGACACATGAAATACAGTGTGTGGTAATACATAGCAATACATAGAACACCACATATCTCCCCCTTTAATAAAAAAATAAGAATAAAAAAAAAAAAATTGTGCAACAAAAATTAGACAGTAACTAATCATGAAGTTTGTTTGGAATCCTTCTTACTCTACAACTTCGTCGTAAGTTGACATCAGAAGAAGGTGAAGACTGCAAACCAGAAGCATTGTCAAGTTGTGTGACCTTGGCACGACGGGAAAAACTCCACCACTGACCATTGTCAAGTCGAACAGCATGGCCCTTAATTTCAGCAATGTAGTGAGGTTGTCTAAATTTCGACCTTCCTTTTTGTAGTAATAAAGGATCTTTAACCCTAACCAAATCACCAATGGTAAACCTAATCACTTTCCTTTTATCAGATTGACAAAGTTTATCAAATCTAAGATGATTGGAATTGTCAGAAACAATTTTAGCTTTAGAAGCTTCAGCCGAAACAGAAAAATGATCATTAAAAACATTGAGTTTCCAGAAGGGGCACAAAGAGGAAGAAACTTGTCTGCCCCTCATCAATTCGAAAGGAATGGAACCTGAAACAGAATGGGGAGGGGTCCTATGCGCCCAAATCATGTTTCGCACAGCCGTTTCACAATCACCATGACTATTGAGAGTACTCTGCACACATTCAACAAGAACCTTATTAAACCTCTCAACTTTGCCATTGGATTGGGGATGATAGAGAGGAGTGCGTAGATGTTTCATTCCCAATTTGGCCAGAAACTCTTGCATACAAACAGAAGTGAATTGCACTCCATTATCAGTTAATATCTCTTCCGGGAACCCCTCTCTCTCTCTCTCTCGAGAAAATATCTTGCAGGAAACGAATGGCAGCTTTGGAATTGGAATCAGATACGCCTCTTACTTCCACCCACCTGGAAAGATTGTCAATAAGCACAATGAAATACCTCATGCAGTTGGGCAAAACATGAAATGGACCAAGAAGATCAACAGAGATTCTTTGCCAAACCCTGGCTGGACACGGGACTGGTTTGGGTATAGGAGTGCTGGTAGTGAGATGCTTATCACTGTTACAACACTGTACACAATTCTTGACCAAGTTATCAATGTCCCGGTCCATACTGGGCCACCAGAAATCATTTCTGATTCTGCACTTGGTAGCATTCATCCCCAAGTGACCAGAATGAGTTGTTTCCATTATTCTCACTTTGAAGACAGCAGGAGGAATACGTTTATTGTCTCTGACCAGCAAATCATTCTCGATAGAGTTCATTAGAGATTTTACAGTATGGTTGTAATTCAACGGAAAGAGCTTTCTCTTTGGGCCATCCCTTAACAACAAAATCCATCACCTGCCTCAAGATGGGATCATTGGATAGAGCATCTTGCCAAAGTGACATTACAGGACAAATGACAGTATCATCCACATTGGCAATAATACACTCTTCAATGTAATCTGGAATGTCAGTAGTAGTTTGTGGATTGTCCATCGGGAGTCTGGATAGAATGTCCGCCCTGACATTTTTACCACCAGCAATATGAAGTGCAGCAAAATTAAATTCTAGACATTTGGTGGACAACCTAGCCAGTCTGGCCGTAGACTTTTTGATTTTAGAACCAGAAAGAATGTCTACTAAGGGTTTATGGTCCGTCCTTAGCCAAAACTTCCTTCCCCAGACATAAGATTTACACTTTTCAGCGCCCCATACACAGGCTAGCATCTCTTTCTCTATCACTGAATACCTTAATTAAACTTCTCTCATTCTCCTGGACGCAAATCCTACAGTGATTTCCCTTCCACCATCCAGAGATAAAACTGCACCCATTCCATAAGCACTGGAATCAACAGTAATGAAGGTGTCACGACCTTCCACATAAGGTTGAAGAGCTGGGGCCGAAAAAATACACTCTTTAATTAAAATAAAGTGTTCTTGACATGTAGCTGTCCAAATGAATTCTGAACCCTTTTTTAATAGGTTTCTAAAACACTCAGTAAGACTGGAAAAATTCCTAATGAACTTCGAATAAAATTCACACAGACCAAGAAAAGATCGCAACTGGTCTTTGTCCAAAGGATTTGGGGCATTAACAATACCCTCAACTATGCTGGGTTTGGGTTTGACACCATCCTTGGTGAGCATGTGGCCAAGATATTCGATTTCATTTACTGAAAAAATACACTTATCTTCTCTCAGGGTGACACCATTGCTCTGGAGAGTTTGAAAAACAAGATCCAACACTTGGTTATGTTCAAGTTCTGTGTTCGTATGTACAAGAATATTCATCCTGGAAAATTACAACATTGGGAACATGTTGAAACATCATAGTCATAACTTTCTGAAAAACAGAAGCAGCCGAGGCCAGTCCAAATGGCATCCGGCAAAATTGAAATCTACCATCAGGTGTTACAAAAGCTGTAAGATGACGGGAATGTTCGTCAAGAACTACCTGATGGTACGCTGATCGCAAATCCAATTTGGAAAACCATTTGGACTGACCTACAGCAGTGATAAGGTCGTCTATACGAGGTAATGGAAAATTCTCTACCCAAATAGCCTTGTTGACAGATCTTAAATCAATACATAGACGAAGTTCTCCTGACCTTTTTTTGGCTAAAACAATGGGAGATAACCAGAGAGTGGCATCAACACGTTCAATTATGCCATCATCAACCATTTTGTTAAGCATAATAGTAAGATCACTTCTTATACTATGAGGAACATTCCTTAATTTGTGTTTGACTGGGGGTTCACCCTCTTTAACTTTAATAGAATGCACAAAATCTTTTATTTTTCCAATTCTATTTACAAAAACTTGTGAGTAATTATCTTTCCATTGAGAGGAATCAGAGATTGAATTAATCAAAGAAACAGGATTTTTCTGACCAGGTCTTATGATCATACCAAATTCAGCCTGGTGCCACCATCCTAAAACATTGATGCCTTTAAGAGCAACATAAACTTTGCCATCGATAGTTTTGTTTTGAAAGGTAATATCAGCCCAAATATAGCCTGCAAGATCAATCCTGCTACCTTCAAATGCAGTAGTAATGATATCAGGAGGTAGCAAAACCATTTTAGACCAAGATTGTTTAAATTTATCAAACGAGATAATAGTGATTCTGGCACCTGATTCGATGAGTAACGAAATATCATGAGACTGGATGGATACCTGAACAAAGGGATCCCCAAATTTTTTATCTGAATGTACATTATTTATGTTTAAATATTCAACTGAAACAACAGATAAAGACAATTCTTCCATTCTTTTATCTAATTCATCAGGAATTTCATTGGAAGGTAGGTCTTGAACACTTCTAACCGGGAAACGTTTGCCCCCTCTGCACACCTTGCCAAAATGGCCAGTCTTTTTACACTTGTAACATTCTTGGGAAATGGCAGGACAATTTCTGAAATTGGAAAGATGAGAAGGCGAACCACAATCTGTAACAGTGAAAACCAGAGGAAGCACGTACAGAAGTCTTGTTCCTGTCAGGAATATCTTTGCCTTTTTTAGGCTTGACATCACTAAGAGGCTGTTTAGCGGATGAGTGAGAACTAATGGTAGCTACTGTCGAACAAGTGTTGGATTCCAACTGTTTAGCATCCAACTCTGACTGCTCAATACTTTTAGCGATGTCAATAGTTTCATCCAAAGAGGGGTTTTTGCAGGAAAGTAATTTCTGTTGAATTCTTTTGGAATAACACCTGCACACAATTTGGTCTCTTATTAATTGAGAAGTGAAATCCTCAAAATCACAATAACTAGCTAAAACCTTTAAAGCGGTAACGTAGGTGTCTATGGATTCACTTGGAGATTGAACACGAGTAAAAACTTTGTGTCTATGGACAACCAATTTAACTCTACCTTCAAAATAGGTACTCAGTTGTTTGAGAGCTAATTGATATTCGTCCATGTCACCGCTGTCATGGCCATTATAAACAGGTAAATGATCATAAACATTTTGCCCCTCAACACCTAAATAGTAGTAAAGAAGACTGCGTTTCCTATCCGGTTTAAACTTTATGCCATCAATAGCTCCTAGGTAAGCATTAAATGATCTGAACCACAATCGCCATTTTAAAGGTGGTTCTCCAGGATCTTGCAAAAAATAATTAGGAGGAGTAACAGTTTGCATGGTGTAGGAAATAAAGTAGAGAACAAGCAGAAAACAGAATAAAAGAAAAATACTGGATAAAAAGAAGTAGAAAGAATGGCAGATAGAGGAGAAAAGAGAAAAAAAAATGAGAGGGAGTTTGAGAGTAAAAGCACTGAATACCTCGTAGTAAATACGATATAAATAAAACAAATGCAGTAGTAGAAACAATCAAATAGACTTCCAAATGATAAACTGTAGGTCTGTAGCATTGCTAGCCTTTACCAGGAAGTGTGTGAATCACTGGATCCACAAGCTGTAGAAGTTGGCATGCTAGATCTTTTAACCGGTGCACTTCCTTGTTCACAGGAAGTGATGTCACAGTGTCAGCACTCAACATACAGGAGCGAGTGAAAGCAGACTGGAGCAGCGTGAAGAAAAATAGACCTCTGAATCCAAGAAACGGGAAAAGAAGGGTAAAATCACTCACAACGGAAAGATGAGTGAGGCAGGAAGACGTAGAAGCCGGAGCGGTATCCCACGGCTGTGCACGCTGAAGAAAAAACAACGCAAACAAGGACTGGAGGGCGCAGTTGCCAGAGCGGTATCCCACTGCGGAGCGCGTAGAGGAAAGCAACTCGCTCAGTTTGGTTTCCTGGACGACGAGAGATTGTGGCGTGATGGGAGGTGTCCAGGGAAACCAAGGTATGTGACGAAATGAGTCTTGTCAGGAAACAAAGGAACGCTTGAGAGGACACTCGAGATGAAGCACACAGAGAATTTAACCTCTTCGATGCTCATGACGAGCTCAGCTCGTCATGCTGCGCGGTGGGCGTGTGCGCATGACGAGCTGAGCTCGTCACGACCACGCCCGCGATCGGAATGTCCAGCACCTGAGCGGAATTCCGATCGCATCGAAGAGGTTAAAAATCAACACAGGCGCGTGTGAACGCTAACCGGATTTTTAAATCTGGACAAAAGTCATAGTAAAACAAGTGCAGAAAACACAGGCACTAGTTCAAAAATCATACTAAGGACAAAGTGAGCAGCGTGGAGTCTTAGATGCAGAGGCAGGAAAACAAAACGATCTCTGGGCCCATTGGGGACACAAAAGATGCGCAGTACCTTAATAAAGTAGGAAAGCTTGAAAAGAACTGCGTTTTCCAGGAAGACAGGTCCAAATCCCTAGTCAGTCGCCAATTGTAAGGATGTAGTCCACGACAAGTAGAGTAGAGCAGGAAGGTTTATTCCAGCAGCAGGTATACAGATCTAACGGGCCCAGAGGATCAGCACCAACTGAAACTGATGTTCTCATCCACTGTTCCCCAACATTCTATTACAGCATAACACTAAGTATAAGGACATAACAATGCCAACATTCTATACCATAAATAAGGCAAGGGGAGGACACATGAAATACAGTGTGTGGTAATACTTATCAATACATAGAACACCACATGACGTGTATGGTGTATGTATGTATTGTATTTTCAATCTTGCTAGTGAAAGAGAATAAATAGGGGTAGGCGTATATGGCATCTAAAAAATGTGTAATGTTTTTTCTAGGCGTACCGACCACCAGTGCCGGGGCCAGCGGGGAAGGCGACGCCAGCCAGGAGGGAGCAGATGCAGCAGCTGCAGGGGGTGAGCCAGCAGCAGTGGCGGGCGGTGGTAAGTTATATTCCTTACTTATTGACAATATACACTCGCTGCAAGGGTGCACATTGTACTGTTGAGAGAGACTATGGGCCAGATTCCGATGTCGTTCGGAAAGCCCCCCTCCAGATGATTCAGATCCGGAGAGCTTTCCGAATGACTCGCGCTCCAGGAGTCCGAGCGACCGATTTCGATGTATCCGTATAGTGATGGACTCGGTTTGGTCGGACTCCCATTGAAATACCGAACGCGTACACAGACTCCCATTGCAAAAAGGAGTGGGTGGGGAAAAGCGTGCACCCTGTGGTGGGCACCCTATGGTGCCCACCACACTGTGCATGCATGGAAAGGGGTGACCCATGGGTACCCCTCTGCAACCAATTCGGAGGGCCCCTGGTGAAGGGGGGCCTGCCACGGCCCCTCGAAGTCCGATTCCCACAGCCGTTTCATCCCGGCAAAGCCGAGTCGGTACGGCTGTCAGAATTGGTCATTGTACTCGCTCGTTCGGAAGCCGTCCCCATTGAGCTGCACGATTCGGCTCCGAACGACTTGGACTGACTGATTCGGGTTTGGAAACGATTCCGTCGGCGTGGACAGCTTCCTCGCATCGTACTTGGTTGTTCGGAACGGGGGACGATTCGGACTGAAACATACGCTCTAAATCGGTTTGCTTCTTCCGAATCCCGCTTGGAGCCCTTCCGAACGAGATTGGAATCGGGCCCTAAGTTGTTGTGAACAACGGTTGAAGAAGACACCCTTTACTTAGCAATAGCATTAGTGGTGGGAGTTGAGTAACTAATGGCCTCTTCTATCTGACTTCAAATCAGCTGGGAAAGTTTTATGAAGAAGTTTAATGTTACATTGCATGTTACCTTTTCCTACCTTTCCCTTTTAATCACATATTTCCCTTTTAATTATTCTGTGTACTTTTAATCTCAGCACCTTTCATACAGTTGTTATGACTTCATTTAGAATGGTATTTCTGTTCATTCTAGCTTGGACTTCTGCTCTTGCAGTACTGTGCCTTATCCATTAAACTTCCTCTTTATTCTACTGGACTTTTGTAACTCATTTTTATGGATTTTTACACTGGCGACGAGTTACACTGTACCTGCTACTAGGAGGCACAGGATCGGTACGATTTATTTTGGGATTTACAGATTTGTTTTTAAAATTGGATGTTCTGATTTTTATATTCGATATTTCTTACCTTCATGTGAATAATATAATTGTATTATTCACCACCGTTTTTCTCTGGATTTCTTACGAGGTTCCTGCATCTGAGAAAAGATTTTAAACTGATTTGGAGATTTCTATCTACTGCATTATTCAAGATCCCACCGTTACCTCGTCTTGGACCTGTTGGCATGGTAATGTAAGACGCGCTGTTTTCTGTGACGATCTTCATCACGATAACCGAGCGCGCATTACCTTTGGCACTGTGACGCTAACCTTGTGGAGAATCCTTTGACGTAGGAACAAGCATCTGCTGTTGCTCTGGAAACTTCAATCCTCAACGCGATCTTCAACGCGTCCTTCAACGCGGCATTCCCGGATGTATTGATGTGCCCGCGTCACGCAACGTGACCCCGACAGCCGGATGTATTGACGTATCCACGTCACGCAACGTGACCCCGGCAGCCATTTTGATTTCCTGTTTGCGCTCTCGTAGATGCGCACTATTCCATTCAAGTCTTTCACACCGATGTGCACGGTTGTGCACGCTTTGCAGTTGCAGTTATATTTGTCCATCGCCGATGCGTACGGCTGCGCACGCATATTTTAAAGGTACTTTGTGTCACTCGTCATTTGTGCTTATAAAACAATTATAACGTCAATATACATTATTGCATACCTCAAACCAGCTATTGTCCCTAATTGGTTGTACATCACGCTGATGTGCACAGCTTTTAACTTTTATTCTCACACCATATTTCAAGACAATTGTTAATTACTTTTACTATAAGTGTTTACTCTATTCCTGAACACTGTTATACACTATTTGTATAGTATAGTGTGGCACTATTATATTTTTAGTATACCTCTTTTAACAACACTATTTGTATAGTATAGTGTGGCACTATTATATTTTAGTATACCTCTTTTAGCAACTGTGTCACCATGCAATTTGAACCTCCTACTAAATTTCTACAATCAAAGGGTGATCCCCCCATTCCTTGGTCCAGGTGGAAGGAGGAATTTTTAACATACATGAAAGCTATTGATGGAGATAGAATGGGTAATGAGAGGAAAAAAATATTCTACTACATTGTTTAGGGTCTGAGGGACAAGCTGTGTTTAGAACTTTACCTACAGTGCCTGGAGAACTCAGAAATTTTGAAGAAGCACTTTTACGGATGGAGACACGTTTTAAGCCCACGACGAGCATAGCTTTAAACAGGTATAAGTTTTATACTAGAGCCCAAAGTGATACTGAAACTTTTGATGATTTTTTAACTGCACTTAGGACTCTTGTAGTTTCTTGCAACTTTGGTAATTTAGAAGATGAAATGATTAGGGACCAAATTATCGTTAATGTTAAAAGCAAGAAAACCCAAGAACAATTATGGGTATTGGGAAATCCTAATTTGCATGACACCATAGCTACTGCAAAAGCTTTTGAGCAATCCGACAAATGGATGAAAACTATTGAGGATGTTAATACCAAAGGTGTCAAGAGTAACAAATATATTGATGAAGTTTGTGTAGTGAAAAAACTCCATTCACAAAAGCTTTCCACCAAAGTAATAGGGATAACAAATCTGTTGTATGTTTCAGATGTGGAAGCACAAACCATGTAGCATCGTTCAAATTTTGTCCTGCTATTGGGAAAGAGTGTATCAAGTGTGGAAGAATAGGGCATTTTGCCAAAGCTTGTAGAGATGACCGTAAAAGAACTGTTAACATTGATAAGAATGTTACTGCTAGAACCAATGAGGTTTCTTGTGTAAGATGCACCAATTCATCAGAGGGTGATCTGATTAATGAAAGAGGTATTGTTGTATCTATTGTTGATGTATGTTCTCTTGAGGAATCTCTATGTTCACCCAAGTGTGAGGTTAAGTTCTTAAATGAAGTTTTAGAACTCATGGCTGATTCCGGCTCTCCGTGGACTATCATTACTGATGATTACTTCAATGAAAAATTCAGTAAGGTCATGTCTGTCAAGGATTTATGTCCTCCAGACATTATAGCTCAAAGTTTTGATGGATCTGGTATTGATCTCAAGGGATACGTTGCCTCAGAAGTTGAATTCAAGGGAAGATCAGCTTTTATAAAAGTTTATGTAGCAAGAAAAGGTGTTAATGTGTTGGGTTGGCGAGACCAATGGATGTTAGGGATTATCCTTAATCCCCGTGGCAAAGAACCTGTCATGGTTATTGACGAAGGAGTTGGAGAACCTGTCATGGTTATTGATGAAGGAGTTGGTTTTGATGTTATAGAAAAAGAATTTCCTGAAGTTTTTTCAGATGCATTAGGGAAATTCAAAGGTTTCACTCATGAAATTAAGCTTAAACAAGGAGCATCTCCTGTGAAACAGAAACTCAGAAATGTGCCCATTAATGTAAGGGATGAACTTGGTAAGACTTTGAAGGGAATGTTAGATGAGGGTATTATCGAAGAAGTGGAGTCCTCGGAGTGGGTTTCTCCGATTGTTTTGGCACGTAAACCAGACAAATCTTTGAGATTGTGCATAGACCTTCGTGCTCTTAATGCAAACATTTTGATTGATTGCCACCCCTTGCCTAATATTAACGAGGTGGTGAGCATGTTAGAGGGTGCCACAGTTTTCTCCACTTTGGACCTTAGGTCCGCATATCATCAAATTGAATTAGCCAAAGAGTCTCGTCACATGACTGCTTTTATTACACCACATGGTCTTTTCCAATTCAAGAGGATGCCTTTCGGCCTGGCATCTGCGGCCTCTGTTTTTCAGAGATCTATGTGTCACCTTTTTAAGGAAATGCAGTTATGTGTAAAATGTTTTCAAGATGATATTTTAATTTACTCACCTAACAAAGTAACTCATGCAGAACATCTTAGAAAGTATGTACTATTCTCAAAGTATATGGACTTACCTTAAAGAGGAACAAGTGTAAACTGTTTCAGGAATCCGTTGAATATCTTGGACACACACTATCTAAGGAGGGAGTTATTCCCAAAAAATCACTGGTTGATGCTATTCTCAAGGCGCCTGCACCTGATTCTAAAGACAAACTTCTTTCTTTCTCAGGACTTTGCGAGTACTATAGTAAGTTTATAAAGAATTTTGCTACCAAAATGGAACCTTTAAGAGAATTGACGAGGAGAAATACTGAGTTTGTTTGGGGTGAAAAACAACAGGAAGCTTTTGAGAACATTAAAGCAGAAATGATTGCTGCTCCTACTCTCAAACCCTTTAGTATTGGTAAAACTTGTATACTTACTGTTGATGCCAGCCTATATGGTCTAGGTTGTGTTCTGTCTCAATGTGCAGGTAAAGATGAATGGAATGTAGCTTTTGCCTCCTGCACTTTAAATGTTACAGAAAGACGCTATGCAGTAATTGAAAGAGAATTGTTGGCGTGCGTTTGGGAGGTGGAACATTTCAGAAACTACATTTGGGGTGCACGGTTTGTTTTAAAGACAGATCACAAGCCTTTGGTTTCTATTCTGTCCCCCCTGAGGTGGTTTTAATGCTACTGCCAGAATAGCCAGGTTAATGTCTCGATTACAGGAGTACAGTTTCTCTGTGGAATATGTTCCAGGGAAAGTAAATGTTATGGCTGATTGTTTATCGAGACTTCCCTGTGGTGTGAATGATATGACGGATGATGAAGAGGTTATTGCAAATATTTCTGAGGTTTTGTCTGAAAAATGTGGTGCTATTTCTGAAGATTGTGGAAAAAAACCATGGATGAGGATGATCTGTTGCGTCAAGTTATTAATTATACCACGATAGGTTGGCCCTCTAAGAATGAAATTTCTGTTGAGTTGTTTCCTTATTGGAAGGTTTCTAATGAATTAGTTATAGAAGGAGATCTGATTTTTAGACAAGGTAAATGTATTCCACCTATATCTCTTCGTGATTGTATCTTGTCGATAAGTCATGAAAGACATTTGGGAATGTCCTCTATGAAAAGACTCATCAGGTCTATATTTTGGTGGCCTGGATTAGACAGATATGTAGATAGATTAGTCAGAGAATGCCCAGAATGTGTATCTAGTGAGAAAATGCTCAAGTGTGATTCTGCTCCTCTCATTCCTGTCAAGTGGCCCGACTACCCGTGGCAAAAGGTTGGTCTAGACATTGCAGGGCCATTTAATTTTCTACCTCAAGATTGCAGATTTGTGTTGGTAATGGTGGATTACCATTCCAAATGGCCTGAGGTAAAGTTGGTTCCTCATGCTACCACTGATAGTGTTATCTCATTCTTAAAAGAAGTTTTTGCCAGAGAAGGTTATCCGGAAGTGCTCATTTCTGATAATGGTGTACAATTGAAATCTCGTGAAATGATTGATTTTTTGAAGTTCTGTAATATTCGTCATGTTACTACAGCTCTATATGAACCTCAGGGTAATGGTCAAGTAGAAAGGTATAACAGAGTTCTCAAGCAGGATATTCTGTGGGCACGAAATTTTGGTGCGAGGTGGAAAGATAAGTTGAGGGAGAAGTTATGGTTATACCGCATAACTCCTCACTCAACTACTGAAATTTCACCTTTCCGTTTACTCAAAGGGAGAGAGCCGGTGTCCAAATTATGCCCTTGGTGGTTCAAAAAGATCATTAAAGTTCAGACTCCAGAATTAAATCAAAATGATGTAGCCCACAAAGTGGAAGAAAAGCAACAAAGAAGTAAACACTATTATGATCTTCGCATGAAAGTCAGGATACCTCATTTTGTGGTTGGAGATTGGGTGAGAATACGCAAGCCTGGTATTCTTCTCAAAGATGATGTGAAGTTTGGTAGGCCTGTTAAAGTGGTCAAAGTTAATCGCAACAGTGTGGTTACTCAGGACGGAAAGGTCTGGAATGTAAGACGTGTTTCTAAATGTACAATGATACCTTCGTAATGTTCTAGGGGGGGAAATGTGTTACATTGCATGTTACCTTTTCCTACCTTTCCCTTTTAATCACATATTTCCCTTTTAATTATTCTGTGTACTTTTAATCTCAGCACCTTCCATACAGTTGTTATGACTTCATTTAGAATGGTATTTCTGTTCATTCTAGCTTGGACTTCTGCTCTTGCAGTACTGTGCCTTATCCATTAAACTTCCTCTTTATTCTACTGGACTTTTGTAACTCATTTTTATGGATTTTTACATTTAAGAGTCAGACGACCTTGATGGATGAGTTGAATGAAAAGGGAAGGAAGGATGGAAGTAGGAAGGACAGGTGACATGTAATATATGGCAGAGAAGGATGCATGGGTGAAGAAAGGGGGCCCGGGATGCATAGGTGGCTGATAGGATGCATGGGTGGTTGAAGGATGGGTGAAAGGTGAAAGAAAGGGTGCCTGCCTGGGTGGGTGAAACTGTATGGGTGAAAGGAATCCTCCGGGGGGTTTGATGGGTCAAACTCAAATGGAAGCAAGGACGCATGGTCGGTAGTTTTAAAAAAAAGGAAAATGTATGTTGTTGGTGAAAGGTTTGTTGGGAGATTAAGAAGAATGATAGCCATGTTTACTTTGAATGGACGGATGCCTGGATGGTATTCAATCATAGCATAGGTGGAGACTGTCACTGGATGAAGAGAATGTAAAAGAAAGATAAACTGTGCCAGAGTAGCAAAGCCAAGCATGAAGATAAGAATAAGATTAGAATTAAAAAAAATAATGCTAGAAGAGCAAAGCAATGATAAATGGAAAAATCGCTGGGCAGAAACAAGGACAGTTTTTTTTTCAAGGTTTTTGATTCAAGGTGGTATTTCAGAATACTCCCTTGACTCACAGTAGTTTGCAAGCACAACATATATATTGTGTATGTATGTACCCATACTTACCCACTATCAATCACCTCCCTCCGACTCAGAGGCCCACTCCCTACCTCATTTTGACCGTGTCAGCCATGGGTGGTCTATCGGCTGCATGGTTACACAATAAAACAATAGTAGTACCTCACGTCATCCCATATATAATCATTCATATCAGATATCATCTGCTTTGTTGTAGTAGTCAGGGTGAAAGTCAAATTGAGCAGTTACCATTGATTTAACAGAGTATGGCCATAATAGAAAAATAAGATAATTTTGCAGTTGTAGACTAAGCTGCCCCACCTGCAGACAATAGTAAAGTAACGTGAGTCTGCGACTGCAACACGAGTATGTCTGTCTAGGGCACAAGCTGACGGAGCTGGCATGCCTCCAAGGTTAATTTACCTAAAAAAGAGAGAGAAGAAGAAGACCTGTCTACTCCATAGTGCCGAGTAATGCCTGAAACTCCCACCAATGTTAGAGGCCGAGGAAGTGGGAGAATATCACAAATGTTAAGTACTGTGCTTGCTAGTGCTACTGTGCCACTATAATTTTATGTGTATAATTAATTTTGTGTTACTGTTTTGCTAAGAGTATTGGTTACAATTGTCTTTTTTCTTTCTTGATATAGCTACTCCTTCCCAACCAAACAAACAACCAACAGGAAGGAGTTAGCAGCCATGGCCCGGCAACTGAAGCTGGAGGCCATACGTGATGAATATCGATGGCTGGTGGTTCTGGCAGAGGAGGAGGCGGCAGCAGCTGCAGCCTCCTCCAATGCCCTGGGCCCCAGCCAGGACCCCACAGTGCCTCCAGTGGTACGGTGCTGTGTTCTTGCAGCCGCCCGCCATACTTTTTTAAACACTGCTGCCCACCCCTGTTTATGCAACTACAAGACATTTCAGCGAAGCATGCTCCTCCAGATGGCATGCCTAGAGGAACAGATAAACACCCTGGACAGGAAGATTCGGCGAGCCCGCCTCTAGACCTCCGTCACCTTGCCCCTTTTTTAATCTATTTTTTGGTGGGGGGGAATTGGACATTGGGGAAAACTTGTTTTTTTTTAATGGACATTTTAATTTATGGACAATGGACTCTTAATGATGGACATTGGTTGGAGCTAGGGAGAGGGGTGGGTCAGGTATTGTGTTTTTTAAAATTCTAGTTCGTTTATTTGTAAGTGGAATACATTATTTATAGTTTACATATGATGTAAATCTTTTGTGGGGGGGTTACTCTTTTACTTCACACTGTTTCCTTTGCTGCAGGGCAGCAGCCAGTTTTTGATTGAAATCTGCTGATAGTGCAACACACCAACAGATAGATGCGGTACTCTCACTTGTCCCACTAGTACTGTCAGTCTCTCCTCCTAATCTATGCAGTCTGCAACTAAAACCCCTATGGACTCGGAAGGGTGTGGGTTTGTGAAATTGAATTAATTTCCATAGTATATACATTGTGCCTCCCCCAAACTTCTTCTCTTACCTGGGATTAATGTTTATACTTAGGCGAAGCGATAGCTGCATGGTGATGGTTTGGTTTCCCAAGGTGCCATGGTGGTGGTAGTAGTAGTAGTAGACACTGACAGTAGCATTTGCAAAAAAAGAAAATGAGACAGTCAGTCACCTGAGGGAGACTAGGGAACGAGTAGTAGAAGTACAGTACACAAGAAGACTGCCAAACAAGAAACAATGATGATGATAAGCAACGCTAAAGTAAAATAAACCAGAATGCCTGGAGGCCTAGCCTAGTACAACTTACAAACTGAAGTCGACTCGAGGTATGAAGCGGACAAGCGGCTTCGTAACCTTTAGTGCTGGAACTAGGATGATTGATGACTCGATTCTGGCAACCAATTATATTATTATGATGGATTATGTTCCTCTGGAAAAAAAATTGGAATATCAAATACTGTGCATGGGTGGGCAATCTAATATTGCCATTGTGGGCTATAGTATATATACTTAAAGCAGAAGAAGATCCTCACCCTGCCTTGAGTTAGTGTTGCTTTCACCACATCCGCCCCAGCAAGTGTGTGATCAATAATTGGTGTAAATTTAATTTAGTCACACCTCTATATAAATCACACAGCCCGGGGGAAGAGGGTTAGGGTTTGATGAATGGTTGGGAAGGGGGATTTGAGGGAAAGGTTTGACAAAGACAAACACTACACATGGACAACACACAAAATCTTGGCAGCCGACCATCATATAAATCTGTTAAGGGAGAAAAAGGAAATGCATGCATGATGATGATGATTTGATGAGTGTAGTACTAGACTAGTACAGGGCAGTATATTTTTTAATTATTATGCAATTGCCTTGCCTATCTGCCCCCAGAGAGACCCAAGTTACATACATTTTATGTTTTGTTGTTGTACCGTGCTTCCTTTAAAAGACAGCAAAGAAAATAAAAAAATATCTGTAGGAGTCAAATATATAAGCAAACATAAACAACAACACACAAAGTCATAATGATTGAAGAGAAAAAAATGAATCAAATGAAAATGATACTATAATTATTGCCAAATTGGGAGTTGCATCTCCGCATTCCTCTTGGTCCTTCCTTGGACTGTCTGTCCATCAATCTTGGGTGCCTGCCTGTCGGATGCGGTTTGGTAAGGTATGTGTGAGTTGTTTTTCCCAGTATAGCGCAGGGTAAAGGCCGGCCTATATATGGAAAAACAAAAAGGATATTGAAAAATCAAGGAGAAAAGTTAAACTGCATAAATTAAGGGGTAGTCCAACAAGAAGACTTTCAGAGGCGCCATGGCTAAATCATGTCTGTTTCCAGCAGTTACCTCCAACAACAGGAGCAGGCCCGCCCATCCAACCTTCACTTAGTTTAGAATTTGAGCCAGACAGCACTGAGCACACATACACACACAGTGACATAGCATTTTCCAAATTAAGTAACAAAATTAATGCACCGCTGTCAGTCACACCACCACACTCGCCTCCACCACTACACAGACATGTAGGTCTAGTGTTGTTGTTTACCTTTTAGGCCACTTCATGAAATGCCCGAGTTATTCCATCAATCATCTCCGATCCTACTGACTGACTGTGAGTATGGTATGGTCATGGTGTTCAACTCTGTAGTGTCCCGCGTGAGTCCAGACTCAAAAATACAATGGATCGGCCTGCAGTAGTACAATTTTGTTATTGAACAACAAGAAGGGAAACATTGACTTGAGTCACTTATTTTGTGTGTAGATTAGAATACTAGTAGACATCATGCACAACAAACACCAATCACTCAGAGTCAGCGTGCAATGCATGCCATCATTATCCTGTTCTTAAGTCCTGGGGCAGTCCCTCTAGGCTCGGAAAGGAGGATAGATATATAGTCAGGTTTGGAGGGACTCGAGGTGGTCACACATTTCACATTTGTTGTACTATTCTCCATCCAATGTCTGGCTTGAGGGAAATGGATTTAGGGCGAGTTAGGACTTGGAGGAGTGGACTTACTTCTTCACTGAATGCACACAGTTGCAACTCCGATCCGGCAATAAAAGAGTAAGATGGTGGTGATGGATTTGTTGTGATTCGAACCAGAAAGACAATGACACACACAAATAATAAAGTCAATAATATTCGCTAGTTATGTCTTTTTTGGGGGCTTTTTTTTGGGCGTCAAAGGAAGAAAGAAAGCAACCCAAAAGCCTAGTTGTCAGGGAAGTAGAGCTCGCCCTCAAACTCTCGTGGTTCACCCAGAAGTAGGTCACTTAACACACTGCTTCCATGACCTGGGTCGCCGTCATCTTCCTGCTGTGCTACTTCAGGTATGGTGTAATCCGGTGGTATAAAGTGCTGATTCATTTTGATCATGGTTAACCTCTCCACGTTTTGGGGTGAGAGACTGGTCCATCTTACTGTCAGAACGGCACCAGCAGCACTGAAAACACGCTCAGAAGAGACACTTGCGAACGGGCAAGCCAGATAGTTTATCGCCAGCCTGCTGAGCACTGGCCATTGGTGCCTTTTCCCATACCAAAACAGCAATGGGTTTTGAACAAAGTAGACCTCTATTGGGTCATCCAGATAGGCCTGGACCATCCGCTAAATGCTCATGGGTATTCCACTTTGCTCGGCCTCTTTTGACTTTGCCGCAGCACTGGACTTAAGCCCTGCCTGTAGCAACCATTCCTCTGCCGATTTTGAGGCTGATGCTCCTTTTGTCGTTGATGTTGTACTTGGTGTTGGTGTTGTTGGTGGTTTTGGCTGCTGTGAGCCATCGCACAGCCCTCAGGCTCTGAAGTTGAACTTGAAGGCTGACCTGAAGTACTTGTTGTGCCCTGGAGGAGTGGGCCTCAAATTCCCGGCTGTTCTTTTTCTAGCTGACTGGCTTGCACAGCTATCCAAGTTTCGTAGCTGGCAAGTGTGCAGTAATAGTTTGTACCGTGGATCAAGAATTGTGGCACAAATGTAATGGTTGGATGACACAATGCCTCTTTGCACCCTTGTATTTTAAGATAAGTGAAGGGTTAAGCGAAGGGTTAAGCTCTCCACCAACTCATATGCTTCTTTTTTTCCTCCACATCTGCATACATTGCAGACACCCCCTTCAGCTGTTCGTGTAGCTTGTGCAACAATGGGGTAGCTTGGCCCATAGTACAGTCCTCCTTGCTGACTTCACTTGTGAAGACCTCGAAAGGAAGTAGCATCTCTGTCAGGCATTTAACTAGGCCCCATTGGTCCATCTCAATGATCATGCCTTTCACAGTAGCATCCCCTCTTTGCATGACATGTTCATTGATTGGTCTCTACTGCTCAAACAGATGTTCAAGCATGTAATAAGTTGAGTTCCAACATGTTGGCACCTCCTGGATGAGTGCTTTAACTGGCATTCTATTATCACGTTGAATGATCCTCAGCTGCTTCCTGGCTTTAAAAGAATGGCTGAAATGTGTGCAGATTCTTCTGCAGGTGTTTAGTAAGTTGCTGACTCAGTCTTCTTTTTCAGAAAGTCTTAAACAATGATGTTAATGCATTGTGCCAAACACAGGACCCTGAAATAGCCACCATCGGCCATGACCCTAACTATATTACTGCCATTGTCCGTGGCAACAAAACCAATGGTTTTTTTTTCAACAATTTTTATTAGCAGTTTTATGTTACTTTGCATACAAATGGGCATATAGGCATTACGATTGATTGAAATAATACAATTATACATTGCATTTCATCGGGTCTTACAAGGGTGTAGGAGTACGCACTGAGGAAATACGCTTGGATAATGAACAACCTGCAACAGACGTGTGATGCCGTATTGGGCCTCAATGTTTGCCCGGCAGGAGGCTATTTCATTGAACAATAGTCCGGTCCTTTAAACTACCAGTGTATGTGATTAACTGGGGGTTGAAACTTTGAGTGAATTCGTCCGGACGGGCTGGAGCTGCCTCTATGAGCATCTAAGGATAGAAGTAAACATGTCACTATGAGGGGGCTCAGGTTGCGTGTCGTGGCTCGGGTCGTCTGGTGAAATTGGTGGCAGCACCGGTTATTGGGCATCGACCAAGTGGTGGTGGGAAATTGATGCAGAAGCGTAGCCCATTCCATGGAGATGTGCTTCCTGCATACCTTCTGCGCCTCCACCCTCCTGATTGTGTCTTCTTCTGCCGAACCCCATTTTCTAACTGCTCCCACCCAGGCCACTAATGCGTCTCCCCCCGGGGTTCTCCAATGCATGGTGATCCCCCTCTTTGCCAGCAGGAGGGCTAGGGAAACAAAACGCGTTTGGACTTTGAGGTTTTTGTGTCTGCGGAAGAGCCCTATCCTGCTGGCCTCCCAAGTGTTGATGTCGGTGAGTCTTTTTAATTCCTGTAATGTCCCATGTACTGCGTTCCAGTAGGGCTGCAATATGGGGCATAACCAGAACATGTGTTTGAATGTTCATCTGGGGATTGGCATCTCGGGCATACTAATTGTGTATCTGGGTAAAAACGCTGGAGCCGCGCTGGAGTGAGGTAGGCGCAATGCAGTGTAGAGAACCGTATATTTTTGAAACAGGCATTTCGGGACACTTTCTTTGGATATTCCAGGGCGCGCTCCCATTCCTTATCGTGTAGTGGGCGCACTATCTCCTCTTCCCATTTTTATCGTAACGGGGTTAGCGTGGTGGCGGTGAGGTCCCGGACTGCTTTGAAAAGCCATGTAATTAAGCGCCGCCCCAGCCCCATGTGGAGGATTGTGTGGAGTACCGGGTGTGTCGCTGGCTCCCCTTCAGAAAGATCCCAAATGCGGCGGCTGCTGAGGATTATTTGCCTGTGTAATAAGAATTGCCCTGGCGGGAGGCCTGTCTCATCCGAGAGTCCGTCAAATGGTAAAAAACTGGCCTTCCTCGAACAGGGATCCCACCTCCAGGATTTCATGATCCGCCCAAGTTTGCTTTGCGCGAGCAGAGTAGAATCCCTCGTTCCTGGGCAGGCCAGCGAGCGGGTACAAGGGAGTGTATAGAGGAATGTCACTGGAGATGCGGTGGATTTGCAACATGCATGTTCGCGCCACCTTTACCTGCACTGAGTGCGTTGACTTAGGGTGAGTGCCTGGGAGCAGAGGATGACATAAGGCTTGCACCGACATGGGGCCTCCTTCTGAGGCTGTCTCCGCTAAATGACGTCCTGCCATCCAACGGGACAGCCACTGGGTTTGTGCCGCGAGAAAAGAAGCCTCAAAGGACGGTGCTCCCAGTCCCCCTTGATTTATTTAGAGTTGCAATTTTTGGAGGGCAACTCTTCGGCATCCGCCGCCCCATATAAGGGAGCTCAATAGGGTGTCTAGTTCTCGGAAGAAGGACCGTGGGGGAACAACAGGGGTGTTGGCAAAGTAGTAAAGGAATTGTGGCACTAAGATCATTTTGACCAAGGCTATTCTGCCTATGGGCGCTAAAGGGAGGGTCTTCCAAAAGTTACTCACGTTTTGGCTCCTGCCAAGGCCCGGCGGTGGTTGCCTTTGAATAAATCAGCGGGGAGTGATAAAGCCGGACGCCGAGGCACTGCAGGGCGCTGTTGCTCCAGGTTATGTGCGAGTTACCAATTCTTATCTCTTGTGGGTGGAGGTGAGGACTTAGGGGGTATATAGTGGACTTCGCCCAATTGTCTTTGAGTCCTGTGGCAACCACAAAGTCAGAGAGTATGTTTCCAATGGGGCTGAGATCGGTCGCTATATCCCTCACATATAGTAACAGGTTGTCCGCATACATGGACACTATGTGCGTGGTTCCCGCTATAGGGATGCCCCAGGCATCTCCCTCCCGGCGCAACCAGATCGCGAGGGGCTACATCGCCATGGCGAACAAAAGGGGGGAAAGGGGACATCCCTGTTGGGTGCCTCTCTCTATTTGGAAAGGTGGGGAGATGTATTTGCCCAGCCTCACTCTAGAAGTGAGCTTCGTGTATATTAGTTTTACATGCGCTCTGAAGATTGTCCCTGTCCCCATCCGTCTCAGCATTTCGAAGAGGTACGGCCATGTCAGGGTAACAAATGCTTTCTCCAGGTCCAAAATCAGACAAGCCGCTCTAGGGTAGCGATCCCGGGTCTGATCCTGAACCTGAAATAGTCTGCAAATGTTCTGGGACGTATTTGTACCCGGTACGAATCCGTTCTGATCTTGGTGTATGAGCGGTGGGAGCATCGGGCTCAACCGATCCGCCCGTATCTTGCCCAAGACCTTGCAATCGGCAGAGAGCAGTGTAATTGGTCTGTATGAGGCTAGCTGCATCGGATCCCGGTCAGGTTTCGGGATCGAGACTACAAGGAATTCCCGCAATGAGCCCGATAGTTCCCCCTCCTCCAGAGTCGCCGCGTACATGGCCATCAGCCTTGGCGCCAGCTGCATATTGAAAGTGCTATAGTATTCTAGGGGCAGGCCGTCCATCCCTGGGGCTTTATTCCGGGCCAAGGCCTGGGTTGCTTGTTTCACCTCTGATGATGTGATTTCCACCTCGAGGAGGTCTCCATCCTCTCTCAGGATCTGGGGTATAGCGAGGGACCCCAGGAACTGGGTAGGTGGTCCCCAACTGCCCTGTGTAGGGCACCGGTATAGTTTTGCGTAGTGGTCATGGAAGAGTCGCTGGATATCAGACTGGGAGGTCGCAACTCCACTGATCGTGTCTTTAATTTCCGTGATTGGTCGCACGTCCTGGTTCTGGTGGGCCAGCCAGGCTAGAAGCTTTCCCAATCTGTCTCCCTCTCTATGCCTTTTGTCTGCATATTGTTTAAAGTTATACCGTCGCAGGTCCGCTAAGCCTTCCTCGTACTGCATCTTAGCCTCCGCGACTTGTGCGGGGGTCACTGAATTCGAATCCTCTGCCTTTGTCATTGCCGCCAGCTTAAGCTCTGCCTTTTCAAGGGTTCCATCAAAAGTCCTGTGAACTCCTGCTATTTGCCTAATACAGGCCCCCCGCATGACGACTTTTAAAGCGTCCCATTCCAGTGTCCTGCTGGACTCCGTGTTGGTGTTGTAATTAAAGTATTCTGCAATGCTATTTTCGTGGTCATGACGAAATACTAGATCCTCCAGACACTCTTGCTGCAGGTTCCAGGTCGGGACTGGCGAGTGGGGCGGCCGCCACCTAAGAGATAACAAGTGCGTGTCGTGATCAGAGACTACTCTCCCCAAGTAATCTACATGTTGGGTCATAGGGAGTACCTCCGGCAAGCAGAGGAACCGATCAAGCCGTACCCGCAGGTTGTGAGGTATTGAGTGAAAGGAGTATAGTTTAGAGGTTGGGTTCCAGCTCCGCCAGGAATCCGTTAGAGCTCAATGTTGTGTCCATAACCGGAACCGCTCTGTGTGTGTCTGAGTAGAGGAACCGGGGCCTGGAGGATGCGACCGGTCTAAGGACAGGTCCAGCAAGCAGTTATAGTCGCTCCCCAGTATCCATAGTGACGCTGTGAATTGTGGTAGGATTGCCGATAGCGAGTCCCAGAACTGTCCCTGGTCAATGTTTGGGGCATAAACACTACCTAATAATAAGGGCTGCCCGTCTAGTAGTCCCTCCAGGAATGCGTATCTCCCCTCTCTGTCCACCACTCCACGAGTTTCTTTGAACGGAACCCCCGGTCTGAGCCATATCAACACCCCTCGAGCAAACGCGGAGTAGGTGGTAGCACAGAAAGTGCCACACCAGTGCCTCTGTATCTGGTCTAATTCGGTGCTTGTGAGATGTGTTTCTTGTAACAGTATTATCTGCGCTTTTTGACGGTAGGAGTAAACTGTGTATCGCTTTCGCACTGTGTGCATTCTCCTGACATTTAGGGTCAGAAGACTGATGTCTGTTTCTATTGGCATAATTTTATGTGGCTGTGGAGGGATGGGGGAATATTGCACCCTGGCTTTGTCCCCTGCCCCTCTACATGTTTGTCTGTCAGGTAAAGGTGCCCGCCCGGAGTGGGACTGTGTCCATGACAATCGGAAATAACTGGGGGGCGTGTCAACTGATTTTAAGGAACCAGGTTCCAACATTGCGGACCTATCACAACTGGTGATGCGTCCAAACTGCACGTATAAACCAACATTCTAATGTATTGTGGAGGCTATGTGCTTTTGGGGTCCTGTGTCTGTTGCCTATTATGGCCTATGTTGTTAGATGTTTTGGTTGTGGGGCTTAGCGCGCTCAGAAATAAATGTTCATGCCAGTGTGCGACAACTTGGTTTCAACAGGCATTACTGGATACGAATAAAGTGCAAGTTGCATGGGGGAGAGAGGTACAATCTCCAGTGTCCGATCCTTTCAGATTAACGTGTCCGCCGTTTGGGGGTCACCAGGGGCGGAGTCATCGAGTCTGCACGTGATATGCTTGTGTCTCTGGAGCTGTCCTCGGATGAAAAGATATGTGGGCCGTCCTCTCTGTCCGATGTCGACGTAGCCGCCGCCTGGATAGCTCTCCTGCGCTCCGCTATCTTTTCCTCGAGGTTGGGGGGGCCTGTGACCGGGCTTTGTCCTCTCAGTCCTTGCCTTTTAGGGCCTCTTTTCCCACTGGTTCCACGGCCTCGTGATCTCCTCGGGCCGCGGACTGTCTCCCACTGCGGGCCACCTTGAGTATTGGTTTCCGCCCAATCGAACAGAGTCTTTGGGTCTGTGAAGAACTTGGTTCCTCCATCGCTTATGACCCTGAGGCGGGCCGGGAACAGCAGCGAGTATTGAATCCCTTTTTGGAGAAGCATTCTCTTTGCTTCCAGAAAAGTGGCCCTTTGTTGCTGCACAGCTCTAGAGTAATCTGGGAAGATCATCACCCGTTTATCCTGAACCTGAAGTGGGTCATGTTGTCTGGCTGCCCTCAACACAGCGTCCCTGTCTCGGAAGTGGAGCAGCTTCAGGAGTAGCGACATTGGAGGTGTCCCCGGAGGGGGTCGTCGGGCAGGGACTCTGTGAGCCCTCTCTACTGAGAAGAAGGGTGTGATCTTGGCCTCTGGGGTAAATGGTTTGAACCAAGTTTCAGTGTACTTTTCCGGGTTGAACCCTTCAACTCCCTCCGGCAGATTGATCACCTGGATATTGCTGCGGCGGGATCGCCCTTCTAGATCATCCGCTCTCTCCTCTAGTTTGGCTATGCGGGTTTGAAGGTTCTGTATGCTGTCCTGCTGCGATGTAGCCAGTGGCTGAAGGGTGGCCATGGTTTTTTCCCCGTCTGTAACTCTGTCGGCCAGCTTCCGATGGTCGTCACGTAACAGGCCAAGATCCGAGGACAGGGTCCCAAATCTGTCCTCCATTGTAATGTGAGAGTGTTCGATTGCAGCTAACACCTTATCTAATTTGTCGGACATTGCCTGCAGCGTGGTTTTGTCAGCTTCTTGGGATTGATCCGGGTCCAACGGGGGCGGTTTGCGATCCGGGGCCGCATTCTGTGATCCATTGGTCTGACGTTGGTGCCCATGGTCTTGTCTGCCAGCGTGTCGGGATTGCCTTACTGCGTCTGTCTCGGGATGTCCTTGTGCCTGTAGTCTTCTGCAGTTGTAAAGTTGCTGCCTCCTTCTCAAGGAAGCCAGATCCAGCCATGGTCGAGCATCCAATCTTCAGGCAGTGGCGGCAGGCCAGGGGTTGTAGTTCATCAGGGAGGGATGATTTTCATCCTGCATAGATTCTCCTGGTGCCCCTGATCCTTCAGGGGCCCACCACCGGGGTCGGGGTGCCTTCTTCTGAGCAGTTCCTGATACTGCTGGGTCCGCATTCGTGTAACGGGGGGGTCTTCTTACTCCTTCCTCTCCGAGTTGGTTACAGGCGGTGACTTCTGTCCCTGCGCCTGGGTGACGTCCCCTCCCGGGTTGCCTTCTATCTGCATGTTGGAGCCCGTCCGTGCGTTCCTTCTGAGGAGTGGCTCTAATGTGGATGTCAGGTGCGGCAGGAACTTTAGCCGAGCCCTCGCTTTTGCCTCAGCAGGGCCAGTCCGTGCCCCAGGTGACTGGGGCACCCGGGGGGTTGGCCCCCCACGTTCCACTCCCACAGTGCCTTCGTCTATGTCCCCTGCTCCTTGGTGGCGCCCAGGGCCAGCCTCTGAGTTTTAGACTGTATCTGTTTGTTCATGGGGCCTCTGCTGCTCGTCTCCGCTGGCGAGTGTCTCTCGGGGGGTGTTGGGTGTCGCCCAGTTGGCCCTTCCGATTGAAAGGCTATGCCTGCATTTCTCTTGCCCGATCAATGCTGGGCCCGTGGTCACCGCAGTGTTTCCAACCGGCTCTGCAAGGGGATGCGAGGGGGTGCCTCTAAGTTTACACTTTCCCCCCTCTACACTGAGCAGCTCTTGTAGGGTCTTCCTGGCCGAGAGGCTGCGGCTCTACTTTACTGGCCTCAGCAGGGTTGATCTCTGGGTCGTCGCAATGTTTCCAATCCACTGCGGGGGTGAATGGGAGGGGGGTTGTCTCTGAGGTTTCTCTTCCTCCCTTCCGCTGCCCAGAGCATGTTGTTGTTTTAGTCCCCAACTCCGGACAACGGGAGAGCTCCCCTGAGGAAGCCCGTGGCTGCCTGGTCAGGCTGTCTCCCCCATCTTGCTGGGGGCCCACGTAGGTCCGGTCGCACGCGATTCTGGCCTTTACTACTGAAGGATTCGTGCCTCTGGTATGCCCCCCTGCCTGGGTATTGCTGTCGGTGCCCCCTGGGTCTGGTGCGTGGCGGGTCTCATCTCCCTCCGGTCTGGCACTCCACCCTCGCTCTCAGCCCGTGGAGAGTGCGCAGCCCGGCCTTCTGATCCTCCGGCTGCGTCGGATGTCTAGGGGGCTGCCATCTTGAGGGAAGCTCCAGTCTCTGCTGGCAGGCACGGTGCTTGCCTTTTTTCAGTGCCTCCAGCACTCGGTCACCGCCTCTCTGGCCTCTCACTCTGGGCAGTGGGAGATTCTCCCCCTGAAGCCTTCGATCTCCGGGCTCGGCTGCTTCCTCCGCCCCGCCTCGGGCCCGCGTAGGCCCTGTCGTGGGTGCTTCTGGCTGTCACCGCCGCTGAGCCTGTGCCGCCAGTATGCCTCCTTACCTGGGCGTTGCTGTTGGTACACCCTGGGGGTGATGTGCAGCGGGCCCTGGCTCCTTCTGAAGTGGCACTCCCTGCCTTCTCTCAGCTGCGTCCATGGCTTAGGGGGCCGCCATTTTGGGGGAAAAGCTTCAACATCTGTTTGCTGGTGCAGCCCTCGCTGCTGTTTGATGCCGCACCGCTCCCAGCACTGATTCGGTAACCACCGGTGTGTGGCTATTGTTTGGGCACGCCACCAGGTCCCGCCGATCAGGATGGCTATCGATGTTGAAGGCCGGCAGCCGGAGCTCTACTCGAGCATGTCCGCCATCTTGGCCGGCTTAGCCACGCCCCCGCAACAAAACCAATGTTAAGCCCTCTTGGTCATAGCAATTCAAAGACCTAGCTGTCAAAGTCTTCCAAAATGTTTGCAGCAGTATGAGATTTCTCCATCCCGAACATGGCTACAGTTGCATGATTCTGAGCGGCATTACAAATCTCAGCAGTGTCAACACCTACAGATATCTTTTCTCTAACCCCCACAAAAAGATCCAGTGTGCAGTGATGCACATGTAATCAGTGGCTTGGCAACTGGTCCACATGTCTGTTGTCAGGTGGATAGTGTGAACAGCACTCTGCTGCAAAGTTTGTCCAAGCAATTCCAGCACGTTGTGTTGTAGTGCTGGAACAGCAACTCTAGTGAAATAGGACCGGCTGGGAACCTTCTATTTCGGGCAGATGGCTGCCACAAATTCAAGAAAACCCACCCCTTCCACAAAAGAAAAAGGGAGGAGGTCCAGTGCTAACATGTAGCCAGCTTCGTGTTGTACAAACGTGCTGTTGGGTGGTTGCGCTCGTACTACCCCTCCGACCTAAACATGCTGCGAATGGTAGCCTGGATTTTTTTCTTTTCTGGTGCCACTGATGCAGGTGACTTCTTAACGCCAGATGTTAGGCTCAATGCACATTTTTTTGTTGCGGTACTCTCTTGCCTTTGACCCCTTGATGTCTCCGTCTGACTCTTGTGCCATTGCAATGTTGCTGATGATGATGTGGGTGGTACCACTGCACTGCTGGGGACAGGGCTGCTTTGTGTAACAGAGAAAACGTCTCCCTCTTGTTCACCTTCCACCGTGATCGGATATTCCTCTTCTTCATCCCCTCCACCAACAACACGTGCAGTTTTTTGGCCGCTAAGGTGCACCTCCCACTGGATCAAGTGGTGTTTTCTCAGATGGATTGTTTGGCCTCCAGTACCATAGTCTTTACCAAGCAACCCCAACTAACACCGTGTCCACAAATGGAGCATATAGCAATGTTCACCTCCTTCTTGCTAACCGAAGAAAGTCCCAAACTGGAGAGGTCAATTTTCTGGCGCTGCTGGTGCCACTTGCAATGTCGGATGAACTGGTAGGTGGGCGTGACGTTTGACTCTCTACAGTACCTACTTCTACTGAGGTGGTTGTAGTGGATGTAGGTCGCTGCTGGCGAAATATGGAAGCTGGAGGTGGTGTTGGTGGTATCATCTGTGTTGGTGATATCCGTGCCACATCCCTCACAGCAATTTGGGATGGGGTAATGTCGGTCTCCACTGGGGCGGGACTGGCTCGTCAGCATCCTCCTCTTCTACATCTACCTCCATAACTCTAAGGCTTTCTGGAACCTTCCTTTTCCCTAGCCTTGTCTCGTGGCATGCCTCACTCTGAGACTGAGGTGGCTACCAAGTGGCGTCTAGATCAGCAGACGGGGGGCTTGCAGAAGAAGTTGATGGACTAACCCTCCTTTTCATTTCTGGGGATCTGGAAGACAATGGATCTTCTGAAAGAGTGGCTTGCTCTTCTTCTTCCTCTGCAGGAAGCTCGATCTCCTGAACTGACCCTACTTCAGGAGGAACAACTACTATTGGGGGTGGTTGTGGCCCACTTATTTGATTTTCCTGCATTGATTGGGTACTACTTTGCAATAACGATAAGTCACTTTCAATATTACTGCTCATCGGCGTTGGACTCGTGATTAGACTGGCTGCCTCTGTGACAGACATGGGCATGGGCTTAGGTTGGTGGGGTGGGTCCACTGATGAGGGGGTGCTGCTCCCAGCTTGCTCCCCGGACACCGCTGCTGCAGGCGCAATTTTTGGTTTCCCAAAAAAGGTCTTGGGCGACATACCGGTCTTGGTAAGAGGCAGTGCCTTCTTCTCACTGGCAAATTTCTTGGTAATGGACCTGGTACCTTTCTTTGGGGCCATCTTGAAGATGTCAGCAGCACGCAGTGGCACAAGTTGAAGAGATGTCTGTGGTCACACATCATGTGACGTAGTGCGCAGCAGGACTTCTGTCGGGCAGTACAATGGGTGATGTTGTCTCCTTCTCTTTTGTGCACCTAAAAGCAAAGAAGCAAGAAGAACATCAGTGAAACGTGGCATTTATCATTGTTGTGGTTCAATTACTACTAGTACAAACAAATAAATATAATATATAACTTAGTGTGTGGTCACACTTGTTAGTGTTATTAATATTATTAAATGTATTACCTCAGTTATTAAAAAAACATAACAATACAGTGTAGCCATTGGTGAGACTTTGACAACAACAAGGGCTTTCATGGTGTACTGTACAGCACACTCAGGAAGGATAGGAAAAAAGAAGAACAACAACAAAAATACAAATGTAACGGACCATGGAAGCAATAAGCCAAGAGGAACAAAGGAAAGACATGCAGGCCTATGGCAAAAGCACACTAACTGCCACCACAAAATGGCCGCCAGCCACATGGTCACTCACAACAACAACAAGCAGGAGGCCTGGAAAACAATGAACTCAAGCAGGCCTATATGGACACAGACTTTACAAAATGGCCCCTGGTCACATGGGGGAAGCTCAACCAAGGCAAATGCTGGCCCACTATTACAAACACACTCACACACTGGCCAGACAAAGGAGGCATGCTAAACAACACATATTTAATGCAATAATGCCAAAAACGAAAATCAGCAGAGCTAAAAAAAAGGTTTGCAAGTTACCACACACATGAAAAAAAAAGTGAAATACCCCAAAAAAACATTTTGCATTTCAAATTCAATCTAATGCCATCCATGCCCTAAATGATGTTTAAATTCAACAGACCCCACAGAAACAGTTGTTTCATGCAACCAAGTGTAGCTCTGGGCCTATTGGTTGGAAAAACCCATTGGCAGACTAGGCCACATAGTGATCAATTCAAATCAATAATATTGCAAATTTATTAGAAAATGTAGTGAACTGTGCTACATTTTTTGCTGGGTAAAAGACGAAAAAATTGCATGCAAAACAACAACCAGCAAGAAGGCATGGCCACCACAAAGAAGGCATGCAGGTCTAATGCAGAAATACAATGGCTGCCCCTTCACAAAATGGCTGCAAGCCACATGGCCTGGCCACAACAACAAGAAAGGGAAGACAGACAATGCAGGCCTATGGCAAAAGCGCACTGGCTGTCTTCACAAAATGGCTGCCAGCCACATGGCCAGGCCACAACAACAAGAAAGGGAAGATGGGCAATGCAGGCCTATGGCAAAAGCACACGGCTGCCTTCACAAAATGGCCGCCAGCCACATGGCCAGGCCACAACAACAAGAAAGGGAAGACAGACAATGCAGCCCTATGGCAAAAGCACATTGGCTGCCTTCACAAAATGGCCACCAGCCACACAGCCAGGCCACAACAACAAGAAAGGGAAGACAGACAATGCAGCCCTATGGCAAAAGCACACTGGCTGCCTTCACAAAATGGCCACCAGCCACATGGCCAGACTACCACAACAAGAAGCAATAAACCAAGAGGAACAAAGGAAAGACATGCAGGTCTATGGCAAAAGCACACTAACTGCCTCCATAAAATGGCCACCAGCCACATGGTCACAAAGTCACAACAACAACAACAAGCAGGAGGGCTGGGAAAACAAATAAACAATGAACTCAAGCAGGCCTATATGGACACAGACTTTACAAAATGGCCCCTAGCCACATGGGGAGGCTCAGCCAAGGCAAATGATGGCCCACTATTACAAACAAACACACTCACACACTGGCCAGACAAAGGAGGCATGCTAACAGTGCATCTTTAATGCAACAATGCCAAAAACGAAAATCCACAGGGCTTAAAAATGGTTTGCAAGTTACCACACACATCCAACAAAGGCACATGAAGAAAAAGTGAAATACCCCCAAAAACATTTTGCATTTCAATCCAATGCTATCCATGCCCTAAATGATGTTTAAATTCAACAGACCCCACAGAAACAGCTGTTTAATGCACCCATGAGTAGCTCTGGGCCTACTGGCTGAAAGGCCTATTGGCAGACTACTGGGCTATGTAGTGAATTAAATAAATATTGCAAATTGATGATTTCGAACGTTGAAGAAAATGTAGTGAACTGTGCAACATGTTTCCTTTATAAAAGAAGAAAAATTACTCACAAAGAAACAACTAGGCCCCTACTGAAACTACAGGCCACCCACCACAATAAATTAAAAAAAACAATGAAAAGTACAAATAAATCTAGGTGCATTGCCCCAATCAAACAAACAACACCAATTTTCCAACTTACTTGTGAAATCTCAAATTCAAAAGTCCTCAAATCCAATGATATATGATGCAGCAGTCACAAAGAGTGATCCTTCCAGCTCCAAATCCAAATGAAAAGTGAACAAGAGATGGACAAAGCACTGGGAGGAGCCTGCTGGACAGGAACAGGAAGTTGGAGACCCTGGGGCACTTCCTTCCTCTTAAAAAAAAAAGTAAAAAAAGAAAAAGGACTCCTTGCACAAAAACGTACAGCCAAATGTCAATCTGAGGAGTTTTTTAATCCAAATCATAATTTTGAGAATGTTTTGATGCTGCTCGGGAGATAAACTTCTCCAGATTGCAGATTCTGCGTGTTCGGGATCGCGTTCTTCACAAAACTTCAGCCGGAAGTCCGATGGCGCGTCCGAATGATGTGTTCACGATCACAAACTCTTGTGGGACCATGCGGCCACCTAGCAAATCTCCTGGTGCTCGCGAACGGCTCAGGAAATTTCGTCAGCGATCGCAGGCACCTGGTAATGTCTCTCCCGCACGTGCAAAAACGCATTTCGGGCACGGGAAGAAAAAAAAACTCCGCTCCGTTGCGGAGTGAGGATTTTTCCGGCAACTCCGCGTTCTTCGAGGAACACGGAGTTGCCAAAAATCCGCAAACTCCACGAGCGGAGCGGAGTTTTATGCCCAGGGTTACTTAACTCACCATTGGCCACATCAGTTTGTTCTGAAATGCTGCACAGCACTGAAGTGGTGAGTCTATGCTGAGTGTATGTGTGCCCGGGAAGAGTACTATACAGGATAATGCAGTGCTGGGCAGTGAGTGCATGTGCTGGATGTATGTGTGCCTATGAGTGGTACAGTAGCTGAAGGATGTAGTGCTGTGAAGTGCATGAAGGATAAATGTATGTGCTGGGTTTATGTGTACAATACATAAACGGTGCAGAGCGTGAATATTAAATGCATATGCTGGATGTATGTATGCCTATGAGTGGTACAGTACATAAAGGATACTGTGTAGTGTGTGTATGGTGTATACATGCACTGGGTGTATGTGTGCCTGTGGATGGTCGAATACATTGAGGGCTCTGGTTCTATTTTGAGGAACCCAGCCCTGCTTGCTGAAACATGAAGAGGAGGCAGAGATATCCCCCCAGGCAGATTTCTGTAATGCTGCGTTCCTGTGAACTGCGTGGGACAAACACTGGGGAGGGGAGAGCCAGGCTTCCCCTGTACAATTCATAGGGTGCTCTTTGATTCGGTGAGAGGGCACAAGGAGGGGGCTGAGCACATCTCAGGAAGGAAATGGGGCCAAAAAAAGGAATCATAAAGAGCAGGGCTGAGGGTCCTGGGCTAACCTTTTGATTCACATATCACTGTGGCTGAAATCCAGGTGTGAACTCTAGTCACTCCCATGGCCTGTACGACTATCAGCTTTGGAGACACTCCTGCTGAGAACAGATTGCTTTTCAAGAGGGAGCAGTAGAGTGGACATTTCAAAAGAAGCAGAACCCCAACATAACACTTCACAGACCCTAAATCACATTTGGTGTCTGGAAATGGATTAAAACAAGGGGAGTTTGAGACCCCAAAAATTGTCATCTGCAAATCAGCCAGATGGGCTGTGTGAGGAGAGCAAGATCTGCAAGACTTCTGCTTGTGACCAGGACTGAAGGCCAAGGCCTGGTAGTATCCCTGTTGGGCGAGGAGCCATCACCTAGGAAATCCAAGGCTACGTGTTCTGGAGCCTGGAGCGCCAGTGCCTGCCTGCTTGCCAAGGCCAGTGTACCTCTGAGAAAGAGGAGAGTGTTGGAGGTAGTGAGTTCTAGTGGGGAGCCCTGTTGATTGGACTCTCGGTGCGAGGTGTAGGGAATCAGCGGCTGCACCAATTGGCCGTTTCCCATGTTCAGGACAGAGTCAGTGACCCTGTATACCACGAGAGAGGGCTGCCTTATATTGAGCCATGTGTCATGCTTTGCCGATTGGGTCAGAGCCCGTGCGTATTGCCGAGACGCAGACTCCGTATTCCAGGAGGGGCTACTGTGAATGAATAGTGCCGTGCGGTAAGAGCCGTAGCCTTGTACGGTAGAGGGCAGTGTCTCATATGCCAGGAGTGGCCACCATGAAGGAATTCACCATGCCGATCATGCAGGAGCCCGTGTGCTGTGAGATGCGGTCACCCTGAATGCCAGAGGGGGTTGCCCAGAGCATCAAGTACTTCAACTCATTTGCCATCTCAGCCAGAGAAGTGAGGACACCATTGGAGCACCTGCGTACCATCACCCAGGCGAGGGACCCAAGACAGGATTGTTGCAACCAACCCTCAACCTGAGGAGTAACCAGACACTTATCCCACTAGAGGTGCCACAGAGAGCCTCAGGTGCATGCCTGCAAGTGAGAGACTCTGCACCTGCTGAGTGTAGACACCTGGGCCGCGTGCAGTCAGCTCACCTGAAGTCAGCTGCAGCCGATGCAAGCACTGGCGGTCAGGGCGCACTCAAGAACTCCAGACGCTTCACAACTGCTATTGGGGCATACCCTGGATGTTACCGAAAGTGAACGGGGGATAAACACTCTCACTAATGCGAGGAGAGAGCGGGACAGCTAATCGCCAAAAAAAACACTACAGCCCTGACCCTAGGGAGAACTGTGTGATTGTTTGTGAATGTTGTATTTTTCCTTTGTGGTGGATAATGGTAGAAATAACATACTTCCCTTTTTTTTTTTTTTATAAAAGTGAATATTTAGCAGAACAATGATTTAATGCTACTACTGCTGTGCGCATTTTAACCTGTGAGCCATGTTCACTATCCTGTATCACCATCTGCCTCCCGAGGGAGCCTTGGACTGCTTGGACCACACTTATACTGAGAGTCAAGTGCAGCAGGGGTACTTGGTCCAGTTACACAGAATCCATAGTTAGTCAGGCCACAGGGCATCCGAAGTGAAAGACCTCAACCCCCCAGTTAGGCCCAGTAACCTCTGCTTGCCCCGTGGACCTCTGAAAGGGGTTCTGACAATCCCATTCAAAAATCTGACCTTAAAGTATCCTCATGTTAAACCGGAGATGAGAACTGTAAAATCTAGGGATCACCACACAAAAAACACTAAGCACTGGCAAAGCCAACAGGCCTTGATTTAGTGCGTCATTAACACATGAAAGTTTCACACAGAATATTTATGCCATGTCACTGTGCAACTAGCCACTTTCTGTGCTTATTATCTCTATGCCCTTCATTAAGGTGCCCATGACTCAACTACTCCTGTTTTTATCCCCTACGCTCAGAGTGCTCATAACATGCAGCATCACAAGCTAGGGGAATGAAAACAGAGCTCAGACTTAGGAGGCACAGAGGAAGGCAAGTTGCACAAAGGCACATCTCATATAGTCTGTGCGCACTTGCACATTCTGTGTGTGGTTGTCTTAGCATATTGAAGCCAGACCCATTGCATTTGCCAGTGCTCGTTACTTGTTAAGGAGAATAGGAAGCAAGGGAAGTGTGAGCGGGGGGTGGGAGGTCTTTGTTCTCACCAGTCATTCATGCATTGTCTCGTGACCATTTCTTGTCCAGAAACAGCTGAGCAGGAGTGTTATGTGTCTCTTGCTCGATAGTAAATGTCTTTAACTACACTGAATGTTCGAAAGTTTGGTAGATGTGTCCATTCAGAGGTACTTTCAAATCAATCATTCTTTTTGCAGTCAGAACAGTTCATTCTAAGTTCTATGCACATTATATTCTTAATTAAAATGGATACAAAAACATAATTAAACTTCATTAGAGCGGCAGCCATGTTCCTAACCCGGAATGGTTTGTCATGCAATTAGAAACCGGTTCATACATCCTTCTCGAGCCCCTAGAATAAAAACACAGTGCAGTTTCAGAGTGGCATTCAAAATAGAGAAATGGGTGAAAAACGGGAACGCACACAGTGAGAGAGAATATAAATAGGAAAAACATAACAACGTTCATATTATTAGATTTTATTTATGAAACAATGCCTTCTAAGCACAGCATCTTGCATTGGTGATATGGCAATTAAACAGCGTAGCATGAAGCTGTCAATCACCGCAGCAATCCACAATACCATCTAACATCAAAGTAAATGTTGAATCTGTGCTTCGAAAAATCACCGTTTTCTCAGCAAATGTTGCATATTACTAAATTATGCTCGCTACACTGAAACAACTCATCATTCTTTTAATTTTTAAGGTTCAGATTGCTGGATGCATATCTTTTCAAAGGTGTTTGCATACCTATTTGCATTTTTTAATTTCTACATTCGCTAATGTGTGAGTAATGCAAAACAAAAAATGACAAATACCTATTGGCGAAAACCGTCATTATCGTTTCGGAGTTGGCTAGTTAGTCGCTTTGGCCTCCCAGGCAGGAGCACAAATAAATGGGCAGTGACTGCTTATCGTGACTAAAAGATGCATGTGCATGCCGCAGTTTACTGAAACATGATTGGCTGCTACATAAATCAATCCGATAGGGATCTGTTCCATGGAGAAGAGATAAATCATTTGCCTGTGCTTTTGGAATGTAATTCATTTTAGATAGTGATTATTGATGATTTAATTCTGTTGGTACATGTACATGTCTAGACCATGTTATGTATAAAATGTTAAAGCAGAATACTATTGCGCTAAGATTCAGCCGGAAAGAGTGATTCAAAGTTTACTTTTCCCTCAAATATCTGTGACGGCACTGAAACAAAAGACCCTGCAAGTGCCTCACTCAAACAATAAATTGTTCTGGGTTACACAAAATTACATATTTTGTTTTCCACTAATATGGGTCTATTTCTGTATTTACTCTATGATCAATACATGAAGCATACATGTCATTTAGGTAAGCAGGCAATTACGGAAAACATTCAACTATCAATGCCAATACCAGTATGCATTAAAATCACCACACAGACTGTGCCAAATAAACACGAATGAGAGTCAGTTTTGCTCTTTGCTTGATAGCAGCCATTTTGCAGTAGGTGCCATTCCCCATTATCTTTCCATAAGCTCTCCCACTCTCTGCTGCTCCCCCATGATAGCGCATAGTTTAGGGCCTGAGTAGCAGACACGGACCTGACAAGCAGACAAAAGCACCCGTCTAAACTCAAGTAATACTATCCCTGGATGTTAGCGAGAGAGACCAACCTTTTTAAGAGGAGTTTGCCGTCTTCACCCTTAAAGAAGTTGTACATTTCTGTGAGGAGAGGTTACTTACTCTTGAGTTAGGCTAGACTTACTCCTGAATTTGTAGGACTAAGTCACACCTACCTATGCCTATGCAATCGCAAATAGCGATTTCACTATTAGGGGTCGCAAATTACCATCAATTTGAACTTGATGGTAATTTGCAAAACTTTGAAAAATGCACTAAAGTGCATTTTTCAAAGTTCCATGTTACACTCGCGCAACATCTGCACACATGCATATTTCACTGGTGCAACAGGGTATCCTTTTGGTACCCTTGCACCCTTGAAATTGCGTGCGCAATTTGCGAGTACCTTATTGGTACTCGCAAATTGCGCATGCAATTCCCATTCATTCCTATGGGCCTCTAGGCCCATAGGAATGAATGGGAAGCCATTCCTTAATTGCGACTCGCAATTTGCCAGTAGCAATTAAGGAATGTGTAGGAATCGCTATTTTTTTAGCGATTCCTACATGCATAGGCTTTTGCGATTCCATAATTGCGATTCCTTAATAATCGCAATTAAGGAATCGCAAAAGCCTACCTTGATGCATGTGCCCCTTTGTCATTTACAATGCCAATAGCTTAAACTCGAAATAAATGCGAGACCTATTGCATTGCAAATGCTTGTTATCCTCTAGTGCTCTGTCACAAAATGACTAAACTGTTCATAGTCCACTTGTGATGCTGTGTGCCTAACTCCGAATACAGTGAGTCGACTCACTGACAGACACATTTACACAATGTCGCTCTCTTACAAAGCCTTTCTGCCCAGGAGTGCCATGTTGGCAACAACACCAAATTACATCAGTCATTCAGGCGCACGGGTCACGTGAATAATCTCTGTTTTGACAAAAGGCAAGAAGTACCAGCGGGAGAGACTTTAAAAACAATGCATATACTATGAACTAGGGGAGGATCAAGCCTTCATGAGCATCACTGGATGGGAGGAGAAGGGTAATAGGAATACCAAGAAAAGCGTGAAAGCAAGAGCAGCAACAGAATAATCTATGAGGGACCAACTCTGCTGGGTCACATCCCTGAAATTCAGATATCTTTGCTGAAGCTATAAAAAAACAAGCACTGACAAAGCAAATAGTCCCAATTTATGAATGAAATTGCTTATACGCTTCCATCGACGCATTCACTCCTTCGTCAATGCACTCAATATCCATGCATTCAGTCACTCTTGCACACCTGTTCAATAATCCATTGACTCGTTATTGTATTAATCAATTTACCAACCACAACCACACAAGTTAAATTATTGAAGAAGTACTTTGAGTTATATTCCGTGCCAGCTGCCCTTACTTGCTTAAACTGCACTCTGGGACCTGTATCATTGCTTTATGTTTTCCATCCAGAGCTGCAGATGATACACTATACAAGGCAAACATGGTGGATTATTGCACTCTTGACCTAGGACACCTTGAGTCCGCAACTTTTCATCTCCAATCATGGGGCAGTCTGTTGCTGTCAGAGCAAAAAAAGTTTGCACCACTGATGGTTGTGTTGGGCCTTGAGAGTGAGTGCATGCATGCCTTACACCGTTGCAGACCATGGTATGTCTGCTGTGTGTCTGAGAGGTATGTGGAATCCTGCTGTCAACAGTTTCTACACAGTGTGAGAAGACTGCACTGCTACTGTAATGTTTACCTGTGTGTGAAACTTACTGACTGTTTCTGTGAGGTAAAAGTTTGAACTACTGGTATCTGTCCTGTGTAAGGGTAGCAGACATTTGCTGGCAGTGCTACTCCAGTTCAATGTACAGGGAGGTGTTCTAAAAAAAAAGTGTAGCCGTAGTGGGCAGGTGTGATCAGCATGGTCGGCCCGTAGTCAAAGGGAGGTGCAATATTCACAAGCATCTCCAATGCCTACATAATACTTCAGTGGGTGGTGAATACCCTTATTCTTAGAGTTAAAGGAAACTCTGGCTGGAGAGGTTATTTATATGGTTTGGATTGATATTTCAGAGCTCACCAGACAATTGTGAGAATCACCAGGAGAGGGTCTTTGGCTACACCCACATTTTGGGAGCCAGGAGTACCCATTTTGATTGGGAAGAAATTGTGCGCTTCCACAACAATTGCTTTCCCTCCACACAGCTGTGGTAGTTTTATTTATCCAGCTCCAGAGCTTGGACTTTCAGGAGCACACTCATGACACAGAAATGCTATTAGTGTCCTAGTTAACTAGATAATTTATGTTCCTTAAGTTTAAAGACATCTTCTTTAAAGGTTATCTAGGCCAGCCATGCTTTGAGAAGAAAGCCCATATCTATGTGCAAAACAAACATGTCATGAATGACTGCTGTAGCCCCAAGCACCTGCTCTGTACCTCCGCACTAGGGGCACTGCTTAGAGGCATCCTAATGTAGATGTGGTAGAACTTGGTGGGGGCAAGCGCCCTGGAGCCATCCTACACCACCAGGGAGTAGCTGCTGGACTATTAAAAATTATTCGCTCCGAAGGACGGTCGCTGGGGTGCAGACTATGGGGCCGATTCCGATCTCGGCCGGTAGGGCTCCGTATCAGATTCGGCTTAACCGGATCCGATTCGGAGCCCTATTTCCCGACCGATTCGTACGCGCGTCCGGACGAGCGAGTACGATGCGAAATCGCCGACCGACTCGTTCGGGCGTCCCAACCGCTCCGACTGACTCGTTCCCGGGTCGAACCGCACGACTGACTCGCTCGGGCACGACTCGCACCGCGCAATGGAGACGTTCCCCGGCCGGGTAAGTACGATGCGCGCCGCGAGCAGTCTGACCGACACGCGCCGTCCGGCTCGAAAGAGCAGTCGGAGCCGCACTTTGGGGGTCCGTGTCGGACCCCCCAGTACGCATAGCCATGGGTCCCCCCTACCTGTGCGTGTACGGCACGAGTCGCTTCGCCACGTACCCGCTGTAGGGGGGCACCCTTGTTCGCCTCGCACCCATTGAGGCCATGGGAGCCTGCGTACGCGTTGTACGACCGGCTCCCATTCACTTCAGTGGGAGTCCGACCGACTCGAGTACGGTTGCATACGGACGCATCGTACTCGTTCGGTCGGGCTGCACGGGTCCGATTCGGTTGGAAATCTCTCCGGTTCCGGCGCGGTCGGAGAGATTTCCGGCCCGAATCGGAATCGGCCCCTATGTCTATAGCATCAGCGGCATTTTATTATTGTGCAGTAGAGAAGAAACATAATTGACAACAGTATGCTTCCACTGGAGTTCATGGGCACTTCCTTCCATGCACTACAATGAAAGCAGTGCTTATGCAGACTGCATTAACTCCTGCCTGAGTTGTTGTAAAGAGACTGATATTTTTTACATATATATCAACAAGGACAGAGCCACGGCTACTCACTATATACTCCTTTCGTTTTCTCTGGTATAACACGAGCTCTGTCAAGCAGTGAACACTGCTTCTATCTAGACCAGAAAAAGAAAAACCAGTGGAGGAGGTTAAAAGGAGCACGTCAGAAAAGGTTTAGGAGGGAATAATAGAACATACTGTTGCAAAGCTCACAGAGATGTTGCTGACTCTCTGTGGTCTTCTGTCATGTCTTCCACTGTTTCTGGCTCCTGAAGCATTCCAAGTTGAGCTCAGCCTAAAGTCTATCCATTGCTGAGGTGCTCCTGTCATCTATGCTCTTGCCCTCCACAAATCACTTTTAATCTGTGCTCCTAAAGCACATGGTCATGAAGTCTTTGTTCTGCTACAACACAGTGCGGTCCTGCCTAGAATCTCTGCTCCTACAGTCTGTGCTGCGGTACTGTCATGTCTCCTATGTTCTTAGCCTGTGCCTTACTCCTGGAGTCTCTGCTCTGCTCCTGCAATATTCTCTTTGCTCCTGATCTCTGCAGAGCTATAGTAGTTATCATGGGGCTCCAGCCCTGAATCTGTCATCCCTTGGAAGTCATATGGCAAATATGTTGTTTAAAGGCTACATCAGGGAGGCTGTTCTGAGAACAGAGAACCTGAACTGTAGATAAAGGGTTGATGGAGGAGGCACTAGGGAGAGAGAGATGGAGGTTACTGCTATGGTTCTCTCATGATTTAGGTGGGAGGAAGGGCTACATTTGGAGACAGGCTAGGCAGTTCTGCACTCTTCTATGGACTTTTTGGGTGCTGAAACCAAGCGATACTCCTGAGATAATGGACACCCCAGTGTCTTGTAAATGGCTATGTGTTATTTGCTGCTTAGAAGTTCAGGGAGACCAGATCTGTATGCTAAGGTTTGCTTAGGGGCAGATTCCGGGAGACTACATAGAGTAGAGGAAACCAAAGCTGCATGTTGTATGGACAGAGTCCATTAACCATACTCAATCAGTTTTCTATCACACACGTTGTGTACCGCACAAAGTTCTTGTCCTACTAGACTCTCCTCCCACAATCCCAGACAACCCCACCAGTCGGACCTTTAAACACGGAACAATAAATTCAGCAGCCAACCAACTTGGGATGTGGAGATCCTGTTTAAATACACCATAGTCCTTGTTGTATGAGGACCAAGTAAATAATCCACATAACAGGGAAAGGTGTAAGAATGTGAATATGCATCTGCGCTTTCCCCCATCCTTATGTGCTTAATTCTCACCCTCTCTAATGTGGTTCTCCAAGTAACTCCCCTTCAACTACTCCATCTATCTCTCTCTCTCTTCCATCTGCTACAAGAGCACAATATTTTGGGGGGTGGGGCAGGACTACCACTGTCTCCTTTCTCCCACAATGACTCAACCCTGACATTAGTGATAGGCTCAAGGATGCTCTTGTTCGGTTTATGAACACACCATTCTCAGCTAGCAGCAGTTCTGCAGCTGAGTTGACAGGACCGATATAGTCTCTCATCCAACTTCTGTTGTAATCTTTCAGTCTTCCTTGCCTTCCCCCATTCTCTCCTTTCCCCTCCACTCATTCTCTTGCCTACCCTCCTCTGTCCAAAATCTCCTGCTCCATCCTTTCTGTCCACCTCCACTACTGTCATATCAATCATGCTCCTTTCGCATCTCTACAAGCTCATCTACTCCTCTTTGCTTTCTTCCTTTTCTATGCTTGCCTCCATTGCACCCCTTATTTTTCATGCTGACAATACCAACTCTGGTTGAATGAGGATGAACTAGTCTGTTTATGCCAGATATCACTACCTCTGGTAAGAATTCCTCACGTGGAGTCCCAGTGGGGGTGACACATTTCAGCACTGCAAAGTCCCTCGAGCCAATATGCCACCATCTAGATTTGCAGCAATACAGAAATTGTTTCCAACAAAGGCACACCACATGAGTTGACCTACAGAGCAGCCGCACTTCCACTAAGACAGAACTCCATGCAAGAAATCCTTCTCCACCAGGTTGAGCCTGCATTCCGGGTTTCCTTTCCCTTAAAGTACCAGCACCACAGGGAGAGCAACCAATTTACTACGTAATACCTTCCATCAATATCTGGAGCTTAACCAAATGACTTCCTGTGAGATCTGTGACTGTACACTTTACAATAACTCTGCTTATCCCTCTCTACCAAAGGGCAACTCTTCACTCAAGAGCTCTTAGTTGGCAGAACACCTACTACACAACAATTGGCTGCATCATATGCACACCCAGGCACAAGAAACCTGCTTGGCTAAGTGTTTCCCACTCAATACCATATACAGATCAAGCTATACTGGTATACTGCACTACAATAACAGTACTCATAAGACAAAATAACTTCTGGCATACTTACTACACCCAAAGCACACAGAGTTCAGCAAAGATTCCAATAAACATAACCACACGAAGCAGAGCAATGGACTACTGTAAACACTAGCAGAACTAAACAAACCCTCTGCATCCACATTCATGCACACAACGCTCCAAACAAACTCACATGAATTCTGCTTGCTGCCATTTGCTGAACTCCTGACATTTGCTGCCCATTAAAATGTTAATTAAATATTCAATACAATCCATCATTTAATTTAGTGTCATCTACTACAATCTTATCATCCACATTCCAACATGACTTACGCCTAACCAATGTGAATCCAAACCAGATAGAATATTAAGAGATCATGGTCATTCTGCTCCGTAAATTTCCCACAACTGTAAAGTAGACTTAGATTCTGTATGTGCTCTGAGGCTGTACAAACGGCGGCAATTTACTGCACTCTACATAATACACTTGTCACGAGCATGCTGGATTATTGTAACAGCCTGCATGCGGGTCTCTGAGAGTACTCCTCCCCTGTGACACTAGAGATACATTTTGTAGCCAAAGAACTCTGCATCATCTACCATACCAAAAACCAACATCCCACCACAAGCAACTGACAGACTGGCTATCTGCCAGTTATAAAGTGAAGCAGTGCTTTAAATGGGCAGGTACTCAGTACCTACACCTCTCAGCACTGCTGCAGTACATTTAATGAGAGGAACTGCACTTCTCAGGAGCGAATAGGTACTTTGAATAGTGAGTACCAGCACTTCTGTATTTACATTTAAAGCAATGAAGATTAAATGTATTACTTTACGGATCAAGGCAATTCAGAGCCTACCTGAAAGTAATATAAACTTTATACTTTATTTATGGTATAAAAAAACTATCACACAGTCGTGCATATGCCTTGCACCAACTTGATATTTAAAAGCAAAGGCATTAACTCCCACGGCATTTTGAAACTGAATAAATATGCAATGCTGGTAACTTTATTTGGATATACGAGTAAGCCTTAAATTAAGAATCCCACCCTCACCCCCTCCCTTATGAAGACCCATGGGAGGTATTTAAACATGCAAAAAATCTTGTTCGATGCTGTTCACAAGATTGAAAGTTTTGTTTGCCAATTCTGGTATTTTAAGAGACATTGTTCAGATAATGAACTTCGCACCACTGCCCCTTTAATGTTCGAGACTTACAGTAAAGTGTTCAACGGACAATCAGCTGTAACAACGAGTAGACCCGACCGGTTTTGTGTGGAGGAGAGGAGAAGCTCTTGACACGAGTTTCTAAGACATGGACTGACAGAACTGTGTGTAGAGTAGAATAAAGGACTGATCAATGTGTAAAGCAACGCTCCGGAATATGGAATAGGCAGGAGGCAAACAAGCTACTGCAAGGAAAAAAATTGGGCTCGATTGAGAGCGGAGTCCCATTCATTGAGGGTGAACAGTAAAGGACACAGGAGGTGAGGGCGGATGAAACTAGTTTCCAACGTTTAGCTCTCAGCTGCTGTTTAAAGGGTTGCGAGTGAGAGAGAACTCACGGGCAGTGCCAGTGACGGGGGCGGCTGGCTCTACGTAATGCCCTGCTTTCACTACAAGTAGAGGGGGTGTGATCACCAATCAAAACAAGCTCAGTCCACACTGAGGATACGGCGGCGGCAGCCCCAATGGATGCGATGAGCTGAAAGACTCGAACACGGAGCGGCCTGTAGCCTCGGAGGAAACAGCAGTTTTCCCGATTGAAGAGATTCCTGCCATCACGAAGACACCATGATGCCTGAGGCGATTTAAAGCACAACATTCCAGCACTGAAGGTGCTTGACATCACCACTGGACCTATGCTACTACTGGTCTATAAAGATTGCGACATCCGGAACCCTGCAGTGTCCTACATGAACTCTTCCTCGCCCTGATGAAGACCTTCACTCAAAACCACTCTTTGGTCCCAGCTTGAAGGTTGAAACGCGTTGGCTGTTTTACCTTGAAGTCAAGAATATCCCTAAAAAGAAGCAAAATACAGATCATTATATAGTTTGGGCTTGACTTGTGAAGTGCAGACATAGAGTTCTCGACAAGTACTCTGACCCTTTTAGGACCCAGAAAGTATATAGCATTGAGGATTTAAATAGAGTAGGTCCCGGCAATATTTAAAACACTGTAGGACAGAAGAGTTTTTCTCTTTTTTGTTTCTGTTTTTGTATTTTGATTAATACTACATCAAATGTGTAGTAGTTTCTTTGATTGTAGCAATCCTGTTTTCAAATGTACGTCCTGTAAATAATGCTTGTTCTTTGTGCGTCATGTAAATAATGTAATGTTTTTCTATATTGTTTCTTGTAAAAATCAAAAATGACACAGAGGTGTATGTTTTAACAATTTGAAAAGATGGGAAAAATTTGGTATAGAAAAAGAGAAAGAATATCAATTTATGAAGCTCAGAGTCAATAAAAGGGACTTCTAATGATAAATGACTTATGTTTGATCTGTGGTTGGGAAGGCTTTTTGTATTGTTAACATGCTTCGGCAACAACAAGCACCAAACGACGGGATGAGCCGTGGGACGTCGAAAAAGAAGGACAACGGTATATTTACACCAGGCTTGGAGGATAGCGCCTGATGGGGAGAGAGGGTCGGACGAGAGTGCACCTGGAGCCTTGTTTACCTTCTCCGTTTCCCCTCCTCCCCCTAGAGACTCGGCTCGTGTTAACATTGCCAAGGGGCAGGACCGGAGGCCATATCCAGAGCATCGGAGCCTGGTGAAGACACATCTCAGAGTCACCATCAGCACTGACCTCTGGCAGCCCCCAGAGACAGCGAGCTGACAGGCACACAGGCTTAAAACCATAGAGGAACAGGTGACCATCGTGGCTTATCGGCAGAATGTGACATATGCACCAGTTAATAGGCATGCACCCACAGGTGACCTTCGAACAGGGGACAGCAGAGACCCACCAAATTAAAGAGTGCTCACAATCTAAATAACACATACCATACAACACTCGAAATAAAGGGGCCAGTAGCCTTGGAAGGATACAAATGATGACATGGTCGTCAAAAGGTGGGACTATCAAACCTATAAACCAATTGGAAGGCAGAAATTAGGAACGTCAAAGACACAAGCCAATGAAAAAGATGGGCGGGGGAGTGGGCGTGGCTTCTCCCCCGTACTCAACTACCCCAGGTCAACCCCAGAGCAGTGCTTGCGCGCTGGCTCAGGGCTCGACCTAAAAAGGGGGAAAAACACATTCCTTTTAGTGTTTGAGAGTCTCTTAAGAAAACCTGCAGACTCAAAAACGCTTCAATGTTTTGGACAGTGGTTGTTTCTGAACAATTAATGGGGGGAACTATCCTTTTTAGCAGTTCATATTTCTGCTCATTAATGGGTGTATGTTTTAAAAAGAGTTACCTTCATGTTGAAAGTGCTTATCTGCTTTTTTTCACCAAGAGTCTTAGTTTTCCAATTCATCTTTTATTTTTTAATGAGGATGGGTTCTCTGCAATGCAGGTCAGACCCTCTGGTAAAGCTTCGGGTCCTGACTCAGTGCCTGTGAATCTTTACAAAACAATTGTTAATCTGTGGGTTTTACTGATGACTAATGTCTTGAACTCTACTTGTTTTTCACAAATTCCTAGCTCATGGGTCACTTCATGTGCCTATGTTCAAGAAGGGCAAGCGTCATGATCCTCAATGCTACAGGCCCATATCTTTGATTGATTCTAAAGTAAAGGTCGCCAGAAGGGTATTTCTCAACAGGATTTTGAGCTAGATAGAATAAAATAGTATACTAGTTGAAATCCAGTATGGCTTCAGAGAAGGACTAGGGACCATGGCGCAAAGACTTAACCTGCACCTCATTATAAGTAAAGATAGCGGCCAAAGAGAGTGCTATTCACTTGGCATTCATGGATTTAAATAGCATGTTCGATTGGGTCAACAGATCCAAACTGTGGGAAATTCTGATTGAAATTGGCTTTGGCTCGCATTTAGTTGATGTGTTTGTGGGTGCTACACTTTGATCTGTCAGACACGGTCAGGTTTGGTGACTAGGGAGAGTGCACTAATGTTTTAATCTTGATAGGCCCGTCTGTCAGGGCTGTGTTTTAGCGCCAATTCTGTTAATTTTGTATATCAATAATCTCAATTCTTGCCTTTTAGCATATGGTCAAGACATGCCTATTGTAAATCACAGAGCTATACATGCTTTATTTGACACCAATGATGCTCTTTTATTATCCTGTTCACCTATTGATTCTTTTGTGGCCTTTATGAAGGAATTAATCCTCAACAAAAAAAATTCTAAAAATGCACATCGTGACGTGAAGGCCTTGTTAAACAAAATCTAGGTCTCTGCTATGACAAACAAAGTTATTCCATATTTTGGGGTACTTTTTTATTCTGTTTATTCGTGGTTGCTTTGTCTCAGTTTCAGATGTGAAAAATGTGCACAATCGGTTAGGGCTCTATTTCATTTTGCTGTTTTGGACTGATTTCTGGTCATAGGCGAACACAGATAGTGTATGTGCAGCATGACCTACACCTGTGTCATGGCAGTGCGGTCTTGTTAGAACATAAGGGGCGCACAAAGCACTACCCTCATAGTGGTAGAGAACTACTGCCCTTCCTAGGAGTTAAGTGACAGAAGTACAGTGGTGGAAGTGGGGCATAAGGGATCAACTTGTGAAGTTCTGCTGCTGCTCACCCTTGGCCTACTTGCTGACTGTGTGTAGTGCCGGACAGCACATGATACTTGCATGTGCTTGCTAGGATGTGTGTATTTCTGCGCATGGTACATAACTTGAAGTCCTGTGGGTTCTGTTTTGGAAGCCCAGGGCCTAAAAAGGATAGTGGAGGATAGGACTACAACCCCCAGACAGGAGCTGTGAATTGCTGGCATTCCTGTGTGCTGGGGTGGAAACACACACATTCTCTGTGCATATCTAAAAATCTTTTTGATTCCAGGAAGAGTTACTGGTCAGTGCGGCCTGAGCCTATTGTCAGGGAGAGGGCGGGTCTGATATGGTTGGCACTGCAGGACCAGGAAATCATGAAAGCACCCATGTGCCAGGAGGGTGGTTGACCGTGCACACACTGAAGTTGGTAACCCCTGGGTGCCAGGAAGGGGGCCACTGTGGAGCTAGGATGTATGCATGTGTGTGCGCTAAAGCCAATAGCCCCCGTATGCCAGGAGGGGGGACACCATGAGGATAAAGCTGTCATCCATGTGTGAGCCTATGTTGGAGACCTCTGTGTGACTAAGAAAGCGGCCACCATGAAAATAATGCCATCGCCCATGAGTAACCCAAAGTCGGTTACCCCCATTTGCCAGGAGGGGGCCCACTGTGAAGTCAAGGCCGTCACCCTGGATTGTTGTGCCAAGGATGCTGTGAAGAACACTTACTAATTGCCGCAGGAGGTGAGTGAGGAAGACTAAGGCAGTACTGCAAGAGGTTGCAGGACATCAGCATCGGGAGACCGGAGCCAGCAATGAAGCACCCCAGTTCCCTTGTGCTAGCTGGTTGCAGTCAGGTTGGTGAAGACTGTTCTAGGCCATCAGACCTGCTAAAGACTTGCAAGAACTTAGAACTGCAGCAGAGTTGCCTTCAACTAAATGGAGGAAAAACAGAAATTCTATCATTTGGTAAAGCCACCAAGATCTGGTCTGATGGATGGTGACTGGGCAATCTTCATCATTCTAAAACAGTTTTTAAAAGAGCCTTGGCTTTCTGCTGGATGACACGTTCAGTATGGCAAATCAAGTCACACCAGTCAGCAGTACTTGCTTTGGAATTTCTTGTATGCTCAGAAGGTCTTTTCCAGGCTTCCTCTGAATTGCAGGAAGACCATCATATGGGCTTTTATAACCAGTTTCCTTGATTAAGGTAATGTTCTCTTGGTTGCCGCAATGAGCCTCTCCTGTCGCACTTGCAAGTGGTCCAGAATACGCTGCCGGATTGGTTTGCCATCTTCCATCCAGCACTTCTCTAGGTCCAGTTTTGAGGTCCCTTCATTGGCTACTTGTTAGGAAGCTTTGCAGATTTAAGCTCCTATGTCACACTCACACAGCCTTGTATGGTGACTGACCTGTATACTTACTACGCAAACAAATGATGGAAGGAATGCTGAATAAATCATACATTCACCCCCAGTCAAGAGATCTTTTGCTCACCAAGCCACCCCAATTAAGACCCACCCATTAGCAAATCAGTATTGACCCTGTACCTTATGGGAACAGTCCAGCCCAAACTGCCAAGCCAAGTCCTCCATGGACCGGAAAGAAGCATCTTGGGACCGGTTTCGGGGTATTACCCCTCATCAACCAGGCTAGCTTGAATCCAGTGGCACAGTGAGCAAGGGACCCATGTCTGGGCAAACCCATCCCAATTAGGGCGAAACGTGCTACGCAAACAAATGATGGACGGAATGCTGAATAAATCATACATTTACCCCCAGTCAAGCGATATGGGTTAAATCCATTGTTCTTTTGCTCACCATGCCACCCCAATTTAGAACCACCCATATTCAAATCAGGCTTGACCCTGTTCTTTATGGGAACAGTCCAGCCCGAACTGCCAAGCCAGGTCCTCCCTGGACCAAAAACAAGCATACTGGGACCGCTTGCGGGGTATTACTCCTCATCAGCCAGGCTAGCTTGAAACCAGTGGCACAGTGAGCAAGGGACCCACGTCTGGGCATACCCATCCCACTTAGGGCGAAACATGCTACGCAAGCAAATGATGGACGGAATGCTGAATAAATCATATATTCACCCCCAGTCAAGAGATCTGGGATAATTCCATCGTTCTTTTGCAAACCATGCCACCCCAGTTTAGACCCACCCATATGCAAATCAGTCTTGACCCTGTTCCTTATGGGAACAATCCAGCCCGAACTGCCAAGCCAGGTCCTCCCAGGACTGGAAACAAGCATCCTGGGACTGGTTTTGGGGTATTACCCCTCATCAGCCAGGCTAGCTTGAATCCAGTAGCACAGTGATCAAGGGAGCCACGTCTGGGCATACCCATCCCACTTAGGGCGAAACGTGCTTCGCAAACAAATGATGGACGGAATGCTGAATAAATCATACATTCACCCCAAGTCAAGATATCTGGGTTAATCCATTGTTCTTTTGCTCACCATGCCACCCCAGTTTAGACCCACCCATATGCAAATCAGTCTTGAACCTGTTCCTTATGGGAACAGTCCAGCCTGAACTGTCAAACCAGGTCCTCCCTGGAAAAGAAACAAGCATCCTGGGACCGGTTTTGGGGTAAAACCCCTCATCTGCCAGACTAGCTTGAATCCAGTGGCACAGTGAGTAAGGGACCCACGTCTGGGCATACCCATCCCACTTAGGGCGAAACGTGCTATGCAAACAAATGATGGATGGAATGCTGACTAAATCACCCATTCACCCCCAGTCAAGAGATCTGGGATAAATCCATCGTTCTTTTGCTGACCATGCCACCCCAGCTTAGGCTCACCCATATGCAAATCAGTCTTGACCCTGTTCCTTATGGGAACAGTCCAGCCCGAACTGCCAAGGCAGGTCGTCCATGGACCGGAAATGGGCATACTGGGATCGGTTTCAGGGTATTACCCCTCATCAGCCAGGCTAGCTTGAATCCAGTGGCACAGTGAGCAAGGGACCCACGTCTGGGCATACCTATCCCACTTAGAGTGAAACGCGCTACGCAAACAAATGATGGACAGAATGCTGAATAAATCATGCATTCACCCCCAGTCAAGAGGTCTGGGTTAAATCCATTGTTCTTTTGCTCACCATGCCATCCCACTTTAGACCCACCTATATGCAAATCAGTCTTGACCCTGTTCCTTATGGGAACAGTCCACCCCGAACTGCCAAGCCAGGTCCTCCCTGGACTGGAAGCAAGCATCCTGGGACCGGTTTCGGGGTATTACCCCTCATCAGCCAGGCTAGCTTGAATCAAGTGGCACAGTGAGCAAGGGACCCACGTCTGGGCATACCCATCCCACTTAGGGAGAAACATGCTACCCAAACAAATGATGGACCAATGCTGAATAAATCATACATTCACCCACAATCAAGGGATCTGGGTTAAATCCATTGTTCTTTTGATCACCATGCCACCCAAGTTCAGACCCACCCATATGCAAATCAGTCTTGACCCTGTTCCTTATTGGAACAGTCCAGCCCGAACTGTCCTGTATACTTAGGCACTCTGATTTGTCTTTAACAGCCAGTTAGGAAACTTAGATCTGACATGGCATTGGCCACCCCCGCCGCATACAGACCACTCGATGCGGAGGCCTAGCTTGCACCTCACCACTTTAACAAGCTGCCCTTACATATTCGTTCTCGTCACAGCTTTATCACTTTGAAAAATAACATTTAACATAGCACAACATAACACAATGAGTGCTGCTAACATTGACTCTTAAAGCCAAACTTAGACTCCAGAATGGGCCACATCTAAAAACCACTTCCATTATCGAATGGCAAATAACCAACCCCACTAGAAAGGAAAGTGGGACTTGGGGAGTCTGTCCAGGATGACGCTAGCATGTGGACCTTAATAGACTTTGGGGATTATTTTTTGTGTTATTTCTATGCTTTGTGTGTTCACATTAAAATACTCCTTTTTACATGAAAGCAAGTATTTGAATGGGCAATCAGTTTATTGTTGTCACTGTTTGTACTTTCAGTCTTGAACCATTGTTTGTCTTACACCTACCTCCCCCTTAAAGAGCCTTGGACTGCTCAGTCAGCGCTACAACTGAGAGTCATGTGCTGAAAGGGGTAATACTTGGCTCAGTTACTCAGGACCTGTAGTAGGCCAGGCCATAGGACAGCAGGAGTAAAAGGCCACAACCCCCACGGTTGGGCCCAGTAACACTTGCTTGCCCCTTGTCCCTCTGAAAGGCGTTTTGACATATGACTATTTATTTTTAACACAATAAAGATTATTGTTAATTAGACCAGTGTTGCAAAACACCATTTTCCTTTATACAGTACTGCAAAGTGCCTCTAGAGTGCTGCCATATATTCTCACTTTCTTAGTTATGATACTCTTTGCTGTATTTTAATTTTGCATATGTTCTAGCTTTTAGTTAATATTGCTATGATTCTGCTAGTACTAGGACTGGGCAACATATTTTTTGTCCATGCTATGTGGATGACAATTGCATCGCAAATCCACAAATATCATGTTACCTCCGTTCACTTACTAGGGCCTGGAGGAGGCAAACACTGTGCCCTAATTAAATGGGGGATAATAAACCACATAAAATTACCAGCCTGCACGATTTGCAGGAGCAGTGTCCAATGGGTCATACTGAGTGGCTGCCAGGATCCATTAAAATTGGTTCTATCACATGGCCCTATTCCAAGTGGTTGAAGAGTTCCATGTGCAAGGACCATTTTGATTGACAGTCTGCCGACTATTTAAAGCTTATACCTCCTTACACTGCGTTTCGCAGTTCAGGGAGGCGTGGGCACAGTCATTTTCACAGTTCACCCAGAGAGTGGATGCAGGAAGATTTTTCATCCATTTTTGCTGTGTGAGTGAGCTAAAATCGGCAAATTTTACGCAATTTCCTTTTCTGTGAATTATTCCACCTAGCCACATCCACTGCAAATCTCCTACATTGCTTGAATTTTTTCTCTCAAGAACTGAACTTTGTAAAGCATGCTAGTGCCATTCTATATGTATAGTTCATCCTATATCAGCTACTAAACAAAGTGTGCTGTGGCACTGTCTGAAATTCAACATGGATCTATGATTTGATAGCCAAATCCATCACTGCCCAGGACATCCAAGGGACATTTAGTATCCATAGAGTCCAGAGCAGGCAATGGCAATAATTGACAAAGCTAATAGCGAGGCCTTAGAGCGGACTCCTTCGGCTTTATCAGTGTATTTACATGTCACATAACTTCAGAGTTCAGAAAGAGTCAGATGTAGATGGTGGGCTCTACTGCAAATCATGAACATTCGAGCATGAGGTAGCTGAATTTTATGCCATGTTTGAACCTATGGCATATGTTTTAATTTCCTTTTCATTCTTTCAGAAGTGGGCAAAGCTTATAAATTTCCCTCCAGAATCCTAATTGGCCAGAGCAGAAGATTCACTTTAAAATATGTATTGGGAGGCTGTACAGAAACAGAAATTGTTCTCTGGGCTGCAGAACTTATATTATTTCTCAGGAGTTCAGATTTCTTTTGTTTCCAAATTTATGCAGAGCAAAGTAGAAAACCGTCTGAGATCTGAAATGATATACCTTTAAAAATGAGTTAATATGTTTGTGTCTAATGTTTCATTATGGCTTCCTGCAAGGCTGCAAGTTATTCATAAAGAAATCTGTTCTTGTTATTTAAGGTAGAAAAGGTAAATTCAATTCTGCTCTCTGTCACTAAGGACGCACATAAGGATAACATAGAATGATTATCCCTCATTCCTCAGTTTAGCAAGCGTAACAAACTGAATCCACGCCAAACGGGTGCAAAGGTAGACTTAGATCAAGATTTAGGGGACTTTTATGGAGGAGTGTTAGTCCAGCAAAGCAGTTAAATTACAATTTACATACCCCAGGTCGGGCGCGATCCAGCCCTCATAATCCGTCATAATCTTGATGCCGGTGGCAGTGGCGGCTCACAGAGGGAGTGCTGCGGGGCGGTGGGGCAGGGTGGGGGGGTAGTGGACTCCGACATACGGCGGAACGGAGTAAAGTAAGTAAATAAATAAATAAAACAATTTACTTTGCGCGCGCTGCATCGCCAACTCGACGATGCAGCGCGCGCAAGGTAAATTGTTTTCTTGATTTATTTACTTACTTTACTCCGTTCCGCCATATGTCGGAGTCCACTACCTCACCACCCTTCCCCTCCCCTGCCCCACTGCCCCACAGAACTTCCTCTGCGAGCCGCCACTGCCCGGTGGCCATCCAGAGGCATGAAGTACAGTGAACAGTGTTCAGGGACTTTGGAAACGACACTGGCTGGTTGGAGTCTAGGCCGTGGACTGAGAACTGGAGTAGAGAAGACGCCGAGCGAGCTGCCAGAGGTGCGGCCTGGTCTGGAGGACAGCATGAAGGGTGCATTGCCGAATGCCTTGGATGTGCTCAATCAGGTGGCCGAGGACACTGCAGCACCCGGTGGTAAACCGGAGTTGGGGGCTGGCTACACTGGTCACCACGCAGTGAATGGAGACACGCAGGCCACACCGCTGGCAGGTGAGGCTGACTAGGGCCCAAGTGGAGGGGGACCGCCCACTGCTCCGGGCTGCTGGACTTATTCTGCCCCCCCCCACTTTCTGCAATCTAGGTCCGCAATGGCCCCCGGGAGGAGGCTGAGCAGCTAGGCCTTGTTACATGGCCCTCCTGGCACTGCCCACACACGAATCGGCACGGTGAGTTATGGCATGCAGGCCGCACCTCTCTGGGGACAACAACAAGCCGGGGCCTGAGTGGGGAGGCTGCATTGGACATTCAGACCTATACTGGGGAATCCCAGGGGTGCTCCTCTCTTCATCCTCCCTAACTGCCACAACTGGTCCATATACTAGCTTGGGCCCAGCCATTTGGGGTGTGCTTTGGGAGGCAGCCTGGAGCCCAGGCTGAATAGGCTATATCGGTGGAAATAATGGGAAGTGCAAAGAAGCTTAAATCCGGGCCTGTCACCTGTTGTGGAGAGAGACAATAATCTTTCCCTCCCTTCTCCCCCCTCGACTTGGACATTGACAGCTGTGGGGCGGCCCCCTCCCTCTCAGAGGTGGTGCATAGGGCACAGAGGAGACCTTGGTTCCCTGGACTTAGAGAATCCCTGTGAGAGGTCGCTCCATTGGTCATAGGCAAACGGACAGGACCAGCTGCCATGGGAAAAGACAACTCAAACTCCAGCTCGGCCCAGGGCAAAATTGATTGCTTTACCAAGTCAACCACAAACTAAGCTCAGGCGGAGAAACTGACTCCGCTCAAGGAGTTTGCGGAATTCAGCAACTCTGAAATCCATGTGCAACACAGAGTTCCTGATAAAATTCCTCTTTCCCCGCGGAGCAGAGTTTTTCTACCAGCCATAGCCACATTCAGTAAGTCCCTTGCATTTCACTGCGCTGGCTCAATCCCCTCTGGTGCATAATGGCGACAAACACTGTCTCCCTGAGCTGACTGAGACTAGACCCTCGAGGTAGCTATTTTATGTTGCGTACTCACGTTAGGGAGACGGCCATGTCAGAGTCAGAACTCAGGTGGAGGGCCCTGTGCAATCATCGAGTCAGGTTTGATGACATGTGCGTGCTCTCGATGTTGGTGGTGATGGTTCAGCTTCCGCTGCTTCGAGTCCTCCTCTTCTGGTGCTGTGCAGTGTGCAATTAACCATGCTGGTGTTACCGGTGCCTGCCCTGGCTTGGTTGGCACTGGGCGGCCGGAGCAGTACGGAGCCCCCGATCGACCCCGCAGCGCCTTCCTAATTATGGGCTAGATGACTCCGGCTTCAGGAACCTGCTCGCAGCCAGCGGGATGGGCTTCTGCGTGTTCACTTCATGGCTGGGGCTGTCTCTTCTCCGTCCGAAGGTGCTGGAGCTGCGGAGCACCACCAAGGAGGCGGGTGGAGCAGGGGAGCTCGACAGCGACATTGCCCACACCAAGCAGCTCGAGTCGTGCAGAGCGAGCCACCTGCCAATTCCCAAGAAAGGTGAGTGTGTGATGTGCGCCTCGACATGTAGGTGGCAATATAATCTACCTGCCTGGGGAATGGGGGGTGTATGAAATATTCCAGGGGGTACTGTTGTGCAACTTGCAGTGCTGTACTATACCGGCAAAGGGTGCTATAGCATATGGTGTGAGAACAAGTTTGGTACTCCGCCCGCTTGAGGAACTCCTCGGAATTCAGCAGAGTTTTCTGGTAACACAGCGATTGACGAATATTTGCGAGAGGGTGACTAAGGCAAAGAGGCAAATATTAGAGATGGAGGATTCCCTTCTGTTGGTGCAGGACAAGCTTGCCGACCTACAGTGCACAGTAAAGACACTAGAGGCACGAGTAGAGGATGTGGAGGGTTGCTCAAGGTGCAATAACATTAGGAATGTGGCATCCCAGAGGGCAGGGAGTGCCCGTCTCCTACACAATATATACTAACCTGGCTGAAGTCGTGGGTCCCAGAGGGTTGAGGTCTCTCTGTACTTTCTTGTGGAAAGGGTGCACCACTCACTGAACCCCTGCCCACCTCCCAGGGCTACGCCATGACCGATGATTGTAAGGATATACTACATCGTTGATAGGAGATGTGACCCTGAGAGCTGCTCGCAAGATTGGCAGGCTCACATGTGAATCCTCACCCATGATGATATTCCTGGACTATATGCTAAAAGTGCAATTTCAGAGAAAATCCTTTCTGGATGTTAAACCAAAACTGTGTGTTATGGTCCTCAAATACATGTTATTTTTCCCAGCATGCCTGAAAGTTATTTATAAGGACAAATCCTTATTTGTTATAATCCCAGAAAGTGCATGGAGCTGGCTGGAGGAGCACCCACCACGCGGACCTGCCTGATCTACCTCTCCTGGATCCCCTGGGATCAGAGGTGGTTGGCAACAGCTAGCAAGGCAGCAACAGCAAAGCCACCGTAGACATAGATCTTAAGGGATCACTCCCGATAACCCCCGCTGGGGGAGGCATTCATTGGAAGGGGCAGGGGGCACACCTATCCCGGACAATGCTTGAGAGGGTCCTGACCCAGATGGGGTATCATGGAGAACATTGGAGCTCATATAAACTACTGCTGTGTGGGATATGACTGAACAAGAACAAGTTGGCTTACCACATCACTCTACTGCAATCTCTATTGTACCAGTAGAACTGGGAGGGGTGGACTTCCTGTGGCTTCCCTCCCTCACTCTGGACACCATACCTTAAGCTAGAGTTATTATTTATGGTGGGGCGACTGACATACCAGGTACTGGGGAGGTGCTTAGTTTAGAAACTACTGCATGGTAAGTTGGGGAGTTCGGGTTATGCTATTGTTTATTACCCAGGGCACATGATGTTGAATAGGCCCGTGTGAACATCCCAAATGGCTGATAAGCAGTCACAATTGCATGTCCAGGTGCAGATTAGGATGACTTATGCACAGACTCTCATGACATGGAAAGTAAATGGGTTGGGGAACAAAATTGAGAGAGGGCTAATCTCTAGAGTCTTGACGCAATCCAAAACAGACGTTGTCCTTCTACAAGAAACACATCTCATTGGAACGAATTGTCGATACATTGGAAGGGGGAAATACAAGATATTTTGTCACTTCAGCTTCACAATAGGCTCCAGGGGAGTAGCCATATTACTTAAGAATACTATTCCTTTTTACCCCACACAAACATGGATGGATGACAACGGGCGGCACACAGTGGTTCGTGGGGATTGGGAAGGGACCCGCCCCTTGAAGGTAAATGTTTATGTACCACCAGGTCTACAAACGGACACATTACAAACATTGACACGATTATGGACTATCCTGCCACGGTCCTTACCAGTGCTGGGAGGGGACTTTGACAAGGTGGTTTACCCACAGCTTGACAGAACTGGCCCTAGGCAATTCCTCAGGCACACATCGGGGAAGCTAGAAGGGTTCCTACAGATGGAGAATGCTAAATCCACAGCAGCAGCGGTACTCTTAGCATTCAGGGTCCCACTCGAGAATCAACCATTTTTTCACACCTTGCTCATTCCTGCATTGATTTACAGAGGCAGAATACTTGGCACCAGGGTGGCAGATCACTCACTGCTGCCAGTGATGCTGGGTACATACCTGCAGCGTGAGAGAGGGGACTGGAGGATGGTGATGTGGCGCTTGTGCAATGCCTCAGTGGTTGAACAACTGGGGGAGGCCTACAAGGCTACCATTAGAAGGGTATGCATTTCTGGTGAAGTGGGACAGAGGCGAGAGAGGGAGACACAGGTAAAGGAGATATAGTGATACCTCAGCAAGTTAAAAGCAGAGCATGAGCTGCCATCCACAATGGAAGCTACATGCACCCTAACTGTAAAAAGAGAAAAATATAAAACTGCCCTACTACGTGATGTAAAGGCGACCTAATTTACCCAACAAAAAAGACTGTACAAAACTGAAGACAAGGCTGGGAAACTGTTGGTGTGTTAAATAGTCAAGAACGGGATCGGGGACAAATTAGACGGATATGTACACCTAAGGCAGGGATAGTCACAAGGGCTCAAAACACAGTAGAAGCATTCACTGACAAATTTCAAGCCTTTTACCAGTTGTGACTCATAGATGCCCCTCCCGGGGTTATTCACGTGTGTAATAAATTACAATATATAACCACAACACCCAGACCAAATCTGGGGTAAGGGAACCAGAGGCACGCGGTACTGGGAGTCGGCAGCCTCCAAAATAAACTGTGTACCACAATGAAGCCGCTCCCAGTAGGGTGTCACAAGTACTAGTGCAGTTTTAGTCTGTGAGTGAAGACATCTCACATAAAATGAAGGACTGGTCTCACACACCACCTGGTGTCATGCTTCATCATTGACCAGTCCTCGCCCTCTAAAACCTTGGTTTGATAGAGGGCGGGCATACACCTGACGACAGGGATGCACTTCTAAACTAAGTGGGGGCCCAAAGAAAATAGTGAGTTAAAAAGCCATTAAGGATGTCAGCTTAAATTTAATAGTGCTGGCATCTATATGGTAGTTAAAAACAAAGTGATCGGTGTAATGGGGATATTATTGTCCCCCCACCGCTGTCAATGGGGTCGACATGTTTCTGCCTAAGGACCATATTACAAAGAGTTTGTCAAAAACACAGGAGGTTCTAAAATACCTCCATAGTACGCAACCTGTAAAGGAAGTCAGTCAGCCCAACATTCATACTCTTACTGTGACTGGACGTGATCTCCGCCTCTGTGCCTAGATCTGTGCACCTCCGCTCCTCGTTGTAGACTGAGTGAGCCGGCGGTTGGTTTTAAATAGTGTCAGCGTAATGAGTAGAGTCACAGTAAGAGTATGAATGTTGGGCTGACTGACTTCCTTTACAGGTTGCGTACTATGGAGGTATTTTAGAACCTCCTGTGTTTTTGACAAACTCTTTAAACATCTTGTGTTCCTGTGTTTTCTCCTCATTTTTCTAGCGTTCTGACCTAAGGGGTCTCCTGCCCTCACCCTCCTATGGGGCACAAGTGTCCTCATTTTAGGGTAAGCATTTTGGAGGAATTTTCTTCCAAGCTGGTGCATAGATTTCTGTCACATTATCGTTGCACCTATAGCCACTCACGATAGATTTAGGGTGTATGTGGCTTATTTGTTTTGTTATGTTTGTGTCCTATGCAATTTTGACAGTTTGTCTGCACATATTTGTTTTTATCTTTCAGGCTTAAGAATTTAGCCATATCACAGTGGTAGCGTGATCCTCATCACCCCACTGAGTGGAAATCCTTTCACCATAGTGTGGTAAGAGTGGAGCCCGTTATAAAGAATTTTTTGTAATATGGTCCTGATGAATGCCGCGGACCCAACTGGGCCTTAGGCAGAAACATGTCGACCCCATTGACAGCGGTGGGGGGACAATAATATCCCCATTACACCGATCACTTTGTTTTTAACTACCATATAGATGCCAGCACTATTAAATTTAAGCTGACATCCTTAATGGCTTTTTAACTCACTATTTTCTTTGGGCCCCCACTTAGTTTAGAAGTGCATCCCTGTCGTCAGGTGTATGCCCGCCCTCTATCAAACCAAGGTTTTAGAGGGCGAGGACTGGTCAATGATGAAGCATGACACCAGGTGGTGTGTGAGACCAGTCCTTCATTTTATGTGAGATGTCTTCACTCACAGACTAAAACTGCACTAGTACTTGTGACACCCTACTGGGAGCGGCTTCATTGTGGTACATAATAAATTACAATAACATAGTGCAGCTTTTGGACATTGACGACTTTGTCAAAGACTGCCCTACAAAGTGCCTGATGGAAACACAGAGGGAATCTTTAGACGGGTAGCTCACTGAGAAGGAGAAAGGAAGGACACTCACACAATTGCAGAATGAGAAAACGCCGGGACCTAACGGTCTACCGGTAGAATTTTATAAAAAGATGGTGAATAAGGTGGCCAAACCACTACATGCCATGTATGGGCAGGCACACAGGTCCCAGACACTGTCACCAGACCTACGGATGACAACAATAGTCCTAATACATAAAGATGGGAAGCCTACAGATCCTTGCCAAGGTGTTGGCCAATAGGCTGCAAGACTTGATTGCTGATTTGATCCATTCATTTCACAGTGGTCTACTCAGCTGAACCTGAGACAATTATATAATAATAGGGCCCTGGCTGCCGGAGTACATGAACCAATACCAGTGGTCTCTCTAGACACTAAAAAGGCATTTGACTCAATAGAGTGCCCATTTCTCTTTGCCACCCTGAGTAAAATGCGGTTCGGGCCAAGATATCTTGCATGGGTGCGGCTGCTATTGATGGCTCCCATGGCGAAAGTGAGAGTTAATGACACTCTATCACGAATATTTCCCCATTGGGAGAGGCACACATCAGGGTTGCCCTCTGTCACCTATGCTGTTTGCCCTCACCATCAAACCACTGGCAGGACGGATATGGGTGAATGCGCAGCTGAGGGGCTGGGCCTGGGAGAGGGGGTGGGAAAAACGTATCTCCTTATATGTGGATGACATACTTCTTTACATAACTAACCCCGAAGAGTCATTGATCAGGCTCTTACAGATATTTGACAAATATCAGAAATTCTCAGGACTCAGTATTAATTAGGATAAGTCACTGTTGTTCCCTATGGGCAAATGGCAACCCAAGGCTATGCTGCCTCTACCCTTTAGGGCGGAAACTTGCCACTTTAAATACCTGGGCCTGTGGATCACTGGGGATGACCGTGCACATTACAAGGACAATTTAGACTCTTTGCTGACCAAACTGGAGATGCAAATAACGCACTGGCTAAACCTCCTGATCTCTCTACTGGGACAGGCAGTGATCTTCAAAATGATAGCGCTGCCCAGGTTTACCTATTACAGAACTCCTCCTACAGGATACCCAACTGATTTTCCACTAACAGGCTTTTCTTTGGAGGATGGCATACCCCAGATAGCTCTGTGCACTATACAGAGTTCCACATATGAGGGTGAAATAGCATTGCCTAACGTCCGTAAATACTATGTAGCACCACAAGCCTGCATGGTTAATGGATGGGCCTACACCCGAACAGATGAGCCCGCTTTCAAACTAGATAGGTTGAGCCTGGCCGAGAGGGAATACCTGCATGCCCTTTACAGGGGAAAGCCAGAGGGTTCTTTACTCCCTGCTACAGACAGGGTGGTCAGGACATGGCTCAAATTAACCATAGAAATGGGATGGGAAAAAAGACCGAACCCAAAAACACTCCTATGGGTGGGAACAAGATTGAGGGAAGTGGCTACATTACCGGGTTTCAAGAAGTGGGACCTAATATGCATATCATCACTAGAACAGCTATGGAATGCAAATGGAATTGTTCCATTTGAACACCTTCAGACAGAGTATAATGTGGCCCCATCCCAAACATTTAGGTGCTTGCAATTATGAGATGTGTTACGCTCCAGGATGCCAGCAGATAAGGAGAGGAGGTTGTTGTTAGATGAGCAAATAACTGTTAAAGCCATATCCCTTACATATAAAACGATTATGGTCAATACTCAAATAGAACTGGCAAAGTTAAGAGGGAAATGGCAACATGGCATTGGGTCTCTTGATGACGACGACTGGGGGGGAAGTGGAGCAGTTCCCACTCCGGGTAGCCATTAAAGCCAGATTCAGACTCTTGAAGCTGAAAATCTCTTGCATAGGGTTTACTACAGTAGAACGATGTTGCACAAAATAGAGAGAGCTGAGACAAAGGGATGTCTTCAGAAATGCGAGCAGCGAGGAATGTTCTTCCACGTATTATTGTAATGCCCCAAATTCCAAAGGTTCTGCCAGTTGGTGACGCAAAGGTTGGGGGAGGACACAAACTGTACCATTGACCTAACTGCCCCACTGGTGCTATTGGGAATATGGAAAAATGTGGTGGCCACCGGTTACAAAAAATTACTCATAAACCCCTGGGGTTTATGGTGGCTAAACGGGACATAGACCAAACATGGCCAGGAACGACACATCCCACGGTACTTGATTAGGAGAGAGGCATGGACTCATGCATGCATGCATAGTCCTGGAAAAAGCAGTATACAAAGACCGAGGCTGCCCTAAGAAATTTGACAAGATATGGGGGGAAGGGTGGTGGCTGGGGGGATTCGGGGGAGCAGGATTTTGAACAATAATAGAATAGAGTTAATTACTTTGCCTTTTCCTGGCCATGCCTCTCCCCCCCATCCCCGCTTCTCCAAACACAATGAGCCAGTATTGTTTCCACAGAAGGATGTGATTGGTCATGTACTGTATCTTGGGATGTGCACATGGATTATTGCCTTAAATCTGCACATTCTACACGAGAGGGGACGATACTCGGATTGCTGTTGCATTATGGCAAAAAATCAATAAATAATATTTATTTATCTTTAAAGATACATATCCCCCCTCGTTTTTCCCATATTCATTCTTACCTTTTCCCCCAAAATGTGTGTCTTTTTGCACAGAAGTCAAGTGAGTTTGTTCTATTCTTGTATTTCTGAGATGTGTTTGAAAAAGTTGCATGATATGGTGTTTTATTACTTTGTTGTGCACGTCTCTTTGGGCTATAAACCCAGCAGCTTATTATTTATGCCAATACTTATTTGCTCTTCATTAAATCTACAAAAATGATAATTCTTCAAAACAGGTAGTCTGCACCTGCACTGTATTTTTTTTTCTAAAATAGGAGCTCCACCTCTGGGTACGGATGCAGAAAAGACTAGTTGATTTGCAAAGGCTCTTAAGCATGGTTACAGGCTATCGTTCCCAAGGTGAATGGCAAATCTTAGAAGACTTGAAAATTATACAATTTCGAACAATGTAAATTGATTACAAGTGAAGCCAATGGTCAAGACTCTAATTATATAAAATTGTTACAAAAGATGCATATTACGCAAAGTTCAATTTCTAATGAAGTGAATTACTGACAAGAGATGTGCAAGTTTAAAGAACAGAATACGTGACTAAAAGCTAAGTCCAAAGGGAATATTTTTGTCTATGTGACTTGCCACAATGAGGACCCTGACATGCAGCACTCTCTAACAGAGCAAGACCCAATTAAGAAGCAAATACACATGCAAGCATAGGTCCTGACATTTACCCATGAAGCCTGTTTCCACAGAAGTATGGCACAGAAATGGGTCAGTGTTTGAAACTTGTAAGGTGCCAGATAGTGCAAAGCAGGACAAATTCTGCTGATAGCCTGACTAGACATGGCTTGTGCCTTAAATTGCACCCTCTTTGAGGTGGTATGTCAATGCATGTTGACTTTGGTAGGGATGCCAAGTCATGTTTTCTTGCAACATACAATAGACAAACTGACATAGTCTAGATAATGTTTAACTTCTAAATAAAAAATCTGGGATGGACCACGTGCAGTGTTTTCTGTAGTCAAGTCTACCTCCTCATGAAAATAGACCACAGATTTAGAGCCTTCCACAGCCAACACAGTTCAATCCTGAGAAGAATCTGAGGAAATGATATCACCATGTTTAAAGCCAGGTTAATAATGGTCGACACACGATTGTGACCAGTACCTGTGTTTAGAGACCATTATCACATGGACAACGACGCTGGTGTCAAAACTTTGTAAAACTGCATAATATCTATGACTGTTGACCCTGAAAGAAGACCTCAAGCAAGCTGTCCACGCACTATTCATCTGTCACTTACACTGCGAGAACATGACTGTGCTGCACACTGCAGCATGACTGACCTCTGACGAAGGGAAATGAGCACATAACTCCAAGATAAAAAATAACCCAACAGCTGCCTTTTGAGACAAGGCTCTAAGACTAAACTCACCTGGTTAACTAGCAAAAAATAATAATATTGTAGGGAAAATATATTATTTAATTGCAAAACAACTTTCTGCTTGGAGATTCCTTGTTTTGTTTTAACTAAAAGAAAATACGCCTTTCCCACTTCTTTCCCTGGCAATGCCCTAAGGGTCTGGAGCAACATACAAATAAATATCAGAAAAATAACATATTTAACCTTTTTTTAACCTCCCCCAAGGCACAATTTTAAGATCAAGCACAAATTACTTAACCTCCCCTATTTTTGCATGTAAAGATAGTCTCCCTACTCTCCCTTTCGCTCCCTCCTACTAGGATGGAAACCACCCTATCAATACCTCCATTTCCAGCAGTAGCCAGTTAAGCTTTATGCAGAAACCAAAACCACAATGCTAGCACATTCAATATACTAAGATAATATGTACCTGTCTCTTTGGATTCTCTCAAAGTTACCCCAAACCTTCTTCTATAACAAATGATTCCATGCACAGATTTCTGAAACTACTAATCATGCATATTATGCATCTTTTAGATATGACTAAATGATTTTGCTTCTTGTAGTTATTATTTTTCATATATGATCCTTGAACCCCTATGTGTATGTAGCAGAATTTCTGAATGTTGCAAAGTCATCGTTGTGCCCTGGGCACCACCCATTTGTTTGCTGACAGGTACAGGTGGTAACTGACTTTGATTGTCCCAGGGCTCTGCCTAACCAGGCCCAGGACCAGTGCTATGCTGAAAAGACACTTAGAATACAGTGAAAACACCTACATACGCTAGGGTACACTATGGGTTAAGGAACCCCTATGATTGGCATAACCTCCTCTATCAGGCCCTAGTACATAATAGAGCAGGGGGTGCAAAACTACCTTTAAGTCCCTAGTATATAATAGGGTATGGCAGTTTAGAGGCCAGCAGCCCTTTCTGCACTTGCATGTGTGCACTGCTGAGGCCTGAGCGCAGTTTAAAAGCAGCCCTTTGTTGCAGGACTGCTTTTAAACTGCAAATTGTGCCCAAACTCAACTTTGGTGTTTGGGGCATTAAAAATGAATAAACTACGATGTTTTGGCATATTATGTACCCCCAGGGTCTCCCCAAGATGTCCCAGTGGTAGGGGTCAGGTATTTATAAGGAGGATCCTTATAAAATAAGTTTTGTATACCTTGGATTTAGAGAAATTGCACATTTCACTCCCCACATTGTAGCAAAGTGCTTCCCAAAATCGACGTTTGTGCTAGGAGCACTGTGTAGTGATGGTTTGCAATATTTTTACATATTCAGAACCCCTAAAGTCTCCCCTAGGTAACCCAGGGGTGTGGGGTCCTGTAGATATAGGCAGGGTCCTTATAAAAGATGTTTTATAAGCCCTGATGTTGGAATAATTGCCAAAGGCATTTTCCCCATTGTAAACCCCCAACCACATAGGTCAACATGGCAAGAAGTTATTCTTTAATAATTCCCACCAGAAGAATCCGAAAAATATCTTTCAAGGACTCACTAGAATGGCATTGATAAATCGAACAATATACTATTGTTGAATTTATCCTAAAATGTACAGACTTTCTTGTCTGGAAGCCAAAATTCAGTCTTCCAGTGATCTGTCCTGATTAGTCAGAGTAAAGTGGATAAGCATGGCTGTTATGTTGAGGTGATAAGTAGCCCCTGGGGTTAAAGAGCTGTTCTGGGAGCAGAGATTTATGCTCCATAGAAATGCCAGAGCCAGGGAAAGGGGTTATAAACAATCACCTTCATAGAAGGAGGAGACAGGCAGTAGAAATCAATTTCATTTACACCCCTACTCTTTGAACCCAGCCTGATGGCAGGCTTAAGGAAGGAATGTGCCAAGGCCAGGGGTTAGGGAGAATATGGAGATTACCCATCCTGAAGGTTGGTTTAGACAGCTCTTCCCTTTCTGCTGGGACTTCAGCCATATTGAATTTTGGGGAAATAGTGCTTTTTGGGAGACCATTGTGTCACGCTTTGGAGGAAATGGTCATGCTCAGGGGTGTTTTCGCACCTCATTGGACAGGAGTGCCCTCCTGTATGACCCCAGAGAACACTGAATAAGTATCTAAGAGGGGCAGTGCCTCTCAGATCTGCTTCTTGAAACTAAAGAAAGAAGAAGGGTCCATGCTGGAAGTTTGATTTGCACCAACCAGGCCCTGCACTCTGACTGACTGCGCCTGCTTCACAATCTGGAACTACAGCCCTGTGGATCAAACCTGCTTCAAAAGGACTAAAGAGTAGACTCCCTGCAAGCTACAGATTAACAGAGCTCACCTGGACCATCACCACCAAGAATCCCCAGTCTGGAGTACTCAAGTGGATTTGTAAGGTTTTTTTTCCAAGTGGATTGTGGGAATTGAAGTCCCAAACATTCAAGGACCATCTTGGAGCTTCCAGACCTTGGGGTAAGTTTTGGACACTTTGGTACCCTAAAAGGAACTTCAGGAAGAAGTTCCAGAAGTCTGAAGATGTTTGGAGCAACTTTGGAAAAAAAGCTCCATAAGTGGACAGGCTCAACCTGGCCAGCCAAGCAGGCGACCCTCAACCGCGAGCCAGCCTGCCGTCCAGGTTCATCCCGCTGAAAAGCTCCGGAGGTCCGACTTCCAGAGTTTGACTGAGAGTTGGCAGAAACCCAAGCCGGCAAACCCTCACCGAATCCAGCCTGGTGAAGAGCATCGAGGAACCCCACGAGAAAAAACTCCGTAAAAGTTTCTAAGTCCGAACATAGACAAGTTGACCGGGACCAACCGCGAGAGTCAAGCTGCCCACCTTCAACCGCGAGCCGACCTGGATCTCTGGTTCACCCTGCTGGAAAGCTCTGGAGGTCAGACTTCCACAAGTTTGACTGGGAGCTAGTCGCAAGGCAAGCTGGCGAACCCACACCGAATCCGGACTGGCTGAGAGCTTTGAGGGACCCCGAGAAGAAAAGCTCCAGAAAAGTTTCTAAGTCAGAAGGTAAAAACTTTGACCGAGACCTACAACAAAGGGATAGCTGTGCAGGACTCCATCGCAGTCAGCCTGAAACTATGACTTTGTCCCGGTCTCGAGCGACCAGATGACCCAATAGGTGTTATAGTTTTCTTTGTGCTATATAGAGCTAAATCTTTAAAAATTAATATCTCCGGTTCCCTATGTTGGATTTTTTTCATTTTGGTGTTATTTTAAAGATACAAATATTTTCTATTTTTATAAATTGGTTTTGGATTTGTATTATGTGTTGTACCTTAATTATTTACTGATTTGGTGTTTTTAAATGCTTTACATACCTGTCTTTGAAGTTAAGCTTGTCTGCTCGCAGCCAAGCTACCAAGGGTTGAGCATGGGAATAATTTTCTAAGACCTATTCTGAGCCCTATATTATGTTAGTGGCATTATTGCCAGTGGTAGATGCATATTTACCACTACTAATAAATGACTTTCCAACACTGCATATAGCTTTTATATTTGCATTAAAGTTACCTCATTTATGTCTGTTAGGCGCTCTGGCTTTCTTCAGCACCAGGCTTATGCTTTAGGAGAACAAAAACAGACAATTAAAAAAAACTTCTTGTTTATGTACACCTTCTGGCTCACCTGCAAAATCTGTTAAATTTCTCTAGTCATTCTCAAGAGATTAAGGTGATACTATTATAGGAGGATTCTTTTTTCAAGATCTTGCTATTTTTCATTCAGACTTTTATACCTAATGTTATTATGCACTAGGGCCCATGAAATGTCAAAAAGGACAGGAAAAAATTAGCATGCATATTTTTTCAAACCCATCCACCACTTGGTGCCTGATCTACTGCCCAGATTAGACCTGCCCTTTATATATTTATTTCAGTTATTTTTCTTTGAGATGGCTAGACCATCTTATTTGAGCACCGTATCCTAAAATCAACAGTAATTTACCTCTATTTAATAAATTCTAACAGGTTGCAAGCTATCCTGGCATGGTCTCATGGCCGGCTGTTATGACTGTTAGGAGGAGTGGGTGGACTGGATCCCTGTGTCGATTCCTGTTTGGCATTAGCACCCATCAAATTTTGCTATCATTATCCTCTCCTGCATGCCACAAACTATCATTCTACAATCCATGAAGGTAGTTGATGCCAGCAAGAACATCAATTTAGATGATTATGATTCGGTTTACAACGCTACGCTATACAGATACAGTTATTCAGTCATGCATTGGTTCCTTTATACTTCACTTCATTAATTTTATAATCAATCCATTCATTCATCATTTTAGCTCTCATTTTATAGCGCCAAATTAACGAAAACCATTGTCTATCAAAACTGGAGGGTGTTTATCTTCTTTTTCTTATGAGCAGCAATGAGTCTTTCAATCTTATGTCTTCAGGAAATCCATTCCACGGGGGACATGCTTGGTGAGTAATTGATCTCCCTCCTGTCCTAAATCTCCTAACAACCAAAACATTCATTCAATCATCCACCATCCACACACCACATATCCTTTCAACCGTACATCTGCCCATCCAGCCATGAGTGTGATATGCAGGAGCATGTGTCTTTTAGCTGACTAGAGACTTCATTCACTTCACACAGGTCCAGCAGTAGTAACATGTTTATGAGAGCCAGTTCTTCATATCATTTTTAAAAGATAGAAAAGCATACATTACCAGCAGCTAAAGACTGCCAGACCCATAGAGGCAGTGTTGATATAGAGAAAGGTCCCCTTGCTGGTACTGGGGATTGTGTGCCCCTGCCTCGAGACCCCACTAGCAAGCTCTAGTGTTTTCACTACTACATCTGTTGTCAGGATGGCACATCATGTCTCCTCCCTTTCAAAATTGAAGAGACTACAGTTGCAGGGCAGACCGTTTTACTTGTTGCATGCTAGGGAGAGTGATCTACCAGCCTTTCCATAGTCTTTAAATTTTGTGCCAGCCCCCTACAACCGGGTCCTTCACTCATTCGTGTGGGCATGGATGTTGCATGTGTGAACTTATGTGTTGAGTGGCTGAAGTGCAAGTGTGTGGTTTGTGTGGCCATGGCCACGGCAGAGTTCCACTTTGTATTTACAGAATCCAAGTGATACCTATTTTGTTTGCAGGGTCAGATGGAGAGTCCAGACAGCTAATATGAATTGAAGAACGCTTTCAGTCATTCCAAGAATCTTGTAATGGGTTAGGCTAGAGAGTGTTGAGGAAAGGAGACAACAGGTTCCTTTGAAGCTAGGGAGTATCTCACTGTCCTCTTCACATGTCGAGTTTGCACCAAATGTTTGCCCAAGGTTCAACAAAAGTGATGTTTTTTTTCCTTGCTCACTGTCCCAACCAGTAAATGCATATACAAGTATATGAGGGCCAGCGATTAAAGTGCAGAAGGGTTAGGAGATAAGAAAGAAAACAGAGACACGGGCCATCACATTCTTCCCCATCATTTAAGGGGTCAGAGATGTCTGCAGGATGTAGTGGATCTTCCCAAGACAAAGAGATGTCTTAAGTAAGTTATCACTGGAACACTAAACATAACTATAATTGTGAAGTGATACATCTTAACAATATCTCTGTATAACCAACTTTCTGTGCTGTGACAGGCAACTGGAAATTCTTGAAAGCTGAACATGAAGAAACATAAAAATCATGGTAAAGGATATAAACTTACACATCTCCTTATGTTTAAAATAAGTACCTTAAGCTGTGTCACTATAGGTTTTTTGTGGAGGATGAGTATAATTTCTACTTATCTGCAGTAGAACTGTAACTGGAAAATAAGGACCATAATTAATGTCCTGTTGTTCCCTATACTTAGCAATATATACACATATCATAATTCTAATATTAAATATGCTACATGTATTAACATTTATATACATATGAAATGTCCTCTTAGAATCCATTCTGTTCCATCAAAGGAACCCTTTGCAGAACAGTTATCCCCAGTCTTTAGAGTTCAAACAAGTGTTCATGATACTTCTCTGTAAACCAAAATGTCCATAATCTGATCCTTTAGAAACTAGAGTATTTGACACTTGAAAACCTGCATCCATGTGGCGAGGTCTGGCTAGAGCAGGACTGTAGCACAATTGTCTAGCAGTAATGGCAAGCACTACAAGGAAAGATATACCTGAATATCCAAGGTGGCCACCATCTCTCTAGACACAGAAGAGGTAATAGCCCACTAGGAAATGTAGTTCACAGCCGGTGCTCTGTTGTGCAGTGCTTTTCTGATGTGTCTGCAGCTTGAATCCACTTGACACCCACATTTTGTAATGAACACCAGACTTTCCTATAATGACACTCAGCGTGGATAATATAAGGTACTGCCTTCTTACACTCAAAACAGACTTCACAGTAAGCAGAACCTCCAGCTCAGCTTCTTGACAGTGCCCTAACCAAAGGTGTCATCTTGGGGTTGGGGTCTTACTAATCAGGATATTTTGCATAAGAGACTTACAACAGTCATGAAACACAAAGATTGAATGCTTGTTCCCATGATCTTTATTTGGGTCTTAAACATTTACAAACCATCAAATATTGCAATTTTCCTCATACACCTTTTGCACCTAAAATCCTATACACATCATATTGAATTAAATGAAACTGGAATAGGATGAGAAGTAAGAATTTGTTTTGCAGGGCAAGGCTTTAACAGGGATACATGACATTTGGGTGGATTTTCATAGACAGAGGCTTTTCTGATATTAGAGGAACTGGGTTCACAATCTGTTCCATCACAGATGGATCCATAAATATAGGTGGTATTCTTTGTACATACTGAAGTGCTGGGCATCCCTTTTGAAAGCATAAAACTTTAAGTGTCTATAGCTTTTTTAATGTCTCTTTTGCAGACTTCTGAATTGTAATAAACTCAGCTAAAAGCTTTTGAACATAGAAAGCAGAGGTTGACAAAGACTGATTTAAAGGAAATATACAAGCATGATGGCCATGAATACAAAAGAAAGGTAAAATCCCAAAGGAAGAATCCTCAATGTCATTATATGGTACCTTTGCAAGGCACAACGTATAGGTCCAATCATTCTAGTGTCCAAGGAATGATATCTTAGACACTGTTCAACACAATGATTACATCTTTCAGTTTGTCATACCTTTGAGGTTGATAACTGGTGGACAGACAAACCTCTGTATCTAACACTCTATAAAAGAAAGAGAACATTTTTTAAATGAACTAAGATCCTCTGTCAGTAATGCCTGTGGAACACAATGTAAATTAACAGTGTGCTGTGAAATAACCTCCACTAATTCCTTGGATATAGGCAGATAAGGCAAGGGTACAAACTAGCACAACTTAGTCAAACAATCCAAAAAATCCACAGCTAGGGGAGTGAAAAACTCATGCAATTTGGTTTTGCGTAATTATTTGAAAATTGAGCAACATTGCACAAAATTACGTGTAATTGCATGAAATGCAAAACTGGCATTTTGCACTGTATTTTAGTGTGAAATATGTCCTCATGTCCCCTTTGGATGTGAGGATGCATTTCATGCAAACAAAAATGTGAAAAAGAAGCACAGAAGAGGCTTCTTCACTAGAACTAGAATTAAATTGCAATTTGGCTTTAAGCAGGGCATTAAGGTCCGAAGGCAGTTTAGAGGAGAAATACTTTTTTCTAAAGATTCAATCAATGAGAGAAGGCTAGTGTGTTCTTTTAATTGCGCCTTCTTTTGCTTAGAGACATAGTTTAAAATGAAATCTCTTGCCGGGGCCTTGAATGTATCCCAGAGCAAGTAAGGTGAAACTTCTGTATTATCATTGAAGGGAAAAAAATCAGATGTAAAGGCGATAAATGAACTAGAGAATTGAGCATATTGTGATAAATAATTGTTGAATTTCTATCAGTGCAAAGGGGGACGGGGAGAAAACAAATCCAAGTCTGTAATTACCATAGCATGGTCAGAAAGCACAATTGGAGAAATATGTGACTGTATGATAAACTGTGCAAGGGACTTAGAAAGAAATATATGATCTAGTCGTGACAGTGAACTATGAGAAGCAGAGTAAAAAGTAAACTCTAGGGCAGTTGGGTTAGACAATCTCTAAGAGTCCACTAAGGCTCCCTTGTGAATAACAGAGCGAAATTGCTTATGCATTTTATGGGATGAAAAATTAACTGAGGATTGTCTTTCTAAAATTGGGTCCATTATTTGATTTCAGTCTCCTTCCAGAATAAAGTAAGAGTCATGAAATTGTGTACCTTTTTGTGCAATGGAGGGCCAAAAAGCATTATCAGGTTGCATTGGGGCTTAAACATTCATAATAGTAAGGGGTACATTATCTATAATGAGGCTTACTATAATCCACCTACCCATATCATCAATTTGTTGAGAAACCAAATTAACATTAAGGGATTTTTTACCCAATAATACAACCCCATTCTTCTTATTTACCAATGGGGAAACAAACACATAACCAACCCAGGCTCGCTTAAATTTCAGAGCTTGAGATTGTGTAAGGTGTGTTTCCTGGAGAAGAACCAGATCTGGATTAGATTTACCTAGATGGGATAACACTCTGTCGTTTGATCGGATTAAGCGATCCCTTAATATTCCATGAGATTACTCTGAATTATATACAGAAAATAGCATTGGAGATCAATAAGGCATATAGAAAAATTCAATCATATAGTATAAGGAAGAGAAAGAGCAATGCAGAGATGAGACAAGAAGGAAAGGAGAAGGGAAAGGATGCAAGGAAACAAAGAACAGAAAAAGAAAAGATACAAAAGGAAAAGAAAAAGGCCAAAAGAAGAGACAGTGCATATCCATAAAGGACGACTGAAAGACCATACCTGTAAAAGACAAGAATGAAATAGAACTGGGGTAGTGACGACACATAAGACGATGACACGCCCAAGGGAAGGGGAGGGCAAGCCACACCAGGACCAAAAACGTTTAGGAAAAACAGACCGAACATACTGAATTACATCAGACGAATCTGCAAGGAGATAAAAAAGAACAGCATAAGACATATGAAATACAATACAACACACAAAGAGTTACCGTCTAAGATATACTAAAGCATTCGAAGGATTAAAAATTGATATATAATAAGGGATCACAACAAAAAAATTACAATTCAATATCTTTGGGGAGCCCAACAATTATAGCAAAAAAAAAACTAAGCCAAATAGATCAACCATTAGATGGGCCAGCAGTGTCCATATCTCTCAAAGTATGGGAATGTATAAACTTCTTTAGTTCCGCTGGATCTTCAAACATCACAGTGTTGTTTTGGAAAGTTACTTTAAAAATGCAGGGATGAAAGAGACCATATCTGGCTCCAAGAGAACGAAGAGGAGCTCGGATATTAAGACATTTCTTTCTTCTAGCTGCAGTGGCATTAGAGACATCTTGAGAGAGGAACACCCTTTGACCCAACCAAGAAACTTGACGCTTAGCCGTTGCTGCAGAAAGAACCGACAGCAAGTCAGTAAACTTCAAAAAGAGGATGATTATGCCTCTAGGCTTGACAGGAGATGTAGACAGCGAAGGACGAGGTCCAAGTCTATGGGCTCTCTGAATATTGAGCGAGGTTAAGGGGGGCATATCCAGCAATTTTGGCAAAAAGGAGGAAAAAAAGGAGACAGGGTCATCTTCTTCCAAAGCTTCAGTCAGACCATAAATGCGCAGATTGTTCCTCCTAGTCCGGTTTTCCAAATCTTATGTTTATTGCTGGAGCTTGCGGAACCTTTTCCAAAGAGTTAATTCTATGAGCTTTGCCTTGGACATCCAAAAGTTGCTGTTCCATCACAGATACCCGACTTTCCATTGATGACCATTTATCATCCAGAAGCTGCATTCTTCTATTAGTTTCCTCCACAAAAGGGCGCAAAGCCTGAATCTCCTCCAGAAACAGCTCTAAGGAAATAGGGGGCGATGACTTGTCAGGTGAGGGAGGATCCTGTTTCAACCGTTTGGATGCGGAAGAGGGCGATGTGGCCTTATTGACAACAGATTGTAGCGAGGTACTACGAGCAGGGGCCACGTTAGCCATTTCTTCAAAAACAGGTGACTGGACTTCTGCTGAAGAATGAGACAAAGACCTCGCTGAAGAATGCCATTTAGGGGTATACACATTGTGGTTTCCTTAATTTACCCATACAAAGGAACCATACAAAAAAACAGTGATGACACAAGTGTATTTCTGACTTCACTTGCACCCAGGAAGTGCCACCACAAAATACTGTAGAGCTGCCTATACACGCACTTTCTCACAGTGAAGCACAAAAAGATATCCTTAAGCTGAGCTCCAAAGAAAACTGCTGCAGGGGCTGATATTATCTTGCAAAAACATGGGTATGTCCCAAAATATTTTGTTTTGAACCTGTTGCATTTAGAAAAGAAGCTTCTTACTTGAGAAAATTGTGCAAAATTCAAAATGGCAGCCTCTTAAAGAATCATAAACAGGTTAGTGATAACATATGTGTTCCTCTAACATCACCTGCACCGATGAAGCACCGTCTCAGAATGTCATACAGCCTTAGATATACACATTTCCCAGCTGTGAAGCGCAAGAAACCATTCTTAGGTTGAGCCACAATAAAATTGCTGCAGGGGCTCTCATTATCCTGGAAAATTCATAGACCAGTCAAAGAGTTAATTCTTCGAATGCGCTGAATTTATAAGCCTCTTACTTGCAGGGGAGCGCTGACACAAAATGGTGGCCGCTCTGTGAAGCAGCCGCAACAACGAGAAAATGAAGAGAAGCACACCATACTTTACTTCAAAAAGCAGCTCTTCTTCATGCCCTGGATTCCGCCATAAACTCTGCCCTTGTGGTCTGTCGGGAAGGCGCCAACCAGCGCCGAAAGACCGCGACTCATCCTCAGTGCCGCGGACCTCTCCCGTCAAGCGGCCATCTTGAGTGGTGCCAAAGCTAGCCCCCCGAGCAACCAGGCGTTGAGTGACACTCTTTGTTCAATGTGGACCCCCTGATTCCGCCCAGCTGCATTAGCTCAGAAGATTACACTATTCTACTCTCTTCCTTCTTAGGTCTGTTGTGAACACTGTGACATGTCCCATTTAGGTTTTCATTATGTGGCTGCTTGCAGACCCTTGCATCACTTTTAGTAGAAAGTTAAAGTTTTGGACACATGTAGAAGTGATAGTATCATGTCTGCTTCTTATCTAGGCTGACATAGTTTATTGGTTTTGTTATGGATGCTGTCATAACATCATCGACGATTGCAGTATAAGCTGCCATAGTTTTATTGTTTTTAGCTATGAGCATTTGAATTGAGATGACATATTTATTGCCATATTTGTTTAGTCTTGAAATGCTTTAGTGTCTTCAAGTACATCAGCAATCCGATACTATCATTCCAGATGTCACAGTGGTTTGCAGGGACAACGAGCCTTGGTCAGAAGCAGCTCCAGGAGCGGAGCAGAGAAGAGGCCTTCAACAATGCACTGCTTATCATTCCCAGGCACAGCTGTGATAAAGAAATCCTAATCAGCTATTTTATATGAGAGAAGGTATGCTGTCCAACCCATCTTAAGAAACTAGATTTATAGGCAGGCTACTTATTGCTTCTGCTAAACTTAACTACAGCATGTTAGGAATGTTGATATTGTTTTTTGCTGGCTATGTCATGCATTGCTGCATTATTTTCTTATTCTTTGGGTTACCATTCATATGTTATGCACTCAACTTGACTTTTAGAAATAAACATTTTAAAGTATATCCTTTGTTTCTTAGTGCTATTTTGAATGTGTTATTAATGTAAGAAAGAAGGTTTGAAGTTCCACTGTGTCCCTGAAATCATCTAGAGGGACTGATTGTCACCAGAAAACACCTCCTGTGCAGTACTGCTCAATGGGTAGTGTATGGGTTGCAGCCCAACTGGATTTCTAATTTGCATTGGTGCATTGAACTAAGTCCTTGCACTGCGGCTCTGGGTAGGGGTGGCAGAGTATGACAGGCCGCACTACCACTATTCATGTCAGCAATGATCCAACAGTACCACCAATTCTATAAGCTCATTACATATAGTTGGAAGATTACCTAATTGCTCTAAAACATCCTAGAATTCACCATGAAGTCCTTAATGAAACCATCCCACCTTTTTAACTTATGGCCAATCAGTCCCAAGTACCAATCAAATGAATGTGGTAATATAACTCAAGAAATCTCTATGGTCCTATTTTAAATAAAACAACTTTGTATCTAAAGTAAGGGTATGTGCTGTCCTATTAATCAAAGTACATATCTGGTCAAAACAGTAGGCATTTCATTCTATCAATGGAATACTCCAGTTGGCCATATCTCCAGTTAAATATGACACTGCAACTGCACTTCCGTTGAGTGACCTGGGAAAGATGCGGTTTACACAGAAAATGAAACTGGCATCTTTGGATCCCCAGAAAACCTCTCTGGGGGGCCTAAATATGTAATTTGCGTCACGGACAAACTGGAATGTGCAATAAGCATGGTATCCCTTACAAGAGGTGGCAATGGCCATTTACTTGAGCTTTTATTATCTAAAGATAAACAAATTTGACTTCCATTTTTCATCTTTATTCACCAAATGACCTATCTCCTGCTTAATTATTGCTAATTCTAAATGAAGTGTCATATTTTTCTATTTTGACTAAAACTGACTTGTTGTTTTAATTTGGTAATGACTTTCAGGATCTGAGAGAGTTGTGTCTAAATCCATCACTCTTTGTATGATAAGATGGGCTGGGCACTCTGTCAGATGTACAGTAACCTTGTGTGCAAGATCTAAAAGCAGCAATCTTCTTTTTGTCTCTCTCCATCCCAACAAATGACCACATATATTGGAACATGGGGGCCAATGGAAGAAATGGGAAAAAGGGAACGGGATAAGAGGGACTACAGAGATACAGGACTCCATGCGCTGCCTTGTCACCTCTGTAGGTTGCTAAATACTTATACACTTACACATCTCCCTATGTTTAAAATAACTACCTCACAGTGTGTCACTATGTGCTTTTTTAGGAAGATGAGTATCCTTTCAACTTAAGGGCTGTGTGTAAGAAATGGGGTTATTATTTTGGAGTAGGCAACTGCCCACCTCTAGGAATAATTACAACTCTTGTCAGAGTGAACCTTTAAAGTCATTCGTTTAATCTAAAGTCATCATACTGGTAGCTATGGCACAGAGCAGACAGGCTTTGTTTACAGCAATGTGTAAAGTGTTTATGTTGTACCAAAATAGCAATAAAATCAAAATGCAAAACAATAAAAGTCCGAAACTAGAGAAAAAGAGTAACGTATGAAACAAAATGACATAAAAATTATAAAAGTCCAATAAAGAGAACCAGAGACATGAATTTATATTTTTAAGTAGCAATAGCTAAAAAATGCAAAAGGCCAAGGATTGCATATGGATGTGGTAGACCAGGATCTAGGCACAATTTCAGGCTAATCATGATGGAGCGTCTCAACTTTTGAGGATTTCTGGTGTAGCCCTTCTAGATCACTTTTTTTAAGTCTCCGCATCAGGGCCAGTATTTAGGGAAAGGACTCAGTCAGGCAGAGACCACCAGCTAACCCTTTGCTACAGGTTAGCTTGCACTTCAAGGTAAAGTTCACTTGTAGCTTGTTGTCTCCCTGTAGCCACAAAGAGGGTCAGCTAACTGACCCTTTGAATACACTTCTTTGTCCTTGCTACAAGAGGGTAGCAGCTCCTCTCAGGTCACAGACAGCAGGCCCAGTCTTCTGATCTTTCACAGGTTCAGAAAATGTTGTCAGTGCTTGATGGTACCACATTTATGCCTGGCACCTGCTAGTGGGAGGGGTGCCTAGTAGTGGGCACTCCCTAACCAGTGGGGTAAAAGTTCTTTGAGTCAACCCTACCCACTTTTTCAGTAGTTCCTGTTTGCCTTACTGTAAACAGTCCCAAGGTGCCATGTGTGAGGGCATTTTCAAGATGGCAAGGTTTTCAGTCATACTAAACTTGGGATCTGTGGGCTGTGTGTGTGTTTGTGTGGGAGTGCAACAGGGAAATCACCAGTGTCCTCCCACATCTAACACTAAACTTCAATTTGAAGCAGGCACTGTAACCACAACACATCCAGATACAGACATCTGGTAGGACAAAGGCAGGGTCCTCAGCAACCAGACAGGGGAATATTAATAATTGTTTTGGCATCCTGTTCTCTCCCTTTTAAGTGTGCCCCAAGTGTTACATGTGGCTCAGTAGACTTGTCAAGTAGGTTTTGACAGTGTGGTGTCACAGGATGCCCATAACCACCATTCTGAATATACTGTGGAGTTCAGAAGAGTCATTTCTACCCATTCAAGTCAGACTATTGTTTGCTCCTAGTAGGCACACCTACTCCTTGGCTAAGTACAGGCTAGGGGCTGCTGATTTGTTGATTCAAATTAGCCTTGAGGAACTTTAGGCAGGGAAATGGTAACTTTCTAAAAGTTACACTTCCCCTTTATTAACCATATGACTTCACCATTGAATTGGAGCTCTAATGACTATTACAAATAGTGATTTAATTGTTTTTCTATCATGTCCCTTTCCCGAGTTAGGAGTAGTAGCATTTTAATCTGCCCTCTGGTTTTCTACATAGGACAGTGAGGCCTGCAATAGTGAAAATAGTTTTTTGGGTCTGGTCACTCTATGGCCCGTGTTTAAATACCACACACCCTACCTTGCAGGCTACCAGGCTTATATAACTAATATATAAAGAATGTTTTTCACCTGTTAAAAAAGTATTAAGGGTAGGCCTTTAGCAATGTTTGTACTGCCACTGTAGTGGATGGCCCAATAGATGCTGCTTTACACAAGTGGCATTTAACTTCCAGACCCAGGGTGCACTTTCTACACCATATACCAGGGAATTACAGGCAAATTGAATGTGCCTAACAGGAATATGTTAATTTAACCACGTTTAATGTGGCAGGACATGCACTTTATGCACTTTATCATTGTTAACCAAGAATAGAATTCTAAAGCCAGCAACAAGAGGGCAAACAATTTCAGAGGGGGTGGCTTCTCACAAAAAGTGGGTTGTTTCCTACAACAACTGAAAAATAAGCAAAGTCATTAACATCCTGTGATTCTCTACACTTAGCAATATACACACATACTGGATTACTAATGCCAAATTTACTATGTGCATTAATCATTATCCACATATGAAAATCGACCCCCCCTCTTAGAATTCTTCCTGCTCCATCACAGGAACCTTTACAGAAAATACAACCCCTGTCTTTAGAGTTCAAACAAGCATGCAAGGAAAAGTGCATGTTCAAATCACACGCAACTTTAGAACACTTCTCTGTAAACCAAAATTTTCATAACCCAGTCCTTTATGAATAGAGGTCCTAATGCTTGAAAACCTACATCCATGTAGCAAGGTTCGGCTCAGCAAAATGTATGCACAATTGCCCACCAAGGACACAGAGCACATGAGGAAAGTTATACCTGAAGATCCAAAATGTGTGCTGTCACTCTAGACACATTGAGTCTGTGGTTTACTTCTAAACATATTTCTCTGCCGGTGGTCTACCATGCAACACTTTTTCCAATGCGTGTTCATCCTAAAACCAGTCATCACCAGCACTCTGTAATGAGCGTCAGTCTTTCTTATGATGTAAGCCACTCAGCATGAACTGCCACATGGCCTCCATGACTGGGGCTGACACTGCCTCCCCTTACCCTTGATCTGCACATCGATGCAGATCCCACCGCACAATGTCCACTCAGGCTAAGTAAAGGATCATTGCTCCACCAGCTTTAAAAGCCATGTAGGCCACTCATCCTTAGCAGTATGTAACATAATACACCACACGGGTATGTCCTGTTTAGAAATTACAGACAACATCAAAGACACTGTGAACTACATCTGAACCCACAGTGTGAGTAGCAGTGTGAGACCTGACCCTCTTGATAATGGAGAACTGCAGCGTGATTCCAAACCCTACCAGAATGGCTCTCTGAGTTCCCTCGGGAATCCAGGAGACTGTAGTGATGGAGAAATTGGCAAAGTAGTCCTCCACAAGGGTTTTATATAAAACTCCCAATATGAACTGCTTCTTTTCCAGTAACTAAAGCACCCTTAGTAATTTATTTCTTCTGAAACATTTTATGAATAGTATTACATTTTGTGTGATGTGTTCAAAGGTACTTCTTTTTAAAATACTAAGCAGTGAATGGACGTTAGGACATTCCATTATTGAGCTGTATATGTGACTTTTTGAGTCCAAGAATTGTAATCCGAGACCACCCGTCTGAGTAAGTGTTGAACTTGACCACGCTACCCTGAGACTCAAATGCTAAAAGAGAGTACTTGGTGATTGGTTTTGGGTCCAATAGAAGGGTTAAGGTTCTGGACACCAGTGGTAAACTGCCCTGGCTGATACAATCTGACTATAAGTCAAAAAGGAATTTTCCCTTTGGGTTCATTCGTAAATCAACCACTTATTCCATAAATTCACCATTTACTCATTCGAATGTACCTCCAATATCACTAAAATAGTGCCTCAAAACCATGTGTGTAAAAAACTATTCAGCTTTATTTACAAAAACATATCATCTGTTATACAAGAAAATAAATATGTGCAAAAAAGTATGGTCAAATTATCATCATACAAGGACATAAAATTCTTATCATCAATACAGTGACCATAAACCTCGATCTTGGGAATAAAAATAGAGTACAATATACTTGATTTCTTTTTGTCACCCAAGTAGGGAGCATTTTCTATACACCCCTACATAAACACTTCATATAAGTACATAGATATAAAAGAACATTAAAACATAAAAAGGGAGAATGGGTTAGACAATCACATTTGTCATCACAGAATCACTAATCACATGAGATCATTGATCAAGGTGCATAGTTATATAAAATGATTAATTTCTACAATTTCAATCAATGCCTTATCGATTTAGTGCAGAAACATTATTGCATCGACGCGTTTCGATGGATTCCTATTGTTCACAACCACCTTTTTCAGGAAAAATAGATGTCTCTCACCATTACAAAGTTATCTTGTCTATGAAGAGAAAACATAAAACATAAAATCAAATGTAAGATTAATATGACCTATAACCATACATTTTTTCTTTCTCTTTTTCACACTTAGCCTTAGTTTACCCTATTTGTCTCCTTATCCAACCCACACAGGTAAGTACATCTTAGGGATTTTGGGTACCATTACATTCTTACTCTTTTACTATCACTCACCATCCATCATTTGTTTCTCCAATCACTCTATTTCTTTATGTTTCATATTTATCTATTTTTGCTTAAAGTATGGCAAACCAGTACACACCATGGAAGATGTCACTCACTTTTTGCTGTAGCTGGGACTCAAATGTTTTCCTTTTCTTTAAAGGTCCTAGTATGATACCACACTACTATGGCTCAATGTTGAATTTTATGTCCTTGTATGTTGATAATTTGACCATACGTTTTTTGTATATATTTATTTACTTGTATAACAGATTATATGCTTTTATAAATAAAGCTGAATAGTTTTTTACACATATGGTGTTGAGGCACGATTTTAGTGATAGTTGAGGTACATTCGAATGAGTGAATGTTGAATTTATGGAATAAGTGGTTGATTTATGAATGAACCCAAAGGAAAAGATCCTTTTTGACTCATAGTCACTTTTGGTGCCCTGTCCCTTTGGCGAGGGGGGCCCCTCTCTGTTATTTTGGATGATACAATCTGAGCCCAGTAACCCATGACTGCCCAGGAACACCTGTAATAGGTTCCAGAGGCCTCAATATGAGTTGACAAAATATAGGTGTGGGGATATCGGAGGGCCAGATCACAGATTGTGACTGGTAGCCTCACACCTAAATCGGCCATTATGAATTTCTTGCCCTCAGAATGGGGAATAACTATGTAGACCTGGGAAAAACAGATGAAAATCTGCAAACGTTTTCCTATTCTGGGGACTATTCCACTGGTATTTTATACGTGGTCTCAGCAGGTAGTAATTGTCAGTGGGGTATGTGGGTCGGGTGGCGAACTGGGGTTTAGAGGGATCCGGGGTCATAGCAGGCAGTCACCTAGCTGGCAAGAGCATTGTTTTATCCACCTGTGGACTTGGGTGTACCTGTGTGGGGCCATATCCAATAAACCAGGTCTGTTGTTTCCAGACTCAGTGATTTCTGGTCTGGAAACACTGCAGAACTCTAGTATTTCATAAAAAGGAATGCCTCCACCATATTATTATTTAGGGCCTTTGAGTGCTACTTTTTTTATGCCTATTGTTTCAACTGATATTAATCTACTGTATTGAATTACAAAGATTATATTTTCTTTTCTAAATTTTGAATGTAGGCTGTGATTAAAGGTTTGGTGGTAAAAAACGTCAAACTTGCATATTTGCTAAATACAGAGTCCATGTGTTTCAGTAAATAATACATGCACTAAATAACTCTGACTATGAGTTTTTTCTCTGTCCTGTGGAATCACTATTTACCGCATGAGCTAAAAACTGACCATCCAACATCATGTTAAATGCTGAACAAGCTAGTTACTAGGTGCAGTAAATAACTCACCTGATAAACAGCACATGCACAAACCACCAAGAAGTGTCTTCTTTTAGGCATAGGAAGTTCCTTGAATTAGCAAAGTAATTCGTGAAGAGCAGAAACAGCCAGCGAAATACACAGAAATACCTCAGGACCCCTCCCACACCCCAGATCACATTAACACATCTTTCTTGGGTGGGAGAGTGCAGGCAGTCATTTTGTGTGGCCAAGCCTCTTTGAAATAGGTCACACAGAATCCAGTCCCCTTCTCCTGATATCAGTCAGTCATCGCAAGCAGAAACATGCCAAAATATTCCATCATAGACCCAACCAGGATTTAGAAGCATGAGTTTGCCGATCCTGACATGAAAAGGTTTTAAGACACCATGACTGTCTGATGGACCATCTCATGCCAAAAACCCCATTGAGTAACATAAAAACTAAAGATACCTCCTTACAAGTGCCAATGCATTTTTTTTTAAAAAGACATTCAGGGCCAGATGTACAACCATTTGGAATTGTGACTCACAAATTGCGAAAAATACCGAGTCGCAATTTGTGAGTCGCAATTCCAAATGTACAACAGTGTCAGAGACACTGTTAGTGATTCCCAATGGGGTCGCAAAATGCGAGGCTCATCAATATTCATGAGTCACTCGCATTTTGCGACCCCATTGAGAATGGCTGGCCCTCCCAGGGATGGTGGCCTGCTGGGCTCAGCAGACCACCATGTCTGGGACTGCTTTTAAATAAAGCAGTTTTTTTAAAAATGCAGCCCGTTTTCCTTAAAGGAAAACGGGATGCATTTAAAAAAGAAAGAAAAAAGAAATGTTTTCGTTTAATTTTTTAAGGGCAGGCAGTGGTTCCTGGGACCACTGCCTATCCTTAAAAAATATTTTTGCATGCATTTGCAAAGGGGAAGGGGTCCCCTGGGGACCCCTTCCCATTTGCGACTGCTTTACCACCTACTTGAAGTAGGTGTTAAATTGCAACTGTTTTGCGACCAGTCATACATAGGGCTCAGAGTCGCAATTAGGAAGGGACGCCCTTGAAACGCCCCTTCCTAATTGTGAGTCGCAAATGCTGTTTAGCAATATGTCTCACATTTGTGACAGTTAGAGGTATTGGTGTTGTAAATTACAATGTTTTTCACCCTTGTGTTTTGGTTTGTAGTGGAGTGGATGTATGTGGTGTGGAGTTGAAATGGAATTGTTAGTTGTGGAATTGCATCTGTTGGAATTGTGTGGTGTCGAGTGGATTTTTGTAGTGGAATTATGAGACATGTTGTGCCGTGGAATTATGTGGATAGTAATTATGTGGTATTGTGTTTACTGGAATGATGTGGAGTGGGATTTTGTGTCATGGAGTGTAATTATGTGGAATAGTATTTTGTGTTGTAGAGTGGTATGTAGTGGCTAAAGCTGCAGGCGTGGGGAGTCTGAAGGGGCAGGCATTATGTTCTGCTTCTGCTGGTAAAACCCGAGGCATCTCACTCTGTACATGGCATAAATAAATAGGCGGGAGTATATTAGGTAACGTTAAGCACAGGGATATGGTTTCACAAAATGAGATGGGATTTATGAAATGAGGTGTGGGCAAGTTGAAGGAATGCAATAATAGAGATTAAAGCAGACAGACATGAGACCTAGAGTAGGTACTACTCGGAGAGAGGAGGCTTGCAGAGGATGGAGGGGAAGGGCATGGTCAGTTGAAGGAAAAGAAGGAGAAGGAACAATTGAAAGTTTATTGATGTACTCATTATGCCCGGCCTTCATGCTGGTACCAATTCTGCCAGGCTATTTTATCCTTTGCCATTTGTCCCATGCGGATGCCCCCTCCTCTTCCCCATTAAGCAGCACAGGTATAATGAGGAAGAAAGAATACACCCATGCCACTGTATCCATTGGTGGATTTCAACCTACCACTACCCCTTGTTGCATAATCCTTTACAACAGGGACCCCGGGATGGGCTACACCCACTGTATCTCTTCTGGCACGAGCAGCCAGAAAGCTCAGAGGGTGGTCTTGTACACATCACAGTAGTCCCAATGGAAGTGCAGAGGTAAGATCTTGCAGACCAGTGACAGCTTTAATTGTAAGTGAAGTCTGGTTCATAGGCAACTGTGCCTTACAGACCTGCAAGGGTGGCATGGTAGCTTTCAGGCCTTTATCTTGCAGCCTACACATCACTGCAAGCAGTTCTGTTGCCCGTAGCCTACATGGCAAATGGCAGAGTGACTAATACGTTGTCCTCACTTCCCCCTCTACTACGACGTACACCCTTTTAGCAATGTGCATGAATCTGTCTGTGATGTTGGCTGTTAAATTCTGCTCAGGGTGTCTGTTTTATAGCTTTGTTTAATCATGCTGTGTATTATACAAACCAAAAAACACAAGCCTTTTTTATTAGTACGTCTGCTGGCCGCTGATTTACCTTCTTTTACACCATTATGAGACTTCATCAGATGTGTCTATAAAATTGACCCATTGACCTCATTGTTTGTCCTGAATGTTTACCTTTTTCCCTGAATTTTTATAGCCACTGCCCAGAATTTGGCTCTGTGCTATGTGGTCACCCTAACAGCAAATGAGGATAAATTGTGTCTGTGCATGCAGGTGTGTGTATGTTTACACATGCGTCTACAGGTGTAGCGCACACCGCTTCAGTTTGTAGCGATGACATTGTGTGACTGCTCCAAACATCCCCTGAGTGCGAGTGGAGTGCACTATGGTTACCTTACCTGCCCACATAAAGTTTCAATGGGACTTTGAGTACTTTTAAGAATGTGTTTCGAAAATGCTTTAATGTAGAAATGTTTACATTGGCCTTGTGGATGTGCGTGTTTGTGTGTGTACGTATGTCTATCTGTGTGATGGTTGCACATTTGTGGTGTGTGTGCACGTGCTGTACCTGAATGTGTTTTTGTTTTGTGGAAAGAGAATCATGTGAAAAGTAAGAAAATAAGGAAGTATAGAGAAGAAGGAAACGTGCACCAGTTGAAAGTAGAATCAGCCGGAGGTTAAAGAGAGTAGAAGAGGAATGGGGTGTGATAGGGGTTGGGGGATGCAAGAGGGAGGAAAACTGTGAGTAAGGAAGAGCGAAGAGAAAGAGGCTTAACGCTGAGAGCACAAGAAATCTTCTGGAGAAGGTGGAAAAACATATAACAAGAGCTTTGCTAAGAGTCTATAGTACATATATTAGGAGAGAGACAAGAGAAGGACAGGATTGAAGATCGGGGAAGAGGAGGAAGATGGGAGAAGAGAACGGAGACTAGATACCAAGGAGAACAGGAGCAGTGATTGAGACAGACGGGTAGGAGATGTAAGCAGGGAAAAGACAGAAGAGAAAGGGAGCAGGAGAAGTGGAGGAAGTAAGTAAGAAGGGGACAAAAAGAAGTAGAGTGAATGGGAGGAGAAGGCTATGGGAGAGATGGCAAGATGAAATGAGTGAAAAGGGAAACACAGGGAGGAGTAGGGGTTGAAGTCTGGGAAGTCTGGGAAGAGCAGTGCTGAATTTGAGCCAATGGTTGCCGGTGACGGCCACCATACTCATTTTAATTAATCCAACATTTAGCGAGAGAAGCATAAAGGACATCTACCATCGCCAGGTGGCTGTCTCTGTCCACCAGAAACCCTGCCATTTTCTGTGCTGCAGAGCTGTGTAGGCAGCGGAGTAGATGCTGCGGGGGAGGAGGGTAGCTGGGCATGTCTGAGCCTGGCTCAGCGGCGGATCACTGTGGCCCCTGTGGCTCTAGAGGTGATCCCGGGAGAGGTTGCGTCCGGCCGATTACGAAAGTGCAGTCTCCCTAACCCGACAGCAGGTGTGGGAGGAGCATAGAATAGGAACGCTGCTTTTGGCGGTGGGAGGGAGGGCACCCCACCGGAAGATGCAGCACCGAAGCTGCAAGTAAAAGATAAAGCGCAGCACTCGAGAAATGGGCACTGCGCTGAGAGTTCAAGTTGAGAGTTATTAAAAAAATCGAGGTGGGCAAGCCGTGCTGTGCAGAATAGAAGAAAGGCGTGGCCGCCATACTTCAAGATAAAGTACAGCATTGTGCATGCAGCAACATTTTTTTTTAAAATAGAGCTGTCTGAAACAACAGATGAAGAATGGAAGCAAAAGGAAACTGTACTTGGCAGGTGCTCCTCTGCAAAAAACAGAAGTTACATATCGCTGCCTGAACTAGTTAGGAGGCATTAAAGGAGAGTGACACTGCACTGAACCAATTGTAAGCAGCAAGCAGGAGCAAAGCCCTTTAACGAATACAGCAGGTCTTTCAGACATTGAATGAGTGCATAAGCTCGACCTATAAACAAGGTAGAAGTAAAAGACTTTATTGAGTCTAACAAAACAGATTTAGCGTTCATTACTGAAACCTAGGCAGACCCGTCTACAGGGCCGGAGCTTATAGTTGCTCTACCAGCAGGATACTCCATTCACATATTAGACCACCTGAACAAAAGAAGTGGCGATCTTGCCATTATATACAGAACTAATCTTAGTGCCTCTTTTTTTCCTCACCCACATAACACGGACTTCGAAGCACTAGACTTTAAAATCAAACTAGGCCAAAAAAATACTTTTAGCTGACTTCTCATTTACCAACCACCTGGCCCCAGATCCTCATTTATCCAAAATCTTATTCTTAGCTTAAAACATAGATTTAACTCCACAAACTTTACCATTTTAGGCAATTTTAACTTTCATCTCAAAAATCTTTCGGATACGGACTCAGAAACCCTACTGGTACCTTTGTCTAGTTTAGGATTAAATCAAAGTGTGGGAAACTACTCATGTACTCATGAGGCGAGGCACACCATTGATGGAGTTTTTACAGACAATGTCCAACTTAAATTCCGCTAAGCTTTACAGCTCTCATGTTCCGACCACTCTGCTGTACTGTTTAAAATCACCACCTGGGAAGAACTATCCTCTCCAGCTCAAGCAATAAATCAAAAAACATACACCTATGGCATAAATTAGAGGCAGAAAACCTTAAAACTGCCCTCATCAAATCTAAACCGACAATGGTAATCAATCTAGACCAAAAAGTCGCCAATTACCATGCTGGCTACATAGCGCGATTAACCAACTAGTTCCCGAAGAAAAAACAACTAACAAAAATTCACCTTTCAAACCTTGGTACTCTGTAAGACTTAAACAGAAAAAACAATTGTGCCACAAACTAGAACGACGTTGGAGGCAACTGTACAATCGGAAGGACAATTAGCTTTCTTCACCTATAAAATTGAATTAGCTAAGTATTCTACTAAAGAACTGTTCAAAACAGTTAAACTGCTCTCCAAGTTACCCGAGAACAAATACCTCAATGCCAGTGATGTTTTCTGCAACACACTAGCCTCCTTTTTCCAATCCAAGGTTGAGGTTGTTTAGTGAATATTTATAGCTAATCCAACAATGACCCCAAACCAATCGGATGATTTTCCATTACCAATGGGCTTTGAATTGCTAACTGGGTTTTCTCCATTTACTTCGGATTATACTCCAACTCATTGAATTCTCAAAATCTGGATCTCCTGAAGATCCTTGCCCCCCTAAAATTCTTAAACTTACACCTGAAATAATTTCAGGACACCTCTCAACTATCTTTAATAAAATGCTTGACACTGGGTATTTTTCAAATGTTTGGAAAAAAGCCTCTATTTTTCCTCTTACAAAAAACCTAATCTCTTACCAACTGATCCAAATAACTACCGGCCAGTATCTCAGCTGCCACTCCCAGCTAAAATGATAAACAAGGCAGTAAATCAACCGTTAATCGCCTACATCAATGCAAACCATTTTCTTGATGAAGCCAAAACAGTACAGAAACCGCATTTATTGTGGCTACTGAGAATATCAGAAAACAAACTAGGAGAACACCTTACACCATAGATACATCCATTATTTTGAATAGGTTTTGTAGTGTTTCCACACCACTCTATTCTACCTTCTGTTGGAGATGATTACTCTATTTTTTGTATAAAAATCTTTCCAGAAGTGTACCACGCTTTCTTGCATTTAGATCACATAGAATATGTATATTGAAACATGAAAGACATTAAAAAAAAATTGACACTCAGGACCACATGAAGGCTTTGTACTCTGGAAACTGTTGCATCTTCAGGGATTATATTTATATAAAAAAGTGCAAGACAGTACATTGCATACATATAAATGACATGGCTCCTCAAGAATTTGGCTCTTAGTCAACAACAACTGAATATTTAACAACCAAAAAACATTGATAAGTGTCCAACATATATATCATACTTTTTTCTTTATATATCTATATATATCTATATATATATATATATATATATATATATATATATATATATATATATGTGTGTGTACATATATATATATATATATATATATATATATTCCACAGGACTCCTCCAGCTCAATAGTCAAATAATTAGCACTCGTAGGCACAACCTGACTGATCTAAAATGGACGGTTCTAAGACAAGTGAAAGATTCAAATCCCGAACTGATCCTGTTGAGACTAGAAGCTCGGATGATACTTTGCCTACGCATGACAGAAAATGGCCTGAATTAATTATCAGAGATAGGAAACGTCTTCACGTAATCAATACACAATCTATATCGAAGGGGAATGAACTCAAAACCTGAGATGAGGGCAACTGAGTTCGTGGAGGGAATAGATTGAACAGCTGAATACGAGATGTTTTTTTACTAAAAACACACGTTTCAGGAGCAATAAAACATTATGCCAGGATTCATGCCCACGAGGTACCCATCCTGATTTTGAACACGTTGGAATAACTGGCAAGCGCCGTGATAGATATGCCCCTAAAAGATCTCAGTTGGGTGATACATGGCAAATATAGAAGGAGAAAGAAGTTGAACGTCTATCTGTCCCATAAGAACATAAATAGAATGCCATGATCTAAATACAATATCCAAAATATACCCATCACTAAAACAGAACCAGTTAATACATGGTAAGCGACAATGCACCTGCGGACCAAGTGAATGGACTACAGAGGAACCGGAAAGGACCACATCCCCCAAGAGGCATAGGGGCTGACTTCCGGCACCGTAATTACGTCCCCTAGAGAATGCAGAAAATGAATGATAGCCGACTCAGCTGCACAGCGGGAGACAACAGCATTTGAATAGGAGGTGAGATATAAGCGGAAAGCCGCATACCGACTCCAAGAATAAATAACTGCTCTAACATACAGACATTGCCTGATTACCTTTCCTCCTTAACAGAAAACGCGAGAGCGCCAATATGGGAAGGCAGAGCGGACATTTGAAATAACCCGAACCACCGCCCGATCGTATACAAAAGTGCACAAAGTAATTAATAAGGTAGGAAGGGAAGGAGACCTAGTGTAATAGACACTGAGAGGTTTTCATTATATTTGCAATCACAGCCCTTTCCTCTCCCCAGAACCGGAAATGATCCCCAGCACCAAATAGAAAGGCCATGATTTTGGGAGGTGCCTATCAATAATGGAGGACCCAAGCCTCCATAAGGAATGTAAGATTTTTTAATACATTTATTTCTCCTCCTTAAACGGCTAGTCATAAGAAACTACTATATGTTGAATTTAAAATACCTTACTTAGCCACTTATCTCTGTCTTTAATTTCACTTAAAAGCAGAGTTCTTCAAGATATTGTACAGCATACGTGAGCACCTACGCGGTGCAACATATGTGAGCATCAACGTGGTGGCACATTTAGCGAACAATTACGGTACATGAATGCGTAGGGCCAGAGGTGAATATTTGGATATCATAAAACACACTCAGACTACTCAAATCCACACATTTTTATGTCTTACTTATAGTATCCCCTACAGCTATATGTCCTGAGGAAGACCTTCACATAAGTGACAGGCCCATGAATTTTTAAGGATTTGAGGGCACCGAGCATCTACTGCAAGGAACGCAGAAATCGTATGCCTAAAAATAAGGCAATTAACTTCTCTAAGACTTGTCAGTTCCTCAGCATTGTGTGTGAGCCCGAACCTTGATTGGACCTTCTGGCAGATGTCAGATCACATTGATAATCAAATCTCACCATATATGGGATAACTAGTGTCTAGTTTAGAAGAGTTTGAGTAGTTTGGCTATAAATATAACAAAGGAAGAAGAAAAAAAGCACTGTATATATATAGGCACTGCGCAGTATAGTCAGCAAACATTGGCACCTAGTCAGGCAGGATGTGGTTATTGGCAAACTGGTCAGCCCCAAACCGCACATCACATTTCGCAAATGTAAGTCATTGCGGGACACGCTTGTCCACAGCCATCTTACACCAAAAGGTAACAGTTCTGGCTCCTGGCTTAAGGAACTCGCAGGCTTCCACAAATGCGGCCGTTGCAAGGCGTGCAGCAATAGTCGCAATGTGAGAAGCTACCATTTGCCGGTGGGCAGAGATGAAAAGATATTGTCATTCATCAACTGTAATACTGAATTTGTTGTGTATGTCCTTGTCTGTGTCTGTGGTTTGCGCTATGTAGGTAGCACCATCTTTCCCATGAAGAAGCGCATTTTAGAGCATCTGCGCGCAGTGAAGAATAGAGATCTGACTTACACGGTGGCTAAGCATTGCGTGTTGGAACATGCTGACATCTCTGACATTAGCTCAAAGCTCTCCTATTTTTGCATTGACAGGGTTCCGGTTCATCCCAGAGGAGGGGACCGTGAGAGAAAGCTCCGGCGACTGGAATCGGAATATATCATCCGCCTTCAGAGCAAGATCCCCGGTGGTTTGAACCGAGAGGAAGATCTTCATGTCCACCTAGGATAGCTGCATGACCACCTGAGATACTTCCTGAAAACTCACCCCAAAACCCCCCCCCCACCTGGATCACGTAACATTTGTCATCCATCTGCATATTACAGTTCCATCTGAACTTTAAGCGTATTGCTGTACTGTCACTCTTGTTCAAGGGGCTGCTTGAATTAGTGGTGTCTTGCTTTTTATGCTCCCTCTTTTTCTCCTTTTTAGCACCTAGGGTGGGGTATCACTAGTGTTTAGCAATATCGTGTAATCTTTTAGTTTATTTCTTTTTTTATATATTTTTTCTGCAACTCGTCTTCATCATATCCCCTTGCCTGTTTATTATAGGTTTTTAAGTGGGAATGGGTTACTTCCTAACCTGGATTGGGAGTTGGCACCTTGGCTAAGTAGGGTCACTTGACATGGTACACCCAGTAGGATCCTATAGGGCAATTGGATGTAGGACCACTTGGTCTGTCCACCATTTTATCACCACTGTATTCCCTTTTTGACCTACATGGATATAACTTGGGAACAGGGTAGATAAACTTTGAGCTGATGTATGAACTCAAGCAAACTGGTGCAATGAGATGCCACATTTTATAATGCCCATCCATTATTATATCTAAGACATGTTGTTGTTTCACGTGATTTATGTGTTTTTTTACCTATCATGCATTCACTTGCTATTTTTCACGTGTTTGTAAAACGTGAATTTTAGTCTGTCTTTTATTATATCAGACCTTTAACAGAGTGTTTTGTTTATGTTTATATATTTATGTTTCTATGACATGCTAAACATTTAAATACAGCCACTTCCTGGGCAGGAAGTGACTTTGATAAAGACCATGAGGTTGAAACGCGTCAGCAAATAAAATGTTCTCTTCAAACGAATCCTGAGTGCATCTTTACCTTCCGTTGCACAACTGAAGGACATTGCAGATATATATATATATATATATATATAAATATATAAAAGTATGATATATGTTGGAAACTTATAAATGTTTTTTGGTTGTTAAATATTCAGTAGTTGTTGTTGACTAAGAGCCAAAGTCTTGAAGAGTCATGTCATTTATATGTATGTAATCTACTGTCTTGCACTTTTTTATATAGATATAATCCCTGAAAACGCATCAGTTTTCAGAGTACAAAGTCTTCATGTGGTCCTGAGTGTCAAAAGAAAGAAAATAATAGTTTATGTCTTTCATGTTTTGTTGTACAGATTCTATGTGATCTAAATGCAAGAAAGCATGGTATACTAGTGGGAGGATTTTTATACAAAAACATAGAGTAAAAATCTCCCACAGAATTTTGAACAGAGTGGGGCGAAAACACTGCGCAACCTACTTAAAATAATGGATGTATCTATGGTGTGAGGGATTCTTGTGGTTTGTTTGCTTAGTTATTGATCCCGCCCCTGTCCACCTTAACAGGATCACTCCCCATTTGGACTCTACTGAGAATATAAGGGCATCTCTAGATAGAGGAGAAAATGCTGCACTGATATTCTTAGATCTCTCAGCAGCATTCAACACGGTCAATCACACCATCCTAATTGACTGTCTCTTTTCGCTAGCTAGGAATTAGAGGATCTGCCCTTGCAATCCTAACATCTTTTTTGTAACAACGCAAGCAATGAGTGGCTTTGACGACTACGTCTCCAATATCTTGACCCTTCCTTGAAGAGCCCCAGAGGGTGCATCATTCAGTCCCACTCTTTTTAACGTATACATCACTCCATTGACTAAAATTGTAAAATCTTTTGGGTTCTCAGTTGTTTCCTGTGCTGATGGCACCCAAATTGTGGTCTCGGTCTCATACACTCCAGAACACATGGCCATCAACTTCTATAATTTTATGTCACACACTGGAGACTGGATGAATAGAAACTGCCTAAAACTTAACACAGGAAAGACAGAGTTCTTCCTCTTTGGAAAAACAATACTTTTTGGTCACCTCGCTGGCGGCCTCAAGACATGGGAAACCTAACCAAACCAGTAGAAAAAGTAAGGAATCTTGGTGTCATCTTTGACAGTCGGCTGAAGTTTAACAGCCTAGTCAACCAAATTGCCTCATCTGTCTTCTACACACTAAAAATAATGAGAAAAATTCTTACCTTCATCCCTTTCAATCTCCAAAAAACAGTTGTTGCAGCGCTAGTCTTAACCAAATTAGACTATTGCAATGTGATGTATAACAATATGCAACAAAATCTTCTGACCAAACTACAGACTTTACAAAATGCAGCATTCCGTCTCGTGTTCGAACTCCCAAAATACAAATCAGCATTGTTTGCTGTTAAACAGCTGCCCTCGTTACCTGTTAGAAAAAGGATAGCCTTCAAGGCTCTGTGCATGGCCTTCAAGGGATTACACAGCATAGGCCTTGAATACCTTATTCATAAAATCTCTTGTTACATTCCAAACAGGTCATTAAGCTCCTCAACCGCAAAAAACGTTATTGTCCCAAAGTTTTTAAAAAACTCTTTGGGGAGGAAAAAGTTTTGTGGTTGGAAGAGCCAAACTGTGGAATACCCTTCCACAGGATGAGAAAAATGTGTCCAATCTACTACACTTCAGGAAGGCCTTCAAAACATGGCTTTTACCCAAAACACCTAGCCTCTTTTTCTCCTATGTATTCCAAGCTTTACCATTTCTTGCCCACCTTCTTTCAAGGCATCATCTTAGGGTATATGAGCGCTCTATAAAAATAAATAACATAACATAAAAATAAAAATAACAAAGCCAGAATATGCCCGTGGTAGGGAATAATGGACAAATCAATGTTTTATCAACATTCCACATGATGTTAAGGATGTCAGACACAGGCTTCGTGACTTGAACTGCCATGCACAAATATTACTGTCTATTGTGTGGTGCCTGTTTCAAAGAATTTTAGTACTGCTAGCATCTTCAGGAGGGGGAATGGCAGCATGGGTTCCTATGTTGGGCCTCTGGGAATTCCTAATGGCACAAGTATGTTTTGTGTGGTGCTGATAATCAAGCTTGTATGTCCTCAGGCTTCTGGACACGAACCAGATAGTTGTAACAATCTGGTTCAGGGGGGAGACATTACCAGAGTGGGGCATAGGTCCACCAACCTGTAAAAGTAAATTACCTACCTAAAGTTGTCCAGATTGACTTATTAAATCGCCTGTCCTCTTGCAGGTGCCTCACCTCTCCGAATAACATTGGCAACACTACCCAGCATACCTAATGCTAGGATACAGGCCTATGAGCATGAACAGCATCAGATGGTGAGCTGATCCTGGAATATTGCTGGCATTACTTGCTAACTTAATAATTCCAACGATGGCCTGGCTTCTTTCTTCAACAGCAATCATGTAGTATGCTTGCAAGAAACTTGGGAAACCACAAGGTTCCTTCTATCCTACTTCCCAACCTTTGAGAAGAAAGGCTTCTAAGTCATGGTTTGGGTGTCTGTCTGGTCATTCAATCACATTGATAAATCATAACTATGACTTATCTGGGAACTTCATTGAAACCACTTCCAACCTCATATTGACTGTTATAGTGAGCTACCCCCACAGGGAAAAACTCCTCACCATTAACATTAATATGCCTCCGTCTCTGATTGACCATGCAGCCTTTGCCCCAATTCTGGCCAAGCTTAAGTCTCTTATCGAGCTACAAACCAACTGCCTACGTATTATTACCGGGGATTTTAATGAAGATCTTCTAGCTGTTCAACACTTACAATATGGACCAGATGGAGCTCTGAACACACCGCCAACTGTTTTTCACAGAAGCGGCCGGAGACCTACTAAGAAATCTAAACTCCTGAAAAGCTTTATATCAGACTTAGGCTTCCGTTGTCTTAATGGGCGCTTCCCTAGTGATCAACTGACTAACACAACTTTTTCTACATCAAACGCAGCATCAAATATCGATTTGACTCTATTACTTTCTCCAATTGCTTCATCTGTGATGACTACAAGATTACTCCTGGAGGAGAAAGTGACCACAATCCCCAGTCGATTACTCTAAAATTGCTCCTCTCTCCTTTTAATGTTCCTTCCTCAATGAGGGAGGAACTAACTGCAGTAAACAATAGGAAAATAATCTAGAATAGCAAATTGTCTGAGAAGTTATACCTATTGGGGAAGAATTAAAGTCTCACTAATGAGCTAGGAAAACTCAACAGACTCCATCCCGGTGATGACTCATGGTCGGTGTCTTGGGAAATAATTACAGAGGTCGTTCTCGACCAGCTATCGACCATGAACCACAGGCAACATCTTACAGCATTCAAGGATCTAGATCCTCAGCGACCAATCATTGAAATCCTTCACTTGAAACAACAGCACAGGAGCTTGATGAGATGCTTCTTGGCTGTACCGCGGTATGCAGAGCTCTATGCATTTATTAGGCACCTCAAATCATCATAGAGGAACTCCATCAAGAGCATCAAAACAAACACACTCGAAAAACGATGGGCTGAGCTACACAAAGCAATTGTATCAACGAACTAGAGACATTTTTGGAACCTAATGGAAAGAGGATACATGTCCCGTAGGACCGGACGCAACTATTATATACCCTTTGACATTTACGAAAAACACATAGGGGCCCATTTTTCCAGCCAAATTACTTTGTTATTCATGCCAAAATCATACATTTACAACGGTCTGGAAATTACGGAGAAGGAAATACTATTGCTCATAATGAAGTACAAGAACTATCATGCTCCTGGTCCTAATGGGATTCCCAACACTGTCTTAAAATATGATTCTTTGCTGTGGAGCCAGATACTGAAGCCCATTTAAAATTGTGTTCTGACCTAAGGTCAGGTTCCTACATCTTGGCAGGAGGGCCATTATCTAACCCTTACACAAAAAGGGCCACAGAAGTGACCCAGCCAGCTTTCACTTCATAGCTCTGTTGCAAGTACAGGGTAAATTATTTGACAAATACTTGCTTGGTCTTCTCGTGGATTAGTCATTTACAAATAATCTCCTACTGGTCTTCCAATCAGGGTTCAGACACGGCAATGCACCAATTGACAGAATTATTACTCTTATTCTCTTGATATGCAAAGTACTGTTATAGGGATTCTGCACATACACAGAGCTATGCACAGGAGAATAGGACCTCGGAATATGGTGGTGAGCCAACCATAAACCTTAGCACCTAAAACCCCAACCCGACTAGCTGTAGCGTCTCATTGGCACCAATGCTACCAATGATTAGACAACCCAGAACACGGTATCTCTCTCTCAGGACTCGCAGTAGCAAGAACACCCTTTCATAACTCACTCATACCTGTCCACAATGCGCGTAAGAAGAGACACTGTATAGGTTAAAATGTTTATTTCAACAACGTGCTCTAAGATACAGTACACGTGCCAGTACTATCAGCATAATGCGTAATGATAATATAATCAGCATAGTTACAACTCCATAGAATACAAACGGGGAAAGCATTTCATAAAGCAATGGATATAGGGCTAAATGACCTTACCACCCTCCCCGTGCTAGTAGCTAGTTTATTATAAAAACAGAAGACCTCTGGGCTTTGACTAGCGAACCCCCATACCTCAAGATCTAGATGCAAGGTTTACATCATCAGACAAACACAGCTCTTCTCTCTGGAAAGGTTTTTCTCCAAGTGTCTCTAAACGTGAAAATCACAATATTAAAAGCACCCGAATTTCTCCATGGCAGCTGTACATAGTGTTATGTCTACGTGCGAGGGACTGGCCAGATCAGCAAGAACAAGGGACGGTGTTTTTCGACCTTGTACATGTTGTGCAGACGTAGCCCAAAGGGAACAGGAGAAAAGGTGAAAGACAGAAATGCAGACAGTTCTAAAATAGCCGGGCAGAAGCAGAGGCTGGAAAAACAACGGCACAAAGTAACGTGCGCAAAAAAGGCATCATGGCAGCCAGGCCTAAGTCAACGTAGCAAGGCAGACCAGGAGGCCACAAACCACAAGACAGTACTATACAAAGGTAAATCCCTATATGTTTGCTTTGTAGATTACTCTGCGGCAAGATAAACAGAAATTTAGTTTGGTCTAAATTTTTTACCCTAGGTATTGATAGTGCGCTATTACATCTGATCGTGGTGCTCCTTTCTAACACCTGGCTGCAGGTCAAACTGTCAGAAAAATCAGCTATAGCTCCTTGGGCAAAAATCGACAATGGCCTTAAGCAAGGCTGTGTACTAGCCTTCTTACCCTTTTCCCTGTATATTGGACATAGGCTTATTTATCCATAAACATGATTTTCTTCCTCTGAGACTGGGAGACAGTTTGATCAGCTATCTAGCATATGCAGATGACCTCGCATTGTGTTCTTTAACTCTAACCAGTCTCCAGAAGCAGCATTCTGCCCTCCGTGACTTCTGCCAGTCCAGTGGTCTATCTGTCAAGATCCCCAAGACAAAAATTATTTCCTTTGGAAAGCAATTAAGGACATTTCACTGGACACTTGGCCATCAACTTGTCTCACAGAAGATACCTATGTGTATCTGGGTTTCATGCTGGATACTAAACTGTCTTTGATACAACATCTAGAGAATGTGAAATCCAAAGCGTCTAGGCAACCAAATCCTTGAAAAGGTTTGCCAAATGATATGGGGGCAGGGCTTCAGCGCCAACCGTTAAACCATTAAACACTGAACTTTTTCCAGTCCTGACCTATATTGCACTAGTCTTGAAAGCGAAGAAAATCACGAATCTAGAAACTATTTTCATAAAAAATTCAGTATTTTTGTTTATCCTCTGACTTTCATCACTTCATGCTATTTTCCTTCTTGAACTAAATCTTCTTTCCATCAATCTCACCCATTTATCACATAAAAATAACTATTTTTGTGATTTTGCTAAATTACAAAATGACTCTATGAGGGGCCTTGTCTATCAACAGCTGACTAGCAAGCGTTTACCTGATCCGCTTCTTTAGGTGAACTCCATTACTGCTTTAATAAGTGAACATAACCTGCCACCTATTGGGGACTTGCTGAGTATGTTGAAATCAGTCTGTAAAAACATCATTTGACAAGGTCTGTACGAGTCACTACGAACAACTGACTTGCTCAGAGATTCACAATATCGGCACTCAGAGTACTTATTTGAATCATATTTCTTGGCTCGGCAGTACTAATCGACTCCAACCTGGAGCATGCAACTTAACAAATTCTCTTATATATCCCTCTGAAGCAGTTCAAGGGCTCCTGGAACATCGTGCAATAACTACACTCCACGCTGTTACTTTGAAGCATAAAAGGCCATTTTATTAGGACAAGGTTGCCTCATTTAAACTTTATTAACAGTACATAATTGCAAGAATATAACTTTTCATCCCATACCGACTCATTCTCCCTTGACCACTCTCAAAACCATCTCACCCGTTTGACTCTCCCCCATTCACTCGGTGACCTCCTTCATCTCCCCATTCTCACCTTCACTTGCCCTCCAAGCATCCTCTGTTGAATTTCCTTCGTTGCTCATTGCCTCCCGTGCCCCGCTATCAGTCACCTGTGTACCCCCCTGAGGGGTGGATCCGCCAGTATGTGACTCACCACCCCTCCAAAGTACCGTAATGCCACTGTTCTGCAACCTGCCCTAAACTGGCACGCCAAGATCAACAAAACCCAAGCCCCCTGCCTACAACTTTTAGGGTGGATGGGTGGACTAACTTTTTCTCCCCTGCCCTCCCGGTGGTGCCAGGTGTCAGGAAGAGGTCGGATCCTCCTCCCCTGACACCTTTATAACCCTTTCAACTCCCGCCCCTTCCCCACTCTTCTAATCCCTCCCCACCTTGTCCTTCCGTTTATCGCGCAAAGTGCCCCGAGGAAGACTGGTCTGCGACCTTCACTTTCCCCGGGGTCCGTCATCGCGCAATAACTACACTCCACGCTGTTATTTTGAAGCGTAAAAGGCCATTTTATTAGGACAAGGTTGCCTCATTTAAACTTTATTAACAGTACATAATTGCAAGAATATAACTTTTCATCCCATACCGACTCATTCTCCCTTCACCACTCTCAAAACCATCTCACCCGTTTGACTCTCCCCCTTTCACTCGGTGACCTCCTTCATCTCCCCATTCTCACCTTCACTTGCCCTCCAAGCATCCTCTGTTGAATTTCCTTTGTTGCTCATTGCCTCCTGCGCCCCGCTATCAGTCACCTGTGTACCCCCCCCTGAGGGGTGGATCCGCCCGTATGTGACTCACCACCCCTCCAAAGTACCGCCAACCATGGAACCCCCGTAGGGCGGTTACCTCCCCCACCCCCCCAGTACCTGTGCACCTTTCGCCTCCCTTCAGCCGACCTTGCGGCCCCATGTGGATGTCCTTCCACCACTTACTAACTGTGTCCCGTGATCCAATCATATCTTGTGCCCTTCCGCGACCGCGAAAGGTGCACACCATTTTTTTTTATTTTTTTTTAAACAAACCACTTGTTCTTCTGTCAATCCCCCTGTGCAAGAAACCTTCATGTCTCTTGTCTGGCAAAAAAAAAACCCACCATGATCTTATCCCATTACCTGCGGGCCTTTCCTTTTGCTGCATGCTCGGTAGCTCATTCCAATCTCTGCAAGGCACACTCCCTTCAAATTACCCAATTTCCCGCACATTCCTCCTTATTGCCACCTAATCCCTTTGCTTGTGGGTGGCGTAGTGTCAACCCTGACAGACGCACTAGGTTATTCTCTTCCATGCATACCAAAAACATGTCTGGGCAGTCCCTTCCGTTCTGGCCACAACGCCACTCATTGCGCTTCCCTTTATTCCACCATGTCACTTCCTGGTGGCCGCTTCTCCAGCCCGGCTACGTCCATACACCGGCTAGTCCGCATAGTTGGCTGCCCAATGCTCGAGAGAATGTCCACCCATCCGGATAACCGTCCTGGTTCCCGGTCTGCCCCCGCATCCTGTTGTATAAAAGAAAAACAATTAGGCCTGGAATAGATTATTCCCCCTTTTTCCTAACCCCTTCGCGCCCTTTGTTCTAACCCCAAAACTATAAAACACCCCATTAATACCTAAATCTTCCCACAACCAACTGCTTGGGCCCCCCTCTACCCTTCCTTCAAATTCCGCCCCATCCATGGTCCATCCTGAAATGTTGCAGACGCATCCCCAATGCATAGGAAATGCATAATTCAAACGGCTGGCCCCTGCCCCACTTTACGTTCCGCCTTGCGTAAGAACTATGGTAGCCGAGAGGCTGTCAATCTACCTCGACTCATGTAACAAAACTCCCCCGCTAGAGGCTATCCCCTTCTTGACACAAACCTGCCGTTCTCTCTGCTGTCCTCCCCACTCTCTAATCACCCCGCTCCACTTTCCCTGGCCGCTTGATTCAAATTAAACGACTCAACCAACTCTTTAATCAACCAACTCTGTCAACGTACACCTCAAACGACCCGTCACCGCCTCTGTCAAAGCCTCCCCCTACACTTGCACCCCAAACGCACCAGACTTTCTCAAAAAACCTCCCCTATTGCCAATTCCTCTCACTGTCATGCTCTCCATCTTGCCACCGTCCCGTTTCAAATTTCGCACCCCAGACATCCAGTTCCCCCACCCTGGAAAACTGCGATAATGGCATACCTCCCTCTGAGTCAACCAAATGTGTGATGGCCAACTCCCCCTACCTCATCAGCCATCCCAGCACATTCCAAACCCCACAATTCTGTTGCGTCTGAACTTTTGCACCCACCAACCACCTCCCTCACCCCAAAAAACCTATGACACCCTTGCAATCAGCCAAACCTTTACAACCCCCAAATCTGCATTCCTCAGCGAAATCCTCGTCCTAGGTACTGCGCGCCTGCCCCTGCCCATGCCTGAGCGTCGGCAAATTGTTCTCCCTATTCACCCCGTTCTGCCTACAATGTGTGTCAAATCCCCCCCAGCCCCCTCTATACTACCTTCGGCTCAAATCTCCCCTCGCCCCCAACCTGTATTGAAGAAACTTGGCTGTCCTCCTCCTTCCTCTCTCACAACTGCGTCCCCCCACTGTAAGAAGTCCACATGCAAATAACCCATAACGTCAGACTGCCCTGTGCCCAGCCGTTTCTTTTGGCTCCAAGGTCACCCCAACCTGCGTTAATTCTCCGAAGTGTTGTCCTGTCCCTTCACACTCCCGTAAGCTCTCTTTCTTTCGAACCAAATTTCCTCCCCGCTTCCGAGGCGTCCCTGGAGCCCACTATTTCCTCTGTGAAATAACCCCCACTAAGTGTGCTAAAACTTCCAAACGGGGGCCCCCGTCACATGTCCTGGCCCGCCCTTGCCCACGTATATGCCCCATCAACGTGCATACCAAGCAAAAAAAACACTGTGGGTATAGTCATTATCAAAAATGGGGGGGAGGAGACTTAACATCATACGTCGCCATGTTGCTCCCTTCCACACATTCGCCCCCCCCAGGTGAATGGCATCGGCCACCGAGGCATACCGTAGACTTTGTGGACTACCTCTGCACCAAATCATTGACCGCCCCCCTTTTTCTTGCCAGTATGTTGTACCTCTCCCTAAATCCCTGACTCCTTTTATTAGGCACCGCCCTCAAAATTGAATTGATCAAGTCTTCTCCAAAAGGAGCCGGCCGTGCCTGACCGGCATGTCATGCCTTCCCCGCCATCTATCCCACATGTTGCCAGCCCTTGTGGCAATTCTCAAGCTTCCTTCAGATTTACTGCCTTTCTACTCCCTGTGGACTTGTTGTCCTACCCGACACCCTTCAAGAAAACGACCCTTGATTGCCATAGCACCGGCTTCCTGTCGGGATCCGTTGAGCGCCACGGGCCCATGGCCTCAAACTAACCGAGCAAGGGCCCCTTGGTCCGGCTGCCCCGTCCCTTAGTGGCCTTCCCCTGCTCTTCCAGGGTGGCCAGACGTGAAACCTCGTGTGAGTGGATCTCCCCCCATGTCCTTCGTACCCTTCCTTCCTAAGTTACCTGTTTGTCTGGCGCAAACAACTTTGGTAACGTTCTCGACTGGCCCCGGTGAACCCTGCCTGTTTCTGGTGTCCTCAGAAACCGATCCTGTTGCCCCTCTCCCAATGAGACCCTTCCGCTTCCTGTTAAGTGGTTCCCTTGCAAGGGCCGATCAGTCCCTTGCTCGCCCTGGCTTTTTGAGTGGATGCAGAGTATTGTGTCGATGCCACCCCCTGCATTTATCGCTCCTGCTCCCCTTCCCCCTTGGATTAGCCGAGTTGGCACTACCCTGGTCTTTATTCCACATCGTAATTTTGCCAAGCGCAAACAATCCCCCATTCGCCGTACCTTATGGCCACTAATCATGCGTTTCCACCGGGCATTTGCTCTAGCCCCATGCCTCACACCGTAAAAATGCTGGCATAACTTCGGAAGGTCGATGTCCAATTTACGTGTTAACAGGCGCCCTCTGCCCTTTTGACAACTCCCCATCCCCCGCATGTCACTTTGTGATGTATAGCCCCCATTGTTGTACTCTTTCCCCTTGTGCTTTCACCTTGTCCGTTTGGACCCCCACCAAGCACGTGGCACCAGCTTTCCCTCTTACCCACGCAGGCGCCGCAGCTGCACCTGCTTTGTTGCCAAATCTCCCGCAGCACCCCACGCACACCCACCGATCGGCAGGATTTCTGTTTAAAAACCTTTGGTTCTCTCATCCCATGTCTTCGCCCTTCCCATTACCTGAGTGTCCGCCCAGGACCTCCTTGTCTTTGCCCGGCGCTACTGTTTCTCTTTGCTCCGTGCCCTCCGCTTCGTCTTTTGCTGCACTTGCCTCCTGCAAAACACCAATCTTCTGGTTGACATTATTCCCTGCCCGAGCCACCCGCCGCCCCACCCCCTCATCCCTCACCATTTTACCTCACAAACCACGACCCTTGAAACACCAGGATTTGCAAACACATAACCGTTGGAGTAGATGTCAGAGACCTTAACCACTAGTCACAGTCACTCATCCCACTTCACCTTTCCCATTCAACACTCTCATCCCACAGTACCCGGCATCAACTCTTCCTCGCATCTCATTGTGCCCCACACAGCATCACATCCCCCTTTTTCGTACCCTTAGCATCCATGCCCTTCTTTCCAATCATACATCTATGTTGTTGGATTCTCTGCGCGATCCCTCGTTGGAAGGTAGGCCGCCGCGGACCCCCCTGCTGCTTCAGGCCAGCATCCTGGGGCCGTTGTGCGCCCCACCGGCTGCGCCCCATTACTATCAGTCTCAACCGCTGGTCCTGATTCCCCCTCCCCCACCAGGCTGCTCCAACCTGGTGGGTCCTGTGCACTACCGGGCCTCAATGCTGTGCTGGCAGTCCCTCTCCCCCACTCCATGTCTGGCTATCTGCAACCCAGGCCCCCCTGCAGTCCCACCCTCCCCCACCTGCCTCAGTCCCCCATTCTTGCCGCACTGACTGGGGTGTCAGCCCACTCCCCCAACCAGGACAACTGGCGCCTGACGCTCCCTGGCCTCACAACTGGTGCCCCCCCTCCTAGAGCAAGCCCCCACTGCTCCTGGCTCCCACCTTGCCCTCCAAAGCCAAAGCCCTGCCACTCCCCTCTGGGCCTCTGAAGTCCGGGGCCAGGCTGCCTGATATCTCCTCAACCTATTCCCTTGAAGGCGTCTCCGAGGAGGGGCCGGATGCCCACTCTCCTCAAAGGCTTTGAAGTTGTTTGCCTCACGCCGGCGCCGCATTCTGTGGCGCCGGCTCCCAATGCAGAGCCCCTCCCCCCGCTCACACCCTCTGATGCCTACCGCATCGAGGAGCTGCGCAGGCAGGCTCTTAACCCCGCCTCCGCATGGAGCTCAGGCTAGGTCTCGTTTCTAGTCCCCCGCTCATGCCCCCAATCACCCAAACAGCGCGTGGCAGCTTCCCGTCGCATGCCGCCACCGCTGCCGCGGGCCATCTTGTGCACGTGCCCCGCGTGGGTCGGCTCCTGCCGACCCCTCACCTGGTCTAATCAGGGGAATCCGGCCAGCCCGAACTGCATGTCTCGATCGGCGCGGCGCTCCGAAGCACGCACCAGAACAAATCAGCTCCGCGAGGTAGGCTCCCAGCAGCTCGCTAACCGGGGGGTCGTAAAGCCTACATGCAAAACCCCTTGTCTGACCCAGCTACTGGGCCCACAGGAAACCCCATTTTATTTACTAACTTTTTCTCCCCTGCCCTCCCGGTGGTGCCAGGTGTCAGGAAGAGGCCGGATCCTCCTCCCCTGACACCTTTATAACCCTTTCAACTCCCGCCCCTTCCCCACTCTTCTAATCCCTCCCCACCTTGTCCTTCCGTTTATCACGCGAAGTGCCCCGGGGGAAGACTGGTCTGCGACCTTCACTTCCCCTGGGGGCCGTCATTGGTCACCGTGGCCCCTCTTGCAGGTTGTGTAACAAATTTAAGGAAACCTTGGGGCATATTCTGTGTAATTGTCCTGGCGGGAGTGACATTCAAAATACGTACTTACTATCAACCTCAAGAGAGTTTTCGATACGAAAAATAAGAGAAGCAACAAGGGCACGCTTTAGGTTACAATCCGACAGTCCTATTGGTAAACTGATGACATTTCTGGACATAGCCTCCAGAGACTTAAATATGCAGATGACGTCAGCTGGGAGGCCTTAGTAGTAATTCTATTCTTTCTCTTGTTCTACCTTTTGAAGCTCGTCTATTTATGATGTTGTGGAGTTTTAACTCTTTTATCGTAGTTGGCTTAACTGCAATAGACAGCTCAATGTATTCTGTAATTGCGTTTATTCTTTGTATTTATTGCACTGAATTTAAATGTACACAATAAACGTATAATACCACTGTCCTCAGGCTCTGGCGAACTCATGTTTAGGGGTTCTAGCCTTAGTGTGTCAATTTAGACTCTCATACTGGTTTGCCTCACTCATTAGGCCATGTCTGTGCGACCTGGCTTCCATCCTTATGCTGCATTGCTTATTGTAGCAGAATATGACACTGCATAGCATGATGTAGTGGCCTAGCAGTGCTGAGTACATGATACTGTACTGTTGAGTAGAAATGTGAGTTGCTCCAATCAACCTGTGAATCTTTCACCTGTGCATTATTGTTTACGCGGGTCTGGTCCTGTATACAAGTGTGTGTGATAATTTTTCAGACCAAAAACTGCATGTATTGTGTTAGCATAGTTGTGTTATTATATTTTTTTGCTGTTGTTTTCCAGCTTTTGTTTCATTCCTCACATTCAGGAGCCTCTACTCCTGCTTCGTTTTTGACGGGGAATATTTTATGTGTTTTTTCCACTGGTTTTCAATGAGTAATCAACTAATCAGATTATATTTACAACATTTGTAATTTTTCGCGTATGGTAAACAGTGCATGCAAGAAATAGTGCACACGGACCACAGACATGCAGTAATAAGCACATGGAATAACACATGAGGGGGCAGATTTACAACTTCTGGCGCATCCCTGCAAATCAGCAGGGATGCGCCAGAATAGTTGCGACACGCAATTCTCTCTGCGCCACCACGGAAGCGCCGCATTTACAATGCGGCGCACCGTGGCGCAAGGAAAGGCCGATGCGTGTCGCATCCTGTGGCGCAAGGGCGGCGCATTGCTGGAGTCGTGTCGCAAGCGCGACGCAACTCCAGCAATGCTCGTGGGCCGCCCATACCTAACGTGGTGCGCCACTCCTTACGCCTGCTTGAAGCAGGCGTAAGGATTCGTCGCAGCGGCGTCGGAAAAGTGACTCAGTGAAATCTTGTAGATTTCACTGCGTCACTTTTACGAGGCATTTCTTCGACGGAACGCCCACCCTGCGGAGGAACGCCCACATGAAACCTGACGCAGGTTTCATGTGGCGCAGGGCTTTACAACGTGACGCATCTCCCTAGATGCGTCACGTTGTAAATAATGCGCAACGTGGCGCATGGTTTACGTCGCCGCTGCGTCACAAAAGTGACGCAACGGCGGCGCAAAAGTGGCGCAACGGGCTTGTAAATCTGCCCCGTGGTTTCTAACCCTTTATCAACTGGGTCAGTACATTCACGCGCTATTTACCCCTGTATGCGATAATTATCCCTGTGGCTAACTCATAATCCAGGCCTGAACCTGATATAGTGGAATATAAACATTTTTAAGGAGAAAATCCTTATTAGTCACTATTAATACACCTCGGTAGTTTACGTTGTTTAAAACTATCGAAGGGACTTACTTTTCAACTAAAATGTGTTTGTTGGGTTTAGTAAACTAGTATGCAGAATCCAAATATCCCTGGCTCAACTGTCATTATTTAAACTTTGTTTACCGAGTTCAAGAAAGTCTCAGCACATTCTAGAAACTTTTTTCCGAGCAATGTTTTATAGAATTGCTTCTAAAAACCCCAGAGGGTGAATAGTATTCTCAGAATGAACAGAAAAATGCTGACCTTGTCGGATTTTGCTGCTGAAAGCCAAGCTGTTTTAAGACTTAGGAGATCAAGGGTCACGGTTATAAACAACACAGATGAGAAAAAAGAAAGCCGAAGAGAAAAGAGCCATGCTAGGAATATAAGCAATAAATATGTTGACCTTGACAGAGAAAGAACTAGAAATGTATGCAAAAAAAACGAACCCACACACTGTACTTGGGAAATATTGCACAGCCTTTCTTTGAAGCCGGAAATGAGTCGGTTGAGCTTCATGTGTTTTTGTTTCGAAAGGGGACGGAGGTCAATGCCTCTTTGTTTTGAGTAAGCTGGTCACTACTTGTGAAGTGTAATGTGATAGGATTCAACAGACTTCGCGGGCCTGGTGCTCTGCTGGGCAGGCACCCCCTTGGCTGTGCTGCTCCTCTGCATTTGCAAGTGTTGGGCAGGCACCCCCTTGGCTGTGCTGCTCCTCTGCATTTGCAAGTGTTGGGCAGGCACCCCCTTGGCTGTGCTGCTCCTCTGCATTTGCAAGTGCTGGGCAGGCACCCCCTTGGCTGTGCTGCTCCTCTGCATTTGCAAATGCTGGGCAGGCACCCCCTTGGCTGTGCTGCTCCTCTACACTTGCAAGTGTTTATACTCAGGGCGGGTCCTATTTTGTGATAAACATAAATATGACAGAGCACGACTTTGTTCATGACCTTGACACTCCCGCGTAAACCACTTGTGTAATACGTGGGCTAACTATCCACCCCTCTCCACTTACACAAATTACAGTCATTCCAGCGGCGCTGCTCCTCGCAGAGAGGAACCAGCAGCGTGAGATCCTCCGCACCCCTTTCTGCCCTGAAACTAGAAGGGATTAGGAGATGGGTAATCTCCAGCGAACAAGATGAATCAGAGATACCGCCTGGTGCAGAATAAATAGAACAGGTGCAAGCAGATGCACTGTTTTTGTGTCAGTTACACGTGTTTGTCGTTCGCGTGCGCTATGCTGGCATTCATCATTATCCCTCTACCAGATTATCACCGTGGGAAACTCAGAATTTAAAATATTGCGATGATCATAAATCACCTTTGAGTTGGTGCATGTGAAAAATCGACATCATGCGCTCATCAAAATAAAATGTAAAATGAAAGTCAATAATAGACGTGAGAGCTTACAAAGCATTACAAAAAGCATCACGTTTGAGCGTAGAGCGCAGCGGAAGGGAAAGGGATTATTGCACAGTATACTCATATATTGAATCATTTTTTGCATGAATGCTTATCCAGGATTCAGAGAGCGACATCGGGTGAAATGGCGCAAAGAACAACAGACCCTGTGCTTTAAGTAAACAATGGTTCTTTAACAGGACAGATCCGAAAGCCATCATATAACAAAACATATACATATGAAGAAACCCTGTTTAATCCATGTATAAGAACCTTATTCTCCCTCCACTCTTAATCATCCTTGTAAACCCGACATCCCCCAACAACCTTCTCACATCCAGTCCTTGCAGCTCTTCTAACCCCTTCCCCTTCTGTTCAAAACTGTCTTCTCTTGACTCCATCCCTATGTTCTTACCACTCTACATCTTCCCACCGGTTACTGGAAACCCCTTCAACCACCCCAGCTAGATACACCGGCACAGTGACGCTTCAACCCTCTCCAAATAGGGCATCATCAGCTCCTCCTCCTGTACATGGCATGTCTTAAACCAGCAGCCAACAAAACAGATCCAGATTGAATAAAGCCCCTATAACATACCTAAAAATCCTCAGGCCCCCAAGCGATACCAATATCGTCCTCTAGAAAGAACACTCTATGACTATCCCACACTCCAACTCAAAATATCAGAGTTGGCAAAACTGCTAAACAGCAGGAGCAAAGGGGCCAGGAAAAAGATCAGCCTTTATTTATTTTATTTTATTTTATTTTAAAAGTTTTATATAGCGCTAGCTAGACCCGTGGGTATCAGAGCGCTTTACATACACACTGTACAAAACCAAAGGAAATTGCATTACTTAGTAGGAAGGCAGTAGGGAAGCAAAAACAGAGATAAAAACAACAAACATCATCCTAAGACTCTAACTAACCCCTGCCTCCATTGCTCTAACCCTAACCTACATTGTCTAGTCAGTCCCACTTGCTCAAAAAACCTAGGGGTCAAACTGACTTCCCTCCCCTAGGTGCCCCACTTTCCTTTATCTTTGACTGACAGTACTCGGTATCAGATAGTCACACAGCAGGAGATAAGAACTGCTTTTGTATCATCCCTGTAAGAAATTGGATTATTAGTTGAGAGGTGTGAAAGCCCCACTCAAATAATAAACACAATCCATGTGAGGTTGAACCACAAAAGTCAGTAAATGGTCAATAGGATTGGGGAGGGACTGGGGAAACATGGCGGCCGACTAGAAAGTCCAGTCGGGAGCACCTGAAGATCCCTAGGAAGAAGGTAGAAGCAGGAGCGCGTACCCCCTTGTAAATGGAAAGGCAAAGTTTTTGAAAAAGCATAATGAAAAGCGCACTAACCGATTAGGCTGGAAACTGCTGAAGCTTCGGGAGTCCCCAATTTAGCGAGACTGTGAGAGGGCAATTCTGCACTGTAGGAGCCGAGAAGCTCTTCAGGAGTGGAGAGGGTGTGGCGTTGGAGCATGGACAGAGGTGGCCTCAGGGTTACGCTGGAGTCTGTGGGCGGCTGCTAGGGTTCGATTCCGGGGTCCTCCGGGAGGTTGTGAGACTTGCGGAAGCTGCGAGAGCTACGAGACAGGTTTGGAGACCACGGCGGTCGGCCTCGGTGAAGGAGGAACGCACAATCCCCTCATCAGGCGCATGACAAAGGTAAGTGACAGGAGAGGGGGCAAGAAAAATCCACAAGTCCCCTCTGTTGCGCTCGCCGCCCCCACTGCCAATAAAGAGAGGAAAAAAAGAGGAAACACATCCATAGGAGAGATTGACAAGGGCTGTACTGGGAAACAGGGAATTAGCTACTGTCTAAGGAACAGGAAGTTTGTGGCTAACAATCCTGCATTAGAAAGTACAAGGAAAAGCCCCATTATAGTGCCTACAGTAAACAAGCAAGTGGAGACCCATGGACTCGGGCAAAACTGAGACATAATTACTTTTCCTATAGTACCTACTCCGGGAGTACGAGGTAAACAAGCGGGTAAGCAAGTGGGCACAAGATTAAAAATCACACCTTCTCTGCGCTCTTTTTTTAAGGTGCAGGCTAAGCAAGATACAATAAGCGCAACAGCTAGCGAAACTCAGGTAAACCCTGAGACTAGGCCCAAGGTAGGCGCAGAGATGCAAAGAAGCCATGAAAGCCCCATAGGAGAAGAGATTGCCGTCAGCAACAGATTTCAAGTATTGGCCCTGGAAGGGCCGGAGTAAGAAATTCCTTTACAAGCAGCAACCTCGCAGACGGATCTGAATGATATAGCCCAACAACCACTGTCACAGGTGCGAAAACAGAAAGAACTACCAGAAATGGGGGAACTGATGGAAACCCTAATCACCGAAATGAGAGCAAATGTTGCAAAGTTGGAGAGGAATCAGGAAAAAATACAGGAGACTTGTGAGGCCCTCGAGGCAAAGGTAAACACCCTTATGGAAAGAGTACTGGAGGTAGAAACCTCCCTGGACAAATTGGAGAAAGAAGTCAAAGCCAATCAGGGCAAGATACAGAGTCTAAGAACCAGCGAGAGAGAATTGAAAGATAAGATCGAAACACTAGGAAACAATGCAAGGAGGAACAATTTAAGGGTTTTGAATGTTTCGGAAGCAACGGAAGGAGAGGACATTAAAGGAATCGTGATCAGGCTTTTGAAGGATCTCATACTGGGATTAGAAGCGCTATGTCTAGAAGAAGATATTCAGAGAGCACATCAAGACCCTTTAAAAAAAGGAAAAATAAGGAAAAACCCACAGCAAATTTTAGTTAACTTTAAATCATATGTCTTGAAGGAAAAAATTGTGGTCGAAGCGCTGAAAGCTGGTACCTTTTATAGAGGGAACAGTACAACTCGCATCCTCTCAGACATTTCAAAAGCTATGTAGGATAGGCAGTGGGAGCTGGGTCAACACATACAGGAACTTAGGTCCTTGGGGGCCACAGCACAGATGCGTTTCCCTGCCTCTCTGAAAATAATGTGGAGGAACCAAATGTACAACATAAGAGAGCCCAAAGAAGTGGGGAGCTCATAGACCAAATGAAAGCGCAGCAGAAATAGTAAAAAATAAGGGGGAAATACAACAAGTAAATAGTGATGCCTAGGGAGAAAAGGTACTCGAAAGGGCAATTATTTTTTGCCCAAAGAAGGAAGGGAGGGTTTCCCAGAGGGGGAGGAGGGGGGAGATGGGTCACAATGAATTTAATGATGATTATTTTTTGATAAGGTGTGGGAGCATATGGGAGAAAAGAGAAAAAAATATTTTATATCCTCTGTGCAATTGGCTAGGCAACATGGGGTCCTTAGCTTTCATTAAGATAACATTTGGTATATTGATCAGGGTGAGGGAGCATGGCTGACTACATGACACTTAATATTATGACGTGGGACGTAAACAGATTAAGAGTTAAAAACAGGAGACAAAAATGTTTGGAATATATTAAAATAGTGAATAGTGAGATAATAATTCTTCAGGAAACACACTTACTGAAGAAGGAATGGGAAGAGATCATGAAAAACAAAAATGGGTGCATAACTTTGTTTGCACAAATCAGTCGTGTTGTATTAAAGGCGTGGCTATAATTTTTAAAAAGACAGCTAAGGCATCGATTGTGGAGGCCACCATGGACCCGAAGGGAAGGTGGGTGGTAGTTAAGGAGAAGATGTTAGGTGAAAGGTTTGGCCTAGCAGGATTTTATGGCCCAAACCTAGATGATCCTATATTGCTTCAGGCTCTATACAATCAGTTGTTAGATATCACGGTCCCTGTAATTATAGGAGGAGATTTTAACTTGTTATTAGACCCCAAAAACGATAGATCTCCTCCGAGTAAATACTCTAATGTACCTAAAATTAGGACGTGGCTGAAAAAATACAAAGTGGATTTGGGGCTGGTGGATATTTGGGAAAGCAAAGGGGACAAGTTGAATAGGTTTACCTATAGGAACAAAAAATATGGACACGCTTCTAGAATAGACTTTTTTTAGTGGATAAAGGGCTAAGTAAAAAAGTTAACAACGTTGAACATATACCAGCTCACTTGTCTGACCACTCTGCAGTTTGTATGATGTTAGCAGTAGGGAACACTTAGGTAACTCCAAGATGGACAGCAGATCAAACCCTCCTTTTAGTGTAACAAATGGTGGATAAACTGAAATCAGATACAGAGGAATACTTCGCAACCAATGAAAATGGTGCCCCGTTCCAGACAGTCTGGGATGCATACAAGGCAGTAATTAGAGGGACTCTGGATTGTTTGGCTTTCTCTAAGAATAGAAATACAAGAAAAAGAATTAATCAATTAGAGATCAAAATTCAGGAGCTATATAGGTCACTGGAGGGTGAAGTCTCTGGATCAAAACTGAAGAAAATAGAAGAAAGTATAAAAGAGAAGAAAAATGATTTACAAAACATCCTGGAAAGTAGAATTAGAGATAAATGGGAAACTAGTAAGCTATCGCATTACGAGTATGGAGAAGGCAGCGGGAAACTTTTAGCTTGGAAATTAAAGACCGAACAAAACAGAAATAAGATCTCAGTGATTCGAGGGGAGGACCAGACGAGTGTCACCACAGATGACCGGGAGATCGAGGGAGCTTTTACCAATTTCTTCCAAAACATATACACGGATGAGGTGCAGGCTACAGAAGAACAAATTAATGGTTATCTGAAGAAAGCAGAAAGTCCAACGCTACAAGATGAACATAGAGAGCCTCTTAATTATCAGATAACCACAGAAGAAGTGTTGGAAGCAATTAGGAACTTAAAGAAAGGGAAAGCGGCGGGCCCAGATGCTCTCCCAAATGAGCTACATATGGCACTAAATGAAGTTCTAGCTCACAAATTAACTAATGTCCTGATTACATTTTCACAGAGGGACAGGATTTACCAAAGTCATGGAATGAGGCTATTATCAGCATAATATTAAAGACAGGAAAATATCCGAAGAGATGTGAGTCCTATAGGCCTATATCACCACTAAATAGTGATTACAAAATATATACGAAGATATTGGCAAAACGATTAGGTAGGGTCATAAGTCCTCTGGTACATAATGATCAGAAAGGATTTATAAGAGTCAGACACCTACACGAGTTGACCCATGAATTAATTAGAGCAATAGACCTAGCTACGCAAGGGAATATCCCTCTCTCAATACTTACCTTCAATGCAGCTAAAGCTTTTGATCAAGTTAATTGGCTTTTTCTGCATAAAACTATCAATTATTATGGGTTAGGAGAAAGATTTTCCAAAGCAGTGAATTGTATATATAAAAATCCCACAGCAAAGTTCTTGGTAAATGGGAATTTAACAAAAGCGATATGCATTAATAGAGGCACGCGGCAGGGATGCCCACTTTAACCTCTGCTTTTTCATTTATATATAGAACCGCTAGCCAATGCAATTAAAGAATGTGATGATATTATCCATTTCCAGACCCAAGGATGGCAGAAAAAAGTGACACTATATGCGGACGACCTAATGATTTTTACAAGCAAGCTAACAATAGCGCTGCCAAAGATCAGAGACATCCTGGAAAGATTTGGGGAAGTTTCAGGGTACCAAATAAACCATCAAAAAACAGAAATAATGGAGTGGAATTCCCCATCTCAAAACTCCAAATCCAAGGATAAGATAAGATATTTGGAGGTGCTAGTGACGAAAAACATAGATGAATTAGCTCAAGTTAACTTAAATATTAAGGTGGCGGAGACAAGAGAACTGTTAAAAACCTGGGCCAGCCTACCACTATCCTTCATAGGGAGATCTAATGTGATAAAGATGACAATACTCCCCAAATTTACCTACATTTTCAACACTATACCGCTGGAATTTAAAATGGCCTGGATTAAAAAGCTACAAGGAGAACTGAATAGTTTCATTTGGGCAGGGGGGAAAGAATAGCCTGGAGAAAACTGAGAAGGAAAAAAGAACAAGGAGGAATTACAAGTCCGGATCTTTTACAGTATAGTTGGGCTTTCCAATTTCAAAATATCAGAGTACTTCTTAAGTAACACTTTGCATACCCACTACCACAGCAAGCAATGACAGCAGAAAGCTTTTTTCTTTTCAAATTTGGGCACCATAAATATTTTAAAAAGATTTGGCTGAAGATTCTATAATCAGCTTGTAAGCTCTGGTATCAAATCAGAAGATCGGTTGAGATTCCATACTATAGTACCACTGCCCCAATTTGGGACTCCCCAGGAACTCCAGCATGTTTAGAAGACAAGCTATCAACTCCCTTAAAGAAGGCAGGGATTGTGGAATGGGGACAGTTGATTTATGAAGGAACTATGATAGGGTGGGAAAGCCTGTCAACAAGTGTTGGGGGAAACCTGTCAAAGTTTAAATACTATCAACTGACAAGCTGGGTAAAGGGTCTGAGGAAAGAAGGGGTGGGAAACAACAGTTTCGAGGAGGAGTTACAGAGAGGCCCATTAAAGAAAGAAGTGTCCAAGTGGTACTGGTCCATGATTCAAGCAGAGGAAGAAGATTTCATATTGCCTAAGGAACTGTGGAAGAGAGACCTGCCATCACGGGATGTACAGCACATATGGCAAGTATCTATGGCTACATTATGGTATACAGTAAAATCTGCACACCTCAAAAAGAATCATCTCTTCACATTACGTAGAGTGTACTGGACTCCGAAAAAGTTATCCAAGATGAATAGTCGGGAGGTAAAGGTGTGTCCAAAATGTGGAGAAGAGAGAGCTGATGACATCCATATGTTCTGGCAGTGTCCTCAACTTCAACGGTTCTGGTCCAATGTGGGTAAGGTCATAAATGAGGTGATGACACAAGACATCAAAGTAAGCGCAGAATTAATTTTCTTTGGGGCCACTACAGAACATACCGTGGAAGCCAGGTTACCATGCTTAAGTAACAGACAAAAAAGACTGCTATTTGTATTAGTCTTGCTTGCTAGGAGGAAGATATGTATGAAGATATGTATAAAATAATCCTCCAACGCAGTATGACTGGCTGTTGTCATACAGAGGATTAAAAATCTAGACTGCTGGAGGGGGCAAAGTACAAGAATAGGCTTTTGGGATGTATGGGATTGGAATAGAGTTAAGGAACTAATTAGCTAAGGAGAAGTTATGAGGTGGGTGGGAAGTCCAATGATTATGTACTGTGGCAATAAAGCATAATACAGGGGAGCTGTTAAGATTTTTCCTGGAACAGAACCTCCTGCTGAAAGGGGACAATAACAAGAAAGATGGGCCCTTCAGGGAAGGTGGGTTCTCCACCACTACTCTCTTATGGTGAGAGCCGCTTGGGAAAACTTTACGAAGGGGGACCCAATGATCTTTTTACCCGCTTATTGCACAATGAAGACAATTTTTTTTTAAAGTCAGTAAATAAACCTGTGCTGAACATTCTGGTAATGTGGCACAAAAGCAGCCAGGCTGAACTTAGGGGCAATGTGTAACATTGTAGTGTAGCTCCTATTTCCCTAATAGGCTCTGCGCATTGGAATAATATACCCTATAGGTTTGACATAGGACTGAGGTCGGTATGTCCCTATCGAGTATATTAAACTTAATTACTTGTGCCAGCTAGCTCAGAGGCCACTAGAAACTCCTTGATTAACAAGAAGGGAGTAGTTTCTGGCAGCCGCAAAACATGACAACTTTGTTTCCCTTTTAGAATCAGAGCGTGTCCCAGAGTCGTGGAGACAATAGATAACTATTTCACTCAGCTCACTCGTGCATACTTAGTTTTCTTCAAAGTTACACAGAAAGAATAGACGGGCATTTCAATAAAAGATTTATTGAACAGTCTTGTTTCTCGTGTAAGTAATATGTGCTGTTACGATCACAAGACAGTATGCAAGATAAATAATGTACAGTGTAAGCAGTAGAAACAAATAATACTGCACTAGCATGATCTTTAGTAGATATTCATTTACATAAATAACATAGACTAAAAATGCGTGTCTAAGCTAGTTCCACCCCAATGTACCTAACCTAACCTAGGTGTAGGGAGAGGTATGAAGTAGGTGGAGTATTCCTTACTACGGTATACTAAGAGTATGTTAAGCCTAGTATGCCTAGTATGCCAAGAGTCCCTCTAGGTTTCTAGTCAGCTCCATACCTTAAGAATGAGAGCGGTGGGAATCTCTTGCCAGACTCGAACTCCAACACCCCGCGAGGGAAGTCAGATCACTGGAAGCTGGACTCTCTGCGTGCAGGGATGACAGCGTCTTCTCAGTGCGTCAGGCCGGGAAACGGGGTCCTCTGAAGTCAAGGTCTCCTCTGATTTACAGGGGCTAGGGAAGGTATATTTATACCTGAGAGGTACCTCAGAATGTTAGCATTGACGTGAATCGGACAGCGGAAGACGTCATGAATGAACCCCTAAGGTATAACGGTTCATGCATAATAGATGAGTCCTTGAAGAAATCAATAGTCCTGTGCTAGGGAAACACCCGAAACCTAAGGGTCTGTTCTTCAAGAACTCGTTGTGACGTTAGGGTGGACGGATGTCGGAGACCATGCCTGTATTTGGAGTGCACGGTTTAATGCCTAAATAAGGACTGGGATTTTATGCCTATATAAGGGCAGAACGAATTGTGCCTATATAAGGACATGATACAGGAAAACCCATGTACGGACATCCTAAGAGGAATACAACACCCACTCCACTTTCGTGTGTACGATAATAATAAAATGCTAAACATTTAATATGCTAAACATAAAATGGAGTACCACATATTGCTAATAACATTTCTTAAAAGCATTCAAAAGCATTTAAAAACCTATTAAAATTCAAAAGGTACTGTACATTTCAAGCATTGCTTTTCATTACAGGCATATATTTGGAAATAAAATGCAATTTGAATGAAAATAAGCAGTAATATTTACATTTGACAGAAAATGATCGATAAGTTGCTCAGAAATCAAAATCATTTCATGTCATGAAAATTAATGAACTTTTTAGACAAAATAAGATGACAAAGTGTCCGAGGAAGTACCGCAAAGTCTATACTATAAGGCTAGTTCTACTTCAAGCAGATTGAATTGCCATTCAGTTCGAAAAATGAAAAAAGTTCAATTTGGGAAGAGTTCCAAGTTTTTTTGAAATATGAAGGCCAAATTTTACTGCGTCTCTGGTACACTGCGGGTTGAATCAGAGTCAGTGTACGGGTCTGGTGTAAACATGAGATCATCTATTTCTGTAGACAAAATATCGTCCACTGAAGTTGGTGTCAGCTGGAACACCTCGTGTAGTAGATTAATTGCACAGAGATGTGAAGCATCGCTCTCAGCATAGGATGCTGCAGCAATGTTCGCGTCCGTTGTTACCTGTGTGCCTGTAGATCCATCTCGTACCTCAGCAGCAGCTGGAAGCGTCTGTGAGATCTCAATAAATGCTGTCATCAGGATTGGGAGCCTCTGGGGACAACACAGAGCATGGGCCGTTATCGGGTCCAGCAGAGTATCGTTATCCGTTGGCGTTGCTGATGGAAATGTTAGACAGGTGTCTAACACGCATTCTCCACCGCATAGCAGGCATTGTAGAACAGGTAAGATGCAACCTTGCCAGATTGGTCTGAATGACAGGAACCACGTGGTATTAAGGTCCCGTAGACGACTCATGCCCAAAAGCTGTACTATTCGCTCACGGCACTTTCGTTCAAGGAGAGCTTTCTCCATTTCGCTCGGAGTGATGTCTGCGAATAGGCTGGCCATAGCGTAATAGCAGGAAGAGAAATAGAATTCCAGCAACAAGTGCTGGAATTAATGGTATGCCACCAAACACCGAATGTGCAAAGTTCGGGATGATTCCGAGTATTGCCTGGAAAGGTGCTAACAGACCGGAGCAGATGCCCTTAAATACATGTACAATTCCGCTTGTATCAGACATGTTTAAGATACGTCCTATCATTTCTATGAAATGTATAGGGCAGTTTGTTCGTATTAAAGTCTGTATCTCAGCCGAAGTCCTTGCTACTTGTAGATCATAGGTTTCTTTGACCGAGGTCAAAGGTACGGGTTGTTGCAAAAGCATGGCTTTCATTCTGCTTAAAGTATCAAATCTTATAAAAGAGACATTCAGCGAAGGCAACAAAGGCGACTCCCTGACTGTGTCTATTGGGGCAAACAATACTTGCATACAGCAAGTGACCCTGGAGTTGACCGTTACTAGATATGGGATGCCTGGCAACATGCCGCAGCAACTCCGATCATTCAACATGAGGTAACTCCCATTAGAAAGTTGTCCAAACATTGGATTAATCACAGCAGCTGGTGTACCCTGCTGATGGCAAGACAAATTTGCCACAGAACCATTGCAAGCCCCGTGTAAAGAAATGTCCTGACATATAAGTGAACCGCTCAGTGCACTTTTACAGTGTGTACTGCTCAAAAACACTTCACGATCCCCACTCCAACATCTATATGTATACGGTAAATTCCAAGATGTCTTAATGTATTCCTTACCCAACCTTTCATATTTGCCTGCTTGCATTTGTCTGAGGCAATACTGAAACTGAAAAGTAGTCACAGGTAGTGTGATTTTGCCATGAATGAGCCATTCTGTAGCTGGTTTTTCTGCCACTGTGAATGGTAACTTTTCCAGTTTTACAATGCTCAGCACTGTATACTTTGCTCCTCTTTGTGCCAGTTCGATCTGTTTATCAGTTAGATTGTACTCTGCAAACAGAGCTGACGTGTTGATGAAACGCCAAGGCACATAGCCTGCACGCAAAGATTGCAGCGTCCAGCTTAATAACACAATAGAACGTAATTGAGATTGGCCTTGCTGTAACATCGCCAAATCTTGTTCTAGTATGTCGATAGCAGAGGATAGAATGTTGTCCAATGTTGTCCAATGATAGCAGAGGACAAAGTTGTTAACCCATTGTCGACCACAGAGAGTGTTTTCTCCAAATTAATACGATCAAGTTCACGTATTCGTTCTGCGGCCTCCATCTGTGACACTTTCCATGCTTCATTATAAGCAGCATAAATGCCGGCATATATGAAACGTTTTTGACGCGGTTTTCTTGGTCCAAGCAAGAATTCCCTAAGGTCTGCGTCTTCTTTAAGTACGGATAAGTGTTGTTTCACATCCTGTAGTGTAGATTTCTGCAGCCAATCGAGGCACAATTTTCCTACACTGTATGTTGTTACTACCCCCGGATGCTGTCTTTGGACATATCTTGGGTCTGGCCTATGAATTGTAAAGCCCTGAGTTTTGTTCAGGAATCTTTCCTGACAGTTGTTCGTGTCTGTGGGCCAGATCAACCATTTTTTCCAATCAGTATTAGATCTGTTGAGTTGTAGTATTTGGTCAACTGTAACCGCTGCCTGTGTATTGTTATCACTTGCAGGTGTTGGTACAGAAGGTATTTTCATCTCTTTGATCTTGGCTAGTCCAAGACAAGATGTTTGTTGGACAGGTTCATTCAAAAACATTATTTGTTCAGGGATGATACAGGCTCTAAATAAAGCTTCTATCCCCTGCACTTGCCAATCTTTAGTACCCCACACAGTTTTTGTGTCTATTGTGTCTTTCCATAAGTCAAAACCCTGTCTAGACAGTTGGGCAATAAATGTTGCAGAGTAAATCTGTTTTGTATTAGTTAACATCATTTTCAGTCCTGTTTTGTTTACATTTTTATAGTAAAACGTTTCTGGATCAGATGTATTATAACCTGAAAAATATGGAAACTTGTTAGCAAATGTTTTTGAACTACCTTGTGGTGGTGTAGGACAATGCTGCCATTGGTTAAACATAAACACATTTCTAGGGTATGCAGATTTATGCAAATAATGATGACCATAGTGGTTATAGCAATACAGCTGTTCATAGTCTGATGAACCCTCTAAATATTCATTTTTAGAAAATGCAGCAGATTTTTCTAGGTCAAACATTATGTCGTTAACAGTCTCAAAGTCCCAATCATCAGAATAGGTACTGGATGAAATTAGATCACTTAGTGAAATTTTAAACAAATGTGGAATGTTCAATTGTTCCGTCGGGCCAAAGATATCAAATTCTGTTTTGTCCCACACTATACCATCCTGTATAGGAACGGCTGTGATGTTCACTGTTGACAAGTCTCTTGCTTCACGATGGGAAGATTTATGTGGTTTCAAAAGTACGTTCACATCTTTTCCTTCAGTGTTCACATGGATGTATCTGCCACTTATAAGCACGCACATAGTTGTAACCAAAGCTAGCCAGAGCAGGAAAACAAATAGTCCAGAGATAATCCAGAGTTCAATCCATGGGGAAACCAGATAAGTCTTTTTCAGAAAGTGAAGAAAGTCTTGTACTTGCTGCTTGAATTTGAATGATGCTGGCGTCGTTTCAGGTTCACTCGGATCTTCTGAGAACGTATCAAAGTTAATGAAATAGCCAGAAGCAGTTCTGTCAATTGTTGGAATTGCATCAGGATTTGTAGAAATCGCTGGAACCAGTTGATCACTTGCTACATTGGTGTAGACAGGTGTATTTGGACGAACTGTTACTTGATTTTCAAGAGGGATGAGTTCCATTGCATTGTTGCTTAGTCCTTCATCTGTTACAGCTGAATTCTCGATGGTAATCAGTCTTTCAGTCTAAACCTCTTGGATAGTAGCGAGAGGAGTGCGCCTGCTACTAGGTCGGAGTCCACGAGGCCTACTATTTAGTATTGGCCACATACTGTGGTTTGATGAGGTCGATGGACACAAATCTTTTCTCCTTTCTTCCATCAAGGGGCGGCAGAAGTACTGTTCTTGTTCCTTGAACTGCTAGGACAGGTACTGGTTGTCTGTAAGAAGGTCCAAATTCCTTCATGTCCGCAATCTTTTCTCTGACTAGATCCCCAACTTTTGGAATCCAGACAGGCCTTGCTGGGACCGCAGGTTTTTCCCCAGTGGTCGTTGGCTGCAGGAATACGTTGCTTTGTTTTGATCTTAGTTCATTGAGTTCCTGTAAAACAGCCAAACGATCTTTGATATCAAACGGTTTATTTTCCACCACTGTGCCTACGTGATCGAGATCTGGTACCCACATTCTTGTCCCAAATAGGACCTTATATGGAGTGACCCCCCCTAGAGAACTTCTTGGCAGGTTATTTAATGAGCGTTGGACCCCATAAAGATGTTTGACCCACCCATCACCCGAACCGAATACCCTAGCTGTTATAGACTGCTTTATGTCCCGGTTTTTCCTTTCCACAACCGAATTTCCCTCAGGATGGAATGGAGAGGAGTACCACAATGCAACGCCCAGACTGGCCATGGCTTCTTTGTAAGCCCGAGAGCTAAACGCAGGGCCCTGGTCAGAATGTAGCGTGCCTATTGCGTATGTGCCGATAAAGACTCGCAAATGTTTTATAACAGTTCGAGCGTCAGCCGAGCACTGAGGCCATATCCATAGGAACCTTGATTCAGTATTTGTGGGATTGCATTTGTCCAGAAGGACGCATGCGCATAGATAGTCTAATGCTGTCTAACAGTGGTGTCTGTACTGGGCAGCTACATTCGTAGCATGGTGTCTGGTGGCGTTCAGCATCGCGCAGTATCCTACAGTCTATGTAGTTATTGATGAAGATGTGGATTTCTGTATTCATCCCAGGCCACCAGTACATCTCTTTTAACGTCAAGATTGTTTTAGAGATCCCTTGATGTGACAGACCCTCCCCCAAATGTGCTTCATAAATCAAAGCTGCTCTACGTTCCATGTTTGGAATTACCCTATCCCCCACTCCAGGGATTCGAGCAAAAGGAACGCTGTTCGCATCAATTACATAAGAGTACTTGAGTGGAAACTTTTTGGTAACGCTGCACCACTGCCTTTGCTTGTAGCATTGACAGCCAACATTATCTCACTGTCTATTTTTGTTTTTGAACGAGTGATCACAGCTACGGAAGCCGTCTGAACAGCCCCCTTTGCGGCTTCGTCAGCCAATGAATTCCCTGCAACGTGAATGCCATCACGTTGATGACTCAGTGTGTGGATCACGTGAGCCTTTGGTAGTTCATTTTTCAACTGAACTACTTGTTCCCAAAGCGTTTTGTGCTTTATTGTGCCACCTTTCGCATCTTTGAAACCATTTTCAAGCCAGTTTTGTATATATTCATTATACGAATGAACACAGTAAAAGGAATCGCACACTATTAGTGTGGGGAATTCTCGATCTGTACTTTCAAGTGCCAGTTTGAATGCTTGTAGTTCAGCTCGCTGAGATGTACAATCTCCTAGAGACTGAGTTTTTGTGACCATAGGTCTGAAGATGCCATCTCACATGCGACCTTTAACGATTGAACACGCTGCACTGTAAGCTTGCTTACTCCCTGTTGCGGGCTGTGCGGATCCGTCAGTGTAAATTATGAATTCGTACTGATCGAGAGGCAGAATCTCAGTGGGCAGAGGACATTCTTGTTCATATTGCAGGAATGCTTGTGTTTTTAAATCGGGATCAAAAACATATACAACATCTGTTGCAGCAAGAGAATTAACCCATTGTATCCATCTTGGATGTAATGCTTTAGCATTTGGAATGCTTGCTTTTGTGACCACTTCTAAAGCTGGTACTGGGGTTACGACAATAATGCGTTTCCCTTGGGCTAGGGCTCTTTCTTTTGCTACAGCGGTTTGAACTGCTGTCAGAATTTTTTCAGTTGAAGTGATGCGCATTTCCGCTTGTGTATACAAATGAGATTTGTACGCGATTGGTATTTTTTCACCCTCGTTAAATGTTAAGTAGGTGAATCCGCATTGACCCGAAATTATTCGGATCACCAGGTTGCGTTGACTTACGCGTGTTTGTAAGTGATTTGTTGCTAACATGTTAGCTTGGAGTGAACACAAGATTTCTGTGTGTTCATTTGTCCAGTTTCTGATTGAAAAATCAGGTTTGATTAATGCGTAGAGAGGTTTAACCCTTTCTGCGTAATTTAGAATGTATGTTCTTCCAAAATTCAGGAAACCCAGGATGGATTGTAAGTTTTTAGCGTTTTTGGAGGTTGGAGCAGCACACATTTTTCTAGAAAGTTAGCTGCCAAGCTCTTGCCTTCACTTGAAAGCTCATATCCTAGAAATAGGACATTGAGATGGGCAATTCTGGACTTTTTGAAGTTGAATTTGTAGCCCTCAGAGGTGAAGCCCAATATAATGGTACTCACCCGGTTCAAGTGAATGTCATCGACATAGGACAATGCCTCGTTGTCATAAATTTGTAGTAACTCCGTTACCCTCGCTGAGAATAAACCTGGGCTGTTCTTGAACCCTTGTGGGAGTCGACAAAATTGACGCTGGGTCCCCATTATGGAGAATGCTGTTAAGTACCTGCTTTCAGGTGCTATGTTTTGACAAAAGAAACCATTTGAGATATCTAATGTGGTTTTATATTTTTTCCGCACAATGTTATTCATTAATGCTGTGCTATGTGCATTTTGTACTGCAAATGTTTTAGAACAAGTGTTTAAGTGTCTGTAATCCAAAACTAGACGATAGGTGTTGTCTGGTTTGGAGACAGGAAACAAAGGATTGTTCATTGAGGAGGTGCATGTTTCAATCACCCCTTGGTATTCAAGTTGATCTAAGATCTCCCTGACCTGTTTTTTAGCTTCTTGCTTTATTGGATACTGCCTTTGTGCAGTAGGTTCATGTTTCAGATGTATTTTATGGTGAGGGAGTCCTCATCCCATCCTACATGATTTTTATATAATGCTGGGGCCTGGGCTACTGCCCATTTCCTGGCATATGTATATTTTAGGTGTATTGGAATATGGTTGGAGAAGGCAGGCATAATAATGTCCTCGCCGTGTGGGCACTCCCTGACAAATTGTGGTGGCCAGTCTTTTTCTGCTAGAAGTATGTCATAGCCCCTTGAAAGTTTTTCCCAAAAAAGTGCTTTCACCCGTCTAGGTAGGTCTCCCTCCATCCGGAGTGTTATTTCATATAACTTTTGTGGAGTACTAACCCTGGTGTTTACAGTCTCAACTGTAATGTACTCATTCAAGTCCACTATCTCCAGAAGTTCCTTCAGGTTCTGGCGAGCTATTGTGACTTCTGCTGCACTGTCCAGCATTGTCTGAGCCCATTCTCCGTTCTTGAGTTGTGTTCTCAGTATCCTCGGCATGTCTGACTTTCAGACCTGCTACTTTCTTTTTGGAGAATTGAGGTTTTGTTTTGGTTTTTGGAGCGTGTTTTTCTTCCTTGGATTTTACGCGTTCTTCTCTATGTTCTGACCGTCCTCTTCTTTCCGAAGTCTGTGATGAGATCTGAAAGGTACAAGAGGAACGTGTATCAGTATCTTGATACCTGTCAGGTTTTCTCAAATTATCCCTATTCCTGAGGTTATACCTCCTTTCAGAGGGCTCCTTTTGAGGAGACCTACCTCGGGATTGAGAACGTTTCTCGTTTGAATTTTGTTTATTAGTCTCCCACTTCTTTTTAGAAGATGTAGGAGTTCGTTTAATAGAGTCCTTCTCAGGACTTTCAGATAGTTTCGGCTTCACTGGTCTTCCACCCAAACTATCTCTGCCTAATTCTGCATAAGATTGTTCAATTATTCTGGGTAGCTCAGTTTGATGTTCTGTAACATCAAATTCCCTTAATTTTTGGTGGATCGCCACTGCTGCTGCCTCCCCTTTAATATTAGATAATATTATTGTTGAGACCTGGTCGAAATTTTTCAGTAATTTCATACCTAAATTCAGAGCACGCTCTGCCCCGTATTCGTTTTGAATTTGTTTCAGGACATCAGGTATTACCGCAATTGACGGAATGCCATGTGTTTTAGTATAGATGGCAGCAAAGACTGAGCCCCAAGTGGTACAGTCTTCCAGTTGTGGTGTGATCCCCATTGGTAAACAGATGGTTAGGATTCTGTGTTTCTCATACGGGCTAGTATTTGGAAATACTGCTTCGATTTGAGTAATTTTTTTAGCTATCCAGAATGGAATTTGCTCACGTTTTGTGGGCATTTTACCCATGACTGCGTATAGAGTCTGTGGTTTAATTTTTTGTGTATTCCCCGGTTGAGGAGTTTGATTTGGAAGTGTCAATGGTGGTTGGACTGTGAAAGTCCGCATGACATATTGGACCAATTGTCTGTAGATTTTTATTAATTCTTGTAGTTGAACAAGTAGTTCCTCATCTGACATAATATCCAGTTCAGGATGAGGTGTGTAGCCGGCTAGAATCGGCCATGTTGCTCCTGGTCTACCTAGTGGACCGAGCCTGGTTATATTTCTGTGATGTTTTAGGGCGCCTTTAAACCAGAGCTGATGCTCCTGGTATGTTAGTGGAATTTCAATATCCTCGAAAGGAATATATTCCTCTGGTGGATCATCTTCTTTGTAGAAGTGAAACATTTTTGTAACTGAATTTGATTCAGGAAATATTACCCATGAATAGAATACCTCTGTCTGAAAGGATTCGTGTGCCTCTATCACGAAAACTGCTCTACCGCCTCTTGGTGGTAGGCCGTGTTTTATAAGTTTTAGAGTGATGGCTCTTCTTAAGTTTTGAGGGATGTCTATAACACCCTCCTCGGTTTCAATAAAACCTGTGATGTTATAAGCTGTTACAGCTGGGTGACCCGCAACTTCACCGTTGTCGCCGTTGTCGGAGTCAGGCATTTTGTTTTTTGAAAAATGTAGAACAAGTTTCAAGGAAACAAAGATAAGGTGCACAATATTTTGGAACACTGTATCCTTCAACGTTGAGCAAACCAAACAGCTAATATATAGGGTGCTTCCCTATGAAGCCGTGGCGGATACTTAACCCTGCCCACTCCAGACGTCTTTTGGAGTATATGGGTAGGGGTCTCTGAGAGAAAAAGCATGGCTGAGTTACTCAGTATCTAACATTAAATTACCGCCTTACCAAACCGTTGGGCACTATGTAGTGTAGCTCCTATTTCCCTAATAGGCTCTGCGCATTGGAATAATATACCCTATAGGTTTGACATAGGACTGAGGTCGGTATGTCCCTATCGAGTATATTAAACTTAATTACTTGTGCCAGCTAGCTCAGAGGCCACTAGAAACTCCTTGATTAACAAGAAGGGAGTAGTTTCTGGCAGCCGCAAAACATGACAACTTTGTTTCCCTTTTAGAATCAGAACGTGTCCCAGAGTTGTGGAAACAATAGATAACTATTTCACTCAGCTCACTCGTGCATACTTAGTTTTCTTCAAAGTTACACAGAAAGAATAGACAGGCGTTTCAATAAAAGATTTATTGAACAGTCTTGTTTCTCGTGTAAGTAATATGTGCTGTTACGATCACAAGACAGTATGCAAGATAAATAATGTACAGCGTAAGCAGTAGAAATAAATAATACTGTGCTAGCATGATCTTTAGTAGATATTCATTTACATAAATAACATAGACTAAAAATGCGAGTACTCATACGATGCGTTTCTAAGCTAGTTCTACCCCAATGTACCTAACCTAACCTAGGTGTAGGGAGAGGTATGAAGTAGGTGAAGTATTCCTTACTATGGTATACTAAGAGTATGTTAAGCCTAGTATGCCTAGTATGCCAAGAGTCCCTCTAGGTTTCTAGTCAGCTCCATACCTTAAGAATGAGAGAGGTGGGAATCTCTTGCCAGACTCAAACTCCAACACCCCGCGAGGGAAGTCAGATCACTGGAAGTTGGACTCTCTGCATGCAGGGATGACAGCGTCTTCTCAGTGCGTCAGGCCGGGAAACGGGCTCCTCTGAAGTCAAGGTCTCCTCTGATTTACAGGGGCTAGGGAAAGTATATTTATACCTGAGAGGTACCTCAGAATGTTAGCATTGACGTGAATCGGACAGCGGAAGACGTCATGAATGAACCCCTAAGGTATATTGGTTCATGCATAATAGATGAGTCCTTGAAGAAATCAATAGTCCTGTGCTAGGGAAACTCCCGAAGCCTAAGTGTCTGTTCTTCAAGAACTCGTTGTGACGTTAGGGTGGACGGATGTCGGAGACCATGCCTGTATTTGGAGTGCACAGTTTAATGCCTAAATAAGGACTGGGATTTTATGCCTATATAAGGGCAGGGCGAATTGTACCTATATAAGGACATGATACAGGAAAACCCATGTACGGACACCCTTAGAGGAATACAACAACATATTTATGCAACACTCAAACAGTAATAAAGTGAAAACACAATGCAAAAAAATTCCTGAACCAATTTAGAGAAAAAGAGTGTCATTGCTACACCGGGGCAGGGACTGAAGCCCTCAGCCTGCCTTGCGGCTAGTACGCCGCCATTGTCACCGCCACAGTGCCAGGAGGTGTATTAAAGCAGCTCGGGGCTCCTGCAGTGCAGGAGCCCGTCATTGCTACATCGGGGCAGGGACTCAAGCCCACAGCCTGCCTTGCGGCTAGTACACCGCCATCGTCATCGCCACAGCGCCATGAGGCGCATTAAAGCAGCTCAGGGTTCCATCATCACCAAGTTTGATCTGCACCTATTAGAAAGTGCCCGGGACAGTAACGGGGATTATACTCCAACTTTTATAAGGAGGAATTATGCCTCTGTTATTGAACATATTTTAATATCTGCTGATGCAAGTAAGTGGTGCACTTCACCATGGGCTGTCTGCCCGGGTTTGAGTGACCACAACTGTATAATTTGTCAGTGTCCTTCTGGGATAGGCCCACTGTTATAACTCCTGGTTATGTCACTGACATCACCCCAATTAGGCCTAATGGGACCCACATTAAATGGAATTGAGTGGACCAGACCCAATTTTTGTATGATATTTGTACCAAGGGCTATAATTATATCATGGGTTGTTTGGTAGATTTGGCTACCCCTAATCAGATACTTTATAATTTTACTGGCATTAGTAAAGGCTGCTTTGCCCACGCATGTACCATTGCCACCAGGGTTTTGAAACTGGCTCTTTGTAAACGACCTAGAGACAATTTTTATTGATCAAATCTCTTAGATTTAAACATAAAGAGGTACTTTTAGTTAGGTAAAAAGAACTACAAGATGCAGCCTGGTTGAAATTGTCCCAAGCAGTGGAAATAGGAGATAGCAAACTATTTTGGGACACCGTTAATTCTCCTTTTTTAAAGGATGATTCTTTCCCCGAATTGATGTCACATGTCACTTGCGACGCATGGGTTGCCCATTTTATTGGTATCTTTAGCCCACTAACAGCAGAAATGGTGACCATCCAGAATAAAGAACAGTTGTTACATTCTCCTTTATCTCTGGATATTACAGTACAGGAAGTGTTATGGGCCCTGAAGGAAAGCAAGGGTGGAACAACCCCGGGACAAGGTGGGGTCCCAGTAGATGTATTTAAGAACAATGCTGACTGATGGGCGCCAATTTTAACTAGAGCTTTTAATACGCCTGCAGAGATAATGACTCCGCCCACATGGGGTGCGTCTATTATAGTCCCAATTTTAAAGAAGGGCAATAGATCAGACCCTAAAAATGACAGGCCCATTTCATTGCTAGATTCATCGTTGAAAGTGATGAGCAAAGTCCTGCTCAAAAGATTAGAAGAATGGGCCTGGGATTGCTCAATACTTCCACCGGTTCAGTTTGGTTTCAGGAAAGGCCTGGGGACAATAGAGCAATGTGTGAACCTTGATCTACTCATAGGCAAGTACACTTGAGCCAAAGGCGGAAGATTATACCTTTGTTTTGCTGACTTGAGCAGCGCCTTCGATCTAGTAGATCACACTAATCTTTGGACCACTTTGCTCGCTATGGGGGCACCAAGGCCAATTATCTGTTTCCTGGCAAGATTATACGAGAATTTGGCAAGTAAAGTACGCTATGGCCCCCGAGGGGCATGCACCAACAACTTTGCAGTCAAACGTGGCATTCTGCAAGGCTGTTTATTAGCCCCTCTGCTATTTTCTTTGTTTATTAATGGGGTGGACCAGACCTTACAAACAGTGCATGCCGATGCCCCCCAAATGGCTGGGTGCCCCAAACCTGTACTTCTGTATGCAGACAATGCGGTCCTGCTGGCCAGGACTCCAGTGGGGTTGCAACGTTTAATGGATATATTTGGGGAGTTTATTGCTGCCAGGAAATTGATTATTAACAAAAGCAAAACCTATACAATGGTCTGTGGGCCAAGGGTCAAACAACATAGAACTTTTTTTATGGATAATTCGCTGGTGACTTCCGTTGACACCTTTTGCTACGTGGACATTACTTTCTCAGGTAGTGTCTCATGGACTCATGAAATTACCAATGTCAGGAGTAAAATGGACAGAAGTACCCATGGTATTTTCAGCCAAGTTGGGCTCTAGGCCGGTTAAGGAGATGACAGCAATTTATAGGGCAAGGGTTTTATCTATCGCAACATATGGGGCTGGTGTGTGGGGTTACCAAAACAGTAAAGCGCTGCAGACAGAGGAAAATGGCTTCCTCAAATGCCTTCTTAGTCTGCCCACACCTGCTTCCTCTGAGATTACTCACAGAGAAGTAGGGCTTCAGTACCTCACAGATATAGTTGCATATCACCCCTTATTGCTCTGGCACTCCATATGGTCCAAAGAAGAAACTAGTTTTACAAAATCAATTATTTTAGACTGTTTTACCCTGGACAATGCAATGACGATCCCTTGGTTAAGTTATATTAATTCTCTGTACAGTAAATTGTTTAAGATGACAGTCCGGACCAACCCCCTACATGCATTATCACTCAGTAAGTTGTCTATTACAGAGACTTTTATGAACTATAGGAGGGAAGTTTGGCTTGACTGCGAGAGCAGGAAATCAACTGTCAAGTTTTATTTAACACTGACCTTAACAGCAGGTTTTCAAGATTATCTAGATTGTATTCCCAATTTCGTGCACCGTTTTGTTTTAACTAGATTTAGATTGGGGATTGTTGATCATTTAGTTGCATTTCCTAATATGAAAACCTGCCCTTCAGACACGATTCCCTGCCCATGTGACGGACAGAGTAAGCAGAGCACTGTGCACTTTATGTTGTTTTGTGGCTTTTATTCTGGTTTTAGAAGTTACTACCTAAAACCACTTCTGCTTGTGTACGGTAACAGATCGCATCTTGCTGCAGTAAAATACTTGTCTGAGTTAAGTGATACCAGGGTCTGTCTTAATGTGGCACTCTTTATTATAAACGCATTTAATACACGTAAAAGCATTGTTGTACCAACATAGTGTCGATCACATAATGATTTTAAGTAATTGTACTGTTTTTTATCATCTGATATTATTTATGTGTAATGTAATCAGTTTTTATTCATGTATACTTTTATGGTTGCTTTATACATACCGAATAAAGCTTTTTGACTTGACTAGAGTGTTGAATAAATAAAATTGCACCAAAAGAACAAAAATCCAATAAGTAAAATCGGAGTTCTTCGTTTTTGAAGAGTTAGATAAAAATAGCACCAAAAACAACAAGGTGCCACTCACAGGTATCTGGTGACACTGGATAGGGTCAAAGTCACAGGTTCAAGCCGATCGCGATGGACTGTGGTCGGATACAAGGACCCAGTTTACTTTGGTGAAGAGTTTACCTTCTCTGAGTCCATATCCACATGAGGAACCTCAGCTGGAGCTTTGTGATGGTGGGGGCAGTGAGGAGATTGTTGTCGGTGTGAGGAGCGGACCGTTGCTGGAGGTTCATGTTATCAAGAGACATGGCGGTCGATGCTTGGAGTGAAGAGCATGGCGCCGTCAGAACTTCATATTGGTGGGAGACAGCATGATCCTTATTGACGCAAAGAGCCCACTCGCTGTCACAGAGAGCCCTAGTCTTCTGGATTTAACCTGTAGCTTGGTTTTGAAGCAGAAGGATTGCACTAATTTCCCAGCCAATGGTCCAGTACCAGGGGTGCACATCCTTGCGATCAGTATTCACTCCAGCAGATGCTAGCAGCAGGGTTCAAAGAGGTCCAGTTAGTGATGGTCAGCTGAGTAGTTGCTGGGAAGACCTGTGGAAGCTTGCTGTGTCCTTGTAGCTCAAACAGGAGGTCAGTCAAATGACCCTTGGAGTCACTTCTGGGTATCCTGGGTTCAAGGCAAGCAGCTCCCTCTACACCAGGCCTCTTTTGTCCCCATGTATGAATGGATAACACAACATACCACAAGAGAGCCATTCACAGTTATGTGACCCTGGACACTGGCAGAAAGGCACATTTGGTTTAAACAGAAAAATGCCAACGTTCTAAAAGTGCCATTTTCAGAATAGTAACTTAGAATACAACTTTAACATTAAGGAGAATTCTAAATTACAATTCAAATGAGCGGAAGAAGTACTTCTCCTTATATTGCATATCTGCCATTTTTAAGTAATGTAAATAATAAAAAATATTACTATTTACTAAAGTAATGGTACATAATGTGATTACCTCTGAACGATGGAAGACTGTGTCTGCCTTGCAAGGATTCAAGCACATGATCTGCAGATCACTTCAGATGTCAGGGATAAGCATTTACTCACTGAACCTATCATCCTTTACCTTGGAGTATCAGGGCTCAGGGCTGAGTATAAAACGTACCTGCAACCATTTAAAAATCAGTTGAATAGCAAAATTATTGGAAAATATCCTTGGTCGGCAAATTTATTTTTAATATTCAGAGACTGCGAGACTTCACCAGTTGATTCGCCATTACTTAGCGATGAGATGATTTTTGCAAGAGGCATATGCATGTCACATATCATGACGACTTGTGCCCTTTTGCCATTGTCTTTTTCCGACATAGGACTTCTACAATCCATCATTCTCCTGAGCAGAGAGAAGCTGGTCAGCAGAGAAAAGCTACATTCTGAAATACCAGAGCCTGGAAATAAATATTAAGGTTTATTTCTAACAGAGGCTAGTAACTGCATGCTCTGACCGACTGTAAATCAAAGAAATAAGGTAAAAGATAGCACAAACATAAAAACAAAATAGATTGCTCGGGCAAAGTTAAAAGATGGATGGGAAGCATTCAAATAACAGCTATATACTGGAAATGAGAATCCCACTTGCCCATGACGTTTCCAAGGTTTTAAGACTTCACTGAGAGGGATACCATGTTTTTAACTCTAATGTCATTTGGCAGACAGTTTTCAATAAAATGTACTGTTCCCAAGAATGATCTACATTTTAAGGTGGCCATCTTGAAGTAAGGCAGGATCTATGTGTTCTGTGCTGAAGGAGCATAGAGTTCAAGTATGGTACTGGGAAACTGCATTATATAGGCCTCATGAGAGCAGCCATACAAGTTATTTGGACCGTGTGGTAAGGTTACAGTTGATGCGTGGTATCTCGCTAGGAGTCAGTGGGTTGTTTAAATGTTGGTGTTATGTGTTTTGTTCAACTGCCAGCAGTTTTCCTTATTTCTAACCGTTATTTTGTTTTGGGTGTTTTCGTTTTTAACTTTGTGTTCATCTCTTACCATTTATCATTACTTCCACTCAATCTTTCCTCTTTATCCTATTTACCCACTTTATTTATCCCAGTCCCATTGTAGTTAAGGACTTAGTAAAGCTGCAGTCCACGGTCCATACAAATGACAGTCACCTCTCTTGTGAATCCCTAAGCAATCATTGGTGCATGCAAAAAATGCGCTTTTTTGACGACATGAGTATTTTTTAGGGCATCACTTTCATTTTCTTATTTGTTCTGTGGCAGTAAGTTTTTATCCTTAGCTGTTTCTTAATTTCATTACATATACTGACTCCCCATTTAAGAGGGGACGATGAGCCTTCCTGCAAGACATCCGCTCACTAAGTGTGAGGACATTTGTAGTAGACATGGAGGCCCAGATTTACAAATCTATCACTCAATGCAGCACAGCGCTCAAAGTTGCTGGTTGCGTGAGAAGGAGAGAAAAGGACAGAGCCATATCTAGAGATATGGCACTCTCCTCCTCTCTCCCAAGCACTGGAGCACAATCAGGCTGCCGAGCGCCACGCACACACCCTTGCACCATAGTGCAGAGGTGTCCGCATGAGTCTAGCATAGGTTTTGTACTGGAAGGGTATACTTCCAGTACAAAATACTATGCTAAGACTAACTTTAAAACTTTTCCCATGTTGGATGTGTGCTGTACAGTGCTGAGAAAGTTATCAATGATGACAAAAACATGGGCAAGCTGGTGAGAACCTACCAGTAGCTCCTCTGGTGGTGCGCATGTGAGATACTTTCTCTTTTCTCTACACATTTTTCAAGCACACATACACTTAAACAGAGGGGGTATGTTATGTTCTGAGTGAATTGACTGACCACTTTTCTTTCTTTTCTTTTTCCTTTTCTATAACTGTTTTAAAACCAGTGGGCACAGAGGACTTGGCCGTATTGTGCTATTGAATAGCTGGCCGTGGGTATAGATAAGAATATCTTCCTCACTCTAATCCTATAGACAATAAATAATTGAGAAAGTGCCTGTTAATGCCAGATCTTTGATGTATGAATAGATGTTGATTGGAGGGTGATCTGGCACGATTTTACCCTCTATAGCTCCTTATTGAAAGCATCTTAACTTTGTTCTGCCTAATAGTTTTCTAGCTTCTTAAGGTCTTGCCTAAAGCATTCCTTTTATGGATCTCTAGCAAATGATAGCTACCAATCATCAATTTGCAAAGTATGATAGCTGTGTGCCAGTAGAAAATGAAAGCAAAATGCATTACAATGTAGATGGTGTAGGTGGTATTTAATTGGCTGTCTTGTGTTTAACTTGATGCTTTTTGGTAATATTTTAAAAAATCTAGCACTTTTGTGTTATAAATGGAGAATATATCCTTCTGGTTAATATGGCATGGGCTTGTTGCATATTATATGGTGCCCTTTTCGATAGAACCAAGAGTCTTGCCATCATTAATGATACTCAATGTCCATATTACCCTTCCATGAAGATAATATTAACATAGGGACTACAAATGAACTAAAACACTGCGTGCAAAATTGGTTGAAAAATGTGCACCAACGTTTTGCAAAATATTTAATTTTGCAACATGATCTATATGATGGTAGGACATATCACAAATCTCCAGTCACAGGGGATTGCAAAATGACCGGCCTAATGAATATCAGGTGGGCCAGTCGGTATTTGTGACCTACTGAGATTGGTTACAACAAAGCGATTGTGGCAAACAAAGACCAGAAGACCAACATTCCTGTGGTTGCATTGCCAAATGGTATTTTTTCAAATCAGCCTGTGTACCTTAAAAGAACAGGTAGTGCTTAAAAACAATCCTGTTTCAGAACACATACCTAGACACGATTCAAAAAGCAGGTGGTGTGCCAAGAGCACATTTATTCGAACCAGTTATCACCACTGTTAGACCTGATATCCTTGGCGTGGTGTTACCCCAATCTTTTCTGTCTTCACACCATAACTTTGCTGAACTCGTCTTTGTTGGCATCATGACTCTGTGCACTTTACCCCTGCTATCCAGGGCTTACATGCTGGTGCCCTCTCTGTAAAACATGGTAAATTTGGCCTACACTCAATTGGCACACTTAAATTACTTTAAAATCCCTAGTAAATGGTAGTGATTGTACCCAGGGCCTGTAACTTAAATGCTACTAGTGACTGCAGCAGTCATTGTGCCACCAACTAAAGGGGATTTTTAAAACATATCTCAGGCCTGCCACTGCAGCTTGTAGTGCAGTTTTAAACTGCTTCCACCAAATAAAATAAACCTTTCACCAGGCCTCAACTTGCATTTTTAATACTTATGAGTCACCGCTAATAGAGGCCCTAAAAGCTCCTAGGGCAGGATGCATGGGATTCAAAAAGTAGGACATGAATGTTTAATTTTTACATATCCTGACAGTGAAAAACTCCTAAAGTCGTTTTTCAATGTTGCACAGCCTATCTCTCCCATAGGCTAACAAAAGGTTACCTTATTATATTTATTAAGTGAGAACTTCAGGTTGGAATCAGATAGAGAAATGATGTTTACATTCAAATGAATTGTAATTTAAAATCCTCTTTAATGGTAAAGTCAGATTTGAGATTATAATTTAGAAAATGCCACTTTTAGAAAGTTGACATTTTCCTGCCCATAGGTTCTGAGGCCTTTCTAGGAGTTTCCAGCTGCCTGGGCTTGTTAATGGTTCCCCCATCAAGAATGTGCATTGGGCCCATACAGTGAACATTGGGACCCAGATGTAGCCAGGAAAGTGTCTTCCTGACAGGATGGCTAGGGAGGAGCTGTACTCTATTTGAAAAAAGCGCCCCCCTAAAAAACTAAACTCATTTGGTCTGGGAGTGAGGGGGAAATAAACCAAAAATAATGAACAACCTCCCACGTGACCTTGAATACTTTAGTACTTGCTAGTATATAGCATAGCAACGGGTCATTAACTCATGATTTCTCCACACAAGGATTTAAGTTTCATAACAAAACTTCTTTTTATTATATTTCATTATTCACTTATTTAAAAGCAATCACATAGCAATCTTAATTCATATTGTCACATTATTTTTAAACATTGTTGTTTCTTTACAATATATTAACAAATTTCAATAATACATTTTCTTATAATGATCACAATCTGTGCAGAAAACTCATAATCTGTACACAAATTCTTTAGATCTTTCCTCTCAGGAAACTAACATCAATTTTACTAACCATAAACGTATACCCCACACTGATACCTCATTCACATCGTCAACACTCATATCACTGACACATACTACACACATTCACACTCCCCAGTGCAGCATCGCATACACAGATGAAAAAAACTCGGGTGGAAACATCAACCCTCAGATGCTATGCTGATGGCTGGGGCATCATACTCTCAGGTCGACGTACGTTTCAATGGACATGACACATTGTCTCCATCTTCATCAGGACCTATTGGTTTTGAATGTACACAAAGATCAAAACATCCTGCAGAAACCTATTGTGGTTTACCGTAGGAATGCCAATCTAAAGGACAAACTGGTCCATACGAGAAGTAGAGCAAATATGATTTCGACTCAAAAAACCATCACAGGTCTCCCAGCTGTAATTGGTAACCACAGATGTGGTACCTGTGTGGCATGCGACTCAGCAATGGTCACCAACCAGTGGAAGTACAAAGGCAAGGGAGGAGCACTCAAGGATTTCACCAACTGTAAGAGCAAGAACATAGTATATCTTATTCTTTGCCCTTGCCATCTAGGATATGTAGGTGAAACAGGCCGGGAGTTCAGAGTACGCTACTCTGAACACAAATCGGCCATCAGAACTAGGAAGATAACATCACCTATGGTTCAACATTGTATAGAATCCAATCATAAAGAAAGTGATTTGAGATGGCTTATACTTGAGAAAGTGAGAGTCTATCCTGGACCAGATACTACACAGGTACGGAAACGCAGAGAGGAGCTGTACCCTGCTCTAATTACATTTCAAAGGACCTGGCCCACAGCACACACAAAGGAATCTGACACCAGGCATCCTCTTGTCTTTGTCACCCTAGATAGTTTAGAGCCAGGACCAGGGGAAGTAGAAGAACTGGCCAGAATCAGTTTTTGGGTGGGCCACGGAATCCTCCACACAAAGGCTGGCACCAGATATAAAAATAGGGCATTCAGAACGACTCATCAGAATACTCCTGGACCTGTGGAATGTTCAGAAGAAGGACTGTCCTGCTGCTTAAAGGACTGCGGGTCTCATTTATGAGGCCCCTCTTGCGCCATCGGAACGTCACTTTTTGTGACTTTCTGTGGCGCAGGAGCCTGCTCCATATTTAAGAGGCAGCACTATGCCACTTTTTTGGGCTTAATGCTGCCTCGTAAATATTGTCCCCTTTAATGCAGTTTTCTGCATTAAAGGGATGTGCAACGGGTGTTGCTGGGGGCGTTCCCAGCAACATCCATGGCATTTTGACACTGCCCCAGATTTACGAGAAAGCATAAATCTGAGGCAGCGCCAAAAACGTACGCCTCCCCTGGGGAGACGAAAGGGAGGCACAACGAGGAGAAATAACTTTATTTCTCATTGTTTTTCCTTTTTCTATGTGTGCTGCATTCTGCAGTACACATAGAAAAAGGAAAAGCCTCTTGTTTTTGTTTTTGTGCAGGAAGGTTTCCCTTCCTGAACAAAAACAATCATCCCCTCAACGCAGGCATCCTTGCACCATGGTGCAAAGGTGCCTGCATTGGCACAAAGCAGCCTATTGTGCGCCGACGCAGGAGAAAAGGACAGGAATGCGCCGTATCTCATAGATACAGAGCATTCCTGCCCTTTTCTTTTGCCGTAGGGCAGCACAGCGGGAAGACCTGCTGCGCTGCCCTACAGCAAAAACACATAAATGAGGCCCTGTCTTGCTTTTTGAAGAAGGAATTCTGGACCTGCTTGCCTTGATCAGAGGCTACCCAGAGTAACTCAAAGGGTCAGTTGGCAGGCCTCCTATTTGAGCTACAGGGTCACAAAAAAGTTTCCAGAGACCTACCCTGCAGCTGTCCAGCATCAACTGGACCTTCCTGAACCCTGCTGCTGGCCTCTGCTGGAGTGAGCCTTGATCCACAAGAGGCATCCCCCAGGTCCTTGACCCTTGGCTGGAGTCAGAGTGTACTCCTCCCGATGCAACTGAAGATTTAACCAGAACTAATACAGCACAATCCAACTCGATGCAGGAGCTCGCATTGCAGCGCCTCGCAGCTCCTGATCGGCGGCTTCATCGAACAACACCACCACTCTCAAGTAACAACCCAATTTCTTACAACCACTTCTGACATGCCTATAATTGATCAATCTTTTGTGACTACAATTAAAGTCACAAACAATTGATATATACTACTGCAAATCACAAGGAGAAGGGAATGCTACACTCACCCCTTCCTAATTGTGATTCGATTTGGGTCAGTAAACCCATTTTGCAAGTCAGAAATACTTTTCCGCCTAGAAAAATGATTTATACATACCAAAACCCCATTTGCAGTCACAAATCATGTGATTTTCGTATTACAGGGTTTACACTCACACAATGGCTTTGTACATCAGGCTTTCATCTGAATTCCTCTGCAGATGAAACTCAAATTCACTTTGTATTAATTTAACAAGGAGCAGAATATGTGAATCCTAGATGATTGACTCTGAAGGGTGCACACCTGAATGAGGGAAAGCAACTTTGAAATTAGGAAGAAAAGCAGTAACAAACGTTGAGCGTGCACAATTGAGGCTGAAATCACCATATGCCTAAGTTGAAGCACTCTTGTTCTTTCCCTAACCTCACTTATTTGATTATCCCAAACATAGGTGCATACCTTGTTAGTCACTAGTGACTACAAAATTTGACATGTGGGCTGGTCTGCAAAATTCAGAAACCTGCTTATTTGGACTCTGAAAACTATTTAACTTTCAGCCAATTCCTCTACAATGGTATGTGTGAAATCTATTAATGTTCAGTGTCGCAATGTTAAGGAAGTATAGATAGCTTTGAGAGTAAATGAGTTAGTGATGTTATTTGTGGTGAGGTTTATATATTGTTTATGAATAGATTGTGGTGTGGTCAGAAGAGTACCTACATGGATCTCTACTCCTATGCATTAAGATTATTTTGAAAAATACTCAAAGAAATGTACTCATTACCTGAGCGTGTATGGTCCGGAAAGAAGAAAAAATATCCTAAATATTCTAAAGGGCAGAACCTTTTTCATAAAAACATCACAATATCCACATACTGGAAGGGGTTAGTTACAGATTTGGAAACAGACACTGAGCGAAATACAGAGCAACAGGACTCAGGGGAGTTATCTCTTGTGCGTTTTATGAGAGCAAGAGTGCATGTATGACCTGCTAGGCATAATTCAAAATCCAACTCAAGCATTAATCCTTTACAGGTTGATTATTTAAGTGCAATGAAGTGATCAATAGTAACACCTGTTATTTACAATGCAACAAAATGGTAAGCTAGGAAGTGCCATAAGAAGAGAATCATTATCTACAGCCTAGAAGAATCTAAAGATTGCTTGGCAGTTTTGCACTGAACAAGTATTCTCACTCACTTGTAATCCTGAATGCAAACAGCAGTAAAGATGTAATCTAGAGGCTTAACTATGAATCACAGAACTATGAGACCTCAGAACACTTCGTATGTCTTACTTTGTCATTTTGTGCTATCCTTGGCAAATACATTTTTCTCATCTGCATCAATTGTCTTCTACTCACGTTGGTAAACTTAGAATTTGGATAAATGTGGCAACGTGTTTGGAACAAACGTGGGTATTCACATTATTTTAGCTATGATGTGAGACACAGGAATAACTGTGAGAAAACTATACGGGAGAAGAACTGTATGGTTTGCAAAGCCAAGCACCGAGCAAGCCTGAGCATGTTCTGCTTTCCACTTTGCTCACGAGTAGCACTAATGACTCTTCTATGATCAGAAGCACACCTGTGCTGAGCAGTCATCAAAACCTCTGTGGGGTTATCAATGATATAGGCTATTTCCCAGGCTACAAAGCTGTCTAACAAGAAATATATGGTCAAAACTACCCAAGCACAACTAAGTGGCCCGGGATTCCTTGTTTACTGCCAAACTGTGAACCAGCCTGTAATGCCCTCATCAGTCACCCTGCACAAATTCATAGTATGCTGCTCTCTGCTGATGGCAGACACCACAGGTGATGACACCCCTAATAGTGCCACCAGTGGCAACAAATGTAATTTCTCATCCACTTCACTTTGAAGGATGAACAGAGTGGGACAGTGTTAAGGGACTCAATGTAGTTGCCCAATTACTAAGTAATTAGCAGTCTTGGGACCATCTTATAAACTCTCCTCTACAAAAGGTATCTTCCCTGACACCCTAAAAAACAGATCAAATCACACCCTTGCTAATAAAACCAGAGGCAAATCCCAAACAACTTTGGCCAGTCTCTAACCTATCCTGTGAGGGTGAAGTAATGAAAAATGTATTCCCTACAAACTTACTTCAGTCATTGTCAAAAACAATTTACTTACTGGCTGTGAATCAGGAGTTCACAAAGGTTTCAGCATCAAACAGTGGTAATCAAAATTTGATGATATCAAGTCCATGCTGAACAAAGTTGGGCCTGCCTCCTTGCCCTTCTTGATTATCAGTGACCCTTGATACAACTGACCATAAAAGGCATACTTACATCCTAGAAACCGATTTGTGATATAAAGGGAGGTTCTTAGCTTGTTCATTTCTTTTCTATATCACTGCAAACATCTAGGTAAGCAGAGCAGCACTTCTTTGGACCTAACCCTATTCTCATGCAGAGTATCTCAAAGATCCATCCTAGCATCAATGCAGTTCAAATGCTTGTGGGACCAGGCAGATGCTGCAAGCCAGAAACAGGCAAATGACACCCAAATCTACCTAAACATTTCGACATTGCAAGTCATATGCACAATGAAATATCTCTGAAGCCACATTACAATTGGAAATCTTGAAACTTTCTATGACTAAATCCAGAAAAAAACAAAAAGTATCCCTATTCACCAGCAATAAGATTCCACATTAGATAAAGAATACTTGCCTGAACTGCACATTGATGGCTCTACACCACTCCTAGACCTTTTAGTTAACCATGTCCTTACACAGTGAGTGGCACTTGCTTATTAAAAAACAATAAATATGATTACTTTACTCAATTTACTTCTGCCCAGCATTAATTTTCGCTTGCATTAACATGAGAATCTTACCCTGTTGAGAACCCAAAATGCCAATGTAGACCTCCTCATAGTCAGATTAGGCAGACTAGCATCAAGCACAACATATCTGTACACTTAATTCCCACTCCTAGAGAACTTTATTGTCTTTCCCCCAGAGGCAAGGGTCAAATTCAAGAGAGCATGATTCACATTCAAAGATATTTGTCTGTAACAACATGAATACCTTTGATCCTCCTTGAAAATGCCCAGATAAAAAAGCTTGGGAGTAAAAATGCTCTTAGGCTTAAGGCAAACAAATTAAAACATCACATGGCTTCAATTAATTTGTTCAACAGAGTTGCTTCCTCCATGTGGCATTGTTTGCTCGAAGAGCTGATATTTCTTCCGCACTTCGGATCTATAAAAATCTGAAAGACCATATATTTAAACTATCATCTGGACATGTAACTCAGCTTTACTTACCTCAACTCATCCTTTTCCTCTTCCCTTTACCTCTGTCCATTCTTCAATTCCTCTCCCCCATCTTTCTGACTTACTTAATCACCTTTCCGTCCAGTTCTTTACTTTCTTCACATCCTCACTCCTGCGCCCTTCCTTTCTGTGCACTCAACCCTGTACAATTCACCAATTCTTACACCCATCTCTTTATCCCTAATCTAACTTGCAGTGAACCCCACTTCCCTGTCCTTTGCCCATCTACTCCCTTATTGTTGTTTTGCTGGGTCAATAGCCTTTTGTCTTATCTTCTTGATGTATTATTTAAATAACTGTTCTGCTTGGTTAGTAAACATGTTGACACCTCCTAGATAGAGTTGTGTTTTAAATTATTGTAAGATGAATGAGCCCTGTTTCATCCAGAGGGCATTTTATATGTGTTAATAGCTGGTTTCATTGGTGATGCTGATGAATGTGTCTTGGCACATAGATGTGGCCTGCTGCTTCACCTTAGACTCCAAATTGAAGGACTGCAGAATGGTGGAGAAGGCATAATAAAAAACCTTCCCAGTCATTTGTAGGGAATAAACTGAATTACAGGAGAAAACCTTCAAAACTAACAGGCAGGTAAGTAACACACAGCAGGTAAAAAAACAGATAAGAATTCATGACAGAAAAGTCCCTGGAGCGAGCAACAACTGGAAACAATGTTGCAAGTATAGGAACTTGAACATAAGAAGTAATTGAACTCCATTATACTTTAGGAAGAATAGCAGAAAAAACACTTTATAAAAATATCTTTCTGCAAAGTAAAATCAGACATGGAACTAATTCTCCATAAAGAAAAATCTGCAATGCTCTTTCCAATAAGGCCCTGAAAAACTACCTAAAATGCTTCAGCACATCAACTACATCGCTCTGATGAGGAAAATAGTCCACAAGACACAAATGAAATCACCTGGAAGGAAGCATCAAGTTCTATGTGTTCGAGCAAGGTCTGACACATCCTGACAAACTTGTCACATGGCAGTAACCAAACACAATACCAAGAAAGGATGGATGGCTGACCTCAATGGACATGGCAAGAGAATGCAGGATAGGCAGGCAGTCCTTCTCCCAGTAGCGAGTGTTTGTAGAAGGGCATGATAAATGAAGTATTCCCATTCCATTTATCAACAGTTAGAAGGTTGAATTCTTATACCTCTAGCATCAAACTCAGACTCCCAAAAGGTGACTCCCATTTTCAGTCCTAGTTGCCATTAATGTGTTTTCACTTCATATTTGCAGCAATTGTGTAGGCCAGATTCTGGAGTCAAGCATTAAGCGAGGGGTTTGTACCTTGTTTTTAGTGAGTTAGAGTGCACATTGAACAATATAAGTATGTCCCTTTTGCCAACTTCAAAACGCTCAACCAGAAAGTATTGTGAGGTGGCTGGGGTTTTTGGTATTCCTCATTGCCATCCTTTATTTAGGATTTCAGAGCTTCTGAGAAGCACAATCAGTGGTATGGCATGCAGTAGGCGGCACCACTACACATGATATCTATACCCATCAGAATACTGTCTGCATGCCTTGAAAAAGTAAAAGTGGGGTATCATCTTGGAATACAGCCTTTCTGTTTTTGAGGAAAGCGGTCCTTTGTGGACTTCAGTAGGATATGTACAGTGTAGCATTGAATGATTACAAGTACATTATATTATGCATGTACCTGCTTTGACAATTGGAAGTCTAATTTTTCTCAGTGGGTTAGTGGAGGTGGTTTCAGGGGTGGAAAATCCCCCAGATCTGAGAAAAAGCTCTGGCTACTAAGGGTAGAAAGAGGTCTGTGTAAAGATAGGTTCCAGACTGAAGGGTAGTGTGCGTTAGTTGGCTGGTTGCATAGCTTATAAAATAGCAGTTGGAATCTGGAATGTGTGTGAATAAAACACTATGTATTCCAGTATTTCTGAAGACTATGATGCCAGGATTTCTGAAGGAAAACACAGAGAAAACAAAAAATATCAGGAGGCACCTCAGGGAGATTCTGTTATTTGAGCTTAGTGTATCATTAAGTTCCTCTAGACCTCCTTTATAAAGTCTCCTGTGGGGTTGATGGAGCAAGGACTCGTAAATGAGACTTGATCAGAAGCAATCCTCTCGTTTAACTCAATAACGGATTATTAACAACGTGTTTTGTGATTAATAATACGCATTTCCTTTACACGCGGGAGAAAATGAAGCTTGCCTATGTGTTTACTAACTGCAATAACATGAACGTAGGACTAAGAAGCATTCTAACACAGGATCTTTACTGCGCATGCGTCTACTGCATCTACGTAGTATGACGTACTAACGCTTGGAGGGAAAATCTGGCGCCTGTGCAAAGAACCATAAAATGACCGCTTGAAAGCTCACATGCATGGCATCTGCTTGCTGAAATTAGAAAATAAGTTTTATACTAATGCAAATGCAGAAAGGGAAAAAATAAATGGTATGGGCTAGAGTAGAGGTTGGTGGTATACAGTGAAATCATTTATTTTTGAGAATAACATTTTTTCCTTTTGACTTTATTATTAGTGCGTATTTGGGCCTGTCAAATCTGTCTGAGTCGAGCAGACTGCGCAACGCATGCGCCCTGGCGAGAAAGTACGAAAGATGACTAAGGACTTGTCACGCGTCCAAGGCCAGCGAAGATGTGCCCTGAGAACATGAGGGTGAAGAGTTCATATGAAGGAACTTTATTCAAGAGATCGCAACATTTTTATTAATAAAGTTTGAAGATGTATGGGAAAGGAAGCGGGGGAATATAGTTTGAGGGGAGGAGTTTTGAAACAATGGTTTAAAGAAATAAGAGAAATGTAAGCATGGTGTGATGATCATCCCCCCTCGCCTGTCCAATCAGAGTTAGTTGCCTGTAAAATTGAAACATTAATGGGTAGTACATTGACCACAGAAAGGTATAATTGAGGTAGTCTAGTTAGTTAAAGAGCAGCTTTTTCAAGAGAAGAGAGCATTGACATGGGAGAAGAAGCAGAGTTCGGGATGCTGTCGATGCTGGGGGTGGTGCTGATGCTCTGAGATGCTGATGAAGAAATCGAATGCAGAACCATCTATTTAATTTAATTGGGTTAGAAAGAAGATCGCGGAAGAACCACGAGGAGGAAGAGAGTGTCAGAGAGGGTTGCGACGTAGTCGTAGGTATTTAGAGAGGTGAACTATCCTGTCCTGATTCCTGTCCTGAAGTCTTTGTCTCCTGATCTATCCCGGGGGACCCTTACCAGCCCTTTGGCCAGGGGGTTGGTCTTCACACCATCCTTGGTAAATATGAATTCATCGTATTGATAGATGTTCCTCTCTCTCTGTCCTCTTCTTTCTGAGCATCATTGTTGTATTGATCCGAATTATTATATCTATTGAATTTTTGATCGAATTGGCACTCTTGCGAATGAGGGTGTTTGTACTGAAATATTTGAGATGGTTCACAAACAACTAATTTAGATAAAGATTTTAAAACTTCTCGAGTCTGTGATTATTTCATTTTATTAGAGAAATGTTTAATAAAGCTATGTTAATTATCACCATCAACTAGTTCCACCTAATGGTCCATTGACCAGAGGAAAGAACTATTTGATCAGTGAAAGGTTTAGTTGGAGTAGAAATAACTAGATCTTAAGGTATGAGAATAAAAAAAAACTAAAAAGTTCCAGCGGTCTACTTGGTGTTTAGTGGAAGCGAGTTGTATGGGCCCAGGTGAGTATATGGTAGTGGAGTATCTGTTGCTAGTACGCCGCTGGATCAGTTTTCTGGTAGCAGAGAATTGTTATTAGTGACTAGTTTGGTGATAAGTATAGATTATTAATTATTTGGTTTATGTTTAACAAAAAGAGTTAGCGTCTTGTTTTATGTCGTTTGGAAAATTCCCGGGGAAATGAATAGCGGGTGGCGATAGAAACCACACTGCAGTGAGGTTACTTGTCTGTTGGAATAACACTGAGAAGCTAGGTAGGGCTGGCAGTGTTAAAGTAGGGACTATTTTCTGTGTGAAAGTAAGAGTGGTTGATAGCAAAGATTGACAGCAAAAGGAGTTCGCTGGTGAAACATCGGTCTCAAATTTTCCCTAACGGGTGATACCGGAGGAGTAACAGGTTCTCTGGAGCTTATATGAAGAGTAAGTGGAAGGTTTTACTCGCAGTGAAAAGAAATAAACTATCCTTTTGATTTAGTGGAACAGACAGAGTAGCAAATGTTTTTACGTCGTTATTAACAAAGAAGTTTAAAGAGAATTTCGAGAAATAAAGTTTCACATTACCTTGTAAAGGGAGGGTCAGTTGCCGGAGTGGTACTGACGTCACAGAGAGCCGCGCTGGGATCGGTAGAAGCAGCAGGTGTGTGACAGTAGGAGCTTTGTAAAGGAGGGGTAAGAAGCCGCCAGAGTGGTACTGACGTCACAGAGAGCCACGCTGGGATTGGTAGAAACAGCGGGCGTGTGACAGGAGCAGCCTTGTAAAGGAGGGGTCAGTAGTAAGGAGCAGACCTGATGTCAGGAAAAGGCCGCGCTGGCATTGGTCAAAGTACGAGTGTGAGCCTGATTTGATTGGATACCTAGTTAGAAGCCGCGCTAGGATTGGTGAAGAGAAGATTGTATGCAGGATTTTGATTTGACTGTAAGTGCAAGACGTACAGGTAGAAGATTTCAAGGGTTTGCGGAATACAATTTCCTACGCCGTTCTTCAAGAATGTATGGGGAGAAAAGAAAGATGTCAATCTTTAAGAAAATAAAGAATTTCTTTGTAAAGGATAAGCCTGTGTTGACTAGAGAGGGAATTCCTATTCCGCCACCGAAGACACCAGCATCTTTTATGATGATGGAAAGAGGATATCATACTTGCGTGTGGTTGGAAAATTGGGTAGAATATACGAAGGATGATGGTGTGTTAGCGTTTCCTAAGGATCGAACGTTTAATGGGAGGATTCTTCAGAATTTGAGATTGAAAATGAATGATTTGAATACCTTTAACATTCCAAATCATTCATTTTCAATCTCACTTCCTTTCTCAGACTATTTTCCCTAAGACACCTGAACAGGTCTCCTCTTCCCCACCTGATTTTTCGATCCCGTCTAAAGCAGCGACTATATACAAACTTTTATCCCGCTCTATGGCTGTTAGAACAAAATCTAAATTGGAACTTCTATGGGAGAAAGATTTGGCCCAAGATTTCTCCTTTCAAACTTGGGACTCTATTTGGTCAAAAATACATATGTCTTCTCGCTCGGCCAGCACTACACAAACTCTATATTTCTTCTATAACAGACTTTTTTCACTCCCTCTGATATGTACAAATTTAATCTGTTAGACTCCAAGAAATGCTGGTCCTGCCCGTGTGAGAATAGTGATTTTATCCATATGTTTTTCCAATGCCCTTTAGTTAAATCCTTTTGGTCCCGTATCTGGTTAAAGCTCAATGAAATTCTATCTACAAATTTTTCTTTTGAAATTGTTCATGTATTTTTGGGCAGTTTCTCGCCCCTATGGGATGTGCAGAGCAATGTTGGTAAATTTATAGACTTGTACTTAGCTATTTCTTTTCAGATCATTACCACCAACTGGAAAGATACCTCACAAATTTCATATCAGGCCTGGTGGAACCTGCTATGTCATCACCACAGGTTGGATCGTGCTTTTGCAAATTCAGTACCTCTGTTAATCAAAAAGATTTGTTGTGGTCACCATTAACCTCTTTCCTCTCTAGAATTAGTTCCTGATTGTATTCAGTTTTAAAGTACCACTGTTGTTATTATCACCTTAAACAGAGTTAGTTGTTCTTTAGAATTTTCTCTAATTACTGTTTATATTTTGTATTTTCCTATATCTTACTTTTCCCCCTTCTTTCCTTCTTCTCCTTTCTCCCCCCTCTTTCTTTTTCAAAATGTGAAAAATGCATTTTTCTTCCAAGTATACATATTCCCTTTCGAGGGTTAAGGATTTTATTTTGTCATTTGCACTTTTAATGCTAATTTTTCCTTTTCTTTATCCACAATATGACCTTGTAATGATGTTTTACTTTGTTTTATTATCTAAATAAAGCATTCTAAACAGAAAATGAATGATTTGGAACCTAGACCTAGGTTAACTCAATATGAGGCTTTGGAAGAATGGGAGACTGAGTCATATGAACGAGAGAAATGCAGAGGTGGAAGGTATAGAGGATTCTTTACGAGACATTTGCATGAATCACGTGAAGGGCAGATGAAACAGTGGAGGAGAGCTATGGTATCAGAAGGGTTATATCCAGTATTGATGGCTGAGGAACAGTTTGGAGGGAAGTGTAAGGAGAAAACGAAACACATGAATTCAACAGGATATGGTGAATCAGATGATGAGTTGTTAGAGGATATTTTAATTAAAAATCCACCACCGTATCAGGAAGCAGCTAGTAAGGTTACTCCAAGTGCACCAGTAATGGGAATGCCATTAACCCCACAAATTTTACATGAAACGTCATATAACAGAGTGTTGCAAGATAATGAAAGAGAAGCTTTGAATAAAACTAGAGAAGAACTAGTTCAAAAGATAAGTCAATTGAATTTAAATACTGAAGCTTTGACAGTACCAGTAACCATTGGTCTGGTAATCCCATTGTATGGAGATAATAAGATTTGCCAGAAACCACAACTTGTGACAGTTACATTAAATAGTCCTAGAAAAGAGATAGTAATCACAGATGATCAGGTTAGCGAAAGTGAGTCAGTTATTTCATTAATGGATCTCCCTATTGTGGAACCTTTGACGGAAACTTCAAAGAGAGTTACGCCTATGAATTTGAGAGAAAGAAGACCTTTGGTTCCGGCTGGAACTGCAGGCGCAGCAGTAGTCACCTCTGAAGAAATAGAAAGGTGGGCTCAGGAAAGAGATAATCAGAACCCAACACCAAAGATTTTAGATATCAGCAGATTGAAAGTGGAATTGGAAGAGATGATGACAGGGTGTGTGGGTACAGAAAGATTAAACGGTTACAATGATGAAGAATTATTGTTTCTATGCAAGAGTATAACTAGGAGAGCAAGAGTATTTCATGAGAGACTGACTGAAGTTGCTTCAGAGATTGGAATAGACATAGGGAAATCAAAGTTGTTACAGAAACCCTATCGAGTGGATTTTACTGATTAAGATTTAGAAAGTGTAAATGCTTCTGGAAAGAGACTACAGATAAAGGAATTAATGAACATTTTGCAGAAATGGGGAGACATTGATAAATGGAGAATTAGATGGATAAGAAAGAAAGAGGAAGTACAAGATAGAGAAGCAGCAGCTGCATTTCCAGTAAGAGAATCAGGTAGAGTGGAAAAATTGTGTCCTGGAGGTGGATATGTTCATGTTCCTTGGAGTAGACAAGATATTTTATCATTTACAAATGATTTTCCAAAACTGAGAGAAAAACCAGTTGAGTGGTACAAACAGGTAGAAAGGTTTGTGAAGGTTTCAAAGGTGTTATTCAAAGACTTGGATGGTCTATTTGATATAGTGGTACCTGCTGATTTATGGACAGAATGTAAGATCACAATTTATTGGCCTAATGAGGAGTATTCTAGAGATGCAAAAACAGGAGCACCTTCGGAGGAGGTGATGAAAAAGTATCACCAAGTGATTACATATTTGAAAGGGAAAATCCCTCCTAAAGAAACAAATTGAGTAAAAATAGATAGAACAACACAGGAACCAAATGAATCTGTACATACGTATTATGAACGGTTATTGCAGGTGTTTAAGCAGTATAGTGGTTTTGAGAATATCGGTGACAAAGATATGGGACATTTTGTGTATCGGTTTGTATATGGCTTGAAACCAGAAATCAGTCAGATGATACAGCAGCACATGTTGTGTTGGCAAAGCAAGACAGTGGATGAGATTCTAAAGTACGCGAAATATTGCGGAGATTACATTGAGGCCAGGCGTAGGAAGCTAAAAGAGAAAATTATGTGGGCACAAGTTAAATTGGCAGAGCAGCAGGAAGAGAAAGCAAATGATCAAAATAATAATCAAGTGAAAGAACAGAGTCAGAATAATCAAGGAGCGAATGGTAATACATATAAGGGACGAATGGACAGAGAAGAAGCGAAAAAGAAGTTTCCTTGTCATGCGTGCGGAAAGCTTGGACATTGGAAGAACGAGTGTAAGAGTACTCAGAATAATAAGAATAATAATGGGCCAAATCAAAATGTAATCCCACAGATGCAGAATGAAGTACTTATGAATCAGCAGCAGCAGGTAGTTACTCCACAATATCAGGTGCCACCAGCTCCTATGCCAAATTTTGTGAACCATCAAAGTTTCAGTGCGAACACCGGATTTCAAGGAGAAAGCGGTAAGAATAATAGAACAATTGCACAATATTTTTTACAGAATGATGAAAAACATTCGGATGCTGCACAATGACGGTGCCTGAGGGGGGAGGAAGAGGAGTGCGTGCTTGGCGCATCCTTGCCTGTAGATCAGTCAGGTCCATTTGTTGATGGGAGAGTAGAAGGTAAAGACATTACTTTCCTATTGGATTCTGGTGCTACCAGGTCTACTGTGTGAACAGCAGACATCCCAAACCTACCCCTCTCAGGAGAAACTATCCAAGTTGTAGGCGTATCTAACCAACAGATTAGAACCCCAATCACAAAACCAATGGAGGTGCACATTGGGAACTTCAAAGAACTGCATCGATTTGTAGTTTGCGATTCCAGTCCAGTAAATCTGTTGGGAAGAGATCTTTTGTGCAAGATGAATTGCACGATCTATTGTACACCGGATGGTGTTGCTTTCCAAACCCCTGATGAGGACGTTGTTTATAAGATGATGCTGGCCAAACAGGGAACACAAGTAAATGAAATGTTTTCATTAATAACCAAGAATGAATTGCCAGAAGAATTAAGAACAACAGTCAATCCAGAAGTGTGGGATTTTACAGGAAAATACATTGGGCTAATGACAAATATAGACCCAGTTAAAGTGACAGTGAAAGAAGGTGCAGTGTATCCAAATACCCGACAGTACAAGATGAGTCCAGAAGTAAAAGCAGGAATTATTCCAGAAATTGAACGAATGGTTAAACAAGATATTTTAAAAGAAGTAATGGGTAGTCCCTGTAATTCGCCAATAATGGGACTGAAAAAGCCTAGCGGAAAGTACAGAATAGTGCAAGGCCTATGGAAAATAAATAAAATTGTAATTCCCTGTTGTCCAATTGTGCCAAATCCAGCAGTGATCCTTTATCAGATACCATGGAATGCAGGATGGTTCACAGTAATTGATTTATGCCAAGAGTTCTTTTCTATTCCTTTGCACCCAGACAGCCAGTATCTATTTACATTTAAGTTTGAAGATCGTATTTACGCATGGTGTTGTGTTCCTCAAGGGTACACAGAGAGTCCTTCAATCTTTAATCAGATTTTGAAAAGTGGCTAGAATCGTTGATCATGCCTGGAAATTCTGTTCTGGTTCAGTACATTGATGACCTATTGGTGGCATCAAAAACACGAGAAGATTGTGTCACAGATACAATTGCATTACTGAACCATTTAGCCGAAGGAGGACACAAGGTGTCTCCAGAAAAGTTACAGTTCTGTCAACAAGAAGTTAGATATTTAGGGCATAAAATAGAAAGAGGAGTTAGAAAAGTGTCACCGGAAAGAATAAAAATAATCAAAGAAATGCAATTGCCACAGACTCAGAGAGAAATGAGAATGTTTCTGGGAGTGGTTGGATACTGTAGGCAATGGATTAATGGTTTTTCTATGTTAGCGAAACCATTAATACAGATGATCCGGAAACGAGCAAAAGATCCGATTTATTGGAATGATGACTGCCTAGAGGCATTTGTGAGACTAAGAAATTGTTTGTGTGAGGCTCCTGCTTTGGGCATGCCTGATTATTTAAAAGACTTTGCTTTGTTCTGTTGTGAAAGAGAAAATTGTGCACTTTCAGTCTTAACACAGAGACATGAATTGAGTCGACGTCCAGTGGCATATTTTTCAGCCACATTGGACCCAGTGGCTTCAGCATTGCCTGGCTGCTTAAAGGCAGTAGCTGCTACTTGTATGAGTCTGGAGCAAAGTGAGTCGATAGTGATGGGACATCTGGTAAATGTTTTTGTTCCACACTCGGTTGAGATTCTTTTGACAAGAACAAGAACACAACACCTCACCCCTAGTCGTTTGGCAAAGTATGAAAGAGTGATTTTGGGAGCTGAAAACGTAACTGTGATAAGGTGTACGATCCTGAACCCAGCCACCCTATTACCAGACCCCTGCAATGAAGAAGTGAAAGATGAAAGTGATCATGATTGTTTGGACGTGACTGAGTTATGCACGAAGCCCCGCCCGGACATAAGAGAGTCACCTTTGAAAGAGGCTGACCATGAGTTATTTGTAGACGGTTCCTGCCTTAGGACACAAGAAGGAGGACTAAGTGCTGCATATGCTGTTTGTGAAATATCTGGGGTAATTGAAGCATCATGTTTACCTGGGGTCAAGTCTGCACAAGTAGCTGAATTGGTTGCCTTAACAATTTCATGCAAAAAGGGGAAAAATTGGAGAGTAGCCATATTTACGGACAGCCAATATGGTTTCGGGATTGTGCATGACTTTGGCCAGCTTTGGATGCAAAGGGGATTTCTGACTTCTTCAGAATCTCCTATCAGAAACAGCAAAAATGTAAAAGATTTGTTGGAAGCATTACAATTGCCAAAAGAGATAGCAGTTGTAAAATGCGCTGCACATCAGTCAGGAAATGACTATGTGACTGCTGGCAATAATTATGCTGACCAAGTGGCCAAATACTGTGCTAAAAATGCAGTAGCCATAAACAGAAAAATTGAAACGGGTGAAACCAGATGCCAACTTATGTACTTCTCAGTACCAGAGACATGGATGAGATTAGACAATTGCAGGAAGAAGTTGAGGAAAAGGAAAAAGAAAGTTGGATAAAGGCAGCCTGTACAAAGAGACCACATGATGAGGTATGGGTGTATTTAGATGGAAGACCAGTCATGCCAGATTGTTTGCTTTCAAAAATGGCGAGAGTATATCATGGAGCAACACACATAGGGAGAGATTCAATGATCAGGCTATTCAGACAGAGTTGGTATAATCCGAAGTTCAGGGTAGTCGCAGAGAGCCTTTGCCAAAGATGCTTAACCTGTCAACAGCAGAACCCAGGTAGAAAGACAGTGGTAAGCTGGGGAAAGATTGGAAAGGCAGAAGGACCCTTCACCAGATTATAGTTAGATTTTATTGAATTACCCCCATGCAATGGACTGAAATACGTACTTGTCATAGTATGCCTTTTCTCAAGATGGGTTGAAGCCTATCCTACTAGAAGAAATGACAGTCTTACAGTTGCAAAATTGTTGTTGAGGGAGTTAGTGCCGCGATTTGGTTTTCCGGTCACTTTGGAATCAGATAGAGGCCCTCATTTTAATAATGAAATAATTTGATTAATCTGTGCTGCGTTTAACATTGAACAAAAACTGCACTGTGCTTATCGTCCAGAGGCTTCTGGAGTTGTTGAGCAAATGAATGGCACAATCAAGTCAAGATTGGGAAAGGTGTATGCATCCACAAAGCTGAAATGGCCAGATGCATTACCTCTTGTATTGATGGGTCTCAGAAGCATTCCAGACAGAAAAACGGGAATGAGCCCACATGAGGTTCTTATGGGAAGAGCCATGAGACAGGCATTTATTCCTGGAAATAAACTAATGAGTATAACTGATGATCTGGTATTGGACTATTGCAAAGGATTGGCTGAAATGATGCGTTCTATCTCTCACCAGGTTGGAGAAGACGCAGTTGAAAGTCAGCCAGACCAAGCGCATGATTTGAATCCTGGAGATTGGGTGCTAGTGAAGAAACACGCAAGGAAATCGTGTCTAGCACCAAGGTGGGACGGGCCACGACAAGTCATACTAGTCACTACCACAGCAGTGAAGTGTGCAGGTCTGCCCAATTGGATTCATGCCAGCCATACCAGAAGAGTTCCGAGCCCATCAGATCAACAAGAGCCACCACTGACTGAGCAGGCTGAAGCGTCAGGAGTTGTAAACTGTGAAATTGAAGAACCTGGAGTGATAGGTTCTGAAAGACAACCATATGACGAACAGCCCGAGATAAGTCAGGAAAAATGGATCCCAGTGATTGAAATAATTGATGATGTTATTGAAACCAGAAGCAGAACAGAACTGAAAAGACAGGAAAGTAGTCAGGAAGAAACAGGGGAAGAAGAACACACTCAGGTGAAAATAGAAAGAGACACAAACAAACCTGAGGAGGGAAAAATAGAAGAACACGTTCAAGCGGAAGAAGAAAAGTTTGAATTAAGACCTGAACAGGACCAGATAGAGTTAGAAGAACGAGTTCAGGCAGAAGAAGAAAGGTTTGAAGTAAGACCTGAACAGGGTCAGATAGAATTAGAGGAACAAGCTCAGGAAGAAGTAGAACAAAATACGGTAGAACCTGAGCAGGAGGAAGCAAAAGAAGGTACAAGCACAGAAAACAGAGAAACAGAACAGGTTGTGCCTAAAATAAATGAAATAAAAAAGAATTTTACAAAGAGACAAGGAAGGTGAAAACGCAGTACAAATCAAAAGAGTCAGGAGAGGAGACAATTGGCCAACTGGAGTAAAGAAACTAAAATATCATCTGAGAAAATCTGAAAAGAGACCAGAACAAGTGAACGAAGTTACAAGTCAAACAAGACCTAGACAAACCTTAGCAAAAATAACTCGAAGAAGTCCAAGATTGAGAAATTTAAACAGGAGATACAAGGCTCCTGAGTGGACATACGTTATACTCCAGGAATTTGAGTCCATGGATCTGTCTGATGAGACAGAAGAGGTCCATATTGCACAAATTGATGAAAGCCAATTGAAACTCCCTTAAGAATAAAAAGGAAGGCTAAGACTGAAAAAGAAAAGATAAGAGAAAATACATTTTCTCAGGAGTAAAATGGCAGAAACCGAAGTTATCGGGAAACCAAAGTGTGGACTAAAAGGAAAGTGTTATAGATGTTGTTTTTGTAGTATTTTATTAGCAGCATTAGGATGGCTATTCTTAACAGTAGGAGTACCTTTAATAATGAGAACAAATTACAAGAATAACACAGATACTAATGTTAAGGTGGATAGAATAAGAGAAACTGAAATAGAAATAGGGGTAGAAGTTGAAGCAAACTATCATAATGAATCAGACTATAATACGTCCTCTAATGTGTTTATTAAGTTATTTCAATATGTTAGTACTATGGAGATTAATAACTGCTATGTGTGTATGAAGTTACCCTCATCAGTATCAGAAGGAATGACGTATCACCATATACCTTTAACTTATGGTGTGTCATGTAGTATTTTGTCAAGTTTATTTTATGCTACAGGGAAACTTCAATATTTTTATTCAGATATAGATGTAGTATTTTCTGAATTACCTATTAGAAAGAATATGAATCCAGTAGCTAGTAGTAAAAATGCACAGTTTATGGGTGAATTTTTCATAACGATGAGTTCAATAGATTTAGTTCAGGTACATAAAGATAATCTAACATGTACATTAAGAAAAGAAGAAAAAGATTTTTTGAATTTAGTAGAAGAAAGGAGACAGGATTTGATGAAGAAGGCAACTACACAGAAAACCCATGTACCTCCATGGGCTGGGAAGGAGGGAATCTATGCGAGTGGCAAGGCTCATGCTGCGATGTCCCTGGACTTTGTGAAAAGGGGAAAATTCTGCCTCCATAGATTAAAGACAGATTATAACAATAATTACATTGGTTCCAGTGAATGTGAACATAACTTCCTAATATTAGGAGGATGGGGGCTAAAAGGGGGAACCGATCCTGTGTTTCCAGGAGTGTATTATGTTTGTGGGAGCAATGCCTATTATAGGTTACCTGCAAGATGGTACGGAAGCTGTTATTTTGAAATTGTTTTTTCCAAAAAGGTATCATGTAGATAAAATCAGTGGAACCAATGGAAATTCTAATGGACTAACACGTAGAAGAAGAGCTAGTTTTTCTGAAATTGTAGGAGACATTTTTAGTGCACTGATACCCTCAGTTGGAGTCATTCTAAATTCACAGAAAATTTGCAAGTTATCAACCATAGTTGATCGTCTTTCTACAGACACTGCAAAAGGATTTCTAATGATTAACACAGAAATGGTTGCAATTAGATCTATGGTTTTACAGAACCGTCTTGCTCTTGATATATTGTTAGCAAAAGAAGGTGGAGTTTGTGGCATGTTGAAAGTTCAACACTGCTGCACTTATATTCCGGACAAGAGCAGATAAATTAAAGGATATATTGAAAACATTACAGGAATGCATAAGGATTTGACCCAACTGGAGGTTGACAGTGTGTGGGGAAGACTAACTAAAAGTATAACATTTATAGGGAAATGGTTTACTAACTTTGGGAAAGGTTTCTTAGGTCAAATAATAATACCATTAGTCATGATAATGACGGTAGTGATGTTAATAATAATTACATATAGATGTTGTAGAAAAGGTACGAAAGAAAAAGTACACTTGGAAAGAAAAGGAAAGGGACAGACACGAAAGAGAAAATATGATGAAATACGTTTGGAAGAAATGAAAGGCAGGTTGTATAAGAAGATGCGAGATTTAGAAGGAAACGAAATTATTGATAAAAATTTGAGAGGAGAAATAGAGAAAACTGAGAAGTGTTAAAGTTGGTATCTGGGATGGATGGGTAATTTTGTGATGGCTTAATGTGCCATCAGAGAGGGGATTGATGGAGCAAGGACACGTAAATGAGACTTGTTCGGAAGCAATCCTCTCGTCTAACTCACTAACGGATTATTAACAACGTGTTTTGTGATTAATAATACGCATTTCCTTTACACGCGGGAGAAAATGAAGCTTGCCTATGTGTTTACTAACTGCAATAACATGAACGTAGGACTAAGATGCATTCTAACACGGGATCTTTACTGCGCATGCGTCTACTGCATCTACGTAGTATGACGTACTAACGCTTGGAGGGAAAATCTGGCGCCTGGGCAAAGAACCATAAAATGGCCGCTTGAAAGCTCACATGCATGGCACCTGCTTGCTGAAATTAGAAAATAAGTTTTATACTAACGCAAATGCAGAAAGGGAAATAATAAATGGTATGGGCTAGAGTAGAGGTTGGTGGTATACAGTGAAGTCATTTATTTTTGAGAATAACATTTTTTCCTTTTGACTTTATTATTTGTGCGTATTTGGGCCTGTCAAATCTGTCTGAGTCGAGCAGACTGACGCTGCGCAACGCATGCGCCCTGGAGAGAAAGTACGAAAGATGACTAAGGACTTGTCACGCGTCCAAGGCCAGCGAAGATGTGCCCTGAGAACATGAGGGTGAAGAGTTCATATGAAGGAACTTTATTCAAGAGATCGCAACATTTTTATTAATAAAGTTTGAAGATGTATGGGAAAGGAAGCGGGGGAATAAAGTTTGAGGGGAGGAGTTTTGAAACAATGGTTTAAAGAAATAAGTGAAATGTAAGCATGGTGTGATGATCATCCCCCCCCTCGCCTGTCCAATCAGAGTTAGTTGCCTGTAAAATTGAAACATTAATGGGTGGTACATTGACAGAAAGGTATAATTGAGGTAGTCTAGTTAGTTAAAGAGCAGCTTTTTCAAGAGAAGAGAGCATTGACACGGGAGAAGAAGCAGAGTTCGGGATGCTGTCGATGCTGGGGGTGGTGCTGATGCTCTGAGATGCTGATGAAGAAATCGAATGCAGAACCATCTATTTAATTTAATTGGGTTAGAAAGAAGATCGCGGAAGAACCACGAGGAGGAAGAGAGTGTCAGAGAAGGTTGCGACGTAGTCGCCGGTATTTAGAGAGGTGAACTATCCTGTCCTGATTCCTGTCCTGAAGTCTTTGTCTCCTGATCTATCCCGGGGACCCTTACCAGCCCTTTGGCCAGGGGGTGGTCTTCACACCATCCTTGGTAAATATGAATTCATCGTATTGATAGATGTTCCTCTCTCTCTGTCCTCTTCTTTCTGAGCATAATTGTTGTATGGATCCGAATTATTATATCTATTGAATTTTTGATCGAATTGGCAATCTTGCGAATGAGGGTGTTTGTACTGAAATATTTGAGATAGTTCACAAACAACTAATTTAGATAAAGATTTTAAAACTTCTCGAGTCTGTGATTATTTCATTTTATTAGAGAAATGTTTAATAAAGCTATGTTAATTATCACCATCAACTAGTTCCACCTAATGGTCCATTGACCAGAGGAAAGAACTATTTGATCAGTGAAAGGTTTAGTTGGAGTAGAAATAACTAGATCTTAAGGTATGAGAATCAAAAAAAACTAAAAAGTTCCAGCGGTCTACTTGGTGTTTAGTGGAAGAGAGTTGTATGGGCCCAGGTGAGTATATGGTAGTGGAGTATCTGTTGCTAGTACGCCGCTGGATTAGGGTCAGCAAGGCATAGGCACATTGTAGAATCATGGGGATGGAGTATCCCCTTTCTGATAACTAGATATTTGGCGAGCTATTTAACATGAGGTTATATAACTGTTCTGAACACATAAGCTCCCAACACAGATGATAGAGAGTTTTCCCCAAGATGCAATCCCTATTGATGGATAACATGGTGGAACGGCTCCTATGGGAGGGGGATTTCAATTGTGTCTTAGACCCCGCCATGGACAGACAACCCCCACACTGGTGCGCAACTAAGCCTGGAATGGTAGACACATTGACTGATGCCATGCGTAACTTGGGATGTGTGGAGACAACGTTATCCAGTAGGGCGAGAATATTCATCTTACTCAGCCGCACACGATATATATAGTTGGCTGGACCATGCATTGGGTACGGCGGTCTTGCGGACGACCATTCAGAGGGTCATCTACCTGGGTAGATTTTTATCTGATCATTTCCCACCTGCTGCTGGAGTGGAGTGGAGTGGAGCGGAGCAAGGGTTCAAAATGAACGGAGGCATTGGCGAATGCAAACAGACTCTTTATTAGATGCACCGTTCAGGCAGGTCCTTGGCAAAAAGATTACGGAATATCTGGAGAGTAACTGGGGTACAATGACAAGCAGGGGCACTGGGTGGTAAGATTTAAAAGCTGCTATACATGAGGGATTCTTGAGCAATGTGTGTGGCATACAACAGCAATTACAGGCTGACCTTTGGGACCTCGAGAAGAAACTGGTGAAGGCCCTGCGACTGACTCCCTGGGTACTATTAAGAGACGTCTAGGGGACACCTGAGGTCAGCTGGACAAATTCATGCATCGGGAATACAGACAGCGGGTACACTGGCAGGGGGACAGACCCAGTAGATTACTGGCCTGGCTACCTAGAAGGGAGACGGATAGATCCCCCATAATGACAGTCGACATCGAGAAGGGACCTTGGCCACTACACGACTCATTAATGACACATTGGGGAAGCACCTGCAGGACCTTTACAGGGGGGTGTGGTAGTGAATGATGTTGATGTTGCTGACTACCTGGCGTATGTGGATCTCCCTGAGTTGCCACCCCCACTATGAAAAGAATTAGAGACTGATATCTCCCTAGAGGGAGTAAGGCAAGCAATTCCTAAAATGCACAGAGGGAAGTCACCCAGGGGTGACGGCTTTCCGGCAGAGATTTACCAGGCATACGCAGCACACTTGATGGGTCTGCTACTAGGGATGTTCCAGGAGGCACGGGTGGTGGTTCACTGCCCCCACCCTCAGAGAGGGAGTGATATGTATGGTGCCCAAGCCTGGGGGCAGATGCAATGGCCCTATCTTCATATAGGCCCCTTACCATGTTAAACGTGAACATGAAAGTACTATGTAAAGTCCTGGCAGAAAGACTGACTGGCGTGATGGGAGCATTGGCTCACGAGGACCAATGTGGTTTTATCCTAGGGTGTGTTATGGCCCTTAGTTTGCACATGCTTGCACACGTTTTGCACGCAGTCCGAAGGATGAGAGACAGTGACTATGGCTATGACAAAAGGTGGTGGCTGGGAGGATCGGCGCACACACAATACTGGCACAAAGTAGTTTTCTGAAAAGAGTGAATATGTTATTGTCCATATATCTTGATCTGTGCTCAGGAGGAGGGAGAGCCACCCAATCTTCCTCGATTGGAAAAGAAAACTTCTCCACAATGTTAAATTGGAATCTCCAAGCATTCAATGAGTCAAATGATGCGTTGTAATTAGAATATCCACTGTTGTTTATTCGAACATCCAAACACTTCACATTGCTGTTAAGTTCCTTGCCATCACGTGTTTTGTCTGTTATTTAAATTTTAACCAGACTTCATCAGGGCTGAAACATAAAGATAACAGCATCGTAAGGAATGGGGAAAGATCTAGTAAATTGGAGTAAGGAGGGATATTATAATATATCCAGTCCCATCACCGGGATCCATCACCCAATTCGTGCCATGAGTGTCCCTCATAAAATGTAAGTTACCGAAGTTGACTTGTGAGTTAAGAAACGAGTTAAAGATGGTGGTATAAACAAAATAGATCTATGAGATGAGAGAATAGGAAAGTATATAGTGCCTGAGTTTTCTCGATTTGCGTTAAATCAAGCACAAAGTCACCACTTGTGCCATAGAATCCCAAGATATGTTATAAATAACTAAGTACTGTATGCTACTAAGTCATGCATGGCCACCTCATATTTATAAGAAAAAGGGGGGGAGCTTACCCTCAAAAGTAATCTCAATGTACCCATAAATTATATTAGGTACTCTATCCAGTTAGCGACTAAGTAATCTGAAGGTTCAAAGAAATCTCTAATTACCTACTGTCACATAATATATATTTGAGAACGAAATTATCAATACTAACACGTCGCTTACCTAATATTTCAAAATAACTGTAGCAAGTGATTATGGTATATCGTCAATGCATAATTGTATCTGTGAATAAAGAAATGTAGCACTACGTAAGCTACGTTCCTAACGTTACCCGTCAGGTTATTCTAATTAGCCATGAGAAAACCAAGTAGGCTTCTCCTTCCCCAAAGTTGGTTATTCTTAACTATACGATTGTCCGATGGCATACTTCCATCATTAACCATACCGTTCTCTTATCCTCAACGCTTACCGTAAAAAGACAATCGTTCCCGCCGTGTATCGGGTCCGTGGCGTTCAGCATGGGCGCCATATTGGTTCTCCTATTTATACCCGCGTGGTAAACGATCCACATAATTTCTTATCACACGGTGCAGCCATCTTGTCATGTATATGATATTGTCCAAATCAATGTCTGTCAAATGGACAATAGTGACTAGTAAGTCACAGGTGTGATATGTATACCTATTTAGTCAAGTATGACATTGTGAAGAGCACAAAGTAAATAACCACGTAAATTACCATGGCTTGATAACGTAATGATAAGTTCATATTATCCAATGTTCTTCATTGTACTTTCTCAGATAACGGGAAACGAGATGACCTTCGAAGATTCTCCATTCTATTCTGTATCTATAAATCCGACTATTCGTTCACCAGCTACCTGTGTCTATTTGCATCGAAAAACGCGGCCATCTTGTAATAGGCTAGTAGTCAAAGGATCAGATTATGATCCATAGGCCTCATAATATGAGCTAAGAACCGAATTGCTTAAGGTGCGACCATCCTGCTTGCTATAGATTCCGAATACTAATTTAACCAGTAATTCACCCAAGTGAAAAGATGAAAGCCGTTGTTAAAACGGTAGAACAAGGAGAGACAGAAAGATGAGACATAATCTGATAACAGTAAATATGCTCCATCCTAATTCTTGATGGGCATGCATTATCATGTAAATGGTGACTTTTCATACATATTACTACAATTCCATACCCTATTCAGGGTGTACAGTTAAGGACAGTAAACTTAAGTCCCTTCAAAACACCAACAAGACAAAATGACAGTACATTGCGGGTCTTGCATATACAATTCCACTATTATTGTTTTAGTGGATATACATTGTGTCTAGGGAGTAGCCTCTGATGACGAACATTCACCATATTTCAACAATGTTGTACATCTTAGTTGCAAGTACAATATTCCCAATCTCCAGTAATATATCGTACTTAATTGCGAAATTATTCCAACACCACTAATCTTGACATGGATTTATTATTCACATTTCCTAAGCATTTCACAGTACAGACGTGCAAATGAAATAATTCAGTCTCTATACATTGTATTTAGAGAATAGCATCTGATGATGGACATTAACCATATTACAGCGAGTTTATACATCTAAGTTGCAGATATGATGTTCTCTATCTCCAATGGTGATATCATACTAAAATATGAAATTATCCAAACCCCACTAATCTCGTCATAGAGTACTTACTCACATTCCCTAAACATTTCATAGTTAGACATGCAAATAAAATAATTCAGTCTCCTAAGAAGTAATGCAACTCACGGTCTATGTTCAAACCGTGATCTACAGCCTTAAGGCGCATAATCCATATCGCCTCTTGACGTCGTAGCCTGAGCTCTCTATTACCACCCCTCTCTTCAGGTGGGATTGTTTCCAAACCATGAAAGTGAAAAGATCTGTGTTGATCCCGATTGTCACAGGTGAGTGTATGCATCGCCAAGGGATATCTCGAATACCCCTGTTTCACTGCTCTAAAGTTTTCTTGGATCCTCTCTTTCAGCATTCTGATCATACTCCCTGCATAAATTTTGTTGCATTTGCACATCAGTACATAGACCACAAACCGAGTATAGCAGTTGATATTGGTCTTAATCACCAACGTTGGACTTTGGTTGTATGCAAATTCTATTAGTTCCCTTGATAGACTGCACATTGAATAATGTCCACATTTATGCAAACCTCTTGTCCGTGCTGTAAGCCAGTTGTCTTTCTTGGTCTGTGTGGGGTAACTCGGACTTATAAGTCCACCTAGTGTCATGCCTCTACGAAATGTTATGCTTGGATTACTTGTAATATATGGTGCGATACTTCTGTCACCAGTCAGTAGATACCAGTGTCTCTTCAGTATTTTACTCATATCTCCTGTGTTACTCCCAAAGGACATGATGGGTCTAATCAGGTCCATATACCTATTTTTCTTGTGTGAGTTATCTAAAAGAGTAGTTACTCGATCCAATTTAGTAGCTCTGTTGAAGGATCTATTGATTCTGCTCTTATCATAACCTCTATTCTGAAATCTACTTTTGATTTCCTCCAAATTCATTAAATATTCATTATCGCAGCTACAGATCCTTCTGGCCCTAACCATCTCTCCAAATGGTATTGCTTTAAATTGATGACTTGGGTGGGCACTACTTGCATGTAACACTGCATTGCATGCAGTTTCTTTCCTGAACATCCTGCTTTTAAGTTGGTGATTGTGTATGTAGAGTTCCACATCGAGGAACTCAATTTTTTGTTTACTGAAATTCATAGTAAACGACATGTTACATGTATTGTGTTCTAGGTGATGTTTAAAATTATACAGTTCCTCTATTGAGCCTGTCCATATCAACAGAATATCGTCGATATATCTGCCCCAGTAGTGAATGGATTGTATCCAGTATGCCCCTGTCTGCGGCTATAACCTAAGCATTTGATATGGTGGAATGGAGCTACCTACAGCTTGTATGCGGGAAGATTGGATTTGGCCCCCGCTTCTGTTAGTGGGTGACACTAATGTACACGGAACCCAGTGCTAGAGTGCGCAGTGGGGGGTCTGATGTCGGATGAATGGGGTGTGTGAAGACGCATGCAACAGGGCTGCCTTCTCTCGCTGCTTCTCTTTGCCCTGGAGATGGAGTCGCTGGTGGCTAAACTCCGGAATGACATGAGTGACGTTGGTATAAGGGTGGGAGATGTGGCGCACCTCATATCATTAGAAGCAGATGACATTTTGTTCTACCTGCTGTGCCCTGAGGAGGCAGTGCCATGGCTTCTAGCACACTTGGGGACATTTGGGGCAGTGGCGGGTCTCCAATTAATAGGAGTAAATCCTTATTGTTTCCCCTAGGGGCATTGGAGGGGGTGTCAGAGACAGATCTGGTCCCTTTGAGACTACGCTAGGAGATGACCACCTTCGGGGAATCTTGGTATTATGGTGGGTCACACCAAGGCAGACCAGCAGCAGCATTGTATTGAGCCGCTAGTGAGTGGGTTAACCAAGTCAGTCCGCTTCTGGAACACTTTGCCACTTTCCATGATGGTAAGGGTCATGGTGACAAAAATGGTGTCCCTCCTGAGATGCTTATATGTCATACAGAAAGTTTTTTTCTTCCCTGCAGCCTGTTTAAACCTATAGACAGCACACTGATCTCGCTTGTGTGGGCTGGGGGGAGGAGCCGAGTTGCACTCTCCCAACTAAAACGGGACATGTTGAAGGGTGGAATGGGCCTACCTGACTTGGAGCTTTATTATTATTATGCATCCAAACTGCAACACGCAGCTCATCGGACGTCTGGGGACAATAGCTGGGAGATGAGGCTGCTCAGTGGCACTTATGGTGAGCACTCTTTACTGGAATTGTTCATTTGAGGGTCTCATGCGCCACCTGATGCCCCGTATCTGGTCAGACAGGTGGCAGAGGCCTGGGAGCGAGTGGTCACAAGGGTCTTTAAGAGACTGCCCTTCGCCGGAGAGCTGGGTATATGGACATTGCTCTCCTTTAGACTAATTGAAGATGACATGTCATTAGTGAGATGGAGGGAGAGGGGCTGCGAAATACTGGGAGACTTATACCCAGGGTAGGTGTTCCTTACGCTCACAGAGGCACGAGAGGCATTTTGAGGTTGGAGAGGAGCAGTTCTTTCACTATGCTAAGCTGGCACAGACTTGGACGGAATTTCCGAACACTCCTCGAGTGACGGACATATTGCATTTACTGCTGATGGCCTGGTTAGCTACACATTTGGTGACACACTTCTACAAAACATTTAAATCAAACAGAGCCGGGATAGAACCAGTGGCACAACGAGCATGGGAGGTGGAACTGACAGAGCCACTCACTGACTAGGACTGGAATGCAACGTGAATTGGTAAAGACAGTCTCTTGGTATGCCTGATTTAAATGTACCCACTTTAACTTCCTGCATCGTGTATACCTCACGCCGATGAAAGTTAGTAAGATGTACGTAGGTAAAGGGGTGAATTGTCCTAGATGTGGGAGGAAAGGTGCTTCTTTCTCCAATATGGGGTGGGAATACCCGAGTGTCCAAGACTATTGGCAAAGGGTGATATCAAAGCTGAGGGAGGTGACAACACTTGTGTTGGAGAAGACACCCCAGACCTCTCTCCTTGGCGTTATTAGGAAACCTAGACAAATCAAAATACAATGGAAGTTCCTACAATTGCCACTGATGCCGGCCAAGAGGAAGGTAGCCATTGGGTGGATGCGCACTAAGGCCCCCTCCACTACACTGTGGCACAGAGACATGGAGGAATGGACTGTCGCTGAGGAAGTCCATATGAAACTTAGTTGCAGGGATGACAAATTACAAGAGGACTTAGAAACCTGAGCCACACTACTGTAGAGTATGTAACTGGGTCAGGATGGGATGGATGTCCAGACCATGTAGTCACAGGGAGCGGAGTCCCCTGATGCCCAGGGAACTGGCGCTGAGAGTACAGGAATATTAACATCTACTATTGACTCACAGTGAGCTGGGAAGCCATTAAGTGAGGTTTGAGGACAGCCCCACAAGATGCAAGAGTATCAGGATGGGCAGTGTGTCACAGTGCATGATAGTTCAGAGGATTACAGAGGGGGTAATGAAGGTGGGGGGTTGGGGTTAGTCTCCTGGTATTGTACTATTGATGATTTATTTATTTACAAAGTTTTATATAGCGCTGGCTAGACCCGGAGGTATCAGAGCGCTTTACATGAGGATCAGCGAGTTACAGATACATAGTTATATCAGTTGAATCAGCGAGTTACAGGTTACATAGTTGATAGATGATGATACGTTTGCATACAGACTATACCAAGTTATGTTTGGTGTTACTTACCTTATAGTTGTTGATGTTTGATCAATGGTGGAAAACACGTGTATGTACATGTCATTGATGTGATATCTTGTATTGCCCTATATTGGACAAATCGCTGCCATTGCCTAATAAAAAGAAGTTTAAAAAGCTAAAGTGAGGTTACAGCATGCTAATTTTAGCTGCTTCTTACCAGCTAATCCGTGATAGGGACTAAGGCTATGCATCTGAGGTGACCAGAGGAGTGTAGTCTGTTTCCAAATCCTGTGAGAGGAGGTAGTATTGTTTTGGCTTTTGTGTGCTTTGCATACCTCCCAACGTTTGTGACAGCTTGGAGGGTGAGATTTAAGGATGTGGTCCAATGCATGCCTGTGCTCTCAGTTTAGTTGGGAGACTCCTGATTTTTAACCCAAAAAAGGCATTACGTTTCTACCACTTAAAAATTCCCCCTCTTTAATGCAAGTTAATGGTTAAATTAAATGTTATTTTTATAAATGTCTTCCTTATCATTTCCCAAATGTTGTCATTACTTTGCCCCCTAGCTTTACTGTGTAACAAATGTTTAATTTTAGTGTGATGCCATATTAGAATAAAGTACCATTGTTTTAATACATTGCATCCATCATGTTGCACTCACATCTCTGGGCTATGAGGCAGTCGCTAATGGGAAGTCTGGTGAAAGCGCTGTTGTTCAGTGTTAGAGCTTCAGAACAGCAGCCAAAGTCTCAAACATAGCAACAGGGTGGGTGAAGAAGAGGGGTTTTCAGGTGAACAGATGTGATACCGCCTGGATTGAGTGTCACCGTCCACAGGTGGGCGAGTAAAGAGATATGGAATTAGATAGTCAAGTCTTAGCCAAAGCCTACACAAGTGATGCAGGAGCCGATTGTTTGATTCTTTGTGGATCTACAATCCTGTAGGGCTCTAAAGTGGAATTGTCTGGGGCTTACTTGTATCAGTATGACATTGGTGATGAAGTGTTTGTATGGATTGTGCCTCATCCAATAGCACGTGACAGAAGATGGAGCATAACTTTTGAGTGAATTGTGTCTCACCCTAAAATTCTGGCATTACTGGGACACCATTTTTTCAGTCATTGGTTTTCCTTTTACAATTTGTTTGATGTTTGGTGAACTAGTCCAGTTAGCTCAATTGAAGAGAATCAAGACCACATCCACCAGAATGGGTTGACTTGTTAAATGAGGGGCAAGGATTGTAAAAGTGGTGCCCAAGATGCATAAAGTTATTTTCTCGTCCTTCCCAAAGCTTGTAAGGATGGGTGTGGGGTTTCGGCTGCTTGACTACAATAGGCCGGATCGAAAGGACTCTCACTTCAAAGATTATGTTGTGGTATGTGTCTAATGTAAATGGACGTGTGTGACTTGCTTGATAATGTTCAGTAAAATGACTACCCATTCCAAAGTGAGGCCTGTCAAATTGTTGGTGTACCAGGAGTTGTGTTGCTGTGTTTTATAAGACCTTCCATGCAGAGGAAACCCCTGTGACAGTGATATCAAACGTATTGAATGTGACATGTGGGGAATCACACAAATTGCATTTAGATAGATATTTACAGTAACATTACCTCCTCAATTGTACCTCATCCCTATCCTTTCTGAATGAGTGGCCACACCTCCTACCGGACACCACATGACTAAGCACCAAACAAGCCCATGTTTGCTCTTGCTCCTTTGACCTCCCATTTTCCCCCAGGATCCTCATTCTCATCTGGAGTGAAAAGGGTGGGAAACCCATGCTACAGTCTGCATTTTCATCTGCTTCCTCACAGAGTGCACCACAAAACCTGGCAGGTACAGGTTCATTCTTTTCTCTGGTAAGCAGCGCTCCTCCTGAGCTATACACATAATGTCTGCTGTGGATATTTTTAAGAGTGGTTTTCTATTTCCAACATGATGTTATAATCATTGTTTCAAGGACCTGACTCTGTGGTATCACAGAAAGCGGAGCACTCTGTTGTGTGTTGTGGAAACCGGATACTGCTCAGATAATGTTCCTATGGAGGGGGTTGCTTAATCAGTGGCAACATTGTTCCACAGGGAAGGCCGGTTATGAATGTCCCCAGCATCCTTTTAAGTATTGCAAGGAGTGAGGCTATTCAGAGGATGCCAGGTGAAATGTCGATGCTCCAGTTGGCAGGTAATTCACTGATGGAGTTCCTATCATAGCCTTGTACAGTTATTCTGTATGGAGAGAACTCACATAATTCTCGCCTTTATTTTCAGTGCTTGGCTTACACAGATGGGGCAGTGAGTAGGTTAGTAGTTTGAGTCCATTCAGGACCACCATACTTCAGCTTATAGTGGCATAGAGCTGAAGGAGGGGACACTGTGACAGAAAGGGGATCCCATCTTTCAAGGTAAGGGATTTCCTTGTCTGTCTAAATTGCTGTTATTTACAAGATGATCGATATTTTGCTTATCTGACTACATCAAATATGTTCAGATCCACGTCTCTTCTCTTTGAAGACCTCTTTATGCCTAATACCCGTCAGGCTTTTATCCTTACATTGAATCTGCAGGCTCAAGGTTGGCCGCAGAAAAGGTCCTTTAACGTTGTGTATTTAAGCAGCTTCTGTCATGAACTCAGTGTTTAAAACCAATGGACAGAATGAGAATTAAATCATGAATCTTGTAATAAATAGAGAAATAAAAGTGAATGGTCAGCAATGAATGATAAACCAATGTGAATGAAGATTTTTTTAGTAAAGTTTGGTAACAAGTTTCAACAAAATGAACTTGAGTATACTTATTAGAAATACATCATAATACCTGGTGGCCAGACTATTGCTGAGTTTCAAGCTCGACATTTTTTAGGATTCATTTGAGAGGTTACACCAAACAGAGAAATCTGTGTAGAGGCACACGAGAAAAAAACATTATCATTTGTAACTAAACATTACATTAGCAGAAATAACGGCAACACTAGGGGGCCGATTCCGATTCCGGCCGGAAATCTCTCCGACCGAGCCGGACCCGGAGAGAATTCCGACCGAATCGGACCCTAGCAGTCCGACCGGACGAGTACGATGCATTCGCATGCTATCGGACTCGATTCGGTCGGACTCCCATTGAAGTCAATGGGAGCCGGTCGTACAACGCGTACGCGGGCTCCCATTGCCTCAATGGGTGCGAGGCGAACAAGGGCGCCCCCTACAGCTGGTACGCGTCCATGCGCATCGCGGCGTACATGCACAGGTAGGGGGACCCATGGTTCCCCCTGTGTGCGACTCGCGCGCCTACGCGTACAGGGGGTCCGACGCGGACCCCCAAAGTCCGGCTCCAACAGCTCTTTCGAGCCGGACGGCGCGAGTCGGTCGGACTGCTCGCGGCGCGCATCGTACTTACCCGGCCGGAAACGTCTCCATAGCGCGGTGCGCGTCGAGTCCGAGCGAGTCGGTCGGTGCGGTTCGGACCCGTGAACGAGTCGGTCGGCGATTTCGCGTGCGCTCGCATCGTACTCGCTCGCCTGGACCCGCGTACGATTCGGTCGGGAAACAGGGCTCCGAATCGGATCCGGTAAATCCGAATCCGATTCGGAGCACTACCGGCCGAGATCGGAATCGGCCCCTAGGTGTGCAAAAGCTGGGAGTGTCAATATTTTCTTTTGACCAGGGTTTGAAAGTATCCACTCTCAACTGCAGTGGGCCAGTGGCACAGCATGCAAGTTTGAGGCGTTAGGAACTTTGTCTATTAAAATTGACTTTTATCTTCAGGTATCTTCTTCTTTCCATCAGGACCAAGAAATTACTCTGGCTTCTGTTTTTTAATAATCCCACCTTGGCTGAGGAAGAAGCATGGCACCCCCTAGATGCCACCCGAGCTGTCAATCTACCTCTCATTTTGCTGGCTACAGGGTTTGTGAAATTCTTTTTGCCAATTTTGGCCTGTGTAAAAAAAAATTGTAAACCATTACTTCTACTTTAAACTGGGTAATAAAATCAGCAACTCCCTCTAGTTTATTAATCCCAAAAGGCTTCTTTACTGGAATCTGTTCAGGGGCAAACCTCTTGTGAAATGGCTGCCTCTAGGGCAGAAGCTGGGAAGACCCCAATCAGCAAATGTGTTGAGCAGAAATTTGGGCAGTTCTATCAACGTTTATGGAACATAAGTGACGTGTTTCATGAGTCAGAAAATTGTGCACTTGAATCAAACGTTCTGCCTGCTTCTCTTACAAATGAATTCCTCCTGTGATGATGCTATGTTTCGAATAAAATAGGTGGGCTGCATTATTTGGGAGTTCTGCGTTTTTGTTGTTGGACATTGGTTCCCAATGTTTTGCTTTGGAATATTCTTATCCATCAAGGACCGGAGTGAGGTGGGATTGAGAAGGTAATGGGAGCAAGGGTGAAACAGAAGATGACTATTAAGTACTCTAAACATAATACTCCAGGCATGTAAAGCTTGCCTTGTCTTCCCCTAGATCAGAATGCGGTCTATGAATAGGATAGCTGGCGTTTCAGTGTGGAATGTAGCTCTGATCGTGCAGCAGGTGCGGACCCATGTTATAAATCAGTGAGCTACGTATCTTGAGACCTCGTTAAAAGGTGAGGTGACTTGAGGGGGTACTGAGAAAGCTGGGATCCAGCACTGAAGATTGCGCAGGGTTCTAATTTAGTGAGCGAAGCAGGAGAGCTATTAGAGAGAAGTAAAGGGGTTAAAAATGTGTGCTTTCATGTGATTGATTAACACAATCTAACCCTCTATACAAATACAAATGGGGTGAAAAAGCAGACCCCACAGAATATCCAAGGACCTGCTACACATTTTTTTTTAAACTTGTGGCATAGCTGTCAAGTGGCCGCCTCGTGACAGGTCTGATACCTTCATGCAGCCCTAGATTTTTAGCCAACAATAATTTACGCAATGGTGTTACAGTGCTCTAGTTATAATATTTATGTGAACCCTTAAATCCCAACATGTAATGTATATTGCATCATGAAATGTTGCATAGCTGCCACGAGGCCCCACCTCATCTTAGATATCTTCGGGCAATCTCGTCCTTTGAGCCAGTAATGCTTTGTATGGTTGTTGGTTTAACACAACCCACGTGCCCCAGAATGCTTTGCTTTGCTGGCTTAAAAAAACAGGACTGGCTAAAGAGGTCATACGTGGCATGGGGCCAATTGACTGTGTGGTGCTAATACCTTTCCATGTTTTGATCAATTTATCTGATTAACTTATTTCACAATAAATTTCCACGATAACATTGCGTGCTGTGAAGTTTAGTGGTATCAGTATATATGCGGTACAAAGGGTAATTGAAGACACCTTCTAATGACCCTGAACTGGCCAATCACACTTCTCCAATTTTTTAAACACCGTGCAAACGAAGTCAGCATGTTCGGCCAAAGTGGAAAATAAGAGGAAATCAGCTGCCTTGGAAGTTACAACTAAGCCTGGGCGTAGTTCGCGAAGTAGCGCTACGCGAAGCTACGCAAAGTGCAGTTCGCACTACGCGAGCTACGCGTAGCATTACGCGAACTGCGTAGTGCACTGTTCGCAATGATTGCACAGTGCCGGATGCTTGTCCGCACTGTGCAATCATTGAAAACGGCATCTTGCACAGTGCGAGCTGTCTTTTACTGCCGCTTGAGTAGATTTTTACTCGAGCGGCAGCTTTCTCAACGCGGACTGGTAGTTTCTCATCGCGAGCGGTCGCGAGCATACGCGACCACTCGCAATGAGAAAACTGACCTCCCCGAGTTGAGAATCTCGCCGGGAGGTTTATTTTCCAAGCTCGCGATCGGCAACTTGATGTTGCTGATCGCGAACGAGGAAAAAGTCTCGCCGGGATGTCATTTTGCTTGCTCGCGGTCGCCAACTTGACGTTGAGGACGGCGAGCAAGCAAAAAATGACCGCTGCACTACGCTACGCGTGTTTGCACTGTGCTACGTGCAATTCGCGTTGTGCGAAGTAGCGCAAACTTCGCAAACTACGCGAGCGTAGCGTAGTGCTTTGCCCAGGGTTAGTTACAACCCGGATAAGCGATGTCAACACTTTCAAGCAAGTAACTGCCGATCAGTAAAACAATCTGTTGTCTTGTGGTTCACTCACTGTCAAAATACTGCTTTAAAAAAGCGCATCGCAAATAACAACTTAAACACACGTGAAAAAATATTTTGAGGGTGTAATCTCTTAAAAACGATAGTAGAATACTATTTACGTTGTTTTTTTTTTTTCCCCCGGTGCCTTTTGTAAGCGCATAAAAATAGTGAAACGTACGCTCGTGAAACGTTTCAATTATTTAAATAATGTATAAAGGCCTATAGGCCTGTTAGTTCCTGAAGCGCCTTGAAATTGCCTTCCATGATTTATCATTTAAATGTGAGGCGCAGTTTCCCGATCGGTAATGGCAGCGCAAGGCATTTACAGCTGTGTTTAAAATAGGCCAGTCACCAAGTGCCCTCTTCTGCCTCCGACGGGTCTGTGCTGCCCTCTTGTAACCTCTGTGCTCCCAGTAGCAGGCCTGTTATTGCTCGCACGGAGCCAGCAGGACCTTGGCCCCCTCGGGTTCCTTATGTCAAACAAGCAGTCATCGACCGCCTTACACGCCCTGAAGGTGACTGCGCAGAGAAAGGGAGAAGGCCTCCGAACGGCAACATGGCTTCCCCGAGCAGAAACACATCCATCACAGGCGTCCAGCCATCTCAATTAACCCTTACTTAAGCTGGGACCTCCTGGAGCAATGAAAAGAGGCCGGGAGAACAAGAGATGCTATCTGCCACACGGATTACCACTCTACACGCGGATCAAAGACAATTCCACATTTCACCGAGTGATTAGCTGTAATTAAATAAAGTAAGTCTGTTTAAACGTCATTAGGAGCTGGGCATTTGCTACAGCAGAGTGGGCACAAATCACCCGTTCTTAATTAAAAGATAATCCACCAGATGACCATAATCTTCTTCTAAAAATACGGCACTTCCCTCCTGGAGGGAGATTTCCTCGCCGAATGCGGGTAAATAACCGCCTCGCGCGTTTTAAACAGCAGTGGAATTTTTGCTGCACCCTGTTTGCTTGAACGAGCGCTGAATGTGCCCGATAACATCAATTTGGCATGCTATTATCTAAAATGGTAGAATACCTCACTTCAGCAAAGTCTGACATAAATCTTTGAAAGCACGGGCATTGCATATGCATGAGTTGAAACAGATATGACAGTGTTGGCGCATTAATATTCCTGTCACTGGAGAGTTTCGGAGTTTTAAGTGGAAGATACGAATGGATCCTGGCTGTAGTGTCTGACACAGGGCAAAATATGGCAATTAATTGCATAACAACAAATCACTTAAATGCGAGATAAACAACATGCAAAGCCACTGATATTTAAAAAATGGTAATTGTTGTTTTAAGTCTCGTAGCCCAATGTTTAAAGTGTACCTGCCTAATAATTTGGAAGAAAAAGAAACCTGACCTTAAAACGGTTGCAGCCAGGCACCATTCTATTTAACCATAACAGCCCTTAATTACGAAATCTAACTGCACGAACCTACGAACATTGTTTATGTGCTCTCGGTTTCCCCGCTATTGCTTTGAAGGTCGACGTAGTTTTAATTCGTCTAAGTGAATTGTTTTATTTTGGTAACGTGTGAACAAATCTGCAGTATCAATTCTGGAGTGTAACGGAAGCACCAACAAGCAAATCGTGTAATGAAGTTGGCACCGTCTCCTTACCTCTTTTGTTTGGCGTGCTGCTGGTGTAAGTTTTTCAGCCGTGTGTAGAAAGTGAACAAGACCTGTGCTGCGACGGCAGTCAGACGTTTATCAACATATTAATTGGCAATGAGTTGGCCAGTGCGGAATGTTAACCAAGCCCCTTTACTGAAGAAACTACAACTGGTGGCGTAGCGCCAGCGGAAAATGTAGGCACCAATTCACGGAGTGGTTTTTCAGGCGTATTCTTCACATCTATCGTGCACAACTCATGAGTACCACAAGTGCACATATTTTGAACTTAAAATAGCGTTTTTACAGGGAAACAATAGGAGAGCGGTCACTGGTATGTGGCTATTAAGAGACATTTTGCAGTGCATTGCCGCTAATGTGACTCACTCTTATTAGTCCAACTATAGGTGGTGGGACATCGCACTACCAATGTGCAGTTTACTCAATGAGTGTTTAAAAAGGGGAATATTTGATCTGTAGTCGGCTCATGGTTAGGGAGTAACCAGTTGCGTAGCTAGACCTACTGCCACCTGGAGCAGCTCCTAAGTTTGCTGCCCGGTGCAGGTAAGAGTGGGGTGGGAGGGGGTGGCGGCCCGACAGACTTGTTTTGGGGGTGGGATGGGGATGGTGGTAGTCGACAGACATGACTTGCTCACCTCCGCCGCCCCCAAAAAGAGTAAGGCTACATCACTGGGTGTAACTGCTTGTAGAGCTTAAAAAAGCCAGTCAACTACAAACATCCGTCGTAGGCCCAAACTCCATTTGCCCTACTTTATCAATGTCTTACTAAATCTTTGTGAAAAGCACAATATTGATTACCAAAGTAAAGAAAAAGGTTACCATCACCGGAAATCCCGCCAACACACTCAAACATTTTACACAAGTAATGACTTTTCAACAACCTCCCAGATGCTGACCTTAGAGCTGGGGAATGAGACTCTCCTCCAGGCCTGGACTGAACATCCTATGATTTTGCACTTAATCCCCCCTTGCCTAATACAATGACTACAGTTAGTGAGGTGGTGTTGTTGTATTACCCATAGAGGCTTGGAAGTAATTACTTACCAGAATCCCTACCCCAGGGATACCTGTATTCATTATTTGCATCTCTTACCTATCACATGTAATAATTGGCAGTGTGGCATGATTGAAATACATTTCTTTCTAAATTAAAAAACTGGACGGGCAATGATTCATTAATTAATGCTATTCATTTGATTGTGTTCTGAGTCTGTACCCCACACCCCCCCCGAGTAAGCCTTGGACTGCTCACTGGCACTACCCAGATAGTCAGGTTCTAAAGGGGTGTACTTAGCGCTCAGTTTTGGGTTCAATAGTAAGGTGGAATCCCAGAACATCAGTGGTAAAAGAGTATCACTATTACAATTTGCACCAAGCAATCCCTTTTTGCCCTGGGATTACAGAAACCATTCCACATTGGGTATCTTCATAATTGGACTCTCTCTTACTTGACCCATTTGTTATGACCCACCTTCTGCTTCAGTCATGACTCTGTATCTACTCTGGTATTGAATGAGGGGGAATTTCCGTCAGGATAATCTTAAAGCCCTACCGCGGGTAAGGGATGGGCCCAAGAGGGAAGAGTTTTATTCTTAGAACAATTTTGGGCTTTTGCAACAGATTAACAGCCTTATAAAATGTATAATTTTCAAGAAATAAGGTTTGGAGTTAGGAAAAGGGAATCGCAACAAAGAAGATTACCAGTGATGAAGTAAGAAGTGTCAGCATTTTGAAATTTCTGTAACCTCCACAGCTAGAGCTGTAGTTTAGGGATTATTTGGCGCTGTAATTACAGCCCTTATGTTGCAAACCTTATGCACTGCTTTATAACTCCCAGAGAAGTAAGCAGTGTGATTGCTGATCTTTTAAAAGTTTGCTTTACCTTCTGCTAATTTTAGTAGCTGGAGTTTGTACCAGTTATCAATCTTTCTTTTAACACAACACACTCTTCATGTTCATAAATTGATTGCTAAGGAATTTAATAAATTACCCTTTATTGGGATGACCAGTCACACATTGTTATTGATCATGATGGAACAGAGGAAAAGTGATACAACTAATGCTACCACTTTGATTTTGTGGTAGTGGCCCCACTGGATCTGCACCTGAATTTGTCCACAGCTCAATCAACTGAATATATTAATTCAAGAACATACCACTGGGAAACTTCTTTTTGATTTATCATATTTTCCTCAACTCAGACATCGAAAAGTTATGCTCATTAAAGACCTTAGAATAAACACAAATGTGAAGGTTTCAATTCTCTGGGGCATGGGAGGAAAAAAGTACAGCTTTGTGGGTGAATACCAACTCATTAAAAAGTCTTCCAAATCTGCAACATTTTGTAGCTAAAACTAATTTAACTGTTTGGACACTTCCTTCTGGCCTAAATCAATGGGCGCGCCACCTTGTTCTTCCTTTATTACTAGGTATTTCTGGGTGCCGATTGATCCCGGCCCTCCTCTGAATCCTCAGATTTTGGCTGTTACCAACTCATACCCTTTCTGTCTTAGAATCCTTAGTTTGATCTTCTCTTTTTTCCAATCCACCCTTGATTATTATCGTGATGAATGCCTTAATTCAAAGAACATCTACAAAGAAGTTTTTACACGTTTCTACTTTGTTTAAATCCAAATATGCAGGGAATAGTTTGTTTTTGTTATAGAGCTTTAATACGTAACTGCATTTTTTATTATAGCCTTATAGCCCGCCATAGCGGGCTATACTGGCTATTAAAGGCCCGCTCCAGCGTTAAAGGCCCGAGCCGAAGGCGAGGGATTTTAACAAGGGAGCAGGACTTTAATAGCCGGTATAGCCCAGCTACGAAGGGCTATAAGGCTATTAGAACATTCTGCCACTAGAGGGCAGAATGTTCTAACAAATAAAACAAAGGCCTCTCGGAGTTCGAGGGGGTTTAAATCCCCTCGGGCTCCGAGAGGCCTTTGTGAAAACAACATTGGAATGTTGCTTTGCGGGCCTTTACCGGCCTGTAGAAGCACGGAGCACTCCATTGTCTTCAATGGAGTGCTCCACATTCCAATGTTTTAATATTTATTACAGTTGTTCTTTTTAACATAAAGTTTAGACCTTTGTGCATTTCTTCCAGGTTATGTAAATGAGCTAGTGATATCACACAAGGTACTTGAAACAAAACAGTTGAGTTAAATATATCTTCACATAACAGACAGGCCAAAACTTATTTTTATCAAACTTGGATTGCTGGATAAAGGAGCTTAGCAAATCCATAAACTTCGATGATTACTCTTAATCCCGCTGCTGATCTTTGCTCAGACCTCTCAGATAATATTTTTCTGGCAAAAATTGGCAAAAACGTAATTATTTTTTCTCCTACTCCTTCCCAGTTGCCCCTGACTACACTATGACTTATACAATCCTTATTCATATGCTTTTTATATTCCTACTAACATTGGAGGATACTGCTTGGATCAAAATAAACTAAACTTATTCAGGATCGATGAGTCCTTTTGCCCTTCTTTTCATACCAAGACTATTTTACTCTCTCCAAATGGCATCCTCATGATTCTTGGATACTGGAGTGAGGCTGCATTTCATTGGACCTAATAGCGGCCTCTGATATGTCTCTCATACTATCTTATTTGACCATCTAGCCCACATAGGACTGGCTGCTTTCACCTTTTAATGGTTCATCTTCTTGGACGGATGTTACCAGGCAGTCTCTTTAGTCCCATTTGAATGAAGTTTCAAGAATCTTCATTAGGGATTCCACAGGATTGTGTCATGAGCCCAACCATTTCCAACATATACGTTGACCCACTAACTGCCTTAATTAATTCCCTTGGCTTAATGTTAAGCTTGAGATCATTTTTGAAAACCAGCTTACTTTAAAGGACCATATTGACAAAGCATCTTCATCTTGATCTTATACTGTCTGGGCCCGATTTACAAACTGCTCTTTGCAATTACATTTCATAGTACTGCAGTAGTACTACAAAACCTACTACAAAGTGCTATTCACAAGCTGCACTTCTTTTAGTAACTTTTATTTTTGTAGTTACTTACACTTTGCTTGTAAGTCCCTTCCCCCATTATTTTCTGAGAGGGCATTGCAGCACCAGTGGTTGGCCATGTATAGTGCTGGACCTACTACAAACTTGTAAGTTACTAAAAAAGTGTAACTTACTATAAAATTGCAGTTTGTGAATACCGAAAAGTAGTAAACTTACTCAACAGTGTAAGTTACCTTTGTGTATCAGGTCCATTTATGTGATTGCAAACATCATTGCTTATGTCCCGCCCACTTTCATAAAAAAGATTGTCTAGAACCGTATTCTTTTGGCCTACTTTTTTTTTAATTTACATTACTTACATCTTACTTGATGACTTGATTACGGCATATACAAAACGTTGCAGCTAGCCTTACTCTTTGATTCACCTGAGATTCCTAGATTCCAACTCCTCTTCGTTCTTTACACTGGTTGCCTATCCAGAGGTACAGCATGTGCAAGTTCATTTGTCTGTGCCAGAATAACACTTCACTCAAGCACACGGCTGCACTTCACTTCTTATTCTCCGGCCAGACTCTTGCATTCAAGAACTGCCAGTTTGGTGGCTATTCCTAGATTTCACAGATCTAGACTTGGTGGCTTTGCTCTTCCATCTACTGCTGCCAGACTCTGGAGCACTCGTCCCCGACTTCCCTAGTCTTCATGGCTCTATCTGCCGTCTGATGGTCTGTAAACGTTTGCAAAAACGGCTCTTTGTCAAATTATACCTCTTCCTTGTAGTGCCTGGACATCATTTTTCTGGGTAACCATGCGCTTTAGAAATATTAATTCATTCAGAAATTCTTCATGCTTTCAGACCGCTGCTTGCCATGGGGATGGCAATGGAAATCTTGAGGAAAAGCCTATAAAAGTTCAAAATGCAAATTGAAGTAGTCTGTACAGCACCGCCACAATACATTACATTTCACGTCATTCACAGCTAGCAACAAAAAAAAAAAAAATGGAACAATGAGGGTCGTTTTCTGTTGATTTTTACCACTGGGAAATGAAATTGTCAATAATTGCCAAAGCAGTGAGCAAGCTGAACAGTCATTTTATTTTGGCATTATATTTACTGAAAAACGACAACGCAGCCTTTCAGTCACACAGCTAGTATTGTGGCAGGCATGCTTTGTATATCGTGGATTAGATGCATAATATGACCTTGGGAGATTGAAGGCCTGCCTCCCAAGCTTTACCACTCACAGCAAACATTCGTCTTTATATCAGATAGTGCCTCAATATATCATTTTTGCACATTCTAAAATCCCTGACAGCTGTAATGTGCGCCCAGACGTTTAATACCAGTAACCTCTAACAGGCATGGACGAAGGACTCAGAACTTCCTCCCTCACAAACAGGAAGGAGATTCCTTGAGTTAAAGGCACCTGCACTAGATACGTTGACAAGAGACCTCACTCAGACAACAACCCTGAGTATGTTTGACTTTTAATAACTAACCCTCGTGCTGCCGCCTGCTTTTTTACACAGACATGCATGTGGGGGTTTTGTTGTGATTTAACTCCTTTATTACAGTGATGTAAGTCTTTCGGAGACTGTCTGCATATGTCAGCAAGGCCTCTGAATGGCAAATACGTCACAGATACAGAATGCACAGAGCAAAAATCTTGTATCCTGCTCTGATAAGAGGGTCTGTCTTGGAAAGAAAAATATGCCGAGGTGATAGATTATCTAGCAACAACAAGATATTACCCCGGCTCTGTTCCCTGGGAAAGATATATGCAAGAAGAAGTGTTTGATACTCGAACATGGATCTCAGTATTCGAAATGTCTCTCAATGTCTCTTTGTCGTTTACAAAAATATGCCTTAGCAAGGACCACTTTTTTAAAGGGATGTTTAGACGAAAAAATACCTGCAGTTTTTAATATCCTGCAGAAACGAGTTGGTTAGACACGCGATCACTTCAACATGCAGTGTACTTATCGAGATTAGAGGAGCCTCTCCGTGATTCTTAAGTGTCATTTTAAAAACCCGATAACAAATAAAGAAGGAGGGCTTGATCCAGTCTGCCTATTTCATGCCTGCTAATGAGCCATAGTCCTGCAGGGTCTAAGTTTGAGACAGAATGCAGAAGGTTATTTACTGCCTTTTTAATGAATTTGCTGCATTTGTCCCCCTCACACCCCCCACACGTTTTTTGGAAGTTTATTCTGCACGTTCATTATGCTGTGTGAGAAAATATTTTACAGTGTCTCTTCTCCTGGTAATAACAGTGAAAAGGCTCCCTTCAGTTTTTTACTTCCCCATGCACTGAATGATGCTTGTCCAGTGTAAGAACATGTGGAGGCAACAGATGTGAGCTGTATTTGTCCCTCGGCTCTCTCTACTGTAACTCCCTTTCATTGCAGATACTCGCGAGGGGGTTTTGTACCAGAAATTAGTTGGTAGAATTCGTCGGGTATAAATATTACCTTTCAATATCACTAGCAAAAATATCAGACCATTGGAGTTAATAATAGAAAATCTACACCCAATAGGAAGACATTTTTTAAAAACAATATTTATCTCACCTCCTCAAATCTAGTCTTGCTCGTTTTGGTGGTGCCCTGAGGTTCCTAGCTGGCACCTTGGTCTGTCAGTAGCTTGCAACAGCAACTTTCATTGTGCAGACTGTAATGCCAGATGCGCTCTAGCGCTACGCTATCCCAATCCAGTCTGTCCTTTGTATTTAGCTGTGGTCTTCTACTTACCTTGCAGCCAGTTTACTGATATCCATCCACTGACAAGTATATCCTGATTTGCTCGGAGCCTGTGATAAATTTAAGCCTTTGACAAACCCCCTCTGAGAGCAAATTCCAGTCTAGTCTTTCTCTCTGACTTCCTTCCCTCGTTTCCCCCCTGATTCCTACCATTGGTATGTTACCTTTACCCACCTGTATAGAAGTTCAGAGATGGCAGAGACTTTCAACGGGTTTATGCACCACAATCATGACACCTCCATGCGGACTGACAAAGATGCCACCTGATCAAAAGGCCCATTTTATGTCTAGAAGCGTACATCGTGACACCTCCATGTGGACTAAGATTCCACCTGTTTCAGGAGACCCTTTTTATGTCTCCAAGCATGCACCGTGACACCTTCATGTGGACTAAGATGCCACCTGTCTCGGGAGACCCATTTTATGTCTCCAAACATGCACAGGAGAGCAGCATGCCTCTTGGTGCATGTGAAATAAAACTCACAACCTCAAGTCTATGCTCAAGTGCAGAGGACCGGCCTACATCAGCTCCTTCTGCCTTCCAGAGGATAATAGGCTACCAGGAGGAAACCATGTTTGCTAACAATGGTTTGTGACTAAGTAATTATAACTCAAGCCCCACCATGCATTGTTGTCATCAATGATGTCATTTTAGAGGTTGCGGTGATATTATCAATGATGTCACTTAAGGGCTTGAGTTATAGGGCCTGATTCACAGAACTAACTTACGTCAAAATCCTAAACTTACAACAATTTTGGTATTCACAGAATGAACTTACACATTTGGGTATTCACAGAATGAATTTACACATTTGGGTATTCACAGAATGAACTTACACATTTGGGTATTCACAGAATGAACTTACAACAATTTTGGTATTCACAGAATGAACTTACACATTTGGGTATTCACAGAATGAACTTACTACAATTTTGGTATTCACAGAATGAATTTACACATTTGGGTATTCACAGAATGAACTTACAACAATTTTGGTATTCACAGAATTAACTTACTCATTTTTGTATTCACAGAAGGCACTTACTCATCAATGAGTAAGTGCCTTCTGTGAATACCAAAATGTGTAAGTTACACAAAATGTGTAAGTTACACAAAATGAGTAAGTTACACAAAATGAGTAAGTTACACAAAATGTGTAAGTTACACAAAATGTGTAAGTGTCTTCTGTGAATACCAAAATGAGTAAGTTCATTCTGTGAATACCAAAATGGTAGTAAGTTTAGGATTTTGTCGTAAGTTAGTTCTGTGAATCGGGCCCATAGTTATTTGAGATAACTTTAACTGGTGAATTGGAGTGGTTTTGTTAATTTAAAACTGTATATATTAACTGACATTTTTACCTAACTAGAACATTGGTTTAACCTTTGTTTTCCACAGTGAATTTCTAATTTTATTTAATAGCATAAAGTAAGATGTCCATCGTTGTGTGCTGCATGGGGTTGGGCGCAGGGCCCAGCCACAGGCCAGATCCTGCACCCAACCCCTTGCTGGCTCCCAACTTCCGCTGCTCATGGCCCTTGGCTGTGCGCAGTGTGAGGTTGGGTGCCCACTGCTGTCTACATGATGTTACAATATAAAGGGTGTCATTTTATATAAGGCAAACCTACTGACTTTGTCAAAAGTTCAGATCATTTTATTTATGCCAAAGGGATAGGAGTAATTTCAGTAATCATGCATTACTCCTGTGATGCGAAATTACCAAAATTATGCAATTACACCAGCTTGCATAATTAGGAGTGATTTGGGGCAAAAATCGTACCACAGAAGCAAAGGAACAATTAAGAGAGAGCAAGAAGTTGCTGGCTACTGCTGCTCGTGTTCTGTAGTGTTTAGTACTATTTTCTTAGTGCAAACTGCATCCTCAGGCCCATCTTAGATGAAAGGGTGCATTTTGTAATAAGAAAAAGGCGTCAAATGCTGGATTATGCTTCTTGGTAGTTATGCAAAATTACGAGTTATTACACTAGAGAGAATTACACCAGTTACACCCACCCCTAGTCAGCATATTAAAACATATAAAGCAGACCTATTTTCTTTGTCAAAAAATCACCAATAATTATAATCAAACGTATATATTTCATAAATTCACACATTGCAATGTTTATTAAACGTAGTTTTCATTAAATTGTTTTAATAATGCCTTATTAAGAAAAAATCAACATAGCTTTGAGTCTTTCTTTTAAAGAATTTCAGGCCACAAAGTGCAGCCATAGAGCCCACCAAGGCGTCCCTGCTCTCCAGCTGAAGAGCAAACAGCTCCAGCATGAAGTGCTTTAAAAAAAATACAGAAAGCTCTCCTGGGGTCATAGTTTTAATGACCCAGGAGTCTTACTGTGTGTTTTTTTAATGTTGCTGATGTGCTGCTGCATAATTGCAGCCCGCACAACATTAAAAACAACGCTTGGTGGTACCCCTGCCCCTTCTAGGGGCTCCAGTAGGATACACAAATAGAAACAAAAAGCCTTCACTTATTACGGGGTGCTCATTGTCTGGAGCAGTGAATGATAAATGAGTGGCTCATGCCATTTATGGAATGAATATCTTTCTTCCATACCCTGGATGTAATCCGTAATTACGATCTGTCATTATTGAACGTAAAGTAGCAGTAAACCTAATCAGGGCTATGCTATAGTACCCAGCATGCAAGCAAATATCACCAAACTAATGTATGAAATCAAGGATGATATATGTACTTTACAGTTAATTTAGAGTATACGTACAAGGATTATCAATTCCAATATGGGTTGCAAAGCTGCCCTGAGTGATTGCCGGTGGTTAGACAACTTGCAAGTGTTCCTCTCACCACTTTTTTTGTGTTTGTGGTTCCACTAGGAAACATGCTGTAACAGATATGATTACCACCATGCCACAGCCTTCTATAGAAAGACAAAACATATGGCATGAACAACTACATGTATTAACCCTTTCGCTGCTAGGCCCCCCCCCCCTTTGCTAAGCCTTTTTTGGCTATTTAGGGTAGTTCACGCTTAGGCCCCTGTAACTTTTTGTCCACATAAGGTATCCACGCCAATTTTGCGTCCTTTTCTTCCAACATCATGGGGATTTTAACGGTACCCAGGGTTTGTGGATTCCCCTGAAGGGGACCCAGAAATGTTTGAAAGTTGGGGAAAAAGTGCTGCAGAAGAAAGCCTCTGTTTTGTTCCCTGCAAAGGGTATCAACAAGGGGTTTGTGGTGCTGAAATCACCATCTTCCCAGCTTTCAGGGACAGGCAAACTTTTGTCAGAAAACCAAAATGTTTTACACAGTTATGGCATTTTACTAGGACAAAGCCTATTTTTTGCTACTTTTTGTGCTTTCAACCTTTTTCCAGTTATTAGTAGAAATGGGTATGAAAGCAATAATCGATCCTGGAATGCTATACATTTCTGAAAAGTCGACAACATTTTGAATTAAGCAAGGGGTCATTTGTGTAGATCCTTCAAGGTTTTGTTTATAGAAACTAAAAGTTGAAAACAAGAAAAATTGAAAATGAGTTGAAAATTTGTGCCAACGTTTTCACCTGTAACTTCTACTAAGTATGACAGATTTTTGAAAGCAATATGCTGTTACATCTGCAGGACCTTTCTGGTTGTGGGGATATATAGGACTTGTAAGTTCACCAAGAACCCGAGGAACCCAGAGCCAATAACTGAGCAGCCTCTTGCAAAGGATTTTCATTGTGTACAAGGTATATAGCAATCATTTGGTAAAATATAAAGAGTGAATAATAGGTATCAAGGACACCTAGGTATTTCCGAAATGGGAACAAAATATAGAGTTTAGAAGCAGCAGCTATTTGCACATCTCCAAAATTGTGGGTACCCATACTAGCATGTGAATTATAGGACATTTTTCAAAGTGACTTCTCTTTTACACATTGTCTTACATTTGGAAGGCAGAAATGCATAGAAAGTCAATAGGTAAAAACAGTTGCTCTACAATTCTGTATTCCCCTAAGTCTCCCGATAAAATTGGTACATCACTTGTGTGGGTAGGCCTAGTGCATGCGACACAAAACGGCCCAAAACACAACATGGACACACCACATTTTTACAGTGAAAACAGACCCTTTTTTTGATAAGTGCCTAGCTTTGGATTTTGAACCCTAGCTCAGCCGGCACCTAGGGAAACCTGGCAAACCTATACATTTTTGAAAACTAGACACCCAGAGGAATCCAGGATGGGGTGACTTGAGTGGCTCTCACCAGGTTCTGTTACCCAGAATCCCTTGCAAACCTCAAACTTTGTAAAAAAAAAAAAAACACATTTTCCTCACATTTCTATGATGGAAAGTTCTGGAATCTACGTAGATCCACAAAATTCCACCCACCCTGCATTCCCCATAGTCTTCCGATAAAAATCGTACCTCACTTGTGTGGGTAGACCTAGTGCCCGCGACAGGAAACAGGCCAAAATGCAACATGGACACACCATATTTTTACAGTGAAAACTGGCCCTTTTTTTTTTAAAGTGCATAGCTGTGGATTTTTAACCCTAGCTCTGCCGGTACCTAGGGAAACCTAGCAAACCTATACATTTTTGAAAACTGGATACCCAGGGGAAACTAGGAGGGGGTGTCTTGTGTGGCTCTCGCCAGGTTATGATACCCATAATCCCTTGCAAACCTCAAACTTTGTCACAAAAAACACATTTTCCTCACATTTCTGTGATGGAAAGTACTGGAACCTGCGTGGGTCCACAAAATTCCACCCACCCCGCATTCGATAAAGTCTCAAAATAAAAATTGTACCTCACTTGTGTGGGTAGGCCTAGTTCCCACAACAGGAAATGGCCCAAAACACAACGTGGACACACCACATTTTTACTGTGAAAACTGACCCTTTTTTTTTTGTTAAGTTCCTAGCTGTGGATTTTGAACCCAAGCTCTGCCAGCACCTAGGAAAACCTAGCAACCCTATACATTTTTCAAAACAAGACACGCAGGGGAATCTAGCAGGGGGTGACCTGTGTGACTCTCACCAGGTTCTGTTCCCCAGAATCCCTTGCAAACCTCAAACTTTGTAAAGGAAAAACATATTTTACTCTCATTTCTGTGATGGAAAGTGCTGGAATCTGCGTGGGTCCACAAACTTCCACCCACCCTGCATTCTTTAAAGTCTCCCGATTAAAAATGGTACCTCACTTGTGTGGGTGGGCCAAGTACTCGCAGCAGGGAAGGGCCCAAAACGTATTGTGGAGACATCAAAATTATCTATCACAAAATGATCTGGTTTTGCAAAGGGGCTCACCTGGGATTTTGGCCCGCGTTCGGCGGCCATCTAGGGATACCTACCAAACCCAGACATCTTTGAAAACTAGACACCCAGGGGAGTTTAGGGAGGTATGGCTTGTGTGGACCCATCAACATTTTCCTACCCAGAATCCCCTGCAAACCTCAAATTTAGCTAAAAAAATCAAATTTTTCTCAACTTCTGTGTGGGAAAGTTGTGGGATCACCAGGCTGACATGAATTTCCTACCACCCAACATTCCCCCAGGTCTCCCAATAAAAATGGTACCTCTCTTGTGTGGGAGGGCCAAGTACCCGTGACAGGCAAGGGCCCAAAACGTATTGTGGAGACATCAAAATTACCTATCACACAACTGATGCCACTTGGGGGATCCAATGGTGCAATGGGTGGCTGCAAAGCTGACATGTCAGCCATTTTCTGCACTTACCTTGTAGATTTCATCATAAATTGCTATTTAGCTTGACTGCTGGTGGCACCCATTCCTTTCGTCTTACTGGATTGTAAGACGGAGGTGAACAGTGTGTGTGTGTGTGTGTGTGTTTGTGTGTGTATATGTATGTATATGTATATGTGTGTATATATATATATATATTTCAAAACGGACTCCACACCATTCGCAGCAGGGATCCCACAGCACTGGAGAAAAGACGATCTGCAGGTAATTTTTTAACCAAAAAAGTGCATTTATTCAGTACACCATTAGTGCAAGCGTGGACGGTCAACGCGTTTCGGCTCCTGCCTTCAACTGGACCATAGAGTCCCGCCATCCAGAACATCTATTTAAAGTGACATTGTGCATTATGATCCCTTGTTTGTTTCTATTTTAAAATGTGCTAGACTGCTAACCCTCATTGGATTTACTTCAGTGTCAATGGCACTTGGTAGCTGCCATTTTTACTCACATTTCTATCTGTGAAGTACTAATATTTTGCAATACAGTTCGGAGGCAAAGTTTTCACAAGCACAGTGTTATTCTTGTTACATTAGGGATTGTTTTAAAGGAGAAAAGACATTTCCTATATCTTCCTCATCAATATGCAAAAACATACAAGATTTCATATGAATACCAATGTTGAAGGAGAATGGATAAGAAAGTTTTTTGTTTCTTAAAACAACAAGAAAAAGAGAAGGGAAAGGAGGGAGAATAGGGGGAAAAAGGAAGGGAAAGAAGGAAAAAGATTTTTTTAAGACATTTTGATCTAAAAAATGGACTTGATAGTTAACATTGTCTGTAAAGTACACAAAAATTAATAACATTATTGTCCATAGCATGTCGTTGTTTTGAATTTGCATTGTGCAATGTCTTTGTGCAAGGCAAAGTTTTCACAAGCACAGTGTTATTCTTGTTACATTAGGGATTGTTTTAAAGGAGAGAAGACATTTCCTATATCTTCCTCATCAATATGCAAAAACATACAAAATTTCATATGGATACCCAATGTTGAAGGAGAATGGATAAGAAAGTTTTTTGTTTCTTAACAAAACAAGAAAAAGAGAAGGGAAAGGAGGGAGAATGGGGGGAAAAAAGGAAGGGAAAGAAGGAAAAGATTTTTTTAAGACATTTTGATCTAAAAAATGGACTTGATAGTTAACATTGTCTGTAAAGTACACAAAAATTAATAACATTATTGTCCATAGGATGTCGTTGTTTTTAAAGTGCATTGTGCAATGTCTTTGTGCAAGGTTCGTATTCATTTTGATTTCTCTCACAGTTTATCCAATATTTCATGAGATAATTCCATATATGCAAAAATAGCTGCCACACGAAGAAAAAGTGCTTGTTACAGTGCATATGTTCTGTACTCCATTTTCATTTCAATTTTTCTTCTTCTCCTTTCCTTCTAAAGTAGAGTTATATTTCATCACTATTTTTTGACCATAAAAATCTTTAAAAAGACTAATTTAATAGGATATTATTGCACCAAAACCGTATTGCACAATTCTTTTTACGATTTTCTTGTTTTGGATTCAAGGTCCTTCACATGTATTCTTTTCTTTAGTGTTTTTTCTATTTCATCTCCTTTCCCTCTAACGAGTTTATTGGATGTGTCTTGTTCAGTTAGTTCATTGTAAGTGGGATACAAGTAAGCCGCGTCAGAGAACTTGGCAGCGCTTTTGCTTTTACTTATTTTTTAACTCTAACTTTTAAATTTAACAGCATCTTTTGCACTTGACTACTTGCTAATCTTTGTACTGTACAACACTTACGCGGTGCACGCTCCGACCCCGGTCCACCGCAGCTGTTGCTGTTTGCGTGGAGGGCGGACCTGCAGAGCGTGACACACCTCCTGTGTCGTCACACGCTAGGGGGCAGCGGGGAAAGTACTTCAGGGCCAATGCCACGGACGCGCAGCGGATACAAGTAAGCCGCGTCAGAGAACTTGGCAGCGCTTTTGCTTTTACTTATTTTTTAACTCTAACTTTTAAATTTAACAGCATCTTTTGCACTTGACTACTTGCTAATCTTTGTACTGTACAACACTTACGCGGTGCACGCTCTGACCCCGGTCCACCGCAGCTGTTGCTGTTTGCGTGGAGGGCGGACCTGCAGAGCGTGACACACCTCCTGTGTCGTCACACGCTAGGGGGCAGCGGGGAAAGTACTTCAGGGCCAATGCCACGGACGCGCAGCGGATACAAGTAAGCCGCGTCAGAGAACTTGGCAGCGCTTTTGCTTTTACTTATTTTTTAACTAACTTTTAAATTTAACAGCATCTTTTGCACTTGACTACTTGCTAATCTTTGTACTGTACAACACTTACGCTGTGCACGCTCCGACCCCGGTCCACCGCAGCTGTTGCTGTTTGCGTGGAGGGCGGACCTGCAGAGCGTGACACACCTCCTGTGTCATCACACGCTAGGGGGCAGCGGGGAAAGTACTTCAGGGCCAATGCCACGGACGCACAGCGGATGCGCGCAGCGGGCGCGCCGCTGGCGCGCCAAAGGCGCGCCTAAGGAAACCCGTCTGCGCCCGGATCGGGCCAAGGGCCAGAAGTCCTGGTGCCCTCTCCAAATGCCACCAATTTTCAGTTGTAAAACAGATTATAAATCGTGACCAGGAGGCTGAATTTTCAGTCTGTACTAAAACCACTGGGCACCAATACTCATCGGAACGATTAAAATCCTATTGCCCTCCTCCATCTCATAAATGTGCTCGCCTATACTTTGACGGCAAGATGGAAATATGTGCAAACTGTGGCTTTTCTTTAAAGGGGAACCCAGGCCACGTCAATAACATTAAAAATAAGAACATGGCTAACACCAATCTGACAGCCCCGTCCCATAAAAACTTTTCTTTCCTGTATACCAACTGTCGTTCCCTCCCTAAACATAAATCGGATATGTTTGACCTGTTGCATGACGAACTACCTGATGCCATATTCTTGACGGAGACCTGGCTCCATGAAAGTGCGGGCCCGGATGTTGCTGTTGCTCTTCCACATAACTATGCAATAGTTAGGAAAGATAAAGGGCCTGATTCACAGAACTAACTTACGTCAAAAACGTAAAGTTAGTACTTTTTGGTATTCACAGAATACACTTACTCATTTTGGTATTCACAGAATGAACTTACTCATTTCGGTATTCACAGAAGTTAGTAGTCATAACTTTAGGACTCCTAAATGCCTTCTGTGAATACCGAAAGTCTTAAAGTTAGGATTTTTCTCAGTTTAGGAGTAGTAAAGTTAGGACTCCTAACTTTACTACTCCTAAACTGAGAAAAATCCTAACTTTAAGACTTTTGGTATTCACAGAAGGCATTTAGGAGTCCTAAAGTTAGGAGTCCTAACTTTACTACTCCTAAACTAAGAAAAATCCTAACTTTAAGACTTTCGGTATTCACAGAAGGCATTTAGGAGTCCTAAAGTTAGGAGTCCTAACTTTACTACTCCTAAACTGAGAAAAATCCTAACTTTAAGACTTTCGGTATTCACAGAAGGCATTTAGGAGTCCTAAAGTTAGGACTACTAACTTCTGTGAATACCGAAATGAGTAAATTCATTCTGTGAATACCAAAATGAGTAAGTGTATTCTGTGAATACCAAAAGTACTAACTTTACGTTTTTGACGTAAGTTAGTTCTGTGAATCAGGCCCCGAGTCTCTAAGACTGGAGGGGGCATAGCCATTATTTTTAAAAAGGATTACCAGTGCTCCTTTGAACCTTTTGCGTCTCAGAATAGTGAGGCAGCGCTATTTAAGCTGACCCTGACCCCAAATTTTACTTTCTCTGGTATGCTGGTTTATCGTCCCCCGGGACCGTCTGCATCCTGGGCCTCTTCCTTCCCTGAACTTATAACTCCTCCAAGTATGAAAACAGCTAATTTTCCAATTCTGGGTGACTTCAATCTACATCTGGAAGACCCCACCTGTAATAATAGCACTAATCTTATCTCGGACTTAGCAGCTTTAAATATTAGTTTAATGAATTCTGGCCCCACGCACAAGGCAGGTCATTTGTTGGACCCCATTTTTTCGAATCTTCCTGGGATCCATTGCTTCCCAGCCTTCCCTATAAACTGGTCGGACCACTTTCTTACTAAATTTCACCTGAAACTTCCGGAGAAGTCTGTACCTACTCACTTAATTCCAGATACTTTAATTAGGAACTGGAAACATTTGGATGCTATAGCTTTAAATAAGATCTTATGCTCCCACACGCCCATTTCCAAACAAACAGTGAACTCATTTTCTACTTCGGTGCAGAAATGGCTCCTTAATGCCATTGACATTTGTCTACCTTTGGCAAAAAAACAGGCCAATAACCATCGACCTCCTGCACCTTGGTTCACTGAGACTTTAAGGACAGAGAAGGCCAAATGTAAAGTAATGGAACGCAAGTGGAGAAGGAATTATACCCCTGTCTCCAAAAGTAACTATAAAGCAGCAAAAAAAACATATCATAACCTTTGCAAAACAGCTAGGGCGGACCATGTTTCGTCTACCATTTCGAACGCCCTAAACTGTTCTAAAACACTCTTTAACATGGTCAAAGAGCTTGCCGGTTGCAAAACCCAAACCAGGCCCCCTGCACTTAATAAAAAGCAATGTGAGGACCTAGCTACTTTCTTTGTTCAAAAAGTAGACAATATATACCTGGATATAGTACGAGGGCAGGATGACAACCTTTCTTCTCCCCCAGAAACATCCACACCATCCTCTATGGACGATATGCCCCCCAACCAAGATTGGAGCCCTAACTTTCCCACTAATCATTTGGACACATGGCCTCTGTTAAACATCACTACCCTAAAAAAACTTCTGGGTAGTATAAAATCGGGATCTCCAGGGGATCCCTTGCCCATTTCCGTGCTCCAGCAGCTGGAACCGCCATCGCTGCAGGTAATCATGGATCTTTTAAATGCCTCCCTGCTGGAAGCTATCGTCCCGCCTGATTGGAAACATGCTATGGTACTGCCTCTCCTTAAAAAGGCAAATGCTGATCCTGACCTACCCTCAAACTATCGTCCCATCTCACTCCTACCGGCCTTCTCTAAAATTCTAGAAAAACATGTCCATGCACAGCTTTCACTGTTTGTCGAAGCACAAAGTTTCCTCCATCCTTCTCAATCGGGTTTCAGAGCTGGCTTTTCAACAGAAACCACCCTGTTAGGGGTAAATGAAAGACTACGCCACCATCTTGATGCCAGAGACACTGTGGCCCTCATTTTGCTGGATTTGAGTGCAGCTTTTGACACAGTGTCTCACACTGTGTTAATAAAAACCTTAAGCTTGTTGGGCATATGCGGGCTGGCTCTGAAATGGCTCATTTCTTTTCTCACTAATCGTACCTTCCAAGTTTTCTCCCCCACAACCAGCTCTGACACCCATTCTCTTACTCATTGGGTACCTCAAAGTTCTATCCTTAGCCCCTTACTTTTTAACTTATATGTAAGACCCTTGGCGGATATTGCAGAGAAATCTGGGCTGACCCTCTTCTCTTATGCGGATGATTCGCAAATCATTTTTTCTCTATCTATGAAGAGCACTACAGAGATTTCTCCCCTTCAGTTGGGTTTGAGGAATATCGCATCATGGATGCGATCTAACTACCTCAAACTGAACGGTGGAAAAACCGAGGTCCTTATATTCGGGAAAAATCGGGAACTTTGGGGTCCTCAACATTGGCCCTGTGAGATGGGTGCTCTTCCTATATCGGTCCGCCAAGCTCGTAATTTGGGCGTCATTATTGATGATACACTCAGTATGCACAACCAAGTCGTCAAAGTAGCCCCTACCTGTTTCACAATCCTGAAGTGGCTAAAAAAAGTTATCTGGATGCTACCAGAACCCACTCAGAAAACTGTTGTTCATGCCTTGATTACTTCAAGACTTGATTATGGCAATGTTCTGTACTTGGGATCTAACAAAGAGGTGACACGTAGGCTGCAACTGGTCCAAAACTCCGCAGCTAGGCTTTTATGCCGGATCCCTAGAACCTCTTCTGTCTCCGGCCATCTTCGTGACCTGCATTGGCTCAGGGTGGAGAACCGAGTTAAGTTCAAAGCCCTGAGCTACATGTTTAAAATCAAAATTGGAGTTGCCCCTAAATACCTTCAATCATTGGTCCACCCTTATGTCCCTCTTCGTGACCTCCGCTCATCTACGCAGGGGAGGTTTTCTGTCCCAAAAACCAAACTATCGTGAATGGGTGGTAGGTCTTTCTCATATCTTGGCCCCTCACTCTGGAATGCCATGCCCTTAGCTCTTCGTAGCGAAACCAATTATATCCAATTTCGCAAATCCTTGAAGACATGGCTCTTCAATCAATAGCCTACTGTCTTTGTTTTTACATCAGCCTCTGATCTGCTTCTGCGCCGGGAAACCCTTTTTGGGTAGCTGTTGCGCATTATAAGTTTAATAAATAAATAAAAATAAAAAATAAGTGTACGTGCAGCTCAGCATCCAAGTTATGGCCAAATGGTTTTTCTGTCCCGATGGCTAAAATACATCTAGATTCGGCCTTTCTCAACTCCAGGGTTCTGTCCCCTCCTCGTTCTTTCTGTTTTATCATTTTAATGCCAAAGTATGTCAAAGACTGATTGTCTCCTGAGTGAGTCTCTGCAAAGTGTTTCGCCATGGGATATGAGAGGTCCTTGTTTTTTATTGCTCTCAGATGCTGTAATATTCGTAGTTTTAATTTGTTGATGGTGCTTTCAACATATTGTTTCTTGCACGGACATTCTAAGACATATATCACATATTTTGATTCACATGTAATGTGATCAGTAATTTGTTCCACTTTTCCATTTTGGAGACAATAGGTGTGAGTATTCCGACCATGTTCACACGCCCTGCATTTTGAGCACTTCCAAAATCCCGGTGCACTTAACCACGATGTAATTTCTGTCTTTTTGTTCTCCAAATGACTATGTGTTAAGAGGTCACCTAACGATGCTGTTTTTCTATAGGTGATTTTGGGAGTGGACGGCAACTTCCTTTTCAGGGTTTCATCGAGCATTAAGATGCTCCAATTTTTCTTTATGATGTTTTTTAAAATCTTATTTTCAACATTAAAATCCATGATCAAGCATGTTAATTCATCTTCTTCTGCATTTTCATTTATTTCTAGTAGGTCCGATCTTGTTTTAGAATTTACTTTGGTTCTGGCACTTTTGATCACTTCTGGCAGATAGCCCCTCTCCAAAAAACGTGCGCTCATATCATCAAGATTTTGTTCGATGTCCAAGTTTTCTGAGCAGTTTCTCTTGGCGCGGAGCATCTCTCCATAAGGAATGCTCCACTTTAGGTGTTGTGGGTGCCCACTGTTCGCATGGAGGATACTATTACTGGCAGTTGGTTTCCGATACATCCTTGTGCAAATTTGGTGATCTTTGACGAACACTTCCACATCTAGGAAAGTTACTAGATTTTTGTAGTAAGTGGATGTGAATGCTAAGTTGTATTCGTTACTGTTCAGCGTTTGAATGAAGATTTCGAGTTCAGATGTTTCACCTTCCCATATTATGAAAATATCATCTATAAATCTGGTCCAAGTTTGGATATTGGATTTGTATCTGCCATTCAATACGTCTGTTTCCCAAACTGCCATAAATAGATTTTCATATGTAGGGGCTACTGATGTCCCCTTCGCCGTGCCTTGCTTTTGGAGAAATAGCTCTCCTTGAAAGAGGAAGATGTTGTGTGTCAGACAATACCTCAACATTGTCATGAGCATTTCTGAGTGTTCCAAAAAGCTCAGAGATCTCAATTCCAAAGTTTTTTTGACTGCAGTTAATCCATCTTGATGATGGATTGATGTGTACAGATATGTCACATCTATGGTGACCATGGTTAGTTGATCATTCCATCCCATGTGTTGTATCTTTCTTATGAAGTCCGTTGTATCTTTCAGGTACAAAGGAAGGAAGGTTACATAATCAATTAAAAAAGTATCAATGTAGTGAGACGTCTTCTCCAGAAGGGATCCTATCGAACTAACTATAGGTCTCCCTGGTGGGTTGGTAATTGATTTGTGCACCTTTGGAAGGAAGTAGATTGTTGCTACTACCGGGTGATCTACCTTTAGGTACATATATTCTTCGAAGTCGATGAGTCCCCTGTCTTTCCATGTTTGTAACTGCAGGTGATATTCTGTCGTCCATGATTCAATTGGGTTTTTCTCCAACTTTTCATAATGTTCTTTATTTCCCAATTGTCTGTTGGCTTCTATGACGTATTGTTCTCGATTCTGCACAGCAATGTTTTCACCTTTGTCGGAGGCTTTTATGATGATGCTTGGATTATCTCTTAGCTCTTTAAGGGCTTTTTGTTCACCCAATGTTAGGTTCCATTTTCTCCTTTTATTTCTTTTTCTTTTATATCCTGATAGTTTGTTTACTTCTTCCACTACTATTTCATATATATATATATATATATATATATATATATATATATATATATATATATATATATATATATATATATATATATATATATATATAGCAAAAAACAAGGCGTTCATAATACTCCCAAGGTCCAGTGCACTCACGGGGTGTGTGTCGACTATAAAACATCCGCAGACGCGTTTCTGGTTCTTGCCGTCATCAGTGCGGAAAAGCCATCAATAAAACAAACTGTCATTTAAAACGGTCCTGCCATATGGTTGGTGGATCCTTGGCCAATGAAGGGCCAGCAATGGGGCGTCACCGTCTTCATTATTTATTGCCTGATGCAATTTCTATGGCGCTCCCATCGCTAAAAAAAAAATCAATTGGCAGCTGTGATAACTGTGCCTGTACATCCCCTCGCCTGCCGCTGGATTAAAAACGAAAACACTGTGAGTGTCCCACATATGGTGAAACACTCTAGCTTTGTATAAGCCACGACCTAACCTCACTGATATTCAACTCAATGCAGCGGAAAAACAACTCTTAGCGTTGGGATTAAGCTTTTGTCCTGAAAGCAATTTTAATTATGTGGAAACAAGAGTCGACGTATACAAATTTATTCGTAAACTCAAGTTGACAAAAAAATTTACCATCAAAAATCATGGTAAGACCACACAAGACAAGCCTCCAAGAGCCGCACATTCTGGACTTACTGTGGATCAAATTCCGTTGCTTTCCACACTACATGCCTTGCAAAATGAATCCATAGAAAACAGTGAGCCTATGCCCAATACACAGGAAGTGGCGGACGCCGAGGATATGATTATTTCGGCACCTGGAAATAGTCCATTCAAGGCACCATCTTCTTTTGTGCCTATTATGCCCCGGGATGCGCTGGATATTTTCCATGAACGTGTCACAGATGAACTTAAAACACTATACCGCAGAACTAAAAACGTGAAACCTAAATCAAAGCAAAAAAGTACCCAGCAATATTTTCAACTAATGGACAAACTAAAAAACAATGCATCAGTCGTGATTAATAACTCCGACAAGGGAGGCAATATTGTCCTATGGGATAAGGCAAAATACAAGATGGAAGCATTCAGACACATCAATGACATGGAGTGTTATGAACTTTCCAATGCGGCCAACGTTAGAAAGATCAGTAAGGAATACAAAGACGACCTTAACATCTGGAAAAGGGAAGGGCTTATCACGAAAGATGAACTCAGTTTTTTATACAAAGAATTTCCTATTCTGCCCACTTTTTATCTAATTCCCAAAATCCACAAAGAAATGGACCCTGTTCCAGGACGTCCTATCATATCAGCAAAAGATAGTATTTTTGAGAACACATCCAGATATGTGGATCATTTTTTGCAAGAACATGTTGTCAATTTACCCTCGTATTTAAGGGACTCCAAGGATTTTTGGTTAAATTAAATGCTCTACAGTGGTCCAGTGAATATATGCTTTTGACTCTTGACATTACTGCCCTATATACTAGCATAAGACACAGTGATGGTTTAAATGCAGTTCATTATTTTTTGAAGAGACGATGCATTTCCATGTACAAACACAATATTATGTTATTGAAAATGATACACTGGTGTCTACACAACAATATGTTTATGTTCGACGATAAAATCTACAGGCAGAAACAGGGAGTGGCCATGGGGGCATGCTTCTCCCCTAGCTATGCGTGCTTGCACGTAGGCTGGTGGGAGGAGCATGTCCTCAAGGCGAACCACAGAGCATTATTTGATGAACACGTTATACAAATGTGGAGATATATCGATGACGTGTTCATTATATGGAAAGGAACATCTTCTCAGGCAGAGGGGTTTGTAGAGGCAATTAATTGCAACAATTTAAACTTGCAATTTACCGCACACATTGATCTTGCTACAGCTAATTTTCTAGATATCTCTGTGTATATACAGAACGGAGCCATAGAGACATGTTTATATAGAAAACCCACGGCTGGTAATGTTTTATTACACGCCACCAGCTTTCATCCCCAACATACCATCTCCAGCCTTCCATATGGGGAATTTTTGAGTATCCGCAGAGCATGCAGCACCAGTGAGACATTGGCAGTAGCTCAAGAAGCAGCCAGAACTAGGTTTCTGGAGAGAGGATACAATGCCAAGAAACTCGATATAGCCCTTAAAAAGGCCAACAATAAGGACAGACAGTCACTACTGCAAACGAGATCAGGAACAACTGCTAATACTATCTTGTTTCCAGACAACTCAGAAGATACAGAGAGCCAGGGCAATTCGAGGAAGGGCACCTGTAGATGTATATCAACTTACAGCAGGCAAGCCAATGCCATAAAAAGTATTATTAATTCACAGTGGTCTATAGTTCTCACCGATGCGACGCTCCTACAGATACTACCTAACAAGCCTAACTTTACGTATCGCAAAGCACATTCAATGCGCAGCGATCTAGTGAAAACTAGCCCTGAAGTGGAGACTAAAAGTAGGTGGCTTTCCCCCAAGAAAGGTTTCTTCAAATGCAGCACATGTCGTGCGTGCAAATTTGGGGTGAACACGAAAACTTATTCCACCATCTTTTCAGATGTTCCTGTTAATCTCAAGGGACATTACACTTGTCGCACAGATTACGCTGTATATATTCTACAGTGCATCTGTGGACTTCGCTATGTAGGAGTACGAAGCTGCAGGTTTATGTGCGAATCCTGCAGCATCTACGTGCGACAGTCAATTCTGACCCCTCATATCCAGTCGCCCGACACATAAAGATGGAACACGGTAACAACTTAAATGTGCTCCAATACTATGTCATAGACAGTGTATCTGTGAACAAAAGAGGGGGCAAGCGTGAAAAACTACTGAGACAATTAGAGACCAAATATATAGTAGAGCTGGACACCAAGGCCCCGAGGGGATTGAACATTTGTGAAGATTTACATTATTATCTTTAATATACATCCAGCCTCTACACAGTAGTCTCCCATCTTCCCATTTGTAAATTAGGATCCAGTTTGATGTAGATTTTGATTCTAGTGGGGATGATTCTCTGGGTCCAGTGCATTTCAGTACTGTTCAGGGTTTGGAAGGTTAAATTCTATATTCCATACAGTGTCGTCTCCATTTGAGCAGTCTCTTCCTTTGTTCGCCAATTCCTCTGTTCGCCAATTTGTTTATATATAGTCCTTTGCATACAGTCAGTTGTATATATTTAGACTCTAGAATGAATCAGTTTGCATCCTTCTCTCTAGAGGTTCTTTTTTAACTTTATTCATTGCACTTTTTGCACTTTTCCAGCGATTTTTTGCACATGTGTACAGTCTATTGAATTTTGCGGGTAGTATTTTAAGAGGATATGAATGAATAAAAAATGTTTCTTTAAATGTACCTTAGATTAACTAATATCTATTTAACAATTTAGATTCATTGATTAAAATTAGGTATGGGTTTTTGTTTATTAGTATGTGTATAATGAAATGAATTTCACATATAACGATGGCAAGTCCTTTAAATCATGAACCCGTAATTCTAACTTTATTTTGGTCCATTGTGTTAATTGTCTCGTAGGATCTTGATGCATTTGTGCATTCATAAACATATAAGTTAAGTCACTACCTTATGTTATACGAGGAGTATGTTTTAATTAATCTCCACATTGCCAGTAAGGACCGGATATTCATGTAAGGGTTTTAAATATTAACAGTATTTTATTTGGACTTTGTTTAAAACAGAACGAAATTTCATATTGATCATCATTACATCTTTCGTTTTTATGTGTTTATTTCACTTGTAAATAAGATGTCTATATTTCTACTTAGTTTTATATCTATATTTATTTAATGCAAATCAGTATGATTTGTTAGTCTAGGTGCTATCTAGCGCGTGTAGGCACTGTTAATTATGTATAGTATTCTCTCTATGTCTATGCAGGCAATAGGCACCAAGTCACATGGTCAATTAATCACTGTATATATACGTCACTGTCTTGCGACGCATTTATGTGATCAAGGCCACTCTGTTGGCCGAAACGCGTCATGTTCGAGTTTTGCACTTATTTGGAATAATAAATATGCTACTGCGGCTGGCAGTATCAGCATAAGAAGCAGTTGTCCGTCTCTCTTTTCGGTGCCGGGATGCACCTTTGAGTGGTAATTGGATATATGGATATATATATATATATATATATATATATATATATATATATATATATATATATATATATATATATATATATATATATATATATATATATATATATAGCAAAAAACAAGGCGTTCATAATACTCCCAAGGTCCGGTGCACTCACGGGGTGTGTAGACTATAAAACATCCGCAGACGCGTTTCTGGTTCTTGCCGTCATCAGTGCGGAAAAGCCATCAATAAAACAAACTGTCATTTAAAACGGTCCTGCCATATGGTTGGTGGATCCTTGGCCAATGAAGGGCCAGCAATGGGGCGTCACCGTCTTCATTATTTATTGCCTAATGCAATTTCTATGGCGCTCCCATCGCTAAAAAAAAAATCAATTGGCAGCTGTGATAACTGTGCCTGTACATCCCCTCGCCTGCCGCTGGATTAAAAACGAAAACACTGTGAGTGTCCCACATATGGTGAAACACTCTAGCTTTGTATAAGCCACAACCTAAATTGGTCAACAGAGTCCGTAAGCGGCGGTTCAGGCAGCCCAAATTGAATCCAAAGCAGTATTCCACCTGGGGCCAGCCGAACTCGCGGCGGGTGCAACCGGGAAGCAGTGGTGGAAACCGCTTATAAAACAGCAAAAAACAAGGAATTCATAATACTCCCAAGGTCCGGTGCACTCACGGGGTGTGTGTCGGCTATAAAACATCCGCAGACGCGTTTCTGGCTCTTGCCGGCATCAGTGCGTATATATATATATATATATATATATATATATATATATATATATATATATATATATATATATATATATATATATATGTATATGTATATCATACTGGCAGTCGCACGTAGGTAGTTATAGTTAGGACCTAGTTACCATGGGAAAAGCGTTTTTTTGAGTTGTTTATAACTGTGGCGCCATTTGACGAATCTTCACAAATTTTCCCCAAAAAGTGCCCTACTGTTTCTAGTTGTGCATGGGAAGTTTCAGGGTGATCCATCAAGCGGGGGTCGAGAAAAATGGGGCTAAAAAAAAATGTGTGCTATCCATGTCAATTCCCATAGAGATTTTAGCCACAACTACAGCCCGAACTGCTGAACGGAATGACACCAAATTCGGCAGAAAGCTACATCTTGGTCCAGAAAGAGTGCTTTTTAGGTTTTGCTTGTGCTGTGCTTGTGAAATCTATTGTATTAAATATATCTCAAAAGGGGTTTCTATCCTGCCCCCTTGTTTTTCATTGGTTCCTGTGCTTGCCACATACTTTTGCTTCATTTCTGTTGGCTGTAGCATACTGTTTCCTGTTGTTTCTCCTATGCTTCTCTTATTAGTTTCCCGAAGCCAGAGTACTTTTTCCATTCTCTTTTGTGGAACTATTTTTTTAAGGATTTGCATGTATTTGTTCTATTTTTTTATTTCCCATTATTCTATTTTTTGTTTCCCATTATTTAAAGAATATCGCACTATATCAGCCACTTCAATGTCTACTATCATCAAGACAATGACATTTGTAAACTATCCTAATCATTATGCAAAGAAAAGGGAACTTTTGGACCTTTTTCTTGTGGTTCTGCTATCAATAATATGATGACTTTTGTAAACAATACTAGTCATTATGCAAAGAAAGGGGAACCTTTTTCTTGTGGTTCTACTAACATCAAGATGACTTTTGTAAACCATCTTAATCATTATGCATAGAAAGGGGAACTTTTGGACCTTTTTCTTGTGGTTCCACTATCAACAAGACAGCGACTTTCGTAAACTATCCTAGTCATTATGCAAAGAAAGAGGAACTGTTGAACCTTTTTCTCGTGATTCTACTATCATCAAGACGACAACTTTTGTAAACCATCCTAGTCGTTATGCAAAGAAAGGGGACCTTTTGGACCTTTTTCTTGTAGTTAGCCTCTCCATACCTCACACAAGATACCACTTCGGCAATTCAGAAGTAGTTATGAAGAGCTTAAAAAGCAGCGATTTTCAACAACACGTCTTCTTTTCAGGACGGATGAGAACAATCTAGGTTGGAACGCCAAGGGCATACGAATGACAAGTTATCAAATAGCAGAGACTTAGTCTCTTACCCCATGTTTTTAACTGCAGCGTGGTCACGGTAATGCACCACCTACAACTGATTGCTTCCAACTAGAAATGAAAGTAGCACGCAATATATTCATGTTCTTATTTTCTTCATGCCTCTTAATACAGAACATAAAATTGACAGACTCAATTCATATAATAGTTGCCACTCACACATTGTGAAATTGATTGTATTAATCCCAGAGTTGAAACCTAATGCATTTACCAATGCTTGCTGTGATTTGGTGTAGATCTATTCAGCAGTTTTCTAGATATCAAAAGGACAAACACATTTATATATCTATGTATGTGGACCCACCACAAATCCAACAGATCTTGTGCTGAGATCTGATTGGCTGCCAACACAGCAACCAGGAAGTGTTGGCAGCCATTTTGGGACTCTGACTCAGCCGAGTCCCCAAAACAAAGATAAAAGAGAAGGGGGCAGGGTAGGAATACCCTGACCCCATAGGCCTGGTGCTGGGGTCCCCGAGGGACCCTGCCAGGGCCACAAAGCATTTTTTATTATTTTGTCACAAAATTGCGAGTGGTTCTGCAAATCCGAGGCAAATAAAAAAAAAAAGTATGGTCTCCCGTGGGCTTATTTTTATATCTATTACAGGGAGGGGGCACATGCCAACATGGGCCCCGGGGACCACCACCTCCCCGGGGCCAGGCAAATGTGAAAACATGAGGAAGGGGGCCACGTGAAGGCCTTTTATGGCTCCTCGGGGCTTAAACGTAAAATAAGACGGGCTGCATGGCCTCTCCTCAACCTTTTTAAATTGTCCCAGGGACCACCACTTTCCTGGGGTGAAGGGAATTTATCAAAGGGGGAGGTGGCTATATGGTACCCCCTCCCAGGACATTTAAAGACCCGGGAACCACCACCTTCCCGGGTATGGCTAAATTTTAACTGGGAGAGGGGACGTGCATGACCCCTCCTGGGCTGTTTTCAGCCCCGGGGACCACGATCTCCCGGGGCTGGCCCTACATAAACAAAGAAGGGGGTCCCCTTCCTGAAGACATTAATGGGCCTGGGTACCGCTGCCCCCAGGGCCAGCTCTCTATGTCCTGAGGTGTCCACCCCCGAGACATAGTAGTTTGCTCTCGCTTGGCAGGAGCTTTGACAGTAAGTCTGCTCCCAGTGGGCGGGAGAAGGAAAACTGTGCCTACTTGCTGGGAGCAGACTTCATCTGTTTTCCTGCCCGCTGTTAAGTGGGCAGGAAAACAGATTTTTTGCTGCTCCCTGCGTGCAAGAGCAATGCCAGCTCCAGATGAAGGCAGAGATCTGGCAGGGAGTGCTGGGGCATTAAGGCTCCCCCGCGATCCCCAACACTGCTCACTGGGGGCCTTGGTTGGGCTCCAGGGCACCCAGGGACCCTTCTTTTGTTGAGATTTACCTGGACTTGATGCTCATTCCACAGAACTTAAACCTCAGAAGGCAGCACTTTCAAATTATAAACATAGTAAGTGCCCCAGTTGAAGCTCCACTTCTGTAAAAGAGAAATTATCCTAACTTCCTGTGTTTTGCAAAGGCAAGGGAAGTGTGTTTTCTCAACAATTCAACATTGAAAGATCTGAAATCCTTGATGGAGGTTAATGCAACATTGATCTATTGGAGCACAATCTATAGTGAGTGTGAATAGTGGGTTCTTTCTTGTTCACTCCTGGTGGGAGCAGAGTCCATGGTTCTCCCTTTAAACTACTACCAGTATGCAAATGTGCAAAATCACCTGGAAGCCTCACCCATTTCGTCCTACCCACCTTAGTAGTATGCAAAGGTCTTCCCGCCTTTTGCCAGTATGATGGACAGCTTACCAAACGGCCCCCAGCGCCTTGAAGGAAGTGGCCTGAAAAGGGCCACCCGGGTTATCTACAACCTCCTAATCGCCTTCCACCAAATGAAGAGTCGGTCAGACAGTAGAGAATACAAACAGTTGTTTATTAGCAATACTCTGCAGAGGAGTCCAATCTGACCTGCACCCTAAGATGTCTGCCCAGGGACTAGCCCCCCAACAGTCTGCAACGCATAATCATTCCTCCCAAGGACCTCCCAACCACGCCCACAATGGAAAGTTACCGGTTTAGGCCGAACATGAACAAAGGAGGCACAGAAGGATGGGCTACCACCTGCTTGATGGGTACACGCTATCACTATCTCAAGGTTGCCGTGCTGGGTTTCGGTGTCTCCTAACGTGGGAGCAGAGCTACACACAAGGATAGGCATGCGAGGGCAGAATGGCCTATTCATTAGTAAGTCAGATGGCAACCTTGAACAGAAAAGAAAATAATAACTGAATACAGTGAGTGTTCTGCTGAGGCAAGAAATACGAATAATGAGGCCTAGTACAGACACAGCCTAATAGGGATTACGAAATTCAAAATGGAGTCACACTCGCTAACTGAAGCTCGCACATTGCAGGGATAACTCAGTGGGTTGCATAACGTGGATACGAATGGGGTCTAATTTAGCCGCACACTGCTAACTTAATATAACGTAGAACAAGTGTAAAGCGAGAATGGGATTTTCAAATCTAACAGACCCTCCTTTTAGCAGTGGAGGCTAAATGCTTTATTGACGCTATCAGGTAAGGATCTTTACAATTCTAAGCAGGGAAAAGAGAAAATGCATAGTCACTTTAATATCAAAGGAAAAGTAAACAACATATGTATAGCAAGATATTTTAGTACTCAAAATACCCTCATCTATCTGCATCATATCCTGTATTTCTTGCATCATCATAGTAGAGACTTTATCATTACGCAATTTAGGGGTAGGGGTGAGTTTACTCACACAGTAGGTGCAGCATGCTGGAAGGCAATTGACACATAGGCAGCACTTGAAGATGACATCTGTAATAGCTACTAGGAAAAGAAGTATCTTCCAACCCCAGGATGATATCAGACCCCAAAACCACCCTGTTAAGGACCATGAACCATTGTCCTGATGAATATCGGACGCAAGCCTATGTAGCTTCTGGATAGCTGAGTATACATTAGGGGCGTGGTCTGGGATGTAAACGCAGCAACTGCTGCCTATGACGCGACAAGCTCCACCCCTATCTGCAAGGATGACGTCTAAAACCATCCGATTTTGAAGAGCAACGAGTCTGGTAGCCTGGAGCTCAGCCGCGATGTTAGTGAGTATGCCTGCTGTAGTGTTGATAACCCCTTCAACAACCCTGGTGAGACGACGAATCCTAACACTGTTATACATGGGTCCCCAGAAAGGCACAATACCCTTCATGGCATCCGTGAATTGCTGTAGAGTAGTATCAGTTTGATCGATATCTGCTGTGTCAATAACTCTCCTTACCCGGTACAAGTATACACTTCTCCGCTGCAGCCTATGGTTTTTGTGATAGTTGGACGGTGCAATGTAAACGGGAGGTAAAAGAAAAGAGACATAACACCAGCCAGACCATCCCCTAGGGAGCCATGTATAAGCCTGCTCCCCACAAACAAAGTCTACATTTGGGGGAGTGAACAAAGGTGGGCTACTAGTAGTGTTTAATCGATAGGTGTAGTTGCAACTGCTCTGTCCCACTGGGATATTCCCAGAACCTTCGACACAGAAACTAGCTGCTGTATGAACCACAGGTACAGGCATGGCTTTATCTTCAGTGATATTTTGTGCATGAAAACATTTAAAGTATTCGGTAACATTGAATCCCTGAAAATCCAACATTTCATTTTGCAGCCATGTGGCATTCTTGTTACCCTCGTAAACATTCATGCAAGCATTTGGATGTAAGGTACCCTCCTTTCACCCTGTCCCAGGTGTATAACCCTGGTGTACTACTATATATTCCAACACTGCTTCATAATCAGACTTCGTCAGATTCATAGCATCAGTATGATAATGTATATACACCATGGAAAGTAACAGGAACCATGCCTCACAACTACTTGGGTATGACAGGGGTAAAGACACCAGTAAATCATTCTTGTGCATAACTGAGGGGAGTAATCCACACACCCAGCAATTCGTGACATTAGTCGTATTGTGTACTTGATGAAGCATTTGCAGGAAGGCGTTTTCAACATATGTCTGTCTATGTCTCTCTTTATGTGGGGTCAACGTAACAAACAGATGCTCCGGTGGAGATGGGGTAGTCCCTATCAAAGTGTGTACGGGATGCTGTTCTTCTAAATGCCATACTACCCCAAACAGTATTATCATTACTTTGAGAAGGAACACTACCCCTACTATCTTACTCCTAATAGACCAGCTAGACCACACAGGACTACCCTGCCCTGGTGGTGGTGCCGCTAGGGGCTGTTCCTCCTCCATGGCAGCACGGCCAAATGGGTACATGTGAAGAGCCTTATGAACTGGAGCTACAAGAATACAACCGACCAGAGGGGCACAGTTACCCAGCGTCCATCTAGAGCCTCACTGGCAGGCTCCTATCATTCATCAACGATGGTGCTCTGAAGCACTCCCTCGGGGGGGGCTGCGCAATCGCGGCCCTTGCTGGAAACAAATCCTTCTTCTTTCAGGATAGGGTACCCTCCCTCCAGGGCAAGTACCCTCAACGATCCTGTCCAGTGTCTAGGGCAGTGCACCAGTGTAGTTCACCCTAATCCGACGCAGGCACTGTAGACATAGTACCTACACCCTAATCTCAAGTCCTTCCCTAACTCTTGGACTGTCCCTCTGGCGCACTGTCCTTCTTTCGGGGGTGCAAGTTGTACCTGTCAACTTCAGGTACTGTTTCATCAACAAAAAGGGGGTGAAACTCAGGCTCAGAAAGGCATGGAGACTCAGGTGCCTGTGGATCAGATGGAAGAAGCTGGGGCTGCCCTTATCTCCAGAGGGACCGCCTCAAGCAGGGCGGCATCACTCTCTGCTTCAGTCTGTGCCCACCTCAACTGGGCGTCAGAGAAGGGAAAAAGCGGGACACCCTTTCCCCTTCTTGGTCAGCAATGCCGTCGAGCACCCACATGTCATAGGGAAGTGGGAGAGGAATCTTCTTGCAGTGGGTACCATGCACCCAGTTCTTCCAGCCGTCGAGTTTCACCGCCGTTCTAGTGGCAAGGAGGACCAACATCGGGCCTTTCCAACGAGGCTCCAGGCAGCTCTTCCTCTGGAAGTTCTTGACGAGGACGTAGTCTCCGGGCTGTAGCTGATGCCAAGGCCCCTCTGGTACCGGCCGCAGTGTCTCCTGAATCTGTTGATGAAGAGAACGAAGATCTTTAGTTAACTCGTACAGGTAGTCTACAAGCAAAGGGTACCCTATCTCAGAGAAGCGCTTGGGCCTTGGAATGCCCCAGATATTGGCAGGGTGGTCAAATACTACCTCATACGGGGACAACCCTTTCCTAGAGTGTGCCGTCACCCTGGTGGATAACCAGGCCAAGGGCAACGCATCTGGCCATCACAATCCTGTGCTTTCTTGTATCTTTGCTAACTTCAGTTTGAGAGTACCATTGTACTTCTCAACCAGATCTGCTGACTGGGGGTGGTTAGCTGCATGAAATTTCTGCTTGATGTGCAAACCTTCGCACACTAGTTGGATGACCTTTGAATTAAAGTGACTTCCGTTGTCACTCCAGATCAAATGCGGCAATCCGAAGCGCGGGAAGAACTGTTTTATGAGTGCCTTCGCCGTCACCATAGCCGTATTCTCTTTAGTGTGGTAAGCTTCAATCCATTTACTGAATGCACAAATCACTACCAGCACATACTTCAAATTGTTGACTCGTTCCATTTCGATGAAATCCATCTGGAGAACCTCGAAAGGGAAGGAAGGCGGTGCAAAGTTACCAGAGGGTGTAGGAGTACCTTTCCCAGGATTCTGTGTCATACAAATCATACAGTGTTTCACTAAATGAGTGGCTACCTTGGAAATATTGTCGTTCTGCCACACTGGGTCCAACACCTTACATATTCCCTTGGCGCTAATGTGGGCTGGGCCACGGGCCATGGTAACCACAGGAAGTACATAGGCATTAGGTAACATCCATCGCTGTTTCTCAGACTTATCAGTCCAGCACCCATCCTCATCCAGACGCCCTGTACTCTCCTGCCATATTGCCAATTCGTCTAGGATCGCCTCGCTTTGTATCTCCTTGACATTTTCTAATGTGTCCTCGAACATTCCATTGTCTAGGACCCACCTAGCAGGACCTGCCACAAACATCTTTTTCATCTTTGATCTAGCTGTCTCTTTAGCTGTTTGATCTGCAAACGCATTTGCTCTCCCCACATCATCTGTTATTGCTTTGTGGGCACTACATTTTATTATTGCTAACTTATCTGGAAGTGTTAGAGCGGACAAGAGTCTATGTATCAATGGGCCATTCTGTATTCGTAATCCATGTGATGTTAAGAACCCTCTCTCAGCCCAGAGGCGTCCAAAATTGTGGGTGACCCCAAAGGCGTACTGGCTGTCAGTGTAAATATTGACAGTCAGTCCCTCACTCAACTCACAAGCCCGAAGAAGGGCAACCAACTCTGCAGCTTGGGCTGATTGGTATGGGACACAGGATGTCTCAACTATAGTGTGGAACGTTGTAATTGCATATGCTGCAGTGGTGGTGCCATCTGGTAGTTTGAAACAAGAGCCATCGACATATAGTTCCCCTTGGGGTTCAGATAGGGGAACATCAGTCAGGTCTACCCGTCCTTTCGTCTCCTCTTCCATTCTGTACACACAATCATGTGTATCTGTGTCATTACTCGGCGAAGGGAGGGGTAGTAACGTGGCTGGGTTCAGAGTGGCACATCTTTTGATGGTAATGTGCGGAGCAAACAAAGTTAGTTCATATCCAGTCAGACGTGCACTAGTAAGGTGCTGTGTCTTTGTCTTATTCAAAAGCGTATCCACAGCATGAGGTACCATTACCGTGAGATCAGTATCAAGAACGAGCCCCGCTGATTGTCTAATAGAAACTGCCACCGCCACGGCAGCTCTTAGGCAGCTCGGGAGAGCTCTGACGACGTTATCTAGTATAGCAGAAAAATAAGCGCAGGGTCTTTGCTTACCACCAAAACCCTGTGTTAAAGTAGAAAGCGCGCAACCATCCGCCTCGTGTACGTAAATCACAAAAGGCTTCTGGTAATCAGGAGTACCAAGCACAGGAGCAGAGCAAAGCGCAACCTTTAATTGCTCAAAAGATTGCTGGCATGCAGATGTCCAAGGCAGGGGTTCATGCACTTCTTTGGTGGTCAGGTAAAGGAGGGTTTTTTTTAGTAAGGAATAATTGGGGATCCAATGTCGACAATACGAGGTAATACCAACAAATGCACGTACTTCACGTTGGGTCTTAGGAACAGGCATATTAGTGATAGCTGCTATGCGCTCAGGTGTTAGTCTTCGACCATCCTTCGACAGTGGTGACCTAAGTAGGTGACCTCCTGTCGACAATATTGAAATTTGGAAAGGGACACCTTATGGCCATGGCATGCCAAATGCAACAGCAATTTAACAGTGGCATCTTTACAGCCATCCTCAGTATCAGAGGCCACAAGGAGGTCGTCAACGTACTGCAATAGCACATTCCCAGTGGGAAGTACTAAAGAATCCAATTGAGTTTTCAAAGCTTGACTATAGATACTAGGACTTTCTGTATAGCCTTGAGGTGCACGACAGAATCTAAAGCTCCTGCCGGCTAGGGCGAATCCAAACAGATATCTGCTAGCTGTATGAATTGGAATGCTAAAGAGCGCATTCTTCAAATCAATCACGGAAAATAATTTTGCTGATGGGGGAATCATTGTCAATATCGTGGTAATGTCTGGGACTACAGGATATTGGGGCAATACTATTTTATTAACCTCTCTGAGGTCAATTACAAAGCGATAAACATCAGAATGAGCATCAGAAGAGTCCAAGGGTGTCTTCTTGAGAATCGGAAGGATAGGGCTATTACACACATTCGCCACTGTCTCCTCAACCACACCAGACTTAATCAAATCCTGTATTATTTGCAACAAGGCATTTTCTCCTGCTTGTGAAATCTTATACTGGGGAATACGTGGCAATACAGCATTGTCTTTGATCTGAATAGAGACCGCCGGGATGTGGAGTAACCCCACATCCGTGTCTCCTGCTGCCCATAATCTACGGGGAACCTCTTTGAATTCAGCGGGGAGGAGTGCGTCCTTTGCAAAGCATTGTTTTGCACGAGCCACTTGTGGCCCAGCGGTCATGTAAACACCATCTGGAGAACAAAAGATGGTGGTATGTAATCTCTTCAACAAATCCAATCCCATCAAATTCTCCCCACAATTTGTCGTTACCAGGAACGGCGAATCCACCGTGAAGGGACCAATAGTCAGAGCAAGAGGTTTGGAAATGGGGATAACAACCGGCATGCCTTAGAAACCTACCGAAATATTGTTTTGGCCAGACAGAGCTGCCCCTGGGACCAGCGAACGAGAAACAGAGCTATTCATAGCACCCGTGTTAAGTAAGAATGTCTTGGGCGTGCCTTGCAAATCCGCAGTGACATAAGGTCCCCCCTGATCTACAGGCACCGGAACCGGTCCCTTACCCTGTCCCTGGCTGTCCTAGCTGTGGGATTTCCCCGCCACTTCGTCCATGTCATAGTCGTCATGATAGTACTGCCTTCCCCGAGGTTCGTCGAAATAGTTCTTGTTCCGATGAGCATACGATGTATGCTCAGACTGCCCTCTCTCGTCCCCCTCCTCCTCTACCACGTCCTCTAAAACCCCTACCTCTCGGGGCCTCAACTTTCTGCAGCAACTCCGGACACTCACTTCGCCAATGCCCCTCCTTTTTACAGTACGCACATTGGTTGTACCCCACGGGCACACCCGATGTACTGTTCCGGTCAGACCGGGACCCCCGCTGGGCTGGACCCGACCCCCTTCCTCTTCCATTCCCCTCGCCACTTGCTGCATCAACACCCTCGTCTTCAACTCCTTTGACTTTTTCTCCACCTTCTCTTTGTCCTCATTCTCTCTATGCTCTCTGTGCCATACTCAAGATTACTGACAGGGATGAGGTGTTCTAAGTACTTTCCGAAGCCTGTAACCTGGTCGCAATCTCGGGAAGCAAATTAGTGACAAACCTGTTGATGAACAAACAAACACCACCCTCCAGCGACAGATCTTGGCCACTAAAATCCAGAAACACCCCTTCAAACCTAGTAAAGAAATCGGACACACTTTTATCCTTCTTCTTATGAAACGCAGTCAACTTGTCCCAATCCACTCATCTCGGCGGGATAAGGGAATGCATGTAAGTGATAATACGCCCCGGCAAGGCTAATAGCTCCGCCTTCGGCTTCTCGCCGGGCTTGCGCTCCCTATCCCATGCCCTGATCTCATCCCATGTTCCACCCAATTCCACAACATGATCCTGCTTATGCACCTGTCTCCATATATCTACCGGTACCAACAGCCCAAAGAACAACTCCATATCAGTTAATGTCATCACTGTGGAGGAGGCCGCCTCCATCAGATCTTTATAGTACGCAGTTGGATTTTTCCGGGGGTCCAGCAACTGTCCTTTTAGGGATATTACCTCACTCCTTTTCCAAGGACTGTAGATCCACTGTTCCTGGAAACGGGCCTCCACTCGTGGGCGAGTAACATTATTCCCATCTCGCAACTCCGTTATTTCGAGGTGGTAAATGGGATGAACTTCCCTCATGGGAAACTGTGACGCTGTCGTCAGAACCTTCTGAAGCAATCTACCCCGATAACCCACCAATGTCGTCACATTACTGAAAACCTCATTGGGGGCCATATCTGTAGCATATACCCTATCCCAAATGTCATAAATTATCTGCGGTGCAATACCCTTGAAACACTGTTCCCACAATCCTATCAGCGTAGGCGACTATGCTTAAGAGCATGTTGCTGTATAAACGGCTCATAATCTTTCATCACGCTCCACACATCTTCCACACTATAAATCGGATTCCGGGCCCACTGTGCAGCCTGGTCAGCCACCATTCTCTTTTCCTCTTCACCCACAGCAGAGCGCACCAACACTTTATCCATGCGTTCACGTGCCCCTGCCCAATTCACTTCATGCACTCCACGCACAGGCGTCTCGGCATTTTGCAATGCCTGAGGTAGCACACTTGAAGGGGAAAGAGCAGATGAAGAAACAGGTACCATCGCAAACAAAGACTGTGTTGCAGGAGTAAGAGAAGGCGTGACCACAGGTACAGAGTCAGGAGACAGAATAGGGGAACTGACGGCTCCCGCCCTGGTAACTTGCGAAAGTTGGGAAGAAGCAGGCGGGGCCGGGGCTGAAGCAGTAGAGCTAGAAACAGGGAGAGTAGGAATAGCAGAACCAGAGGCCAAAGACTGAGGTGTTGGTATTACGGGATATATCCGTTCGGGGGCATAAGGAGGTGGAGGTCGAGAATCCAATAACTCCTCAACGAAAACGTCACCTTCCTCTCTAGCAACATAACATTTATCACTCTGCAATCGAAACTTCCTATCTGCACACTCTGCCTCTCTCGATATTTTCTCTTTCATAGGCCATTGCTTTCTGCGTTATCGTTTGCGTCTGTCCCCTCAGGGCTTGCTTCTCTGCTCTCATACGTCGTTGCTTCGCTTCCTTCTGCCATGTCCTCAGAGAATCAAATATCGACTGCCTGCTCTTTTTAGCGAACAATTTGTCCTGCGAGTAATTTAACTTTTGTTCATCAAATGAGCCAGTAAGCGGCCACTGTAACTCAGCATTGTCCCTCGTATATTTATTCCACAACGTGCTAAACATAATAGGGCCAATGCCATGCTTGACGTATACATCAAAATTTGGGGTACCCTCTGGAGGTGCAGGCTGCCTCTCTTCCAATCGAGCTTCAGTGGAACAACACCGACATCCAAAATACCCTAACTTGCTTAGACAAGGCATCTTAATATAAGACACATGCACTGTCCCCAATGGACAAATATAACACCAACCAACAAAACGGTCCAAAACCAAATCGAAGCAGTCTGAAAACCACACCCTACAGTCCGCAGACTGTACCAAGACAAGACAGTCCAAAGACTGTACCAAAACAAGAAGACAGGCTCTAACCCCAGACCTTTTCAAGAATAAGCCGAATTTCCAGTTGGCCTGGCAGATTGTTCACAAACAGCCCCAGACCTTTTCAAGAATGGGCCAAATTTCCAGTTGGCCTGGTAGACTGTTCACAAACACTCTGGGGCCGATTCCGATCTCGGTCGGAGGCGCACCCAACACCATTCGGTCGGGAAAAAAGCCATGCGAAAGCCTGTTTCCCGACCGATCCGTACAGCACACCGAACGAGTAAGTACGATGCGCACAACAGCAAAGAATCCGGCCGAGCCGTACTCACCCAAACCAGGTCCTGTTCCCCGACCGAGGCGAATCCGGAAACGCAGAATCGAGTCGCACGGAAGGAAAAATGCAGCTCCGTCCGGCCGAACGAGTACGATGCGCTTTCCGTACGCGCCGAACCCGTCGCTACGCACGGCACGTCAAAGCATCCGGGAGAGGCGCACATAAGCTCCGATTCGCGCCACGACACGATCCACGGCTCCGAGACGAACACGCCAGCGACGAGGACGACGCGAAGCGACGAGGACGAGGCAAAGCGACGAGGACGACGCGAAGCAACGAGAAGGACGAACGACACAAACCAACCATGAATCCCTTCGTCCCGATCATACCAATATTCTACATTTACTACCGGAACAGGCACGGAAGTGTACGGCGCAGAAGGTAAGCCAGACACCAACCACAAAACACATACAACACGTACACGACACATCACACACACACAGAGGGATGCAGAATATACTTACACCAGCAACAGCAGCACCATAGGGGCGGGATGCCCATCACCAATGCCACATATGCACACAGGGGCCTGAATGCGCACCACCACCCCTACCCAGGGGGGCAGGATGCCTACCACTACTACCACCCTTAGCCAGGGGGGCTGGATGCCTACCACTACTACCACCCTTACCCAGGGGGGCAGGATGCCTACCACTACTACCACCCTTAGCCAGGGGGCTGGATGCCTACCACTACCACCACCCTTAGCCAGGGGGCTGGATGCCTACCACTACTACCACCCTCACCCAGGGGGGCTGGATGCCTACCACCACCCTTAGCCAGGGGGCTGGATGCCTACCACTACTACCACCCTCACCCAGGGGGGCTGGATGCCTACCACTACTACCACCCTTACCCAGGGGGCAGGATGCCTACCACTACTACCACCCTCACCCAGGGGGGCTGGATGCCTACCACCACCCTTAGCCAGGGGGCTGGATGCCTACCACTACTACCACCCTCACCCAGGGGGACTGGATGCCTACCACCAACCTTAGCCAGGGGGGCTGGATGCCTACCACTACTACCACCCTCACCCAGGGGGGCTGGATGCCTACCACTACTACCACCCTTACCCAGGGGGCAGGATACCTACCACTACTACCACCCTTAGCCAGGGGGGCAGGATGCCTACCACTACTACCACCCTTACCCAGGGGGAAAGGATGCCTACCACTACTACCACCCTTACCCAGGGGAGGCAGGATGCCTACCACTACTACCACCCTTAGCCAGGGGGGCTGGATGCCTACCACCACCCTTAGCCAGAGGGGGCTGGATGCCTACCACCACTACCACCCTCACCCAGGGGGGCTGGATGCCTACCACTACTACCACCCTTACCCAGGGGGGCAGGATGCCTACCACTACTACCACCCTTAGCCAGGGGGCAGGATGCCTACCACTACTACCACCCTAACCCAGGGGGGCAGGATGCCTACCCCTACTACCACCCTTACCCAGGGGGCAGGATGCCTACCACTACTACCACCCTTAGCCAGGGGGGCTGGATGCCTACCACCACCCTTAGCCAGGGGGCTGGATGCCTACCACCACTACCACCCTCACCCAGGGGGCAGGATGCCTACCACTACTATCACCCTCACCCAGGGGGCTGGATGCCTACCACCACCCTTAGCCAGGGGGTCTGGATGCCTACCACCACTACCACCCTCACCCAGGGGGCAGGATGCCTACCACTACTACCACCCTTAGCCAGGGGGCTGGATGCCTACCACTACTACCACCCTCACCCAGGGGGCTGGATGCCTACCACCACCCTTAGCCAGGGGGCTGGATGCCTACCACTACTACCACCCTCACCCAGGGGGCTGGATGCCTACCACTACCCTTAGCCAGGGGGCTGGATGCCTACCACTACTACCACCCTCACCCAGGGGGCTGGATGCCCTACCACTACTACCACCCTTAGCCAGGGGGCTGGATGCTTACCACTACTACCACCCTCACCCAGGGGGGCTGGATGCCTACCACTACTACCACCCTTAGCCAGGGGGGCTGGATGCCTACCACTACTACCACCCCCACTCATAGGATGGACAATGCATGACACAACCAGCACACCACAACCTAGGGAATGCAAGAAGAAGACATCCCCCAACACCATGACAAGCGTGTGTAGACTGTGTCAAATGCCTACAACACCGAACATGACTTTGAACATACAATGTGACCCCTAGCACATGTGCCACACATATATGTGTGTGGCACCCACAATGCAAGCAGGCCATGACCATTGTGGCAATGGGGTCCAAACCCCCATCATCACAGTGACCAAAATATAAGTGTGGGGTCCATAGCTGAAGCACACTTTGAACATTGTGGCAATGGGGTCCAAACCCCCATCATCACAGTGACCAAAAGGTAAGTGTGGGGTCCATAGCTGAAGCACATTTCGAACATTGTGGCAATGGGGTCCAAACCCCCATCATCACAGTGACCAAAAGGTAAGTGTTGACAAAGAAAGAGGTGCAACTGCCAAACTGCAAGGATGATTCCTGGTCACAGAACAACAAACACATCAGTGGCAAAGTAGTGTATGTGTCCCATTGCAACATAAATTGGGGGAGCCAAATCCTGCAGTGCAAATAAGACATACCTTTGGCCATGTGCAGACAAACAACACCCATGGGGGCTGACACCGTCAACAATCATCAATGACACAATGACAGAAGTGACCATCAGAATGCAGACCCACATATTTGCACCAATGGGCACACACATGCAGATACCCTGTGGAGACTGCAGATGTGAGGTGAACAGATACCATACCATGGCAGCAATGGGACACACAAACCATGATCATTGTGCTGACCGATGACCTAGGAGTCCCAGGGACAGCAGGGGAAACCCACCAAACTACATACAGCCAATGGCACACCCAAGATATGCCAATGCAGTGGTGCAGATGCACAAACACAAACAGGCAGACCCACACTGCACATCATACACAACAGGTGAGGGGGTGCCAGTGTCCCCAGGCAACCACACAACACATGAGGAGACCTGAATACCAATCATACAGATGTGCATACAGTGCCACACAAAGGTAACTCATGGATCCAAATCCCCTATGTGGGCAAGCAGGGATTGTCAGATGAGAGGGAGCACAAATCACACATGTCACACAGGCACGTAGGGACAGCAACTGACACAGCAAGACACAGACACACCACAGCACCACCCCCAGGGCCCCCACAATGTGGTGACCCTGGGCTGCATTACAATCCCACTGTGATGACACAGCTAAATGTGGTTCACACTGTGAACCACAGTCATGTGTCCTGAGCAACTAACTACCATCACACCTACACAAGCACAAATCAAACAGCATGGCCAGTAAGCCAAGGCCAACATGGAGGCAGGGGCCTAGCCGGGCAACAACTCTCATCTGCACACACTCAACACCACACCCCTCGACCTCCAACAATGTGCAGCAGTGAAGCACACATGCACTGGTGACATTGCACATGCACCCATGACTATTCCAGGGTGGTGGGTGGGAACCAAGGTGTAGAAACACATCACACATGGACACTCAACAAGACTCCTGAATGTCTGACACACTGCATACTACGCTGTACATGGACATGACGGCAATACCACACCAACCAATGGGATCCCAGCCACAGTCACACACCAATGAAGAAGCCAAGGTCACCCACAAAGAACACACATAGACAACAACCAACATTGCAGCCCGGACCCTGAGGAGTGCCAGCAGTCACACACACAACGTGTCACAATCACTGAAAGATAACACAAACTGGAAATCACATGACAGGGGCAAACAACAAGTGCCAAGGGGAAACCTGACTGTGACCCATCTGCGTCTGCACACAAACTCAGCCCTGACAGCAAACACACCTATGGGTGACACCCTGATGACCAGTAATGTGCCATGCACCCACATCACAGAGAACCCAGGGAGAAGACTTTGGGGGAACATAGCTCAACTCAGCTAGCATCACAAACAGGTACAACACTAGGGATCACAGCATGCACAGCTAAACGGAAGTGAACACACAGACATGCACATACAACACACACCTTGGGCGCAGGCAATGTCACAGGAGTACACACTGCCATGAGGGGACTCCACTCCTGTGTGAGGAAAGCTGTGCCATATGTTGCCTCAGTAGGGCCCCATCATGTCAGCTGAGCACTTGGTCACACAATCAACAATTAGCACCAAATGAGGGCTCCCATCACATCAGCCTGGTCATGGAAGTGCCAACGGAATCATCAGCACAGATCCAACACACTTGTATAGCAATGTTGCACTGACAACACAGATGAGTCCTTCCCCATTGATGCCCAAACCTGCATGTCCACTGGAGATGGCCACACGGTCAGGGAAGTAGACGAATTGAACAATGGCAGGCACAACAGATGTGCAGGGGTGGAAGCCACAGATGTGAAATTGCCAATCTAAGTAGGAAATCCCATTGCCAAATACTGAACACATGACACCCTCAGATGCTGCTATGGATGACATGGATACACCACAGGATAGGACACATTCCCCTGGACCACATGGGTTCCTGCACAGTAACACTTCATTATCATGAGACCAAATATCACCATCACTGCAGCAAGGGCATGGTTAGCATCATCAACATCATGTACATCAGAAGCAAAAGCACTAGAGAACAGAAAGTTGCTTTATTCAGCATATGTGGCATTAAAAGTAGAAGTCCGGTAGAACATAAACAAAGGCCAATGGCCAGTCCATCAACAAAGTCACAAGTGGGTGACAGTGGCAGATGCCACCCTACACATGCCTGCACAAAACCAGGGACAATCCACTAGGAGGGGCAACCGGGGGGTAGGCCAGGCACCGCAGGGACAGGATCAGGGCTCACCAGGAGGAAGCAGGGAAGGGGTGGTGGGTGCTGGAGAGCCACTGACAACTGCAGTGGAGGTGTCTGACATGGTGTGTGCCGGCACAACTGGGGGCATGGCTCAGATGTTGTGGGTGCCGGCACGACTGCAGTGGACCCTGCAGATGGAGTGGACAGGTCCGCCACTGCAGTGCCCAAGTCAGACAGGGTGGTAGTGGACTCCACTGCAGTGCCTACCACCAGGGGAGGAGAATGGGGAACAGGCAAGGTGGGCTGGACAGAGGGGAGGACACCCTCACCACATCAGTGGCACAGACAAGCGCAGCGGGGGGTGTGGTGCCGGGAGAGCAAGTGGCAGGGGAGAAGGCCGGAGCCTCTTGGGGATGGTATATCTGTGGGTGGGGGAACCTGGGGCAGGGTGTGGTGGGGGCACCTGTGGAGTGGGGGCCTGAGGGATGGAGGAAGGAGACCTGGTGCTTGAGCTGCAGGGCGGCGGCGGGTTCTTGCTCTTACCACTCCGGGGGGACTTGCGGGTGGGGGCCTCAGTCTGTCTGCGCCTGGGGGAGGGTGTCCGGGGGCGAGGGGCACTCTGCTCCATGTGGGGGGGCTTCCTCTTCCCCCTGGATGCTGGAGCAGCTGGATCGGAGGGGAAGAGGCCGAGGTCACTGAGGAAGAGGCGCTGGGTCTTTGGGGTTGCAGGTGAGGCAAGGGAGGGTGCTTTGGAGGGAGAGGCAACTGAGGACTGCGCAGTGCCCGTGGATGCGGGTGTGTGTACCAGGGCCCCATCCCCTGTGAGTCTGGTTTCAGTCCCCTGACTGTGCGTGCGTGTGCGTTTTGTTTGTGGCGTGTGTGTCTGTGTGCTGGACGTGTGTGTGCTGGTGTGTGCCTGTGCCGGTGTGTGTGTGCTTGGGACGGGTAAGGTGCTGGGGAGTGTGGATGGAGCAGAGGCAGGAGGGGTGAGGGACTGTCTGAGGAGGGACACTGCTGCCGTCAGGGAGGAGTCCATGGACCTATTGCCCCTCTGTAGGTCAGACATGCCCGATGAGATGCCCTCCATGAATGACACCAGCTGAGTCAACAGTGCGGTGTGCGCATGGAGGACACTCAGCATGGCTGTCTGCCCTACATGGAGCTGGCGAAGGAGGTACACAGACTCCTCACTCAGGGCAGCAGGGGACACAGGGGCAGGGGGTGTGGTGCCTGGCCCAAAGGAGACATGAACCCGAACATGGGAGCCTCCACGGACCTGGGGAATGGGAGCCGATGGGAGGGCGGTGGTGGTGCTGGTGGTGGCGGGGACAGCAACACTAGCTGGGGTGTGGTGGCTGCTGACACCCGCCTCCACAAGGGAGTCATCCTCCGAGTTGCTCTGGTCCTCAGCTGAGGTGGATGGTGCTGAGGACTCCTCGGTGTGGCTCCCCTCGCCCTCCGTGCCACTGGGTCCCTCCGACCACTCCTCGGCTGCTGACCCAGTCTGGCTCTCTGGCTCCTCCTGGTCCGTGGAGCTGTCCCCTTCCGTGGCCGTGTATGTATCTGCAAACAATGGGGAAACAGACAGACATCAGTCACCTGCACCAAACGCACACACCACTGTGAGCACAGCACATTACAGAGCAAGCCCTGGCATCATTAGTTGTACATTGCTAAAAGTGCCCTAACTGAACAGGAGAAGCCAATTGTCAGTCTGATGCCAAGCATGGCACTCACATCCCACATGGCCTTGCACCCATCTGTCTGGTGTCTGTTAGATTGCAACACCCCAGTGTGGACACATGCACCAAGTACACAGTAGTTGGACAGTGCAGAGGACACGGTGTGGCATGTGGACATGCACACATCACAGCTCTTGCCACTGAGTCAGTACAGGTTTCCGGATGAAAGGGATGCCCAGAGTCAAATAGGAAATGCATGTGATGCATACCAGCGATAGACACCATGATGCACCCATGTCCTGATAGCCATCGCCACAATGGTGTGCATGTAGCACATGTCACTCCCCTGCAGGACCACCAATAAGTTGACACATGCCATGGCAGAGGCATGACTGCTAAGTCATACATCACTGTCTCAGTGATGTATGACTTGGCAGCCAGACAACAACACTATGCACTGTGTCACAATAGTAGGTCATGGGGAATGCAAGTCCTGGAGCTGCACAAGTGCACATGTACATCCCCCACACAACACATCATCTTAACCCTCATCTGTCCAGGTCATACCTATTGGACATATGGGAGACCTGTGACACTACCCTCTGAACCTGAGTCCCTCACAATTTGCTGTGAATGGGGAACAGCTTCCTGAACTTCACATTCGCATACCCCAGTCTGCACAGGCAGCTGATCAAACACCTATGTGACACACAAGTATCGTCTCCTATGGTCACATCTCCAGGGGCATGCTGAACCCCTACCAAGAAACACCCCAGCAGTCCTGGCAACTAATCCACAGCACACTGACACAGAGGCAGACACCTGAGGGGGTCAAATCACTGTGCACAATGTGTCAGCTGATACACAGGAGTGGGAGTACAGAGTGCATTGCATGGCCTGGAGTAGGCATGACTGTCCTGCTCCACATGAATGAGGGATGTGCCCTGGACAGTGGATAGCTGGCTATGTATGTGTGACACACGTAATCTGCACACTCCTGGGGCCCAAACATTGTTCCCACCCGCTGCATGGGCGTGTGCCACATACCCCAGGCACATGTGGTGGCTCAGCTCAGCAAGTGGACCGCATATCAAAGCAACACGCAGATCACATGTCCGAACACAGGCGTTGTGTGAACAATGGACCCACCCATGATGCCCACAACAGTTAGGGAAACAGATGCTGTCCCCCACCTTTAGTGAAGCAAACTGCAAGGACACAGTCCCAAGTGACACAATTCCCTGAATGTAAGGGCCACACCTGGGTATCAGATGAGCAGTGGGCAGTGCACAATAGAGGGACATGGCTCCTGGACAACATGACTGCTGCACTGTGGCAGTTGAACCAGGCCAGAGGAGGGCACAAAGCATGTAATACAGAGTTCACAGTGCAGTGTTTGACTCACCCCCTCCTTGCTGCTGTCTGGCCTTCAGCTGCCCATCCAGGTCTGGAAACACCACCGCCAGGATCTGGAGCATGTGGGGGGTCAGGTTCCGTGTTTCGCCCCTCCTGCGAGGAGGCGACAGCTTCAGATGGACCCGTGCAATCCTCCGGGTCCAGCCCCGAAGGTCCTGCCACCTCTTCTGGCAGTTGCGGATCCGGCGCTTGTAGACCCCCACAGACCGGATGGCCCGGACGATGTCCTTCCAGATCTCCTGCTTCCGATGGGCATTAACCTGTCAGGATGACAAAGTGAAAAGGCCATTACTACACATGCAACATATCCGTGCATGACACAGTTGTATATACATGTCTCAATCACAGGGGCACATGATGTACACAGGCAGTGAAAAGCTGCCCATGGACAGTTTGCCAGACGTCACTACATGGTATCATTGCATGGGAAGTAAAACCTTGTTCAAATGCACTGTCACTGCACCATACCTGTCCAGTGCATGTCACTACACACTATGGGGGGTGACAACTACTCAGTGAGCCTGCTAGCCAGTGGCGTGCAGACTTTCAGCCTTGCTAGTCAGACAAAATGCACATTCAGAAAGGCAGTGCACAAAACACTCACCTGCTCCCCTGGTGTCCCATACAGCTTGCTGTACTGTGGAAGTAGGCTGTCCAGCAGGGCCTGGTTCTCTTCAAGGCTGAAGGCTGGGGCTCTCTCCACAGTACGTGCCATTGCAGGGTCCAGAGGGGCAGAGACAGCAGCAGTGCAGTGGCAGATGTCATCCTGGCAAGTGAGCTCTCAGGGGAACAGCCAGCAATATATATGTGCTGGAGAGGCAGATACTGTCCCTTGTGTCCAAAGTGATAGGTCCAAGTCATTTGCATCTTCTGAATCTGGCCAATCCATGGAATAGCAGCACCAAAACACGCCCACAGCATCCTTCAAATCTTCAACTTCATGACATACATGATTTTGCAACATTGTTGTGGGTGACCAACTGATTTTCCAGCAACCGACTCGTTCGAAATTCGAAAACGCGTCCGTTGCCAGGCACGCCCATTGTCAATGGGTGCGCACCGATCGGTCCATTGCGGTACAACACGTACAGGGGTACAACGCGTACAGGGGTACAACGCGTACCGCACACATTGAATGCAATGGCCGGCCGGGGCACCGATCGGTCCATTGCAGTACAACGCGTACAGGGTACAACGCGTGCCCGCACACATTGAATGCAATGGGCCGGCCAGGGGCACCGATGGGTCCATTGCAGTTCAACGCGTACAGGGGTACAACGCGTACCCGCACACATTGAATGCAATGGGCCGGCCGGGGCACCGATCGGTCCATTGCAGTACAACGCGTACAGGGGTACAACGCGTACCGCGCACATTGAATGCAATGGGCGGCCGGGGCACCGATCGGTCCATTGCAGTACAACGCGTACAGGGTACAACGCGTACCCGCACACATTGAATGCAATGGGCCGGCCGGAGCACCGATCGGTCCATTGCAGTACAACGCGTGCACAGGGGTACTACGCGTGCACCGCACACATTGAATGCAATGGGCCGGCCGGGGCACCGATGGGTCCATTGCAGTTCAACGCGTACAGGGGTACAACGCGTACCCGCACACATTGAATGCAATGGGCCGGCCGGGGCACCGATGGGTCCATTGCAGTACAACGCGTACAGGGGTACAACGCGTGCCCGCACACATTGAATGCAATGGGCCGGCCGGGGCACCGATCGGTCCATTGCAGTACAACACGTACAGGGGTACAACGCGTACCCGCACACATTGAATGCAATGGGCCGGCCGGGGCACCGATCGGTCCATTGCAGTACAACGCGTACAGGGGTACAACGCGTGCCCGCACACATTGAATGCAATGGGCCGGCCGGGGGCACCGATGGGTCCATTGCAGTTCAACGCGTACAGGGGTACAACGCGTACCCGCACATTGAATGCAATGGGCCGGCCGGGGGCACCGATCGGTCCATTGCAGTACAACGCGTACAGGGGTACAACGCGTACCCGCACACATTGAATGCAATGGGCCGGCCGGGGGCACCGATCGGTCCATTGCTGTTCAACGCATCACTGTACATGTGACTGGCATATGTCAGCATGCCTGTCTCAGATGGACATATGCCAGCCACAGATAGCTCCCAGGGAGTGAGGGGCACACCTACATCACGACAGCCTGTCCAAACTTTATCATAAGGCATGTAAGGCTGCATTTCCTATTGTGTGTATGTTGGTGTACATGTTGTCCTGTGGGTGTCACCTGTGGGCAGCCACCCCCAGGCTGTGCACGTGTTCATGGGGACAGGATCCTGGGTGTTACGTGTACATGACCACTGTGATGTGCAACTGTTCATATCTGTGCATGTGCCATGGTCACATTTCATGGTGGTGTATGTGTATGTCATGTCACATACCCCGTGAGTCCCATGTGGGACGGTATGTTTGAGCCAGGGTGACCCAGTGGCACAATAGTGATGGTCCTCCACAGTCTTTGTGCATGTAGTGTTTACAATGTCTCTGATTTCATGTGCACAATGGGAGACAGTCTCCACATCCAGGTTGTGTGTGCATGGACTTTGATGTTGTGCGTGTGTGTGTCACAGACGTCCATGTCTGTCCTGCCGTGGCAAGTGGGGCCACTACCTGTAATGCCAGTGTCCATGTGGCAATACAGGGTCCCTGGGAATGTACCTGTCGTTGAGCTGTGGTGCCTGGGGCACATCTGTCCTCACATGTCACTGTGGGGGTGATTGTGACACGGCAGCAGGAGATGGGAACTGTGACACGGCCTCATGATATCCAATGGGCCAACCTGGGACTAATTGATGCCACCTGTTGGACCGTGTTGACAGATGTTGGCCATGTATGTACCATACATGTCCTTCCGGAACTGCACACTTCATGTAGTTGTGCCTCATAATGATGTATGTTGGGATATTGAGTGTGTTCAATGCCGCATATGTGGGGTGACTGACAATCTTGCTTACTTCTCCTCTGCACTGCAGGGCTCCTGCTGTCCATCGACCATTCCCAGACCTGGCAACGATGGTGGAACGGGACAGCATCCGACGGTACCGCTTCACCAGGCAGCTGATTGAGGATTTGGCAGTGCAGTTGTCCCCACATTTGGAGCCTGGCCGGCCGTATCCTACAGCGCTGACCCCCAAGGTGAAGGTGATGGCAGCCCTACACTTCTTTGCCACCGGTACCTTCCAACATACTGTGGCGACTGCTGGTGGGATGTCACAGACCATGTTGAGCCGTGTGCTCCGCGATGTTTTGGCGGCAATGTTGCTATTCCTGAACCGGTACATCTATTTCCCTAGACTGCGACGACTCACTGACGTGAAGAGTGACTTTTATGCCCTGGGGAGGATGCCGCATGTCATTGGCTCCATTGATGGGACACATGTGGCTTTGGTACCACCACAGGCCCAGGAGCAGGCCTACAGGAACCGCAAGCACTACCACTCGGTCAATGCACTGGTGGTGTGTCTTGCAGACATGACCATCACACACGTGTGTGCCCGTTTCCCTGGTTCAGCACACGATGCCTTTGTGATGAGGAGTAGTCGCATCCCCAGGATGATGGCACAGATGCAGAACCAGCGTGCCTGGCTTGTCGGTGTGTACTGACTTTGTGCCATTGTGTGTGATCTGATTTGTAGTATTCCGCCCACTTTTCCAAGTCAGCTAATGTGCACTTGTCTGTCCGTAGGTGACTCGGGATACCCCAACATGCCGTGGTTGCTGACACCCCTCAGGAACCCTGTGACACCAGCCCAGATGCGCTACAATGAGGCACATGGTCGGACCAGGAGAGTGATTGAGCGGACATTTGGTCTCCTGAAGAGCCGCTTCCGCTGCCTGGACAAGACCGGAGGGTCCCTCCCATATGCCCCTGCGAAAGTGTGCAAGATTATCATCGTCTGCTGCATGCTCCACAACCTGGCAGTGCGGAAGGAGTTGCCTCTCATCCAGGATGACAATGACCAACATCCGCCACCTGTGGAGGATCCTGGCCTGGACCACGATGCCAGTGACGATGATGATGATGATGGTGATGTCCGCACACAGCTCATCACCAACTTCTTTAGCTGAATGTGAGTATCCTGAGGTGTCATGTCAATGATGTGAGTTGGCATGATGTGTAGTTGGTGCTCTGGTGCTGTTGGAGTGTGTCCATGGGCTACTTGACTGGATGTGTGTTGCGATGTGTGCTTACAGGTGGGCTGTACTCCCCAACAGTGTTGACATGCTAACTTGGTTCTGGGTGGGTATCTTGTAACATGTATTGTGCATGAGTTTTGCTGTTCTGTCCTGTACTCCATTGCTTTTGACTGTGTGTCATTTCTGTCCTTCACAGGGTACTTTCAGATTCGTTTGGTCAACTGTGTCCACCGACGACGTGATTGCATTTCCAGGCTGGTAGCTGTTGTGTCCCTACAGGTGATGTGCGCCACACCCATGGACTTCCTTCCGTCTACAGTTGTTGACTGTGTGCCCGCTGCCAGGTGGGATTACCTTGCATCTGTAGTGGTTACGACATGTTGCAACTGTGTAATAAACCTGTGCTTCACTTTGTGATGTGCGTTGTCTGTGGTCACACATTTGAGTGCCATTTGCTTACTGCACCTGTGGGCTACTTGACTACAACTGGGAATGGGTGTGGTGTCTGTGCATTGCACCGTCTTCCCTGGCAACATCAGTGTAGGCAATGAGTCAGATGGCCTAGGTGTGTATGTGTTGTGTAGCCCTGGTGGTGTGTCTCCCTCATATGTGTCACGTTGCCTTTACTCACATGCCTGTGTTGTCCTTGCTGTTGCAGTTCGCATACACAGTGTAATTTTGCAGTTCATCATCCCCATAACAGCACCCACGTTGGAATCACGACAGAGGCAAGTATGGTGTATTAGTGTGTTTATTGTGATACATTTGTGTGAATAGTGCATAGGATGGGTAGTGCTGTACATAAATCTTGCAATCCGAAGTTCCTAGGTGAATTGAAAGTCCTGGCAGACAGGATCCCCAGTATCGGGGCCACAGTTGTCTGACACATTGGTCCAACTTGTACTCCCCATGCAATGTGTGGGAGTAGTGTTGCCGTCAACAGGGTGAAAAGTCTGTGCACAAAGGTGAACATCCAGAACAGGTTCAGGCTTCCTGGGAGTTGCGCTTGGCCATCGGCCTCTCACTTTCCCCTCCTCGGACGACCCCTCTTCTTGGGGGGCCCCTCAAGTACAGGCTGCTGCGGTGCAGGGGACTCTCCGCCAGAGTCATCCTCCCTCCCTGTGGCAGTTGCAGTTTGTTCGGCACCAGATGTTGTTGGCACACAGGGAGGTGTGGACTGGTTGCTGTTCATCTGGCGGAGGCATTGTAAAATGTCCCTGTGCACCGCCGTCATCTCATGCAGTGCATCCCACTTGGACTCCACGCGGGACATGTGTGAGTCCACGCGAGACATGTGTGACTCCACGTGGGACATGTGGGAGTCCAAGCGGGCATGATGGGCAGCCTGCTGCTGTTTCATGTCTCTGAGGAGCCCCACTACCTGGCTGAGGTCTCCGGTGCTGGACTGGTACGCATCAGCTATGCGTACCAGTTGTGGGTCATCATGCACACCAGCAACGTCTGCAAGCAGCGACCTCTGTCTCCCACCCCTCCCACCACCCCTGCTGACATGTGCAGTGTGTGCAGTGGCACACACAGATAACCCTGGTCCACCTTGGGGGTTGGTGGTGGTGGTGGTGTCCATGGCCCCAGGTTGGTCCAGGGTCCCTGTGCTGGTGTTGCTCCTTGTTCTGTCCATGTCGGCAGGGATGGTATTTGTGGTGACAGTCGTTGGAGGGGTGGGTGCAGGGGTGCAGCTGGTGGTCCTGCTGGTGCTGCAGCTGGTGGTCCTGCTGGTGCTGCATGTTGACTTGCACCGGATGTGCCAGGTTGGTCTTCATCGTCCGAGGAGGACAGAGGCTGTACGACGCCAGTGAGCTCCGCATCCTCTTGAGCCTGGGACTGGGACTCCTCAGCGTCTGCTGCTGTGTCCCCATCATCACCTGTTTTTGGGAGACACAAACAATGTATGTTATGTTTCTGCAGGCATCAATGGTTGACACACATGACAGTTGTGACTGTGCCTCTGGGTGCGGGCCTGTACATTGCATTGTCCTAAGTCGTCACAGTCAGGGGTTGATATTGGTGTGTCACATTGTCCTGCATTATTTGGGCATTTCTATGTATTTTTTGGGGTGTGAACATGGTCTGCATTGGTTGTGTTTGGTTGACAGCCGGCCCTCCTTCCCACCCACCCAGCCAGTCAGTTATCCCACCATGGAACGTGCTTGCAGGGAGTGGAAGTTGTCTCTCAGGATGTCAGTCAGTGGTGTCCTGCTGTTTGTTGGTGCACAGTTGGCAGCAGGGCCTTGTGCTCCCCACAGCAGTAGCCAGTGTCAGCCATCTTGTGAGTCCTTCTCCATTCCCTGTGATGTGAGCATGGTTCAGGGTGGTGTTGATGGGACAGTTGTGGGGGTGAGCTATGTCTGTGACTACGACTCCCATCATGCTATTGCCTCCACCCCCTTCCCAGCATGCCCATGCTTCCTTCCTTTTGACTCTGCTTCCCTGTGGGGTGGGCTGGCTGTGCTGACAGGATGGCTGGGAGTGTTGTCCTGGCAGTTGTTTGGCTAAAAGTCCCAAGAGTGGCCCTGTGCTTCACACAACATAACCCAGGGTGGTGGTTCTTTGTGGGATCTTGTGTTAGGATGGGGGCATTGCATTCTACTAGGTGGGTTCTGTGGAGTTTGTGTTGGGGTGTGTGTGAGGGGAGGTGCTTGTGACTATGGTCAGTGCTGCAAGTCCTCCTTCCCACCCAGCTAGCCAGATATCCCACCATGGAACGTGCTTGCATTGCAGGGAGTGGAAGTTGTCTCTCAGGATGTCAGTCAGTGGTGTCCTGCTGTTTGTTGGTGCACAGTTGCCAGCAGGGCGTTGTTCTCCCCACAGCAGTAGCCAGTGTCAGCCATCTTGTGAGTCCTTCTCCACTCCCTGTGATGTGAGCATGGTTCAGGGTGGTGTTGATGGGACAGTTGTGGGGGTGAGCTATGTCTGTGACTACGACTCCCATCATGCTATTGCCTCCACCCCCTTCCCAGCATGCCCATGCTTCCTTCCTTTTGACTCTGCTTCCCTGTGGGGTGGGCTGGCTGTGCTGACAGGATGGCTGGGAGTGTTGTCCTGGCAGTTGTTTGGCTAAAAGTCCCAAGAGTGGCCCTGTGCTTCACACAACATAACCCAGGGTGGTGGTTCTTTGTGGGATCTTGTGTTAGGATGGGGGGCATTGCATTCTACCAGGTGGGTTCTGTGGAGTTTGTGTTGGGGTGTGTGTGAGGGGAGGTGCTTGTGACTATGGTTAGTGCTGCAAGTCCTCCTTCCCACCCACCCAGCTAGCCAGTTATCCCACCATGGAACGTGCTTGCATTGCAGGGAGTGGAAGTTGTCTCTCAGGATGTCAGTCAGTGGTGTCCTGCTGTTTGTTGGTGCACAGTTGGCAGCAGGGCCTTGTGCTCCCCACAGCAGTAGCCAGTGTCAGCCATCTTGTGAGTCCTTCTCCACTCCCTGTGATGTGAGCATGGTTCAGGGTGGTGTTGATGGTTCAGTTGTGGGGGTGAGCTATGTCTGTGACTACGACTCCCATCATGCTATTGCCTCCACCCCACTTCCCAGCATTCCCATACTTACTTGCTTTTGTGGGGAGTTCAGTGTGTGTGGGTGTGAGAGCAATGGCAAGATGGCTGACAGTGGTGTCCTGCTGTTGGTTGGTGTGCAGTACCCAGCATGCCCTTGTGCTCCCCACGACACAGCAACAGTGTCAGACATCTTTGATGGGCCTTTCCACTCTCTGTGGGATGTGCATGTGTGAGTGTGAGCTTGCTGGGCCATGTGGTGGGGGATGTAGAGCTGTGACTACGACTCCCATCATGCTATTGCCTCCACCCCCCTTCCCAGCATGCCCATGCTTCCTTCCTTTGACTCTGCTTCCCTGTGGGGTGGGCTGGCTGTGCTGACAGGATGGCTGGGAGTGTTGTCCTGGCAGTTGTTTGGCTAAAAGTCCCAAGAGTGGCCCTGTGCTTCACACAACATAACCCAGGGTGGTGGTTCTTTGTGGGATCTTGTGTTAGGATGGGGGCATTGCATTCTACCAGGTGGGTTCTGTGGAGTTTGTGTTGGGGTGTGTGTGAGGGGAGGTGCTTGTGACTATGGTCAGTGCTGCAAGTCCTCCTTCCCACCCAGCTAGCCAGATATCCCACCATGGAACGTGCTTGCATTGCAGGGAGTGGAAGTTGTCTCTCAGGATGTCAGTCAGTGGTGTCCTGCTGTTTGTTGGTGCACAGTTGCCAGCAGGGCCTTGTGCTCCCCACAGCAGTTGCCAGTGTCAGCCATCTTGTGAGTCCTTCTCCACTCCCTGTGATGTGCGCATGGTTCATGGTGGTGTTGATGGGACAGTTGTGGGGGGGCAATATGTGTGACTGCGACTCCCATGATGCTATTGGCTACACTGACTTGGCCAGCATACACAGAATTCCTTCCTTTGAGTGGTCTTCACTGTGTGTTGGTGTTGTTGTGGTGGCTACATGTCTGGATGTGTTTGTTAGTTCTATTTGTGCCACTGCCTAGCTGTAGTTGTAGTTGTGTTTGTACATGTGTTGGCACAGTTGGATGTGATTTTTTTGATGGCATGTGTTGTGTTTATCTGACTGACATACACATTTTGGGATGATTCTGTTCTGGTTGCTGTGTAATTGCTATGAGTGCATGCTTTGACTCTCCCCTTGACAGTGATGTGTGTGTTTTGTGGCAGTATATTGTGTACATTGGTTGTGTACTCACCAGGCTCTGGGATGTCCTCTAGTCCATATACGCTCACTGGCGGAAGGATGGCCCGCACCTTCTCCTCCCAGGGCCTGAGGTATATTGGCTTGGCAGGAGGGCCACTGCCGGTGTATTGGCTGTTGATGTAGTCTTTCTTGAGCAGGTCCCGTACCCTCCTGCGCACGTCATACCACCTGTTCTGGATGTCGCTCTTTGTGCGCCGACATGGTGATTGTGCGTTCACCCTGTTGATGATCCTCTCCCACATCTTGGTTTTCTGGGAGATGGGGGTCTGTTGGACCAGTGTGCCAAACAGCTGTGGCTCTACCCTGAGGATCTCGTCTACCATGACTTCCAATTCACAATCTAGGAACTTGGGATTCTTCTTGGGGGCATGGTGATGGGTGGTGATGGTGAGTGATGTGTGTGTTGGTGTGCAGGTGAGGGTGTGTGAGTGTGTGTTTTGCTGGGTGTATGTGAGGTAGGTATTTGTTGGTGTGCTGATGGTGTGTGGCTTGTGTGAGGGATGAGCTGTGGGTGTGTGGTTGCTTTCTCTTGGGTGCTGGCAGTGGAATGGCATTTGCAAAGGCTCATGGTTGTGATTTGTGTCCTTTATATGGGTGGAGTTGTGGGTGTGTCTTTGTTCTCTGTCCCCACCCCCCAGTATTTATTGGCTTGGTAATTGCTTGTTTGGCCTTTTTTGGGTGAATTTTCCTTTGTACTGTCTGTGTATGTTGGAAACGTTCTTGTGACCGAGTCGGACCCTGTATTTGTCTCGTACGGTCTTCTCCGTTTCGTTCACGCTGTGTTTGTGCAGTTTTCTATGCAGCGTACGCGTCGGTCGCGGTGTTTTGTGTTGCTTCGGCTCGGTTTTGTATGCGTGTCGGTCGTACGGCTTAGCCTCCGTCCGACTCGCTCGTGGTTTTCGCGCCTTGCATCGTACTTTGCGGTTTGGAGTTCGCGTGTACGTTTCGGTCGGATTTGTTCCGGGTGCGTGTCGGTCGGTTGGATTCGCGTGTTTTTCCGGCCGGATTGCTGTTTTCCGTGTGGCTCGGTCGGTCGACTTGGGTTCGGTACGTGTCGGTCGGATTTTTCACGCCTTGCATCGTACTTGGCGTGTTGGGTGCCACAGGTACGTGTCGGTCGGTATTATTTCCGGATCCGAGTCGGTCGGTGCTTTTTCCGGCCCGAATCGGAATCGACCCCTCTGTGTCTTTTAAGGGTCCGCAAACCCACCAAGATCAAGACAGTCCGGAGACTGTACCAGGCACAGCCCGTAGGCTTGTGACGTTCAACCATGGCGCCACATTTTCCAAGAATTCAAATCACTCACCTGGTGCACTCAGGTCGAGCACTATTATTCTCCACTGCCGACTCTTCGGACCAAACGGTCAAATCCAAGGTTCCGCCTTCTCAGGACCCCAGCCGGTGAACACTAGACAAGGAGTCTCCCGATCAGACGGACGGGGCAGTCAAGAGAACCGGGCTCTTATCGTGTGGGGATCCCCGATCCGCCCGACCGACCGGACACCACCCCGACCCTACAACCAGATTACTGGCGAGTTGGGTCACCTTGCGGAGTCCCTGTTCGGGCGCCAACTGAAGGAAGTGGCCCGAAAAGGGCCACCCGGGTTATCTACAACCTCCTAATCGCCTTCCACCAAATGAAGAGTCAGTCAGACAGTAGAGAATACAAACAGTTGTTTATTAGCAATACTCTGCAGAGGAGTCCAATCTGACCAGCACCCTAAGATGTCTGCCGAGGGACTAGCCCCCCAACAGTCTGCAACGCATAATCATTCCTCCCAAGGACCTCCCAACCACGCCCACAATGGAAAGTTACCGGCTTAGGCCGAACATGAACAAAGGAGGCACAGAAGGATGGGCTACCACCTGCTAGATGGGTACACGCTATCACTATCTCAAGGTTGCAGTGCTGGGTTTCGGCGTCTCCTAACGTGGGAGCAGAGCTACACACAAGGATAGGTATGCGAGGGCAGAATGGCCTATTCATTAGTAAGTCAGAAGGCAACCTTGAAAAGAAAATAATAACTGAATACAGTGTTCTGCTGAGGCAAGCAATACGAATAATGAGGCCTAGTACAGACACAGCCTAATAGGGATTACGAAATGCAAAATGGAGTCACACTCGCTAACTGAAGCTCGCACATTGCAGGGATAACTCAGTGGGTTGCATAACGTGGATACCAATGGGGTCTAATTTAGCCGCACACTGCTAACCTAATATAACGTAGAACAAGTGTATAGCGAGAATGGGATTTTCAAACCTAACAGCCTTTTCTGTAGATTTTGGTGATGCCTTCTTGCTGCAGAAGAATATGAGGACATCTCCACCAAACAAAGATGCACGTCCTTTATATAGTTAAGAGGAGGTACCCCTGTTTGGCGGAGATTTCTCTCTTTGTAGTCTCTTCATTTTCTCTACACGAGGATTAATGTTATCCATGATTTCGGGGTGAAGACGCACAAGGAACAATCATATTGCCAAAATGCACAAAGGGTCATTGGAGACATTTCCTTGTATTACATTATGCAGTTGTAGTGTAGAATATGCACTAGACATTTACCCAGTTAGGTAACGCTTACTAATTAACCAGTTTGGTAGTCATTTTGTGCAAAACTGTGGATGCTTGCTAGATAAAGTGGCAGGTGAGGTTCTGTTCTGGCCTAGTCACTCACACAGCTACTGACACACCCACCCAGACACCCTCTCACACACTCTTCTGCCACTCTCACATCCACTTACATACCCCCACAGCCACTCACACACCCACAAAAGCACTCACACACTCACTCACAGACCCTTACAGCCACTCACATGCCCACATACCCACTCACACACCCACTTACAGATCCATACAGTCCTCATACACCCACAAAACCACTCAAGCACCCACTTACAGACCCATAAGACCACTCACACACCCACTCACAGACCCATACATCCACTCTCACACCCACTCACTGACTCACAAATCCACTCACTCACTCGTAAACTACTTGCATACCCACTCATACACCCAGACACTCACACACCCATTCACAGACCCATACAGCCACTCACACACCCCTACAGCCACTCACCACACCCACTCTCAAAGGTTACAGGTTATAGTTAGGAAATACATTTTTTTTTTAAACTTCGAAATTCACAAAAAAATCCAAAGTTTACAGGGATGTTATAGTTAGGAAGTAAAATAAAAAAAACTTTAGAAATTCACTTGAAAAATAACAAAGATAACAGGGACGTTAAAGTTAGGCTCAGATTTCACATGTACAAAGCCATAGAAATTCATCACATAGTTACCTGAGCTAACTATAACTCAAGCCTCTTCAATGCACTGCTTATGATCTCATATATTACATCATTCATGACCTGGTCAGTCACATCACTGTTGACATCTCAAATGACTTCACAGATGACACATCCACAGAACCACTCCCACTCCCACACCACTCCTCACACACCCATACAACCACTAACATACCCACACAACTACTCACACACCCACAAAGCTGCTCAACCACTCACCCCACAAAAAAACACTCACACACCCACACAACCAATTACACACCCATACAACCTCCCACACAGCTACCTAGACACCTACTCTCACACAAATACAACCACTCACACACCCACTCCCATACAACCACTCACACATCCACTCACACACCCATACAACCACTCACATACCCAGAAAACCACTCACACACTCACACACCCAGAAAACAACTCACAAACCCATTCACAGACCAATACAGCCATTCACATGCCCATTGACAGACCTATACAGACACCCACACACCCTTTGACTGATCCATACAGCCACTCACACTCACGTTCACTCACAATGCCACTTAGATGTCATGTTAGAAGTAGTATAGCATCACTGATTTAGTAGTACAGAAAGAATAGTAATTTAACTTATGCAGTAGCTTAGTATATATCTTTAAGTCTCAGAAATGTTTACAAAACACACTCGCTGATGTCATCAGTGATGTCATTTCAGATGTCATCAGTGATGTCATTGACCATGTCATGAGTCATGTAATATGTGAGGTCAAAAGCAGTGCATTACGGGGGCATAAGTTATAGTTAGCTCAGGTAATTATAACTGCTGAGGTTCTATGGTATATATATATATGTATATATATATATATATATATATATATGTATATATATATATATATATATATATTATCTACTGGCGGTCGCCAGTAGATAGTTATAGTTAGGACCTTTATCCATAGGAAATCCGCAACATTCTATTCCCAATAAGTTTGGCGTCGTTTGACGAATCATCGCGAAATTTTCAAAACTAGTGGGGCGCTCCGGTCCGCTCCTGTCTTGAAAGTTTCGGGGTGATTCATCAAGCGGGGCCGAGAAAAAGGGGGTCCCAAAGCGTGTTTTCTCCATGTTAATTCCTATAGGAAATTTTAGCCACGGCTACAGACCGAACTGCTGAACGGAATTACACCAAATTTTGCAAAAAGGTAGCGCTTGGTTCAGAAAGCGACCTTTTTTAAATGGTGTAAATCCGTTCTGTAGTTGCGGAGAAATTAAAAAAATAAGAGTGAAAAAATCAATTTCCCATAGGAAACTTTATGCAAGGCTACAGCCAAAACTGCTGAACGGAATTACACCAAATTTGGCAAAAGGTAGCCCTTGGTTCAGAGTCGTGCCTTTTGCTTAAATGGTGTAAATCCGTTCAGTAGTTCCTGAGAAATTTGAAAAAGAAAGCACATATATATATGGGCGGAGCCTAACCACACATGTCATCGTGAGATCTGATTGGCTGTCAGCACTTCATCCTGGAATTGCTGGCAGCCATCTTGGGACCAATATAAATGATAGTACCCCATTGAAATGCATTGTAGTGAATCGAAGATTTTGAGCGTTACCAAAAGGAGAACTATAAAGGGTGATAACAGACTTTAGTTACATTAGAATTCATTTGAGGATGGTACCATACTAATTTCAGGAATTGTGGTGTGTTCTAAGGTGATTTTACCCTGTGAAAAACCTTCTGCTGGGATATCATGAATCATGTTTGAGAGAAAACTATTTTCACATGCTTGTCCCATACAGTTTTGGAAGGTGCTCCAGAAGCTAAAATGAGAGCATATTTTCTGTAAATTCACATTATCTTTCTCAGTCATGTGAGAATGAAGTCTGACATTCTCAGTAAAACATGTACATCCAACAAGGGCAGAGACTGTCAGTTGATTCCTTTGTGTTCTACTGCAGCTTCCCAGAGTGTTCTAAAGAACAACTAGAGTGCTAACAAACTTACTTATGACAAAAGTATGGCACACCTGTAGCCATCTTGATTGGAATAAACTGGTAACTCTTAAAACATTTAATTTAAAAAGGAACAAAATGATGGGGTTCATTTTGTCATAGAAATTATGGTTAGTGCTGTAGAAAGAAAAATTAGGACATGTTTCAAGTGTGATCTCAAATATCTTCCTGTTATATTTCAACAGCAGCAGCCTGTCAGTTGATGCCTTTGTGTTCTACTGCAGATTCCCAGAGTGTTCTAAAGAACAACTAGAGCGCTAACAGTCTTACTTATGACAAAAGTATGGCACACCTGAAGCCATCTTGATTGGAATAAACTGGTAACACTTAAAACATTTAATTTAAAAAGGAACAACATGAGGGGGTTCATTTTGCCATAGAAATTATGGTTAGTGCTGCAGAAAGAAAATTTAGGGCATGTTTTAAGTGAGATCTCAAATCCTCTTCTATTTCATTAGAACATTCTGACATGCAGACTGAAACAATCACTTTCAATACCAGCAGTAGACTTCCAGTTAACTCCCTGGTGAGCAGTAGCTTTACTACAGTGATCTAATGAACAACTAGAGTGCTAACATTCTGAATTTATGGCAAATGTGTGACACATCTGAATGCCTTCTTGATGGAATCAAAGTAAAAAACTGAAAGCATTTCCTACTGAGGAGACTGCAGTAAATGACGAAATTAGGAAACTTCATAACAAATAAATCTCCCAAGATGGCCACCAGAGAAAAAAGAGCCCAAATGTAGCACAAATATCACCCAGATGTAGCCCACATATAGCCCAATGACAGAAGTGTGCAAAACACTTTTTATTTTTAGTTTTTCTGCAGTTTTATATAGTGCAAACTGGTCAAGTATTGGAGCGTTACATCTTACTTGGACCCCTTATTGCGTATTTTGCACGAAGTACATGAGATTGATCTTGCGAAACATTGAACTTTACGATTCTGTTAACCTGAAGTTGCTCTGAACTGGGCTTTGTAACACCCGTTTTTACCTACTGGTTTTAATTAATTCTCACTGTATTGTATTAGGAAAGAGGATTTACTGTTTTTATGTACACTTTTATGATCTATGTTTCTAAATCAGATCAAATAAAGTTTAATGAATTCTATGGCAGGACGGAGGCGAGGATTATGCATATCTTTCCTCACTTTATTTGCATAGCAGTTCAAAGAAAACGTAACACAACAATCATTAAACAAAAGACTACACAACCCATGAACCATTAGAGGGGTAGTCTCCAAGGCAACTATAGTCCAATCATATCACAGTCCATCGTATATAATATCGTGACGTCCCTTCCGCTTCCTCTTTCTTCACTGCTCGTCAGTTAAGTGCATTCCTTACATTCTTGGCTTAATCTGACGTTGTTGCTGTTTGTATAGCAGTTTCTTGTGCACGTTATTAGCATTATTGCCTTGGTATTGTTTCATATTCCCTGCGCAGCAGGCTCTTGCCCGAGTGCGTTCTCCCCCTCGCAGTTTCTCCCGCTGTGTGCTCTGCGTGCGGTGAGATCCTGTCAGGCGCGTCTGGTCCGAGCGAGGCAGCTCCGTCGAGCGCTCCCGCTGGTCTTTATTCACGTTTGGGAATCCGGTCACTCCTTTAGTGTCCGCTTGATTCCCGACCAACCTCGCCTAATTTTGACTACCGCTACGCGGTGATTTCCCCACACGGCCACGTTAGTGACCAGCGCCACCTGGTGGTGGTAATTGGTATTGCGCCTCAGTCTATTCTTATAACAGCTTTGGGGAAAGCCCAGCTGTTGGAACACCGGCGAGGGGGCTGTCTTAAGGATTTTAAGGGCATTTGTTCTGTGCTCACACCCTCTGCTATCATGTCTTCTCCAGAAGACCATTTTTACTCCTCCTACCAGGAAGTGGAGGAGGAATGGCCCCCAACTTCTCCCTCCAGCAGTGGACCAAGCCCTCTCTCTGGCTATTTCTAGGGCGCTTGCTCCTCTTAGGGATCAGGTTGATAAGCTGGCGAAAAGCATCCCTGGGGTGTTCAGTGACCCAGATCTGGTGGTGGCGGGTCCAAGTAGCTCCCAGATGGGGAATAAAAGGGCCGTTAAGTATAACGCGGGGCACTTGGAAGGATTTGATAAACTTACGGAGACCTTCCTCAAGAGTGCGCGAACGCTAAAACATGCACCCTGCCGGGAGGAGGAGGGGCCCGGAGCAAATTGCGACACTGTCACCACTATTGTAGACCCCGACGGTGGATTTCCCTTCGAGGGAGAGGGTGTATCGGAGGACGATTTCTCCTCCGATGAGGATAAGGACTCGGGCGCCCTGGCGTCCAGAGTCCCACTCCTCTCAGTCCCTCGGTTGGGGACGGGGTCCACTCGGACATGTTCGAGCCTACCCAAATTTACCATCCTAGGTCGGCAGAGTGGACACCTGACGCCAAAGTGGCAGAGTATGTGGTGGGGAAAATCCATCAACCCCTTGAAAGGGAGGTCAGGAATAGGATGAGGGGAGAATGCCCCAGGCCCTCACTGAAGGGGAAGGTGGCACACACGCCTGAAATTGATGAGAAACTATGTACCTTTTTCTCCAAGTATATGAGGGATCCCAAGAAAGGAATTGATAGGTCCTGGACGTGGTAGGGCCCTTGACCCAAATTATTCAATTGACAGAGCGTTCCAAAGAGTCAGCATCCCCTTTGTCCACGGATATTGTGGCTGGTTGGGCGCACTACCCTAAACCCTAAAACACTACCCCCAGCACGACACCCTACACTACCCAAACATAACTGCACTACCCTAAACCCTAAAACACTACCACCAGCACGACTCCCTACACTACCCAAACACCACTGCACTACCCTAAACCCTAAAACACTACCCCCAGCACGACTCCCTACACTACCCAAACACCACTGCACTACACTTAACCCTAAATATACCCCCAGCATGACCTCCCACACTACACAAACACCACTGCACTACCCTAAACCCTAAAACACTACCCCCAGCACAACCCCCTACACTACCCAAACACCACTGCACTAAACCCTGAAACACTAACCCCAGCATGACCCCCTACACTACCCAAACACCACTGCACTACCCTATACCCTAAAACACGACCCCCTACACTACACAAACACGACTGCACTACCCTAAACCCTAAAACACTACCCAAAGCATGACCCCCTTCACTACACAATCACCACTGCACTGCCCTAAACCCTAAAACACTACCCCAGCACTACCCCTACACTACCCAAACACCACTACACTAACATAAACTCTAAAACACTACCCCCAGCACAACCCCCTACACTACACAAACACCACTGCACTACCCTAAAACACTACCCCAGCACGATTCCCTACATTACCCAAACACCACTGCACTACCCTAAACCCTAAATCTACCCCAGCACTACCCCCTATACTACCCAAACACCACTGCATGACCCTAAACCATAAAACACTACCCCCAGCATGACCCCCTACACTACACAAACACCACTGCACTACCCTAAACCCTAAAACACTACCACCAGCATGACCCCCTACACTACTCAAACACCACTGCACTACCCTAAACCCTACAACACTACCCCAGCATGACCCCTACACTACCCATACACCACTGCACTACCCTAAACCCTAAAACACTACCCCCAGCATGACCCCTACACTACTGCACTACCCTAAACCCTAAAACACTACCCCCAGCACGACCCCCTACACTACCCAAACACCACTGCACTACCCTAAACCCTAAAACACTACCCCCAGCACGACCGCCTACACCACCCAAACACCACTGCACTACCCTAAACCCTAGAAAAGAAACCCCCACCCCATGCCCAATCCCCCTTACCTCTCACTCCTCATAGTTCCTCTCTCCTTGTGGTTCCTGCTTCACGTCATCTCTGAGGGCGGTGCACGTCGTTGTGAGGAAACGGAACAGCCTCTGTTTCCTTACAACAACATGGATCGTCTACATGTTTTTAGAACGCATGGTCATTTACCATACATACCTTTACAACAAAATTTGTTGTAAAGGCATGCGTGGTAAATGACCATGCGTTCTAAAAAAATGCGTAGTAATGACTTCATGATGTACAACGCATGCGTGGTAATGCATGCGTTGTAATGGTATTGTAAAGTAAAAAAGTCGTTGTAACGGCTGTTTACCGATCGAAGCTGGCCCCTGTTCTTCAGTGAGACGTTTATTTGATTAATTAGGAGGAAGGAATGTGGTTTTTTTACCGAAAAGTGCATGTCCGCTTGGCCTGGTTTCACTTCCGGTGAGAGAGTGGAAGAGTCTGTTTGGATCTAAAGGAGTTCTGTTGTTGGACGGGGCCGGCGCGACATGTCATCAGAAAACATAGCTAATGGAAAGCGTCCTCCCTGAAGTGTGGAGCAGTGCCATGAGAGGTCAACGAGTGTGCGTCCCACCGCAGTATGACCGTACCGCGTGACCCATGTGCTGCCTCCAGGGTACGGGAGGCAGAAGCTGCATCGCAGGTCCTCTTGAAGACCGTTGTAGCACTAATTCTACATTTTGGTACTAGGGCATTTTAACTTAGTTGTTCCTGCCAGATACAAAGAGAAGATCCTGTGTTATTCAGTGCCCTCGTTACCTTTTTTGTGGGTTGTGGTGCTTGTCACTTCGCTGCCCCGCCGGTGCACACGACTGGGCACCCCACCTCGTGTGCCATCTGCAGGGCCTCTGCCCTCGGATCACTGGTTTCGGTTTCTGGAGTGGCAACATAAACAGTTGCTCCTAAAGGACTAGCCTGAACACTTAGGTGAATATCCCCTGCACCAGCATTCCACGGAAATTCTTTCCTAGCTCTCCCACGTCAACGAGCACGGCTCCGCTCACGACACCGTATGACGTAATCAGAGCCATAAGAGGACCTCGTCGGCGTGCTGATGTCAGTTCCACCCATTTTTTTCCGTGCCACCGAGGCAAACAGGGACCGAGACATTTTCACATGTATACATAGTATAATAAATATATATATATATTCACTGAAAAAAACATAGGTTTCAGGCACGTTATAGTTAGAAATTAGCATTTAAAAAACCTTAGAAATTCACTGAAAAAACCATAGGTTTCAGGGGCGTTATAGTTAGTTGGACATTTCACTCGTACAAAACCATAGAAATTCCCCCGTTATAGTTAGTTCAGCTAACTATAACTCGCGCGCCCGCAATGCACTGCTGATGACGTCACATATTACATCACTCATGACATGGTCAGTGACATCACTCATGACATCACTGATGACATCACTCATGACATCATCCAGTGAATGTGTGTTTTTCTGAAAATTAAATATGTTTTATATATGTATATCTCCAGGTCGATGGAAGAATAAATGGGTATATAAGTGTCTAAATGGATGATTTTCTTTTGTAAAATTGATTGTATAACTGACTAAGTGTATCTTAGTGAATACATGGGTTAGTGTGTAATGTTTAAATATGAAAATATCTGTATCAGTCTCTCACTTTGTGTATAAGTGGCTGCATGGGTTGATGAGTAGCTACATGAGTGTCTATATGGGTTATTAGTTGGTTTTTGTGTATCAGTATGAGTGTCTGAGTGTGTGTATGGTTCGGTGGGGGTATTACTTAGTGCATAGATGCATGAATGAGTGACTCACTGTTTGTATGTGTTGAAGACAGCATGTGTGCAGGACTGTATAGGTGGATGAGTATGTGTATGGGTGTGTTAGTGAGTGAATGACTGTCTCAATAGTGTCTTTATGAGTAACTACATATGTTTTAAACTAGTATATGTGAGTATTGGTGTATATAAGTGAGTATATGTGAGAGTGAGAGATTGGAAGAGTTCCTGTACAAATAAGTAGGTGTTTCTATAAGTGATTGTTTAAGAGAGTAAGTATGTGTAAGTTTCTCTAGAAGTAAGTGTGGTAGTGTGTGTATAACTGTATATGCAAGTAAATGGATGTTTGATACTTTGTTTGCATGTGTGACTATGTGTGTGAGTAATTCTATGGATGAGTGGCGGTGTGTAACAGGATGTATAGGTGTATGAGTACATATGATGAGTGAGTACATGTATGAGTGACTGTATAGGGACTGTTGGTGAATGAGTGGATGTGTGTGTAGATCTTGGAATTACTGAATAGGTGTGTTGTAACTGGTATTGGTATGTCCATTGTTTTGAAAATGTTAGTTTGTATTTTTGAGTGTGTGTATCAAAGGTTATATTAGGGTGAGAGGAGGTCTGCCACTCAATCACACGGATGATGTCATCAGTGATGTCATCAGTGATGTCATTTGAGATGTCATCAGTGATGTCATCAGTGATGTCACTGACCATGTCATGAGTGATGTAATATGTGACGTCATCAGCAGTGCATTGCGGAGCGCGCGAGTTATAGTTAGCTGAACTAACTATAACGGGGAATTTCTATGGTTTTGTACGAGTGAAATGTCCAACTAATTATAACGCCCCTGAAACCTATGGTTTTTTCAGTGAATTTCTAAGGTTTTTTAAATGCTAATTTCTAACTATAACGTGCCTGAAACCTATGGTTTTTTCAGTGAATATATATATATATATATGTATATATTCATGACATGGTCAGTATGTATGTGTGTATATCTATATAATATATATATATATATACACACATACATAACCTCTGTAGTTCTGGGTAGGAGAGCATTTCCATTCAACAGACACTTTTTTTTCTTATTCACTTTGGAGTTGTTTAATTCTGCATGAAACATTCCAATAACGAAGCTCATCCACTTTGGATTTGGCATAGAGAGGTTTGTACAGATCCATCAAGTGGGGACCGAGGAAAAGAGAGAGTTAGAAAAGTGACCTCTCTCATGTTAACTTCCATAGGATTCTTTGCTCCTCAAAACAGAAAAAACAGGTGTATAAAATTACACCAAAAGGCCTTGAAGTAGAGCTTTACTCAAGAAAAAGTCTTTGGTTAGTTTGTTTTAAATCCATTCAGTAGTTTTCATGAAATTAGCATTTAAAAATTGTTTCTGTCTTAGCATGAAGAGGTTAAATTATAGAGCTATCTAGATCAGTAATCTGCATAGATCTGCAAGCCCTAGTTTGTGGACCTCCTACGAGAGCAAAATGAAAATAAATATCAGTCTTGTTGGGAGTATTGTGCATTTTTTTCAGAAGGCCATATATGGTCTGTAAATCCAAAGCCTGGTTGACGGACACAAAAGTCTCTGACTGGCTGGCTAGCACAGAGAAAACTCTGTTGTGGCTGACATTAAAGGACTTAGGGACTTGGTCTCTGAGTCCGGAAAAAAATTGAAAAAAGCCAAAAGGGGACAGGAGTAACATCCCTAGATCCCCTGGCTCAGGTCAGCAGGATTTGTGAGTCCCAGCGCAGGGTAAACAAAACATACCCACAGGTCCACAAACCTTCATCAAGTCACATTTCCATGCTTGGGCCTTTGGTGAGGTTCAGGGAGCCTGAAAATGGTCTGTGACTCCAGCTTTGTGAGGGAGGTCCAACAAGAGACCAGGACTGCTGCAAGGGTTTGCTAATCCTTGGAAAAGGTCTGCGGACCCCCACCTCAAAAAGTAGGGTATGAAGGCAATGAACATCAAGGTTGCCATCCATAGACAGTTGGGCACAGTACCTGGTCATAGGACAGGCCCTACAACAACCTTCACTACATCCCCTGGCTGTACACTAGATCCTAGGATTAACACCTGCTGTACACTGCCAAAGGCCCTCTACAGCAGGGTTTGATTTCTTGCAGATTGTTAGGTACAGGGCCTCGCTGAGGTCCAGGTCCTGCAGTTGATCTGTGATGCGTATGCCTGAAGGCCATGTGCTGCAGGGGTTGCTGCCCTTGCAGAGTTGGGAGGAGGGCCTAGTCAAAGGCCACGCCCTGTGGCCCAACCCACGCTTTGCAAGGTTGAAGGCTGTGCACAGCAGGGGTGGTACCCTGTAGAGGATCAGGCACATGGCCTAACCATAGGTCAGGCACTCAACCAAACCGCATGTGCATGGCCAGAGGCTGTGCACAGTGGGGCCATAAATAGATGCAGCAAACAGCTGAATGTGCTATATAATCGTAAAGCTTGCAGGAAAAATTAAAGGTTAATGTGAAGTTATGGTTAGCTTTGGTTAGAAGTCCTTAATGTATGTTTCAGCAAACCTTAGAAATTTACTGAAAGAAACACTTTAAAGTGAAGCTATGGTTACAAAACAAAGCCTAAAAACAATTGAAATTTACCAGTTATGTTTGGAAAGCATAACCATAACATGTGACTCCAACATGCACCGTCTTGGGGTAAGCAGAAGAGATTTTAACCAATATGAACCAAACCCACCAAGCTTCAGATGTTCATGTGCTGAGGACCAGTTTTATGTGCTTGCTTGCCATTCAGCATGTGGCTTAGTTAGTGTAGTTCATTTTCTAAAATGTAAAAGGTTTTTTATCAACAACATTTTTTAAAAAGTGCATCTATCTAGAACGGATCGAAAATGTAGTCTCAATCCTGCAACACATCCATTCTCTCTTCTAGACAGAACAAATAATTTCCTCCATCACACTATCCATACAGAGCTGGGAATAACACTGCTGAAATATTATCCACCTAGTGAAGCATGCCCTAGTGAAGTCTAAGGATTTTCAATTGCCACTTAACTCAACATCTTTCACTATGTCAGAAATTTTTGAGAAGTAATTAACTGGAAAAGGTAGCTTTTTTCACACCAATAGATGGGAACGATGGAGAAGAGGGATCCCTGTGAAATCGTGAGTGAGGTGGTCCCGCAAGACAATGGTTTATCATCTAGCTCAGGACTGTTACATTCTTACGGATGAATTGAGTACAAGCACTACAATGCAGCTTAGAAAATGTCACATACATACCCAAATTCTGCTACAACTAAAATCAGTTAATCCTTCTTAATTGGATTACGTTTCTGTCTGATAGCACTTGGTCCCCACATTCCAAAGAAATGACTGATATTGTTATAGGTTTTGAAAAAAGAACCAAATAGCCTAACCCCGTTCCTCCTAATAGAAGGAACAAAAACGTGGGCTGCCATGCTAAGGGTCCTCGGCTCCCTTTACCTGTCTTAAGTTGTTTGGAGAAAGAATCCTTGCAAGAGCTAAGAAAACGTCCAGTATATGATGATCCTTTCACTGATTTTATCCCAAGGAACACTTTGAGCACTGTTGCCGTCACAGTAGAACAATGAAACTAAACTGTTTACTGAATGTCTATTGCTTACTCCAAATAACAATGTATGGATGCTGGGAGGTTCTAACCACACTTATTAAGAGCTAAATGATGATTTGCCGGCCCGACTTGTAAGTGTCTGTGTAATACCTTTTTCAGTATTCCAGAAAGCCTTGAGATGTGTGTTAAGTACGATGCGGAGGCAAGATTTAGATGATTAATTTATTCAATAACAGGCAGGTACACGGAGCACAACTTCATGATTTGCAGTCCAGTTGTAACTGACTCCTTCCACTTCCATAATCCACGTTCCATATTCTATGGAACATGCAGTACACGAAATGGAGGAGCAGACAGGGGTATACATATTACATAACATATCCCCTTCCTTTAAAAAAAAAAGAAAAAAAAAAAATGAAACAAACCAAAAATACCGCAAAGATAAATATAACCATAACACTGAGCACAAATGTAGAAACAGAATTACAAAGGAAAACTTTCACAAATATAATCTTTCAACCAAACAGGCGGTCTTTTTTCACGCTGGGACTGTCTGGAATCCAAAGTAGATGTTTCTTGATTCAACAATGAAGATTGACCGCAATCAATTTCAGGAATGCATGACGTCTGACCCATAGACGTTTGATCCATAGAACCTTCCAAAATGTCATTACAAACAATGGGAGAATTCACAATGGGATTTTTGTCATTAGAATTATTACACCCAACATCCTCCAAATCAAACAAATCAGGTACTACATTAACATAAGAAGAAGGTGCAGAGCATTTGGCAACACTCTTAAGATTCCATACCTTTCCATCTGAAAGGCGTACAGCATTGTTCATTGTTTCCACAACTTGCAGAGGTTCATAATAATTGCTAACTTCCTTAGAGATTTTACCAGGTTTTTACTCTAACCCATTGTCCTACATTTACATTGGAGTCTTTCACACTGTGTTTAGAATCATACCATTCTTTTCTCTTGATTTGAAGAGCATCAACTCTCTCCCTGACAGTATCCTCAGACCAATGCACTATATTGTTTTTAAACAACCATCCAGGTGTATATTTTGTTCTGGTATTTCTACCCCGCATAAGACCAAAAGGTGAATAACCAGTAGCATTACACATTGAAACCCTATAAGTGCAAACCATTTTTAAAACCTGAATTTCCCAAACACCCTGATTAGCAAACATTTGAATAGTGTTTTTATGCATCTATTAAAGCGCTCAACCATACCGTTGCTGTTTGGGTTATAAAGTGACGTAGTTCTGTGTTTAATACCAAGTTTGTTAAAGTATGCTTTTGCCTTGTTAGACAAAAACTGGACACCATTGTCACTCAAAAGAACAGATGGAATACCTTCTATCTGAAACGATTGGTCAAGGAAATGAAGAACTGAGTCAGTGTCAGCTCTGGTGACAACTTTAACAATAGGCCATCTAGAAAATAAATCTATTATCACCAAAATGTACTTCTGCTCGATTCCAATCGGCCCCATTATGTCAATTGCAATGTGTTCCCAAGGTGATCTGGGTCTGGACATGACACCTAAAGGAGGTTTGCAGGTGATTAAAGATTTATCTGCACCTTTGCACAAATCACAGTGACGTACAAATGCTTCTATTTCAGCATCCATGCCTGGCCACCAAAACGAAGTCTTAACAGTTTGTTTAGAACGTACTATACCGAAATGGCCTTCATGACAAAGGGCAATTAAAGAAGAACGTAAACTTTTTGGAGGAATCACTCTTTCACCTCTCCAAACATTTTCATCGCGAACACTTAACTCAAATCTTACTTCCCAAAAAGGTTTAAGGATATGATTATTGCTTAGCTTTCTTGGCCATGATTGTATGAGGTATGATTTTACTTGGCTCAGAACTTCATCTTTCAAGCATTCTTCATTCCATTTCTCCTTAACAATTCCATCAATGCCAAAATCCTGAACATAAGCAACCTGAAAAGAATTCCAGATTTCATCCTCACATTCATCAAGCTGTTTAGGCATCCTGGAAAGAAAATCGGCCATACAATTTTTTTTTCCAGGAACAAACTCCATTTTATAACAGTAGTCCTGTAACCTGATAGCCAATCTGGCTACCCTTGCCGAAGTATTAATGGTGCCCTCCGTGGTAAGAACTCTGAGTAAAGGCTTATGATCACAGCGCAGGGTGAAATGTTTACCCCATACAAATGCTCGAAAATGATCGACAGCCCAAACACAAGCCAGTGTTTCTTTTTCAATTACTGAGTATTTTTCCTCAGTGGGTGACAGTGATCTGGAAGCGTAAGCAATAATGTGCTCATCACCCTTGGGGCCAATTTGGGAAAGCACGGCTCCTAGGCCTTTGATGCTGGCATCTTTTGTAATAACACTGTGAGCATCAGGGTTAAAACTTTTCAAAGAAGCTACCTTGTCGATACAATCCTTAATGTCATCAAAATCATGTTGACACTCAAGTGACCACTCAAATTTATTTTTGTTTTTAACAACTGCCTGATGTTATATGTTCTAGATGAAAAATTTTGAATGTATTTGGAACAAAATTCTGCAAGACCTATAAAAGACCTAACATCATCTTTACTGTTCGGAGCGGGAGCACACTTAATAGAATCAATGAGATTAGGTTTAGGTTTGATTCCCTTCCAATCAATAACATGTCCTAAATAAGTGACACTGTTGGTGGCAAATGTGCATTTGGAGTACTCAACTGTTAGCCCTTTGGATTCCAAAATGGATAGCACTTCAAGTAAAGTTTTGTCATGGTCAGTTTTATCCTGACCAAATATAAGAATATCATCCTGGAAAAATTTAGTGTTTTTTATGTTGGTGAATAAATGATGCATCAAACGCTGAAAAACAGCTGCAGCGGATGCCAAGTCAAAAGGCATCCTTTGAATTGGTAACAGCCCTGGGGTGAGACAAAAGTGGTAAACTTCTGCTTCCTTTAAATAGTGGAATCTGGTGATAAGCAGCAGATAAATCAATTGTGGAGAACCACTTGGCGCCATCTAACAAAGCTAACATCTCATTTATTTTAGGTAGTGGGAATTGGTCAACCACTATATTTTCATTCAAATGGCGCAAGTCCACACATAGTCTCAATTTCCCATTATTACGTTTAATTACTACCAATGGGAAACCCATTTGGATGCTTCAACAGGTTCAATTATGTCAGCGGACACTAATCTGTCAAGTTCTTTGGCAACATCATTTCTTAAAGTAATAGGGACACTTCTTACTTTATGAATTTTGGAGTACCGCATTGTCTTTGAGGATTATTTTGTGTTCGAAACCCTTAAGTTTGCCAATATTTTTCTGAAACACAGAAGGGAATTTCTTTAAAAGTTTCTCACCTACTTTTGTGCCCTCATCCATAACCAAAACCTGCTCAGCAGAATTCGGGTCCAAAATAATGTGTAAATCTTTCTGGTCTCTCCATCCAAGGACTGAAGGACCTCTTTTTGAAATATACAGTTTGCCATATGACTGGCGATTCTTAAACACAAATTTAAACCAACGAAAACCCAAAATATCTATCTTTTCACCTCCATAGCCTTCAGGATCAATATCGGAAGAAAATAGTTTTGGACCCACTTTACCTGTAAAATGTTTTTCCAAATTTCATCGTTTACAATTGAATAAGGTGAGCCTGAATCCGCATACATTTTAACACGCACACCACCTATGTGAACCCAACATTCCGGTTTGTTTTCAATCAACAGACATCCATCACTAATATTCAAAAATAATTTCTCTTTAACAGCCACAGCACATTCAGAGATTTGTTCATCATCGCTGCACCCATGGCTATCAGAATCAACCTCTTCCTGAACGCATTTAACTGATTTGGTTAATCTCCTGCACGATTTGGTATAATGCCCGTAAATACCACATGCACCGCATTTAACTCTCCCTAGCCGGACACGATTTAGCAAAGGCTAAATGTTCAAGACTGCCACATCTGTAACATTTGGGAGATGCATTGTTAGGTTTGTACTTACTCCATCCATCCGATCTTGGTTTGGCGCTAAAATGTTTCCTTGAGCTGGGCTTAATTTTAGCCACAGTGTCATTACTAACAATTTCTGTCTTCAAAACGTTGGCACATCTACTAGATGTTTCCGCTTTGCGAACTGTTGCGAGAATGTCATTGAGACAAGCATCACCGTTCATCCACAAACGTTCCTGAATGGCTGGATTAGAAGCATGCATGACTACTTGATCACGCACTAAATCCTCCAATAACTCACCAAATGCACAATCAACACCCAATTTCTTTAACTCACCAACATAATCATCAATAGATTCACTTTTAAGTTGTTTCCTTTGAAAGAACTTGTAGCGAGTTATACCAATACATACCTTTGGGGCAAAATACCTATCTAAATTTGCAAGAGCAATAGTGAAAACATTACTGTCACCACTTCCCACAATAGGTTTGTTCATCTGGTTATAAGTTGTAAGTCCTTGAGGACCTTATGTATGCAGTAAAATGCGTTTTTTATGTTGAGGAGCCATCTTGCCATCAGAGTCAACTGTTTCTATATAGTTCAGAAAATATTCCTTCCATTCAGTCCATCTTAGAGTAGGTTCGGACCCTGAAGACCAAAAAGCCTGGGGAGGACTGAGCGAAAAGGTTTGCTGACTCATAGCTGTAGCAGATACACTTAAAATAATAACACTAAAATATTGTGGAATTGTTCAGTGAACCCTTGAAAAGACACTGTCCATACTTCACCACAATAATTAAAATAGTGAGTAACAAGCAGTTAGCAGTTTCTTTTTGTCTATTTTTCTTTAAACAAAAATCACCTGGAGTGAAAAAGTAGATACCGCCATCAGAGTAGGCTTAAACTTCCAAGCGCTGAGAACTGACTTGAAGCGGCAAACAGCAGGGTTGCTTCGGTTTCATTAAATGAGAAGCACTTTAAATACTGATTTGCTGATACACATTACGTCGAAGCTTATAAAAACTGCAGGCCTTTCCCAGATCAAAATGGCCACTGCACGCTGCGTGGTAGCGCGTTGCGTACCACCTTTCTGACGTCTGACGCTTGGCTGAAGAAAGAGAAAGAACAGATCGCGAGGCAAGGAGTGCGCGTTGCTAGGCAGTTCAAGTATAAACAGCCAAGGTTCCAGAGCTGTAACGGACGCCTAGAATAAGGTAATTAATGATGAAAAAAACAATCCCCAAAATACATCTGTTGCTCACCGGAGGTTCAGTTGAGAGTCCGTGAGTTTTTTTTTTTTGCGCGATCTTTTCCTCAGTATTTAATCCTCCTCATAGATGCCAAAGCGTCAACTCTGCCTGTTTTCATCCATATAACCAAAATCTTCCTCACTGCTGTGGTCCTTTAACAATCCCCGGTCGTCGCCAATTTGTTAAGTACGATGCGGAGGCAAGATTTAGATGATTAATTTATTCAATAACAGGCAGGTACACGGAGCACAACTTCATGTCTTGCAGTCCAGTTGTAACTGACTCCTTCCACTTCCATAATCCACGTTCCATATTCTATGGAACGTGCAGTACGCAAAATGGAGGAGCAGACCGGGGTATACATATTACATAACAATGTGGTAGCAACCATGTGGGGACTTAAGACAATACTGCAGAAGGTTTGTGTATTTGATGCAATGTGCTTGATAAACAAAGCCACATTTTTTTCTATAAACTTGAGTGTCACTTTTCAAGGTCAGCCTGCAACATCATCTACCAAGAGAACATCTGTCCTCCAAATAGACAATGCAGGATCCCAGAAACGTGAACCGGGATTCGACTTTGGCATCCAAAGCATGTTTATCATCAAAAAATGTCTTTAGATTGAGGATCCGTTTAGCCGATTTCTATTGTTCACCTCCCTCTATCTGTGACATGCTCCTGTTCGAGTGTCCTCTGCTCAAAAAGATCAACCACGGGAGAGTGAACGAGGAGAGTAACCATGTTGCCACCAACTCTGCTTTTTTCTCATTGAGCCATTCACTTCATTCACCTCAAGGCTTGAAATACGGAACGCATGTGGGCCCAATTTGAGGGCGTTAAATTTCATTGGCCACGCTCATGACCCGAGTTAGTTGAGCATCATAGACATAATGGTAAAGTAACTTTTCTCAGCTGGTCCAACCTCAACTGCTTGTTGCCCAGTTTCTCTCTGTTCCTGGCATTGCCTGTGCCTCCATTGAAAAATACACAATGACACTGATTTAGTCCTTGAGATGTATCTACCACCAAGACCGTAATGGGCACCACATTAAACCTTTATTCGAGAGTCCATAATTACTACTGTATGGTAAGCTTATATTTTTTCCTGGTTGCTTCTTATTGAAAATCCTAATTTTAGCAGCAAAAATGTAATTATTTTTTGGATTAACCTATGATTTTAACTTTGATTATTTAGGTATTTACCCTTTGGCAAGTGCTTCTATTGTTTACCAATAAACACTTTACAATACCTAAATTGCACTCATGTTTATTAAAAGTATCTTATTGTGTGTTTCACAACATCCACTGGACTAGAAGCCTGGGACTATTAACCTCCTTTGATACTGATATGGATTTCTTCTATTTTTATAGTCCTGTTATAGTTAGTTCATTACTTAATCAATGTATTTTTTGTTATGTGATTTATTTATCTTTGCTCTCAAATTGCTTACTCGGATAATTTATCAGAAATTAACTGATCACGATGCATTTTGGGAACTCTCAAAATTCCCTTCACAAAGTCAAAACACATTTTTTTGATGACACCATTTGACGGCTATTTTGGATGGATTCTTCAACTGTTCCTTAATGGGGCCACAGTCCAATTTGTCATCTTGTTTTTGTTTTCAATAAAAAAAATCAGAATTCTTATCATTCAAGTCAAACATGTTTTCTTTCAAAATGCCGACACGTAATTACTAAAGCTTGATAAATTCAGCAACCAGCTTGGAACTTTGGGTACCTTTTGCGTCCCAAACTACCTCCACACCTGTTTTCAAAATAGATAGTTCTTGCATTTACATCCACATTTGTTATATGAAAAATAACAAGCACTATTCTTTCTTAATGAAGACGTGCTTTGAAAAAGCATGGTCTTCCAAAAAAGGCAACATATGTGTTTCCCTTATTATATCGAACTTTTCAAGACAATTCAAATAAGACAATTAAATAGAAGCAGCACTGAGTCAGGACTGATGTAGAATTCGGCACCTACAAAAGCCTTAGCGGTTCATTCAGAGTTTGGCAGAGCAGCTGAACCACCATAAATTGGACGTTCACACCCAGGTGATCCCTTGGCCTTTTTAGAGGAGTTGGAACCAAAGAGTTTCTACCACTGAAGCGTTAGTTAGTGCACCTTATCCGACACAAGCCCTCCAGGTCACCCCGTCCTATTTGGTGCTGTGTGAAATGTCCTCAGGTTTACCTGACAGCTATGCAAGAGGTGGCAGTCCTGGGCAAGAAAATTAAACAGTGCCCCAACATGCAGGGAGAACTCATCTCGTGTGTGAGAGCTGTTGTTTTTTCAAAATGCAAGCTCCAGCTACGGGGGTTCGCATTTTAGCAAAAATAGTTTTCTGAGCGAGGTAAAGCAACTAGGCTCCCTCTCCTTAAAGTGTTCTGTCTTGGGAGCAGGTGCTGCAACAGCTGTTGACTTGAAAGCTCTATGCTACTCGCTAGGAGGCAAGGATCTCAAAAAAGGCCTTTCTACCGAGGAAAAGAGGACAGCCCAGCTGCTGTCCAAGTGGGCTAGGGACTCACAAATCCAGTATTTAATGATCCTGTTTGTCGCAGTGACGGGATGTGGCAGGGCATTAGGACCAAGCATACACTGATCACTGCCCTGGACACCGCTTCCGGTTAGGAAGGGGCAAGGCAGGAACTGGACACATATACTTGGGGCACGGACGTGGAGGGACCTGGGGCAGTGGGCATCCAACTGCGGAATGAAGAATCACCTCTACATACCTGCCTATCTCCGTGTATTGCTTCCTGGGTCGGGGATAGGGGACACAACATCTGGCGATGAGTGGGCAAGTACCCCACACTGAAATTATCACTCCCGCACAAGGATTGGCTCCTCAAAGTAACTATTTAATACAGCTATGTGGTGGATATGATACTAAGGCACACTTCACAAAAAGCCTCCGCTCTCGTGGCGGAGTCTCCGCAAGAGAAAATGCAGTGCGGAGGCTCTTTGTGAATCGGACCCCAAGTCGTTTCAGAATATAGAATTGTCTCTCATGGTTGGGGCTTCTATAAAGAAATGTAGAAATAATGGTTCTAAGGTGCAAGAGTGGATAAATACTTCATATGCAGCAATAATTTACCATACAAGCACGCATTGAGTTATAGAGAGGACTGACTAAAGAGAAGTCTTTCCAGTGATGACATCAGAGGCAAACAGTTACTGGTACCTTTGACATACAGGCAGTAGTTGAAATTAGCTTAAACAGCAATTCTACTACTTTCTTCAAGTGATTTTGTTACAACATAATGCCTCATTGCAGCCTGAAAACACTACTAACACTGTCACTACCACCCACGTTTTGGGATTGCGTAAACCACTTAATGTTTGTTAGGGTGCTGAATAGATGACCTCATTTAGGAAGCATTTCAAATTGTTAAATTTAGTGTATTCGAACCCATGTAGGTCAGATCCCACCCTAGCAGGTTTCATCCCAGCAGCTACTTGGCAGTTGTGACACCTGACAAGTAAAGGCTAGGATGTGAATTTGGACCTTGGGTAATGATGGGGAGAGCTATTAGATTTATATTTTTCTATTGACAAAGGTGTCATACAAGCAGCTGTTTCTGGACCTTCATATATGGATTGTTTCAAAATAATGGCCATTGTGTTTGAGTTGTCTTAGGTTTGCCCATCTATGCTAGGTTGTGTTGTGGTTTCCAGGGTGCGTTGATGATCTGGGCATTAAGAACTAATTTAGAGTGTACATGTTTAATATTCTATTAAGTGCAAAAAATGCAGCTTGTTCTCAGTGGGCATGGGGATGCCTGGGATGTCAGGTTTACCTAATCAATCTTTTGACTAATTAAAGAAGCTTTATGGTTAAGGGTGAATTTGCGAAAGTTCACTCCCATATTATGTTTGTGGATGCCCAGAGTTTGTCTACTAACATCAGTTTTATCCCATTCAACTACGTCTTCATAGAGGAATATTGTTTGAAAGGAATATTAAGATGATTGCTAGAATGGATTCATCTGCGCCCCAAATGAAAGTCTTCGTTCAGAATGATGACTGTACTCTCAGTTGATTTGAATCGTATTAGGTAGGTGTTGGATAAATAATATGCAGGTACATTTTAGAAGATTTGTATTACATCTCAACACCAATTTAGTTAGCTTGCTGATTTGGGGTGCAGTAGATGCATAGAGATAATATTAAATGCCTTTCTGAGAGTATAAACTGATATGTTACAATATTCATTGAGGGAGGCAGGATGTTGGCAACGATGCAGAAGGGGAATTAATGTAAATCAAGACTGCATCTAAATGGACTAATTCGTTTTGCTATCTGCAATTTGAATCTCTTAGTATTGGTGTTGAATTTCAGATAGGCTACTATGAATTTTATGGCTAAAAGAATAATAATTTGAAATGAAAGATACCATGCCTCAAAACTATTATTAATGCAATGAACTCCATAATTATATTGGTTTGAAATAAAATGTTTTGGAGCATTGAGTAGAATGATAGCATTAGAAATTGAAAATGATATTCCAGGAACTGATATCCAGTCCTTTCTCCCAATCAAGTGTCATGCTATAAAACGAATGCTCAAACCTTTACAAGATGACCAAGTAGAGCATTCCCTTGAAAAAGCCAGTTTGGGCAATTTGTAAGACAGAATGGTCTAGAGAACTCCCTTTTGGCCAAAGATTGGCTCAGAGATTGTTCTTTCAGAGCCTGACAGGTAGCTCATCAGCCTACCAGATCAGAGAAGCTTATGCCTCTGGTCCCCAGTTTGGGAGCACCAGCCCTCTTATGAGATACTGTCTGACAAAGATGGCAAAGATGTTACTATCCTACTACTGACAAGCTTGCTGACTGCATGCCAAGATGATTTGGACACACTCTGCAAACTTATTTATCTTCCCAAAAATCTCCAAAAGTGGGTGTTTGCTTCTGAAAAACGCAAAAAGCAATGATCCTGGCATGAATAAAGTGTTCTCCCTGTATTTTGGGGGTAATTGTTTCATCTCCTTGCCTGGGAGCACTATGCTTTGCATGACTGTCTTGGGCAGGGAAATCTTGTGATGGTTACCAGGCCCTGAATAGGATGTGATGTCTGACACTCTGTGCCATATGGGTGCTGACAGAAGTAATTAACACAAAAGGTTCCACAGTTTCATACCAAAAAAGTGTATCAATTCTTTACACTTACCTTCCAAATAAATTGGAAATAGCACTTGTTATAGAAAACTAAAAGCTTACAGAATCTTTTGTGTAATCTACTTCTGAATATGACACTTGCTCTGTTTTGGTATAAGGCTCGGTCCTGTGTTTATACTACACAGGTTGCCAAGTCAAATGTTTCTACTGATGGAACAATTTGATGATGTTGTGGTGAAAACCCTGTTGTATCCCCATAACCCTAAATGTGGCTGGGAAACTGCTAGCTTGGCAGGGCACATAATCATGCAAGTTATGGTGGTTCACTTGCTCTGACTCACTTTGTCTGCATATAGCAAGTTAAGTTAGAAGTTGTGAGAAGAATGTTATCCTTTTCAGACTTCTGTATAACAATAATTGTGACCTTTCTAAAATAGCTGGTATTTGGCTGCAGGTTTCTCTTCAGCGGAAGAGATGGGTTGAGATACCCCATAGGAAAAAGAAGGGCAAAGAGAGAGACACAGGAGCACTGCAGGGCAGAGATGGCAAACCCTGCCATTAAGTATAGCTGTCTGGTGGGTGGACCCAATGCTCTGGAAGGTGTGCGGAAGTAATCTGTATAGGAGTGAGAGAAAGGAGTTAGAACAATAGGTACAAGCAATAGGTTTCAGAGAAGAATTTAGCCCTGCAGGCCGGTACTCTTACTGGAATCCTGAGCAGGAAAGGGGTCATGATGGTAGATATCGGCCTACTGGGTATTAGCAATGCAGCCAGGGAGGCATCGGAGAACACATTTACTGCAAATGGTCCAACTAGTTACACAATAATGATGAACAAACACCAAATTAACAGAGTATTAGGGCAGGGAAACAAGCAAACCAAAGGGGACAGAAACAACTAAGGTGTGGGATACCAAATGTGGTGGACGAACGAACAAAGTGGGCAGCCAATGCAACTAAGTCATTGCCAGGCAAAGTACAGCTGATAAATACCTCTCGGGCCCTATTGACCTTTCTTGCACCTTTAAGCACCCTTCAGTGCTTAAAGGACCAGTTTCCTAGCTTCCAGCGAACCATCTTCCACAGCCTCAATATCTTTCTCTGTCAGAGTTTAATTTTTTCTGATTTTGTTAGGAAGGGCTTATTTCCTGGCTCCCAGGCCTTCTCTAGTCCTTAACTCCTGCCACTGAATTTGCAATCATTTTAAGCCTGCCCAGATGTAAGGCATCCACAAATATGCAAACTTTGGAGAAGGTTGGTTTAGCCTGGAATTAGCCCCCTAAGGTTGATATGTTTTTTATGTCATGCCTGCCCCACTAGCATGCAGAATGGCTTATTTATCAAGATATCCTAGGTAAAAATCTGGGTGGAGGCTATAGTAATGGATGTCCCTAAGCAACATAAAGCTCTATAACTAAGCAGTGGTAAAGAGGGTTATACAGTGGAAAATGGTAGGCCGGAAGTCGTTTGTCAAAGGTTTTGAGGCTGCATGTCGCTGTTTGAGTGCAATGAAGCTAAAAATGGGAGAGGCTATTCCTTTCATCCTCTCATTCTAAGGGAACCTGAGAGGCCAGCTATTCATGTTTTTGAGGCCTCTTCCAGGTGCCTAATTCCTCCAGAAGATACTCCTTCCTTGCTCACTCTTTACCTTGTGATGTTAATTGTGTCATGATTTTATGATGTCACCTGCACTTTCCTTCCATGCCTCACAACATACACCAGTGTGGTTAGGCCTGTCCACAATGCAATTTTTCATTTGGTTATACATCTTTTCGTAAGCGCAGAAATGCATCATCTGGTAATAGGGCAGGGTGATATGATGTAGTACAGGCCCTGGGTTGGGGGTATGTGTCGACATTTCGACCTGACTTATTGCGTGGAGGGCAACTTTAAACCTCCGCTTGCGGGTCTTCTTCAGGACAGAGGTAATGTATGAGGCAACGAAATCCTGGTGCCAAATGTTGGCAAACCAGATCACAACTCCCATCGGTGGGTAGTCCGCATAGAAATGCGCAGTGTAAAAATCAAGGCATCCAATTCAATAAGGTGCCCGTGGGGGTATCCAAAACCCAAGGCAAGTTCAATTTAAAACCATCTGCAGTCTTGAATTGCATATTCTTTAGTATATGGAATCAATCAATCAATCAATAGTCTCACAAAATGTGGTCAGCTCACATCGAACCCAGCCGGACATTGACGGGTTAGGAGTATTTCCCTCGATGTGAGCTGACTGCACTTTGTGTCTCGGACAACTTGTTCATATTATACTATACCCAGGTCCTTTGACATTGATTGGGTTACCCCATTAGTTTGTAATGGCTGCTGATATACACAGCTGTGTTTGCATTTGTTATGGCTACTCACTGATGCTATGCCAGAAAGGGGAGTTCCAAGTTGATTGGTAGTTCTGTTTTGCTTCTGCTTTGTTTTACAATTTTTTGTAGCTGTTCTTGGGAAAATGGAGAGAGGTGGATCAGTGTAGAACACTCCTAAGCAGCAGTCATTCTAGAAATTATTTAGCAGTCATTTAGTCAAAATGTGTAATTGGTACCCAGGACTCAGGATGCATTGATCAAACCTTGGGGTTCCCTTGCCATGCCACTTCCCTATTTTCCACTCCTGAATGCTCTAGGTGAAATGACATTTGCAAAGAATGAATTCATCTTTCTACGCTTTCTATGTTCAGTGCCATTCACTTTAACTAACAAGGTCCACACAGCCTACCCTATATCTCCTGCACCTGCAAATAAATTATATGAGGGCAAGAAATGAATTGTACAAAGCTGGGGCACATCTTATTATTATATTCTATCAAGACCCTCTAAATGACCCAATGCTGTTCGCCAGGTTCTGTTGGAATGCCACTAGATAATGCCAATCTTTCACTCTTCTGTCCATTCTTCTCCCATGGAAATCAAATTGAGCATTTCTCTCTCCCCAATGCTTTGGGCAACTGGATATGCATATATAAAGAAATGTATTTCACAGTGGAAAAGGCTAGCAGTAGAAGTTGTGTGGAAAATGAAGTAGCTGCTTAGTTGGGAGGAGTCTAGGTTGTACAAGGCTTTGTGTGTAAGGAATTTGAGGAGTGTGCATACATGAATGAGGACCCGGTGAAGGTCTCTGAGGTGTAAGGTGATATGCGTGCGGGGTGGGAGCCTGAGTGTGAGTCTGGCTACCACATTTTGAATGGTCCAGAGTATTCTGGTGAGTTGGGTTGTGATGCCAAAACAGAGTGCTTTGTCATGATCCAGCCTGCTGGTGGTGAAGGCTTTGGTGATGTGTCTGCGGTTGTTGATCAGAAGCCACATGAAGAATTTCAAGGGGATCTTGATGGTGCAGAAATAGGACGAGGCGACTGCATTGACTTGGAAGGTCATTAATAGTTGACTGTCCACCAATATTTCTAGGTTCTTTGCTTGGTTGACTGGGCAGGATAGGGGCCAGAGATCTGTTGACCACCAGGTGTGGTTCCATAGCGTGATGTCCTTGCCAAAGAGTACTATTTTAGTTTTGTCTGTGTTGAGTTTCAGCAAGTTGGTCTTCATCCAGATGGTGACATCAAATATGCAGGTAGTATAGTTGGTCCGGGTGCTGTATGTTTCATTAGAGAGGGATGGGATGAGCTGGGTGTCATCAGCATAGGAGATAATGTTGATTCCGTGGGTCCTGGTGACTTAAGCAGTAGGAGCTATGTTGGCTTTGAAAGCGTGGGGCTGAGTGAAGATCCTTAGGCTACTCTGCAGATGAGGTTGGTGGCTGTTGGGGTTTAGTGGCTCAGCTGACATATTGGGGTGTGCCCGGTGAGGAAGAAGCATATCCAGTGAAGGGCAGGTCCTTGTATGCTGGCTTTGTGGAGGCATTAAAAAAGTAGGATGAAGGCTACGGTGTCTCCTCTGTCCCTGATCATTTGAATGTCATCTGTGGCAAGAATGAGGGCGGTATCAATGCTATGGTTGGGCCTGAACCCAGATTGGGTGGAGTTGAGGAGGTGGTGGTTGTTAAGGTGATTTACTAGTCAGTTGATGATTTTTTCAATGACTTAGGCAGAGTAGGGCAGCAAGGAGATTGGTTGGTAGTTGGCCACTGTCTTTGAGTCTTCAGAGGGTTTCTTCAGGAGGGGTAGTCTTGTGGAATGCTTCCAGACATCCAGAAAAGTGGCTGTATTGAGTTAATGAGTATCGGGGTCAGAGCTGCACTAAGTGCCAGGAGCCTGCCTGAGAACCTGTGCAGCCAGAACAGCCTGCTGAGTTTTTTAATTAGTTACGTCTTTGCTGAGAAAGCTTGATACTATGCCGCTGCTGGATTGTTCCTTGGGAATCTCCTGTGGCTTTTCCTGCAGTGTGACAGGGTCCACCTCTCCAGGGAACTGTGGCTGTGACCATGCTGGTGATGCGAGTTGCTGTTGGCATGAGTGACTACTGATTGGGAATCAGCTTCAGTGACAGTAGTGCTGGAAGCAGACATTAATTAGAGGTGAAAAGGAGGAAGAGACCTTAAATGTGTGTCTGCTGCATGCTAAAGCACTCAAGCACACTTTATACTGTGAGTGTAAGAGAGGTGAGAGAAGGAGGTGAGGCAGTACCCATGTTACTGCACTGTTCATATTTATTTGTCTGCAATATTTTAGTTTTTGGAAATCTGTCTGAATTTCCATTTCCTAGTATCCAAGATATATGTGCACCGGTATCTCTATTAGTCATGTGGTTTAATAGACTTTTGAAGTTAGCTCAAATTAACTCAAACCAAGGCAATGTGTTTTTATAACTTTTGTCTTTGAACCCCTTTCAACAGGAGACCCCGACACTCTGAAAAGGTTTTACTGGGAGACTGGCTGATGTTATGTGATGATTACCAAAATGCTATTCATAGTTCCTGATTTTAATGCTCTATATTAGAAAGGAGTTTTTTATAATCTCGATACTGCATGGCATTTGCCCTCTCCTTCTCTTCCTAATAGTTATAATGCCAAGCGAGCGCTATGACTGTTAACTGCGGCTTTGGAATCAAACAACTAGAGGCCCGATTACGGGTCTGGCGGTCCGAGGGCTGCCAGACTCGCGGAGGCATGGTGGTGGCAGTCCAGCCTCTGCTGCACTGGTGATCCGACCGCCCCATTACGAGTTTGGCGATCGGACCGCCCTGAGACTCCCAACACTGCCAGAGAACCACCATTCCTTGCTTGGAGGTGGCGCTGTGGTCTGAGGCCGCAATATGCTTGGCAGGACTGCTGCAGTCCCACCAGGCATATTACGAGTTTCCTCTATGCCGGAGGTGTCATGGAGGTTCCTCCTCCATGTACACTGAGCCATAGAGGAAACAAAAGGGCCCCTACAGGGCCTCCTGTGCCTCCTCCACATGTGGATGCACACAGCGGGGCATAGGATGTGCTCCCCTCTGTGCATGCACACCAGTTCCTGCAAGGCATGGGCTTTCAATTCCACCATCGCGGGACTGCCACGCCGCCTGCCCACCAGAGCACTTTTAAGTTGTAATCTGGCGGGCAGGTGATGGTAAGTCTCGATGGTTTGGGGGTGCAGCGGTGGCATACCGCTCGCTCCCACACCACCGAAACTCGGAATCGGGCCCTAAGTTGGTAATTTTACTTGGAGTACTAGAGATCAATTTTAATTAATTCATTATATTTTTATTGTCGACAGAGTTGTAAAATTATTACCAATCTTAAAATGGAGTGAAGTGAATGGAGAGATCATTTGATATGAAAACACCTATTAAAACCCAGGATTACCATGTATCATCTGGGAGGGGGCGAGAGCTCCCTTGAGGGATAATCAGGATAATACCTTCCTAGTATTGCATATCATGACACATAATACCCAGTGTCCGAAGTGAGGCCTATGGATAGATTTAATTTCTGTATTTTTTATGGACCCTCACCCACTGTATTAGTAGAATGCTTCCTCATCAAGTCACAATAAAAAAATTCTATCATTTGATAGTCCGTGTCCTCAAACTACTTATAGTTGTCATTTCAGTTGCATATATATGTGAAATGGTGTTGCAGGGCACCAACTTAATAACTGGTTAACACAGTCTATTACAAAACTTGTTAACTCCAGTATAGTCAATGCTAAGACCTTTTTCAATTTGTTATCATTGTTAATTGATACATTTACAACTGTTTCATTCGCTTTCACTAAACAACTTCTTGTGGGTATCAATAACAAAAATTTAAAAAGGAAAAAGTTACCTCAAAACATCAATTTTGATTGGAAAGAGAAAATCAAGACACAAGATGTTGGTACTCTATGTAGCAAGCTATAGCTACGCACAACTTACCTAACGTTTGGTTCATTGTATCTAAAACTCTGGGAAAAGATGCAGTTAAAAAAGTCTGAGCTGATCTACAAAGCCACTTGGGGTATATATTTTAAGAGATTACAGCAGGTTTCAAATATTTAGTTTGATATGATGGCACACAGCCTTATTCTATTCAGTTTGGAACAAATAACTATCTAGGAAACGTTTGCTATATTTAGAGGTATGACTAATTGTTGAGCCAATGGACCGGATGGTATGCCTGTAACGATATTGAAAATGGAATCTTTAATCTGGCCCAGTAATTTAATCCACTTAATACACATTGCATGTTTTTTAACTGTATCCCTGTTTCCCGGAAATTAAGTTGTATTATTTCCTGGTATAAAAAGGAGGATATATCAGATCTTCTGAATTATCGACCTATTGCTTTCCTGAATTCTTCAGGCAAAAATGTTGCAAATTAAGTTCGTTTCAGTTAACAAACTGAGTTTATGACAAAAAACATTTATCTTTAGGAATAAATTGGCTTTTGGCACTTGTGTTCTACAACAGTCAACATTTTGTCTTCGCAAATGTTAAGCTAAAAATAGCTAAAAAACATAAAATTAAACTATATGTGCTTTTTTGATTTTAGTAGTGCATTAAACTGTGTGTATAGCTCCAAAGTATCACATAAATTAAAGGTTTTGTGTATTCCTGACTATTCATTATCTTCTCTAATAAGTCCTCACTCTGACAATTGACTACGTGTACTACTGGGATCAGTAAATTTCTTTTCAACTAAAATTCCAGTTCAGCACGGCCTGAAACAAAGATGTACATTAAGGTAATCGTTTTTCACTTTATTTATGAGATTTTTACATTATATAAAATCCTCCCACCCGTTTATTACAAAGTTGGGGAATCAAGAAACCTCTGCTGTAATGTACATGGATGATCTATTTTTAATGGGTCTTACTCCTGTATTACAACAAAGACAATTAGATTGTTTAGTTACACAATTTATTGGTGAATAAAAGCAAAATGTAAATAAGTTATGGGGGCTTGTAGACTGATAGCTCTGTTGAAAGTGTACATTAATGGTAAATGCCTTGAGGTTGTAAACAACTATATCTACTTGAGATTTACCACAACCAACAACTTATCTTAGTCTACGCATTGCAAAACCCAACATGCAAAAACTAATTCTGCTGGCAAGTGTTTACTCTGATTCTTTCAGGCCCAAGGCAGATGGGGTGTTCTTTCACTTATTAAAGTGCATACTGCCAAAGTCCTTGCTATTTCTTTGTTATTGAAGCACAACCATCTACTTTTAGTGAAAAACTGAATAAAGTAGATTCTCTGTGATTGTGATAGAATATCTATTTTGTCATTTGCCCTCAACCCCTGCTGTAATCTTAAGAATGGAAATCTGATTGACAGGCATAAGTTATCAAGCTTTGTTCCAAGGGATAAAATATTTTTATCCCTTGGAAATTTCCAAGCAAGATAACTATAAGTAATATGAAATTATGTTAGCAAATAATTGCTAAATAAACTTTTGTTTAATGAGGTTTCACATTGCGTCATTTTTATGGTTTAAATCTTTTATTGATTTTCAAACAGATGTAAAAAACAAGACCCTCAGCTCCTTAGAGACAGTGCTAAGAGACAACGAGGTCGCAGTACATATCATTACCATGGGCAATAAGCGTGGAGCGAGCCCACAACAATTAACCAGGGAGGGAAACAAAGGGAGAAAACCCGACTGCCCCCCCTTCCCTGTCCCCCCACACCCCCACCCACCCCTCGTCCACCCTGAACAAAAAATAAAGGGGAAGCAGCCTAATGTTTAGCGCCGTCGTTTACGGCTTTTCATGGAATCGCTACTTGGAATCTGTGTGTCTGGGAAGCGAAGTAGTCGGAGGTACCGAGGGCACGTCAGCTCTCGGAACTCGGACACTAGTAGAGTCAAAAAGGGCCGCCACAACTCTGGGAATTCAGACCCTCTACCGGCCAGCGTGAGAGTGAGCTTCTCCATGCCTAACACCAGCCAGAGTCTCTGGAGCCAGCCAGAGTGTGTAGGGAGTTGGGTGGAGCGCCAGTGCATCAGGATGTTTTGTGTGGCCGCTCCTAAGGCAATCGCAATCAGCCGACCCTTCCGGGATTTGAGTGGGTATGTCAATGGGTTGGGCAGGCCCAGGAGGACGTAGGTAGGGAAGCGCGGGAGCTGCGTTTCGAAGTGTAGGTCTAGTTCGTCAAGGACTTGGGACCAATATGGTTGTATACAGGTACAGCTCCAGAGAACGTGTTCTAGAGTACCCACCTCCCCGCACTCCCTCCAGCACAGGTCGCTCCGTCGGGGGTCGAAGCGGTGTAAGCGCTCCGGTGTGTAATACCAGTATGTGGCAATCTTGGTCAAGGTCTCTGTGAGACCCATATGGTAGGCCGAGTGCCGTGCCCTGTGGTAGATGCCTTCCCATTCTTTGTGGCTTAGTGATCTCCCTAGATCCCTTTCCCAGCGGGCTCGGCCCACGTTGTGTGTGTGCGTGGTATTGGCTAGGAGCATTTTGTATAGGTCGGAGATGATTTTCTTATCAGAGGTACGAGTTATAAGCCATTTTTCATATGGCGTCAGAAGACGCTGTGCCTGTGGTTTGACATGTGGGTGAAGTGCCCAGTGCCTGATTTTGAGATATGGCAAGCGTTCTAGTTCTGAGAGGCCATAATATTCTTTGAGCTGTGGAAATGGAATGACGCCATCTAAGTCAAAAGGTGACCCAGGGACCTGCAGGGGAGGAGCGCCAGGCCTGAAAGGTCCGGACATCTGTACCGGGGTGAAACTCTGGGTTGTCAAATAGTGGTGTAAGGGGTGATGGGAAGGTGGTCAGCTGAGTGGAAACGTTAGTGCGGTCCCAGCAGTCCATAATGGTGCTTGTGATGTATGAAGCATAGAGATTGGGCGGTCTGTGTTGTTTGCGGAAAAAGGGAATACCTTGCAATGGCCTGCCCGCTACCGCCTGGTCCTGAAACAACCAGTGTTTCTCCTATTCCAAGCGATGCCACTCCACTAGATATCTAAGCTGGGCAGCGTGAAAGTATAGTTGAAGGTCGGGCACCCCCATTCCCCCTTTTCTGGTGGAAGGACCGCGACCTGATGTCAGAATCGTGGTTTACGGCCATGCCAGATGAAGCGCGATAAGTCTGCTTGGGTCTGTTGAATCCAACCCAGTGGGGGCCGAAGGGGAAGGGTCTGGAAGAGGTACAGGATTTGGGGAAGTATAGTCATTTTGGTAGCTGCAATCCTACCTAGCCAAGACATCGTGCAGTGTTTCCACCGATTTAGTTCCCTACGTATGTGGGTGAGGAGATTAGAGTAGTTGATGTCAGTGGTGGCCTGTATGGTGGGAGCTAGCTGGATACCTAAGTAGGGAATCGCAGCAGACGCCCATTGCATCGGGTTTTCCTCTTGTAGGTGAGTGAGAGTAGGCGGAGAAAGGGAGATATTAAGAGCTATGGATTTATCCATGTTAATTTTAAAACCCAACCCTTGCACAAAGCTATATAATTCAATAAAGAGGGAGCGCAGAGCCGTGATCAGGTCCGAAAGGGAGAGCAGGATATCGTCTGCGTAGAGGCTGATGGTGTGAACATCCCCTCCAAATTTAATCCCGGTTATCAGAGGGTGCCGTCGAATTCTAAGTGCCAGAGGTTCCATATAGAGAGCGAAGAGGAGGGGTGACAGAGGGCACCCCTGCCTAGTGCCCCTCCCGATGGGGAAACGAGAGGATGTGTAACCGTTAACCCGGACTGTCGCCACAGGAGAACGGTAGCAATTTAGAATTCGAGTGCGGAGTTTCTCACCAAGGCCAGCAGCCATCAGGACCATCTCCAGATAGGGCCAATGCACCCTATTGAAGGCCTTTTCCACATCAATGGCCAGGAGCATATATTCTCCCTGGGTGCGGGACGCTTTTTCGATCAGATGTAAAATTCGTTTAGTGTTGTCGCTAGTCTGCCTCTGCGGGATAAAGCCCGCCTGGTCTGGTTCAACCAGTTGGGCCACATATGGTGCTAGGCGAGTCGCGAGGATGCTAGTGTATAGTTTAATATCGATGTTTAGCAGAGATATAGGCCTATACGCACTACAGGATGTCCTGTCCTTCCCAGGTTTCGGGATAATGACTATTGCCGCCTCTAACATCTCTCCCAGTATAGCTCCTGTTTGTTCAAAGGTGTTAAACAGACCTGTCAGGATAGGGGCTAATTGGCTGCAGAACGTCTTGTAAAAGGCAGCCGTGTAGCCGTCTGGGCCGGGCGATTTACCTAACTTGAGGCGGGAGATCGTGGAGATAACCTCCTCCATCTGTATAGCTCTATCTAGGTGGTCAGCTTGTGCTTGGGACAAAGAGGGCATATGAGCCGTGGCTATATAGTTGGCGCTGTTCCGGGCGTCCAGGGGATCTCCCATGTAGAGGTCCGCATAGAAGTCCCGGAATATTTCAGCTATAGCCGCATCGTCAGAGACCGACTCGCCCCCCGGCGTTCGGATAGTCTGGACACCCTGCTTTTGCCTGACCTCACGCAGCTTGTTGGCGAGGAGGCGGCTGCATCTATCCCCTCCCGTATAGTAGGAGTGGCGGAGTCTGAGGGCCGCATACTCGGCTCTGTCCTGGTCTAAGGCTGCGAGCTTCTTCCTTTCTACACAGAGCTGACGCCAAGCACGGGAGGCGCCTGTTCTCCGATGCATCTGCTCAAGCTCCGATACTCTCTGGGTGAGTTCCGCTCTCTTGCGGCTCCTCTCTCGGTTGTGGGCTGAGGATATAGATATAAATTCCCCCCTTATGACTGCCTTCAGTGCCTCCCATTGTGTCGCCAGGGATGTGTCTGGGTTAGCATTGAGGGTGACAAAGTCCGTGATAGCTTTCTGGATCTGTTCGGTCACCGATGTATGGTGTAGCAGTGTGTCGCGCAGGCGCCAGTGTCTAAGAGGCCGCGATGACTGCGGTAGCTGGAAGGTGGCCAGGACCAGAGAGTGGTCTGAGAGGGAGGCCGTCAAAATTTCGGTGTCAATAGCGTGTGTCTGGAGTGATGAGGAGCTAAGGAAGTAGTCCAGTCGCACATAAGTCTTGTGGGCCCCGGAATAAAAAGTGTAGCTGCGGGTACGTGGATGGAAGTGGTGCCAGAGGTCTACCAGCCCCAAGTCGTGGAGATGGGTCCGCCCCATAGGCGTAAGGACACCCGCTTGACTCGTCCTCTGACAGGAACGGTCCATGTTGTTATCGAAAACAATATTGAGGTCCCCACCCAGCAATAAGTGGCGGTCTGAGGCTGCAGCCGCCTCTCGGAGGGCATTGAGGAGGAACTTAATCTGCCCTTCATTGGGTGCGTATATAGAACCAACTACAAAGGGCACGCCTCCTAGTGAGAACTGGTATGTGAGTAAGCAGCCCTTAATCTCTGCTTCCTTCTGCAAGACCCTACCGGAGAAGGAACGGGAGACTAGTATGGCCACCCCGGCCGATTTTGAGGTGTTAGAGGAGAACATCTGCGTTGGGAATGCCTTGGACTTCAACCTATGGTGGTCTTTGGAAAGGAGGTGAGTCTCCTGAAGAAGGCATATGTCCTCCTTTGAGTGCTCTAAGTAGTGAAGGACGGCCCTGCGTTTGATTGGGTTGTTCAAACCCCTCACATTGAGAGTGAGGACTTTAAGGGAGTCATGTGGCATCGGGGGGCCATAGTTGTGTTAGGATGCGATGTATGCTGCTGGCAGTGTGGAGCAACAGGGACCGAGAGGGCTGGCCATCCAGTCGTAAGCTATGGAGTCCCAGAAGGGCAACTAAGGAAGGTGGACGAGGGAACCCATACCCCAAAAAACCCCAAAAAACTGTAGTCGAAACAAATGTCTCAGCCAGATAGGAAAAGACAAAAACAGATAAAGTCAAGTTCCAAGAAAAATGTCCACCATCCTGGAGCAGCCAGGAGGTCGTCAAGGTGGAGCTCGTAGTGTGGCCAGAGGGGGGGGTCCGGTTCCCCCCGCCGCCCACCAGGAATCAGAGAGCCAGTTTCAGGGAAAAGCAGGTACCAACTGCTCACTCGGCGGTAGGGCTCGCCCCAGCTAAGGCGTCAATTGCGGAAGCTAGTGCATCCTGCTGGCCTTTCGCTATGTCTGATTTGTTCGGCTTCTGGATCCGTCGGCGTCGACTTTGGCGCTACCACCCCGAAGGTGTAGTCTCAGGCCCTGAACTGGTGCTGAGGCGGTCGTCTTTCTCGCTTGGCACCGCCAGGCCCAACAGTCGGCAGGATTCGATGAGCGAGCGCATCTGGTGGAGCTTGCCATTGAGACGAAAGATGAGGCAGAATGGATGCCCCCAGGAATACGGGATGCTTTGTTGCCTGAGATGTTCTGTCACTGGGCGGAACTGCCGGCGGCGCTGCAGAGTGATCAGGGCCAAGTCCTGGTAGAGTACTGGGGAGTGCCCTTGGTAGGAAATAGGGTGGAGGGACCTCGCCTTCGTGAGAATGGTTTCTTTGGTTTTGAAGTCCTGTAAACATACAAGGATGTCCGCTGGAGGGGCGTTAGGTGCTCGGGGTGGGCCAACTCTGTGTGCTCTGTCCAGGATGATGTCAGTGCCATTGGGGGCCGCTAAGATGTGGCGGAAGAGACCCTCCGTGAATGCAAAGAGGTCCTTGGTGTCATCCGACACCCTCACGCCCCGGATCCGGATATTGTGCCTGCGTGACCTGTTTTCCAAGTCTTCTAGGTGCGTTTGAATATCCAGGTGCTGGTCTTGCAGGCGAATTATCTCCTGTTGGAGCATGGTCACCTCAGTCGCAGTAGTGTCGCTCTTGTCCTCCAACGTTGCGACGCGTGCTCCCACGTCGTCCACATCTCTGCGGATCTCTTTCATTTCGGTTGTGAGTTCCGTCTTCACTGTTTGTATATCAGCTCTGAGGGTATTGAAGAGTGATTCCAAGAATGCTTTGGTGATAGGCTCATCCCCGGAGCTTGGGGGTTGCTGCGGAGTCGCCATCTTGGGTGACGCAGTTGCTAAGTTGGGAATTGAGTGTGCACGTCCAAAGATATCCTTCAAGGGCTTCTGCTTTCTCGTCCTGGCTGAGGACGTAGTCGTGGGGTCTCTGGTGTATGGTCAGCTCCGGAGTATCTCTATCATATGCACCCCACTTGTAGAAGGACTTCCGATTTCGCTTCTGGCGGTGCTGAGTTGGGTCGCGTGTCTCCGTCTCCCCCGGGCCCACGGGCGGTCACGCACACGCCCAGGCAGGGGATCTACAGCACGTCTCGGGAGTGGCGGGTCCACACGGCCCGCAGCGTGTCGCAGCTCACGTGGGATCTGTAGGACAGCTGAGGTGCAGACCAGTCGGGTGCGGGCTCTCCCCCGCAGTCGGGGGATATGCTGGACCAGACGCCGCTGGGACAGTAGGTGCACCCCCCCACCCGACGGGCCCAAGGGACCACTCCAACAACGATCTGGCCACTCAAGCCGGCGATGTCCTCTCCTCTGCCCTCTCCGCTGCTAGACCAACGGTAGGCCCAAGCGTGGAGGCCAGTCTGAGTGCAGGGTAAGCCGCGCGCCCCTGGCTGTGGGTCCGCCCAGGTGGGCCACAGGAAGGAGAGGGCGACACGCCCCACGAGGGCGCAGCCGAGCCGCAACGTTTCTGGACCCCTGACCCACCCTGCTGCCTCCGTGGGTGTCCTCAGCGATCTGGTCGGGAGTTTTGCGGGTGTTTCTGACCCCGCAGGGGCCAAGGACTCACTGTGTAGAGCGCCGGGGGTCCGCGGCAGTCTCACCCAGATGCTCCGCCAGAAGAAGGCGCCCCCAGAACCCACGGCAGGTGTCGGTGTCTTCCGCTGGGCCCCAGGTCTCAGTCCTCCCCAAGCATCACCGTGTGTGGTGGCTCCGCTTCTTTCAGGCCCAGCACTGGCGTGGCAGCAAAGTGTAGAGGTTGCGGCAAGATGGCGCCGCGGCGCCTCCCCCCCCCACCCTTCACTCACGCCGAGGGGGTAGAGGCTGGTCCCGGTGTGAATAAGCCAGGAGTCGCCGTGGCTACAGGAAGATAGTCAGTGGGGGCGCCAAACCAGGTCAGGCCTCGGGGGATGGCCCCGCTCCTCAGGCCGCTACACAAGGTGGTTAGCGGGCCCAGCCTCCTTCAGCCCCACTCAGGCAATGTCACGGGTCTCACCCCCAAGGGCAGGGTCATAGCGGCCAACTGCACCCTCTGCCACGAGTGATTGTGGTGCCACAGATGCGAGGTCGCCACAGCCGGAGCAGGGGAGACCTCACCTCAATCTCCGCCCGCCGCGGCTGGCCAGATATGGATCCTCAGGTGCGTCTGGTGGGCTCCGGGCACCACGCAACAGCGGGCACGTCTCTCACCGAATCGCTGGTCCCCAGGAGTTCTGGGCCGGGAGTGCAGGTTCTCCGCTGCGACGGCAGACGGCCCTCGTGACCACAGGTTCGCCGGGCAGAGGCCGTGGTGTTGAAAGCTGGCCTCGGCGGTCCCTGTTACGGGCCGTCCCTTTGTCAAGGCCTCTGCCGCACTGTGGATGTCGCAGGTCGGGTGCTCTTTACCCCGCCAGTAATTGGTGTCTGCGGCCGACTGCCGCGGCCGCCGATGTCAGAGATGGGGTGAGGCAGCCTTCCGCCGCCGATTTCAGCTTTCCCCGGCCCTCTTGGAAGCTGTTAGACGCTAGTGTCGGCGGACGGCGGGCAGGAGCTCCGGAGAACGCGTCCTACCTCGCCGCCATCTTGGCCACGCCCCCACATTGCGTCATTTTTAAAAGTCCTTATTTTAATTGCACATTTCTAAAAATGTGAGGCATGCAAGTTTATTTAATATCTATTGGTCCTGATGCTAGAATGTTTCAAATTTGGAAATCTTCCTGTAGGTGAAAATATGTGGCTTGACTATAAAAGATGGAAAAACAAATCTGGGTTGCCAATTTTATGGTGCAGATATTCAAGATTTAATCCACATCCCACCTTTTTGCCCTGGGTTAATACATTACCAAAATCAATATCTAAGAACTATCTTTGTAAAGCTCAGTGTTCTCTCTTATTCTGAAGTGTTGTTTATCATGTTCTATCCAAAAGCAAGTTATATTGTTTTCTGAGCCAAAATCAAGTTATAATTATTATCAATTATATATATTTTAACTCCTTTACTCTTTCCTAATTTTTATTGTGTTTATTTGTGTTAGAATTGGGTTCTGTCTATTTAATCCCCGTTATTTTTGCTTTTATACTACTTATATAAAAAAAAATGTAAGTCCGTTTTTATATAGCGCAGCTACTCACCCTTACGGGTCTCAAGGCGCTGGGGGCCGGAGTGGAAATTAAGTGAGCTATTGCCCAGAGTCACATGGTGCTGAGCTGAGCTGCCGCCGGAGCCGGGGATCGAACCGTGAACCCTGTGCTCCGAAGTCAGCTGCCCTGGCCGCTGCACCACACCTCTCCACTGGTTTATTGACTGCTGCTGTAAGTCTCACTGCCTGAGTCACTCTCTCCGTAAGCTCTGTTATAATGGATCAGGAGTGCTAACCGCCTTTTATAATAATGCCCACTATTGTACAGTTAAAGAAAGAGGCTCTGGGCTGGTTGCAAGTGAACATGTGAGCACATGTGTGTGAACGTGTATGGACTGGGCTTGTGAGACTACCTGCTATCTATGCACAGGTAGCCTGACACTGAAGGGGCCCTACATGGATTGGTGCTGACCTGGGTAGGTCTAATAATATGAGTGGAAATTAATAATGTGACTATGTACATCAGGAATGCTTCATTGAAGTATGTAGAGTGCTTAATGTATGCACTATAGGGGAAATATTCACCAAAGTACAGTTTCACCATAGTTAGGCCTAAAGGTGAGTGTGATGCACCATTCCTATGGTCAATCAGGATACTGTATGCAGATCAGACCTACATGCCACATATCTGCTCCCCTTGAAGCAGTTCAAGATAATTTTTTCCTGACTGCGCTCCTAATTGGATTAAGATATTTGAATCACCTTGCTGGGCCAAGTTCATTATTCTGCTGGCCAACTGTAGGATTGAGGTCCACCCCAAAAAATAGGGACATTAGCCAGTAATTTGGCCTGCTCCTGGGAGAGGAGACGATAGGGACAGAATATGCATGTGTTAATCACTTTTCACACTGCACCCAGCCTGAGAAGGCTTAACCCCACAGGAATAAAGTAGGGTAGCCAGACCTCTGAAGCTGATCACAGGAAGGGCTGCCTTTGACATTTTGGAGGCAAGGGTCCAGGTAGCTGTGGCAGTTACCGGCAGGCTTAGTCTGTCAGATATCTTTCAGTAGACCACTTGATGGTACCATCTTACACATTTTCAAGATTCTGTGTAAGAGTGTTGGACCAGGGGTGGAGTGATTCGGTGTCACTATAGGATTGGGCAGGGGTACATACCTTTTAGAACTTTCCATCCCTTCTTAAAAACCCCTGCCCAAGTGAGAGATTTTTGAGAACACATCCGGGCCTCAACAAGACAGAAGAGAAATGGAACTGCTGTCTGTGACCTGAAGGGCTGGACCTGCCCCCACTTGTACCCAGGACTGAGAAGTGGTCTTCAATCGTCAGTTATCTGACCTTTTGTGTGGCTAGAGGGACATATCAAACTGCAATAGCCCTATTTCTTGGAATGCCCAGCTGACCAATAACAACTAGACCTAAACTAGACCTAGCTATTGGCCTTTGTGAGAGGGGATCCTGCTACTACATGCTGTTCCTGAGTTTTTTGGAGCCTCAGAAGAGACCAAGAGGAACTGCTCAAGAAAGTCTGAAAATTTGGGACTTGGAAAATGTTTGGAATTCAAAGATCTCTTGAGCTTCAACAGAACCTTGCAGCAAAGGTGTACAAATTCAAGAGGACTTCATTTGTTACAACTTCCAGGCATGCCCCATTGCAGGATTAGTAACTCAAAAAAAGAGTTTACGTCCATCAGTAGAAATCAGGGCGACAGCACAGAAAGTATCTGCCAGACAAAAAGACTTTGACAGCTGTAAAATTTCAATTTTCACACTTGGATCTTTTTCTGCCAAATCCAACAGCTTAAGTGGGACCTCATTTAATGGCTAGCTGACTTCTACAGGGCTTTGCTGGATAAAGTCTGTAGTCTTGCCCTGCTGAACGATTTTGACTTCCATTTCAGAGACTCAGAAGTTAAACTCTGGGACCGGGATGACTACCTTGGGGTATAGAACCTCCGCTCTAATATGGTTTGCCTGAAATTGTACTTAGGTCCTGGTCAACCACGAACAGTATTTTCTGATTTGCACTTTACTTTTTCTTGGTGTTTTTTTGCCTTAAAACATGGGTAGATAAGCTATAGCGTGAGTTGGTATTTTGTATTCATATTCTGTTAGTATTGTGACTCTTAGAGCAGTAGAACTTGTTGAGTCTTCTTTCAAATCTTGGACCTCAATCTGTGCCATATTCATCAGCTGATTGCATACAGCTACAAACTCTATTTGATTATTTACAGTGGTGGCCCTTCCGTAGCAAGCATTGAATAGTGTTTAGTGCATTGCCAGTGACTAGATTCTTTGCAACTGTGCTCCCTGTTGCAGGAGTAGCCTAGGTACATGATTCACCTTTTTGAGATTTGGTGAACATTGCTTCATTGGCCATGTTGGATTTCTGCATTTGATATAAAAGTATTAAAAATGTTTTAACATTATATTCTATACTCTTATAATAATTACATTGATTGTATACTTTAATTGTTGAGTACATTTTTCAGTGATAGTCATTTTGGCTGTTTTCGTTATGGGCCCTCTGGTCTTCATTTTGGGTTCTTTGGAGGATGTTTTATTTTTTTGTAGTATTGAAGGTTTAAAAACAATAGAGAATATATTATTTGTTTTATGGGTTTGAAAATTATAGTTAAATAGGTTATTTATTTTGCTATAATAGTTTTTAAATTATTCAAGTGACTTTATTCACTTTTGTGAAGTTGGTTTAATTATATAAATGGACAGCACGGCAAGCTCCTGTCTTCTTTTTAGGATGCAGGCACAACCAGGGCTTTTTTAGTTCCTTTCATAGTGTTTTGTAAATTTTGCTGTTTTGATCTGATAACTGTTGTTATTTTGAATGTGAATGGGTATGTGGTTTGTTTTTATCCCTTTGGTGCTTTCTTTATATCTTTATATCGAGAACACTAATTTAGGTGTATATGTTAAAATCTTTAGTATTATTTATGTTTTGTGTTTTATTTATTAGAGTGTACATATATTTTTGTTTAATCAAGGTTTTGTTTCTTGATAGTTTAATATTTTATTATTTTAAAATTTATGAAAATATTTTCTGTATTTCTGTAAATACATGACAAAAAATAGCAAAAGTTAAAAAATGTCTTTCTTTGTATAAAATCATGAGTGCCTAAAACTGTGCACAATATGAAAAACATGTTATGTGTATTTTAACTTAGCTAAAATAGGTTAGTGGTTAATGTAACAAAATTTATAATGTTAAAAAAGATTGAGTTTTACTTAAAAGAGAATCACTTGGTTAAATAAAATTACTAATGTTTTTTAATGTGTGTTATTGAAAAATGAGTAAAAAGTATTAATAATTAAATGTTTAATAAAAGCATATTGTTTATTAAAATAATACATATATTTTGTATTTAAAATAAAACATTACCTTAAAATAACTTTTATTAAAACATTATTTTGACAAATTAACATCTACAATACAAACTATCAAACAACTAATTTGTTAAAATGTTGGACTTTGGGGATTCAGACTTACTATTCCCCCTCCAGCCTAAGCAACCATTAGGGAAACGTTTTGGACTTTGCGGGAGTCAGACGTACTACTCACATTTCTACCTAAGCAAAATTGGGAAAATGGTTGGGGGACGGATTCAAATCTAAATGACAAAACATTGGGGAAAGTTCATTTAGTTGGGGAGTTATAGTCAAAGTAAATATCATTTAAGAAGATAGGTGTATAATAAAATTACATAAAAAATAAACCATACAAGCCAACCAAAATATAAAGCTAAATGTCATTTTTTCAAATAATTAATAAAAGATAAATTCAAATATGATCCTAAATATAACTTAATTGTATTGAAATACACAAAATATTACACAATCACTACGCAATTTACTAAATATTTTAGCAGTAAAATAAAATGTTAATACAGTTTTTTTAAATATTTAATAAACATGAATTTTAAAAAGCAATTGAATAAAAATGTTGATATTAAAACAAAAGAATTATATATCAGCCAACTATCAAATAAAATGCTTGTTGTTGCAACATTAAATGAGTGATCACGGTTTGTGTTGTCGAAATGAGGCGAAATTGTGTGGCTTTTATATTCATATATATATATATATATATATATATTATATATATATATATATATATATATATATATATATATATATATATCATAAAATATTAAAAATATAGTATTGAACTACAAAAAAAACCTTAAGATGAAGTAAAATATTTAAATATTTTTCAGTTAAAAATCACCCCGGGGGCGTGGCTTGCCAACACCCAAGATGGCTGCATATCTCTCACGCTCTGAGCCTCTGAAACACTCCTAACCCCCAAAATCCGTTCAATTATCCTCGCAGCCATACTTAACTACTAGGTTCGAAAAGCCGCAGCCCTGAGGACTCCCCCCGATACTTTCCCGGCGGTGCTCGGCGCAGCAGATCCTGAGATCCCGCGACGCGATCCCAGACCAGGAACGCGCAGGCCGTGAAGACGTCCAGAGCTGAGTCACGCGAGTGCCGGTGCGGCTCTCGGGCCCCGGGTGCGGGGCGGCCGTCGGCCTCGGCGTGTCACTCTTCAGACGGCAGGGGAACTGTGGAGTTGTTGGCGGTGCCCCTGGGAGCGTCTGGGGGACCGCGCGGATGGCTGAATGCGGCGCTGCACTGCGTGGGCTCCGGTGCGCGCCTATTGAAAGAAACGGCATGGGCGCTATTGTTTGGAGTCTCCCTCGGCCCGAGGAATCTGAGTGGGGCGCGGCATCGTACCGGGCGGACTCCGGTGCATGACCGACCACTGGCACAACGGACAACGCTACTCTGCCTTTTCCTCGGCCCCGGTAGCAGAGGCCGGTGCGGGGGGGCTCTTCCCCCTACCCTTGCCCCCCCTCGATCTACATGTGGTGGTCGACAGCGAGGACAGATCCTTGGGGCATTGGAACTGAGACAAATTTCGCCCCACATTACGAGCAGCAGTGGTGCCCCTCCCCCATTGGACTAATGGATATGTGGGCAGTGTTTCCTTCATGGTACTGAATTGGCGCAGGGGGGACACTTTCGTCCCAAAATCCGTTCAATTATCCTCGCAGCCATACTTAACTACTAAGTTCGAAAAGCCGCAGCCCTGAGGACTCCCCCCGATACTTTCCCGGCGGTGCTCGGCGCAGCAGATCCTGAGATCCCGCGACGCGATCCCAGACCAGGAACGCGCAGGCCGTGAAGACGTCCAGAGCTGAGTCACGCGAGTGCCGGTGCGGCTCTCGGGCCCCGGGTGCGGGGCGGCCGTCGGCCTCGGCTCGGGCAGTGCTAGCTGGACTGCGGGCCCCGGTTACTCCAGGAAGTCACTGGGGTGTGTTCTGGGTGTTTGTGCCATACGTCCCAGTTGCGGGTGTGTTCCCCAGGTGGGGCCTGCGCAGTGACGCAGTTCCAACTTCTCCCCCCATTCACTGAGCAGTTGGATTCAAAGTGGTGACGGAGTGGTCTCGAATTTGATCTGCGTGGGGCGCGGACCCTCTCTTTTCTCTCAGAGCACGTTGGTGCTCGGTTTTACCCATAATCCTCAGCGGTGCCATCGGCACTATGGCTACCAACAAGGGAACTCGACAATCTGGACTGGCTAAGTTACCCAAGTACGCACTTTCTAAGGCGGAAGTCGCTGAGGATGAACAGGCGGAGGTCGAGGCGAAACAACCGGTGCCGGCCGAGGGCCCATCCCTCGTTGATGTAATGGAGGCTATCCAAGGAGTCCGCACAGCGTTGGAGGCCAAAATAGACACTGCCATGACAGAGATTACTTTCATCAGCACCGACCTTCGCAAAATGGGGGATAGAGTCAAAGAAACGGAGGATTCTGTCAAAACTTTGTCGGCTTCAACAAAGTCCCTTGAAGTAACAGTCAAACGCCTGGAAGCCCAGGCGACCGACTTTGAGGCGAAGCTGGAGGATTATGAGGGGCGCGCTCGAAGAAATAACGTCCGTATTTTGGGGGTTCCTGAAAAATCAGAGGGGCAGTCCACAGACTTGTTTGTGGAGGAGTTGATACAAAAACACCTACAACCTCGATCCCTCTCTAAATATTTCTCCGTGGAATGGGCACATCGGGTGCCAGGTGGTCCCCCAAGGCCTGGCGCCCCTCCAAGACCCTTGCAGGCGCGGATTTTTAATTTCCGGGATCGTGATATAATCCTTCAGACGGCCAGGACCACTCCACCTCTGAAATTCGACAACGCCACCATTAATTTTTTCCGGACTTCACCTTTAAAGTGCAGCAAAAACGGAGATCCTTCCTGGAGGTCAAACGTGCCCTTCGTGATGAGGGCCTTAAGTATGCCATGCTTTTTGCAGCGAAGTTGCGAGTCCTGGCGGATGGTAAAACGTGTTTCTTTCACACTCCTGAGGAGACTTGGGATTGGCTTGAGAACTGGCGTGCCTCTCACACCCGTCACCGATCATCCCCGAATCAGGGGCATGGCCTGGATAGTCAACAGGACCGCTCAAGTAGCAATGGGACTGGATGATCCTTGACGTGAGTCCACGGCATCAACGGCTTGCACTGTGCGTTGGAACTGTGTTGGTCCCAGGCCGTCATCCGGACATGATGAGTATTGATATGCATGTCGGGGAGTGGATGTACGAACGTTCTTTTGCTTACACTTGCTCCAGGGACTTAAACCCAATTGGACTATTGTCGACCTGTCATTTTGCATTGCTGAGTTATGCAGGATCGGGGATGAGAATTTCTTTATATGCATATATTGCGGGGCCTCAGGTTTGATAGCATGTGTTACGGCTGGTTCAGTATATTGCTAGGGGCGTCTGTTGGGTGGTCACCCGGGTGGCTCGGCAGCGTGACATACCCTCCATAGATTAGATAAATGGGGTTTACAGGCGCTCTGCAAATTGGGGGGTGGCAGTTTTGAGTCCACGTTGCAGGGAGGCAGGGTGGGGGGGATCCAGGGTTACGATTGGGGATTTTTGTGGTTTTCTGTGGGTTTTTATTTTGTTCTTTTTTCCTTGGTGTAGTTTCTCGAACAATCTTATTTGTAACATCAGTTGGGTTATGCGGTCTTTGCGATTTTCGATGTTCACTTGTGGTTGCTTTTCATGGTGGTGTCCATTGTGCAGGGGCAGAATGTATGATCGTGCTCTTTCATTCGCTGGGGGTGGGGGGGCCTCACTTTCACAGTTTTTAATGAGTCAAGACTGTAATTCTGTTCCATCCAGGGGGCGCCTTAAAATACTCTCGTGGAATGTGAACGGGTTGGGGGATCGCATCAAGAGGGGTATAGTGTTGCAATATTTAAAATGACAGTCCCCCGACTTGGTCTTGCTTTAGGAGACGCATGTTCAGGGCAACTCCCACTGCGCACTTAATAGGTGGGGCTATAAACTGATTGCGCATGCGGGCTACACCCGTGGGTCCAGAGGGGTGGGCATACTGGTGCACACCTCCCTCCCACTTCAGGTGTCTAAAATCACTTCTGACCCCCTGGGTAGATTTGTCTCGGTCTCCGGGCAGTAGGAGAGGAGGTTCCTAAACGTAACTTCTGTCAATGTCCCCCCCCAGCTTCATTCTTCTACTCTGACCAACCTTGGCTCACACCTGCTCAATTTACCGGAGGGGGACATGCTGGTGGGAGGTGATTGTAACGCTGCTCTTAGTGGTGACCTTGATCATTTGCTGCCCAAGCGGGGGGAGTCTCCTGGCGAGCATTTGATGGAATTTTTAGATGCCTTAGGTTTGATTGATATATGGCGTGTATGTAATCCAACGTCCAGACTGTACACTTTTCACTCGGGGGTACATGGGAGTATGTCTCGTATTGATTATTTCTTTTGCAAGGCAACCCAGCTTCCACAATTTGGTGAGATTACTTTTCTTCCCAGAGGTATTTCCGATCACTCTCCTATTGTCACTCATTATGGAGGTACTTCCCCCCCCCCAACAGCCGCGAAATGGCGCTCCCTCCTTGGTATCTTCGCGTACCAGCGGTGCGGGCCAAACTGCTGGAAGCCACCCAAAATTTCTTTATCGACAATGATGGTTCGGTGGCCTCTGACATAATATTGTGGGAGGCATATAAGACGGTTATCCGCGGTTGTGGGGTGGCAGCAGTGGCAGGGCATAAGAAGGAGAAGTGTAAACAGCTACAGGATATAGAGAGGGAAGTGGCAACATTAGAAGCCGATATGGTTGCATCCGCATCATCGGAAGCCTCCCATAAATTAGCTATAAAGCAGAAAGAATATCGAGATATAGCGGAAGATGCCGCCAAGACTCATTATTGAGCCACTCAGCACCGTATTTACGATGTTGGCGATAAAGCTAGAAACTTGTTGGCATGGCTGGATAGGAGGGAGTTGGCCGATAGATGGGTGGCGGAGATTTTAGACGTACATGGTGTTCGCTACCATGAAAAGCTCGGAATTGCTGAAGCATTCGCCAGTCATTTCAAATTGGTATATACCCCTCGTCCACATCCACCCAGGCTACAGCAGCTGAATTGCTCTCCACGTTACCTTTACCACAATTGGATCCGCAAGAGGTGTCAGATCTTGACGCCGATCTGACCTCGGAGGAGGTTGCTAAAGCCATCGGGGCGTTACAATCCGGGAAGGCCATGGGTCCGAGTGGCCTCCCAATTGAGCTTTATAAAATTACTGCCTCTGTTATTGCCCCCTTTTTAGTACGTATGTATGATGAAGGCGTATCCCGAGGTACTCTGCCCGCTACACAGAGATTAGCCAATATTGTAGTCATCCATAAAAAGGGCAAACCACCGGACCGCTGCTCCTCGTATAGACCAATCTCCCTCTTAGACCCCGAGGTCAAGATATTGGCCAAAATCTTGGCCCTTTGTCTCTCCCCCTGTCTTCACAAATTGATTCATCCGGATCAATCTGGCTTCATGCCAGCCAGAAATACCGCGCTTAATCTTCGTCGCTTGTTCGGGGTGTTGGGCCGGGCCTCCACTATTCAAGAGGACTCGGTGATCGTGTCCTTAGATGCTAAGATGGCCTTCGACATGATTGAATGGCCTTTCTTGTTTGCTGTGTTGGAGAGATATGGATTCGGCGCTCGGTTTATATCCTGGGTGCGCTTGCTTTACGCCGGCCCTTTGGCCCGAGTTACGGTAAACGGGGGCTGGTCTGCCATTTTTGAGCTGGGCAGGGGCACGTGACAGGGATGCCCCCTGTCGCCTCTTCTTTTCGCCCTAGCCTTAGAACCCCTGGCCATATGGATTAGAGGTGACCCCCTGATTCGCGGTCTGAATTGGTCATCAGATTGGACAGACAAAATTTCCCTTTATGCCGACGATATTTTACTCTACTTGGCCCGACCCCGGTCTTCAATTCATAGAGTGCTTCACATTTTTTACCTCTTTCAAAAATATTCCGGTTACACGATCAACTGGGATAAATCTCTGGTTTATATCTTGAGCGGTGAGCAACCGATCCTCCCGTTGGGATGTCCGGCCCAGATTGTCACTGATGGTTTTCGGTATTTGGGTATATATATTACCAGAGATGAAGGTGCTTTTCACCGTCATAACCTAATCCCTCCGCTCCATCGGTTCCGTGCCGATGTGCAACATTGGAAATCTTTACCCCTCACACTCCTGGGTAGAGCTGCTCTTTATAAAATGACTCTTCCCCGCTTTCTTTATGCTTTGCAGAATACGCCCTTTTTAGTGTCCTCTCAGTATTTTCTTTCTATTGATTCCGAGGTACGCTCCCTATTATGGAATAATGGTACACCCAGAATCGCCCTCGTTAAGCTCACTAAAAGCTGGTATGATGGGGGTATAGCCTTGCCTGCCATTAAATATTATTATTGGTCCTCGCAACTGGTGGTACTCAACCACTGGATGCACCGGCCCGTCGCGGACCCGGCGTATGCAATGGACAGGTATAATATGTCTTCGGGTAACTATCTCAGGGCTCTATACGGCGGGAAAACATATGCGCCTAAATACACTCCGACCTCTTCTACGGTTTTTTTATGGTACTCGGCAACTGCTGCGTTGGGTTGGAAAGGCAAAATTACTAAGGCCACCCCGCTGCTTGAGTCCATTAAGCTAGGCATGCTCTTGCGGCTCCCAGGGTTTGACAAATGGGATTTAATTGGCCTTTCGACGGTGGGTGACCTTTGGACTGGGGGGGTTGTCCCATTTGGTGATTTACAACAGCAATACCATCTTCAGGTGGGGGAAAATTTCCGGTACCTTCAGGTGCGTAGTGTATTGCAAAAGGTGCTGCCTAGAGGCTCTGACCTGCCAGTTTCCTCACCCTTAGAGGATAGATTATTGGATGATTACCTCCCAGAACGAGCGATTTCCCAGACATACCGTAAGATTCTTAACAATATGCCTGAATCTATGGGTAAATTACGGGCAAAATGGAATGACGAGGTCGGGGAGCTTGATGACGAAGAATGGAGGGAGGCCTTGGCATCACCTCGGGAGGTGGCGATCCGTTCGCGCTTTAAAGTGATACAGCTTAAACTACTTCACAGAGCGTACTACACCAGTTCGGCTCTAGTCAAAATGGGTCTCTTATCCTCTCCGGATTGTCTCCGGGGCTGCAGACAGCCAGGAACACTTTTGCACCAATGGTGGGAATGCCCCGACCTTCAGATATACTGGGGGAGAGCGGTTTCAGCCATGTCCCAAATATGTCATAAAACAATTGTTGTATCCCCTCATCTCTGTCTTTTAAATGTTTGGGAAGCTACTGACCTAACCAGGTTTGAACGTCTTTGGGTCACGCTGGGATGTATAATCGCCAAACGTAATATTGCTAGAACCTGGAAGAGTGGGGTTACACTCAGACACGTTGATTGGGAATCGGACATGGACTGGTGCATGCAAGTTGAGAGGACGGTATATGAAAGTAGGGGTTGCCCGGGTAAATGGACCAAGGTATGGGGCCCCTGGAACGAAAGTAGAGGTTTTATCTGCACCCCATTTAATGATGCGTTTGATGCTGTTGACAATATAACACCATAAGCTGGTTGTCGCAAGGATTGATGGTGTAATCACGTTATCCTTTGACCCAATGTATTCATTTGTTTCACTTATATTTCCTGTTGTTCTCAGGAATTGTATTTTGTTTTGAAACTGCACCAGTTTTGTTTATATTTGATTTATGTTTATTCTTAATAAACAGAGTTATAAAAAAAGAAAATCACCCCACCCAAAACCCCCAAAATCAAACTCCCACCCAAAAAATCCTAACTGTACACGTTAAGTAAAATTAGAATATTTCTAATTTATCATCTTAAAATACTAACCAGGCAAAACAAAGTAGCTCAAAAGATAAAACCCAACATTAATACCTTAAAATAAAAATGACCAATGTAGTTATAAAATATCTATTCAATTAAATAACAATTTTAATTAAATAGACATATATAAAATATTTGAAAACTAGTGTTTATATTTGCAAATCCGTATCCATACAAAACCCCCAATAAAACTGTTGTAATCAATTAACGTTATAAAGCAGTATTTCATATGTGTATAAAATTATACTGGCTAGCAAGTGTATTGTCTTTCCTATGCCAATGGCATAGGAACACACATACCAGACAACTCCGCTCTGCCCAACTTGCCCTGGCCTCCATCCCACGGATCCACAAGACTAGAACCGGAGGAAGATCCTTCTCCTACCTCACCACCAAGACCTGGAACATCCTGCCCCTTCCCCTCAGGCAATGTGCATCATTGACACAGTTCAGGAAGGAAACACAATGAGAAGATAGACGGTGTGCTGAAACTTTTCAGACATTCACCCCCAGTCACAGATCTGGGTTGAATTCATTATCGTTCTTTAGCTCACTTTGCCACCCCAGTTTAGACCCAGATGTAAGCAAATCAGTCTTGACCCTGTGCCTCATGGGAACAGTCCAGCCTGAACTGCCAAGCCAGGTCTTCCCTGGACTGGAAAAAAGCATTCTGGGACCGGTTTCGGGGTAACACCCATCATCAGCAAGGCTAGCTTGAATCCAGTGACAAAGTGAGCAAGGGGCCCACGTCTGGGCATACCCTGCCAACTTAGGGTGTACAAAGCAAACGCAAGGAGATGATGGATGGAGTGCTGAAACTTTTCTGACACTCACCCCCAGTCACAGATCTGGGTTGAACAGGAAGGAACTCAAGACCTGGCTCTTCGACTGAACCTTCACACCCAAACGGACCAGCAGCTTCCCCCCCAGTGCCTTTAGACCCTCAGGGGTGAGTAGCCACGCTATATAAACACCTGATTAATTGATTGGTTGGTATGTTCATTCACCCCTTTCCCTTGTTGACAAGTTGAACAATCCAAAGAAGCCTGCTTTAAAATGTTCAGGCAAATGACAGTTGGTATTGAGTTGTGGAGAGTGGATGACTGAATAAAAGAAGATCTCATACCTCACTGCTCATTGTGCCTTCTTTTTAGGAAATTAAGGAATTATAATACTGGCGACGATTTGGAGCTGTGCAGGGGACAGTCCAGTCATCTCACCTTTGTGTGCTCTCTCATTGTGAAATGACTGTTGTTTCCAGTATGTGCCTCATTAAATGGGATACTCAGAAGAATTTTCTCGGCAAGGTTTCGCCTCAGTATGTCATAAACATATAGAGGAACGAGGGATTTTAAGAGACAGGTCCAGCATACATGCCCAATACTATGTGGATCAAGGAGTGGTATGCAGTTCCTAAGGGGGATGAGAGAAAAGAGCGAAAAGGACGTTGGGGGAGGGGGGAGGGGGAAGGAGAGGAAACCAGGTAGGAGAAGGATCAGAGGGGGGAGAGATCCAATAAGGAGCAATGGCCCTCACACACCCAGAGAGGTGTCATGCTTCATCATAGGGCAGCTCCTCATTGGGCCGGCGCTGCAATGCCCAATGGGCCCCGCAGGGGGGCTCTTTGCCGGAGGTCTTTAGAATAGCATGCAAGGAGGCCCTATGTGTGAAGGTAGAGGGGCATAGAGTGGTGAGTAGAGTGGGTGCAGTACGTGTAATAAAAATAGACACACTCACCTTTGAAGCAATATTATAAGTGGCCCTCTGTGTATCTATACACGGTGACACACACACACCAATCAGCACAATAGTGTGTCTCGTGGAACTTTGAATGCAGTGATACACACACCTCAAATACAGTACTTAGTTATTTTAATTTAAGTATCTAGTTAGAGTAATTAAATTCAAGTACTGGATATCTTAGGATGAGAAGATTTTCTCTAGTTTGTAAATCTTCTAGAGGTCCTTGTTGAGAGATAATATGTTTGAGCATATAGTAAGATACTTATAGTTATAATTTGAAGATTCAGAATATTCTTGCATTTTAAGACATATACGTTATTGAACTTTAGATTAAGTTTTACTGTTGTAGAATACTTTGTATTATACTAAAGTGTATTGTTTCATATTTACACTACTAAAAAGAGTTTTTCTACAATAGTATAAGAATGATGGCTGCTGCAAGTATGCACCGACATCCTTGTTTGTTTAATGAAATAGGTGAACCGGATATTCAATTTAAAGATTGGATAGTTATTCGAGTCATACCTAATTTCATTTGGGGTAAAAGGCTTACTGCTGTACGTAAGCAACACATACTACTCCATAATTTAGGTGTACATGGATGTACAAATTTATGAAAATGTTCTGGAACCAGAGGGTGAGGGAGAAGATGTACAGAAAGATTTAGATGTTTATAGTATAACTCTTTTAAAACTGAAAACCATTTTTGGGACAAAGTAAATGTACTTCTGGAATGGCATAAATGTTTCAGCAGGGTACAAGGAAAACGGGAATCTATTATGAATTGCGTTGCAGCGTTGAGAGGGATAACAAAGTTATGTGATTTGGGAAATCTCACAGTTTCTCGTATAAGAGACCAGTTAGTAAAATGTATGAACAGTTCTTGCATTCAAGAAATGTTATTAGCTAAAAACCCTGTATAAAGAGATGCAATTGACATAGCACAATCTGTAGAACATAGAGCTAGTTGTATCAAGTAAATGAAAATACGAATTGAGATAGTAGCCAATGTCCAAGAAAACAAGTCAGACAATGAAATTTATAAAGTTGTGAATAAATAAGTAAATACAAATAGAGTACTTAAGGAGGATAACAAGTTGGAATGTTTCAGGTGTGGTAGCAGTAAGCACTAAGCAAATATTTTACAGTGCCCAGCCAGGAATGTTACATACAAGAAGTGTAATAGGAGGGGACATTTTGTCAGAGTCTGTAGAGATGGGCAAAATACTCAAGTTAAAGTTATTACATGGAAAGAACCTCATGAGAAAAATATGTCTTCCAAGTTAATTATGCAGAAAATGATTCAAATCCTAATTATCCCAAGTACAAAGTATATCTCAATAACAATCCAGTACTGATGTTTGCTAACTTGTGTTCACCTTTTAATTTGTTAAACACGGAGGAGTTTTCGAAAATATCAGGAAGTAAGCGTCTAATACCAGAGAAACAAGACATTTCCCCAGAGTGGTATGTGAAAGAACTGATACCACTAGTGGGCATGGTAAAAATACATGTGTGTTTTAAAGGTAGATTCATAGGTTGGGAAAATATATGTAATAGAAAAAGGTCAAACTTATTAGGATGGCAACAAAAACATAACAACCCAAAAAATAAAATTTACAATAATACATGAAAATATTTTCAATTATAAATCTATTAGAATGTTACATCTATTATAAACTCTTAAACTACAATATATGCATTTTAAAACACTACCTACCTAATACCCCCATAAAAGCCATCAAGCCAAACAATGATTCTAACCAAATTTAAAATAAAAGAACTACAAAAATTCAGAAAAAGCTGAGCTCCAACAAAGCAAAAGCAAACCGCTATGTCCCGGGTGTGGACACCCGGGACATAGCATGAGCCAGCCCTGGTGGGTGACAGTCCCCAGGGCCATATATGGCTCCAGGAGGGGGGCCGCATGGCCCCACTCCTTTCTACTGCATGGGCCGGCTCCAGGGAGGTGGTGGTCCCTGGGCACGTTTATGGCCTGGGAGGGGGGCTGTGCGGTCCCCCTCCCATTATTATAAACATGGCCCCGGGGATGTGGTGGTCCCCGGGGCCAAGGGAAGCACTGGAGGGGGGAGTCCACATGCCTCCCCATTATTTACTTAAGCCCTGGGGAGGTGGTGGTCCCAGGGGAAAAATTTAATTGGCCTAAAATACTGCAAGTCCATAAGATTCTATCGGCAATGGAAAAAAAGATGGTGGTCTGGCTGGCCGCATTTAATAACTATAAACCCTGGGGAGCCCACCCCTGGTCTGTATTCATGAAAGGGAAGGGGCCTGGATGGCCCCTCCCCAATCCTTCAGAGGCCTCGTGGAGCTCACCCCTTAAACCAAAATTTGATCATATGTGAGAGGGGATATGCGCCCCCCTCCCCCAGTCATTAGAAGTCCCGGGCAGTCCACCGCCGGGGACAAAGATACTTTGTATGGCGCCCGCCCAAGCCTCAAAAGGCCCTGGGGAGCCCACCCCGGGCTGTATTCATGAAGGGGAGGAGGGCCCCATATCCTTCAGAGGCCCTGAGGAGCACACCGCAAGGCTGAAATTTGATTACATGGGCTGAGGGGACATGCAGCTCATTCCCTGAGCCATTAGAGGCCCCGGGAAGCCCACCCCACAGCCAAAGATATGTTGTATAGGGAGGGGGGCTATGCAGCCCCTTCCCCGAGCCTCAAAAGGCCCAGGGAGCCCTCCCCCGGGGCTGACATTGAAGTAAAAGGGGAGGGGGGCCATGCGGCCCCCTTCCCTGAGCCATTAATAACCCCAGGAACCCCATCCACTGACTCACAGGCCATGTCCCGGTGATCCCACCATCGGGACATAACTGTTTTCCTGCATGCAGTGGCATGGGCAGGAAAACCTGTTTTTGCTTCTGCATGGTGGGAGCATTTTCAAATCTTCTGCCAAGCTGGAGCAAGCACCAAGTCTGCTCCCAGCAGGTGGGAGCTTCAAAAATGCTCTCACTCGTTGGGAGCAAACTTGAGATCTTTTTCCCTGCCTGCAGTGATGTAGGCAAGGAATCAGATCTAAATATTGCTCCAGCCAGGAGGGAGCAATGCCGGCTCTTGCTGGATGCGGACAGCTGGCTGGAGTCACGGGCCCTTGGGGCTCCCCCGTGGCCCTCCCAAAATGTATGATGGGTACCCTGGATGGGCACCAGGGCATCCACCTTTATCGGTGCCAGGGGCCAAAATCCAACTGGGTAGGGGGACTGCGTGCCTCTCTCTCCTAAATGAGCTTACTCAGCTCCCATGGGATGGGGTTCCTGGGGAAGAATTCTGCCTAGGGAGGGGGGCCCCAGGGCATGGGGTCCCCAGGGCCAAAATTGGTCTGGGGAGGGGGGCGGTGTTCTACCCTCCCCCTTATAATGAAGCTGGTCTCCAGGGCTAAAATTGGGTCAGGGAGGGGGCCAGGGTATCCCCTCCCCCAAACAAGCATCCCGGGCCACGGGAAATAGGCTCCCCAGGGCCAAACGGAGAGGAGTTGCATGCCCCCTCCTCAAATGAGCACACGGGCCCCCACAGGCCCCAGGAGATGGGATCCCTGGGGATAAAATCAGCCTGGGGAGGGGGTCCACGAGTCCCCCTCACCCGAACAAGTATGACAGGCCCCAGGGGATGGGGTTATATGGGGCCTTAACCAGCCAGGGAGGGGAGCTGCATGCCCCCCTCACCCAAACAAGCCCAACAGGCCCAGGGAGATGGGGTCACTGGTACCAATTTCTGCTGAGGAGGAGGGCCATGTGCCCCCCTCCCCTGGTAAATATGCTGGGGATGGGGGCCCTGGGGCAAAAATCAGCCTGGTAGAGGGGGGCTGCGTGCCCTCTTTCACTGATAATGTCAGTCTTCTGGGGATTATGTCACTGTGGCGGAAATCGGCCCGGGGAGATGATCGACTATTCACTTAAAACAACCAAGTTCTGAAGGTGCTAAAGATCACATTACCTCCAGCCTTGAGACTTGGGTGAAAACCTTACAGATACCCATCTTCTGAAGCAAAACAAGCACATGCAAACAGCTTAACACCTAGTGCAAACGGTCTTCTATGATATGTAGAAATTATCATGCTGACACAATTATGTCTAATAACTAAAGGCTGCTTACAATACATAGTATATTGTATGTAGAAGTTTTACTCTTTTGCAAACTTGTTCTTCAGAGCCTAAAAACGTGTATAAGCATAATGGACACAAGTTATCAACTGTCACCTGTACACAGGGTTACTCTTCAATGCAAACATTTATAATGCCTTCAATACCTTGAAGATCGCTCCCAGGCAGTCCGCTCAGCCCAGTTCACGGCTCCTAAGCGCAGAACAACTTGTGGCGTTCCACAAGGATCCTCACTTTCCCCCCACTTGTTCAACCTTTACCTTCTCCCCTTGATCCAGTCCCTAAAGGAAAGGAACGTGACTATTTTTAATTATGCCGACGACCTACAACTGATGTTTACCATCGACAATTCACCAAAATCAGTCACCGAATTTCTGGTCACCATGTTGCACATCCGCCACTGGATGGACCGTAATCATTTAAAGCTCATTCCAGGGAAGACGGAGTTAGTCCTGACAGGGGGCAGCCACAAGTTCTGGGGCCCACACTATTGGCCGACGGAGCTTGGACCTCCTCCGATCCCCTCCTCCTCTGCCAAAACCCTTGGTGTCACCTTAAACGATGATCTCTCACTAAGAACGCAAGTCGGATCGGTGATCTCGACATGCTTCTTTCAGCTGCGAAAGATCAGGAAGATCAGCCGATTACTCACGCAGGAAGCTCTGACACAGGTCGTAATAGCCACGGTGTTGTCACACTTGGACTATGCAAACTCAGTCTACCTTGGCATGCCACTCTTCCTCACTAAGCAGCTGCAGATAGTTCAGAACCAAGCAGCCAGACTGATCCTCCGGCAACCTAGGTGGCAATCTGCCTCCCCTCTCTTAAGGAAACTACATTGGCTCCCCATTCCTCAACGCTGTGCTTTTAAAATCGGGTGCCTGATTTTCAAATCTCTTCACGGTCGTAGCCCCAAATTTATAGACGATCTGCTACTAAGGTACACTCCCACACGCAACCTACGCTCAGCTCACCTTTTGCTACTGACTACCCCCACGTTCAAGCGAAAACGTCAGGGAGGTTGCAGATTCGCCTCTCTTGCTCCAAGACTGTGGAATTCCTTCCCCTTGGAGATCCGGTCATGCACTGACCTACTGAGCTTCAGGAAGACCCTTAAAACTTGGCTGTTTGTACAGGCCTACGAGTAACAATCTCTCCACCGGACGCGGCAAATCCTTAAACCAGCGCCATGAAACCAACCCGGTGTACGCGCGCTCTACAAATCCTTTTTAACATAACATAACATACCTTAGCCCACCTATGATGCATCAGTGGCACATGCGTTTTATAATGAATTGCACCCATTAACTGAACCCTGGCTGTAGAAAAATAGGTAGAAAAGTAACATAGAAGTTGCTTCCCACTATGTAAACTATAAAACAAACTAGCACACTCATTGGATGATGTCATAATTCATGTAATCAGTGATGTCATCAGTGATGTAATTTGAGATGTCACCAGTGATGTCATAAATGATGTCATAGAACATGTCATGAGTGATGTCATATGTGAGGTCATAAGCAGTACAATAGGGGCGAAGTTATAGTTAGTGCTGCTAACTATAACTAGTAAATTTCTGTGTTTTTTTGAGTGCAGAATGTTAATGTTGTCACTGAGAAATTCACCTAACTATAAGGTTACTTTAACTTTGCTTAATAAATTATATATATATATATATATATATATATATATATATATATATATATATATATATATATATATATATTACCTACTGGCGGTCGCCAGTAGGTAGTTATAATTAGGACCTAGTTTCCATAGGAAAAGCGGTTTTTGATTTGCCAATCTTTGGCGCCATTTGACGAATCTTCGCGAAATTTTCAAAACTAATGGCCCGCTCCGGTCAGCTCCTGTCTTGAAAGTTTCGGGTGATTCGTCAAGCAGGGGCCGAGAAAAAAAGGGGGTCCCAAAACACGTTTTCTTCATGTTAATTTCCATAAGAAACTTTGGGGCCGATTCCGATCTCGGCCGGTAGGGCTCCGAATCGGATTCGGCTTAACCGGATCCGATTCGGAGCCCTATTTCCCGACCAAATCGTACGCGCGTCCGGGCGAGCGAGTACGATGCGTATTCGCCGACCGACTCGTCCGGACATCCCGACCGCTCCGACCGACTCGTTCCCGGGTCTAACCGCACCGACCGACTCGCTCGGACTCGACTCGCACCGCGCAATGGAGACGTTCCCCGGCCGGGTAAGTACGATGCGCGCCGCGAGCAGTCTGACCGAGCCGCGCACTCCGGCTCGAAAAAGCTGTCGGAGCCGTACTTTGGGGGTCCGTGTCGGACCCCCCTGTACGCGTAGCCGCGCGAGTCGCACACAGGGGGGACCCATGGGTCCCCCCTACCTGTGCGTGTACGACGCGAATCGCTTCGCCGCGTACACGCTGTAGGGGGCGCCCTTGTCCGCCTCGCACCCATTGAGTCAATGGGAGCCCGCGTACGCGTTGTACGACAGGCTCCCATTGACTTCAATGGGAGTCCGACCGACTCGAGTCCGATCGCATACGTGCGCATTGTACTCGTTCGGTCGGACTGCACTGGTCCGATTCGGTCGGAAATCTCTCCGGGTCCGGCTCGGTCGGAGAGATTTCCGGCCCGAATCGGAATCGGCCCCTTTGTCGCGGCTACAGCCCGAACTGCTGAACGGAATTACACCAAATTTGGCAGAGATGTAGCTCTTGGTCCAGAGTGCCCTCTTTACTTTACTTTAAATGGTGTAAATCCATTCAATAGTTCCTGAGAAATGTAAAAATAAAAAATATCAATATCTGGTGACCGCAGTGGATCCGCAAACCCTCCCAATCACGAGCTTCATTCTGATTGGCTGTCAACACTCCAAACCAAGAAGTGTTTGCAGCCATCTTGTGACTCGGTAAAAACGAGTCACAAGAAAAAAAGGAAGAAAATAGTTAAAAAAAAGAAAAGGGGGCAGGGTAGAAACACCCTGACTCCCTAGGCCTGCTCACAGGGACCCCCATGACCAAAAAAAGCATTTAAAAAAAAAAAATTGCCGAAATTCGTGCTGGGTTTGAGAATTCCGCCGAAAACGTTTTAAAAAATGAAGCGCGGTCTCCCGCGCTTCACTTTATAGAAGCCCCCCGGTGGGCCAGGTCCCGGGGGCAATGCACAATTATCATGCGGGGGCCCATGGGGGCCCCCGCAGCACCAGGAACCGCCACCTCCCCAGGGCTTAAATAATAAAAGAATAGCGTGCGGAGGGCTTCTGCCCCCCACGCTGCCCCAGGGACCACCACCTCCCCGGGATATTTTTAAATTTTGGGTGGGGGGGCCTGGCGAACCCCCCCAAGCCCTGGGGACTGCCACCTCCCCGGGGCTTTGATGTTTAAATGCGGGGGGTGGCACCCCCCCAGCAGCCCCAGGGACTGCCACTTCCCCGAAGCATACAGAAATTAGAGTACGGGGATCCATAGCAGACCCCCGGCCCTGGGGACCACCACCTCTCCGGGGCTGTGCAAATGCTGGGAGGGGGGAAACGCGGCCCCCCTCCTGGAGCCCTCCTTTGCCCTAGGGACCGCCACCCCCCAAGGCAGGCTCCAGCAATGTCCCGGGGTGCCCACCCCCGGGACATTGCAGTTTGCTATGGCACGGCTCCCGCCCTGTCATAGCAAACACTGCTTTGCTTTGTGGAAGCGAGAGCAGGAAACCTGCTCTCGATTCCATGAAGCAAAGCAGAATTGTTTTTGGGCAAAGGGAGCTGCATGTTTGCAGCTCGCTTTGTCCAAAAGCAATGCCGGCTCCCGCAGGAGGCGGGGAGCCAGCAGGGACCGTGGGGGCATTGGGGCTCCCCCTGTGGTCCCCAACATGAGGGCCAACCCTGGGGGATGGGGTCCCATGGCCAAAAGTGGCCCAGGGAAGGAGGGCCAGACGGCCCCCCCTCCCGAAAAATAAATTAATAAAAAAAAAACTGAGGCAATGCCCGGGGGGATGGGGTCCCTGGAGCCAAAAAAGGCTGTCTTGTGGATTGTTACCTGCCTTGTTATGTTGGCCTAGGCCTGGCTGCCATGCTGCTTCTCTTTGCGCACGTTACACTGAGCCGGGCCTTCCTCGCCCTTTGCTCGTGCCAAGTTCTTTTGCACTGTCTGCATTTTCTGTTGTTCACCTTTTTGGGCTCAGTCTGCACAAACATGTACAAGGTCGCATACCAATGTATTCTGGTTCTTCCTGATATGGCCAGTCTCGCGCACCCAGACATAACATTATGTGCAATTGCCATGAAGGATTTGATATGCTTTTAATACTGTGGTTTACTAGCGCTTAAACACACTTGGAGAAATCCCTTTCAGTGAGAAGAGCTATGATGTCCTGCTGATGTAATTCTGCATCTAGAGACTGAGGTATGGGGGTTCGCTAGTCAAAGCCCAGAGGTCTTCTATTTTATAATAAACTATCTTACTGCAAGGGGAGGGTGGTAATGTTATTTATACGTTTATCCACTAAGCTCTGAGATGCTTTCCCCGTTTGTATTCTATGGAATTGTAACCATGCTGCTTATATTAGTAATATGCATTATGCTATTAGTACTGACACGTGTACTGTACATTAGAGCACGTAAGTTGGAATAAACATTTTAACCTATCCAGTGTCTCTTCCTACGCACCTTGTGGACAAGTACGAGTGAGTGGCGAAAGAGTGTTCTTGCTTCAGTGAGTCCTGAGATAAAGATACCGTGTTCTGGGTTGTCCAAACATTAGTACTTGGGTGCTAATGGGATGCTAAGCTAGTTGGGTTGGGGTTTTTGGGTGCTATGGTATATGGTGGCAAACCACTGTATTCCAGGGTCCCATTTTCCTGTGCATAGCTCTGTGTATGTGCAGAAACCTTATGACATGGCGCGACCACCGTGGGGCTGCTTATCTGCGAGACGCTTGAGTAGTACTTGTGCTTGTCCACAAACCCCTCGCGTACGCTTCCGGAGGCGTATGTGACGGTGATACCTCCTATATTGAATGTTTTATAGGTTCTTTCAAGCTTGATATTATTAAAAAAGGTTAGTTAATAGACCCATTTTTGTGCTCCCTGTTAGGTTGTCGTATATAATTGTTTAGTCATGGCTGGTGTGGCGATAGCTGCACATAGTCGAGGAGCACTCCGAGACCACTTAGCTGTGTATGGAGTGCCCGATACTGGGGTCGAGTTGGTCTTTGTGGTTCAAGCCGATGCGGCTTATCACTTTGAAGTGTTTTACACTTGGATCACTTTTGAAGCGGTGGATGCAGGTGATAAGCTGTTTCATGAATATAAGCCCACCGCTGTTCCTGCTGCCTATCGACCCTATACTGTTCTTGAAGTGCCTCTCACGGCTTGGCAGCACCGTGTTTGGTTCAATGGCGCCCTACCACAACCAACTACCGCAGTTCGTTTAGGCCCCTTGTCAATTCAGGGGGCCACTTGGCCTGTATTGGCCGGGTATACCCCGCATCCAAATTATCTGGCATTACCGCTTGCGGAACTGCGCACTATGCATACCGAATTGGTGCGAGTGCATCGAGCCTTGGTGACATACGTTACAGGAAGCCTCCATGGAGCTGCTCCTGTAGTCGCAGGCCAACCAGCTATTGCTGCCGGAGTGACTATAAGTCCTGTCATGGTAAATTCCGTGATGGGCAAACGTCCACAAAATAAGGACGATTATCCTTATTGGCTTGCCGAAAAGTTCGATCAGATAGAAGCAGTGTTTCCACATACATCCCCAGTAGATAAACACCGCATCCTCACGATAAGTTTGCCAAAAGACATAATCCCCGATTTGACATCATGTGAAAACTGGGGTAAGGTATTCGCAGCAGTTTATTCAAAATGTTTTGGAACTCCTTCCATGACGGTTCTACCCTCTGTAATTAAAAAAGTACAGGATGAACATGGCCCTGAAGCGGCTGTGGAATTAGGGATGAGACTAGTGGGAGTGTTTGATGTAGTAGCTGAGCTGATCCTTGGAAATGTCAAGGGCGATGCTATGAACTTTCAAGTAGCGAATGCTTTGGCTTTGGTCCCAGAGTTGGACAGGCCTCGCGAATTACCGAAAATAATAGCCCGGGCTTATAAAACAATTGGAAGAAATAGCCTAGGCAACAAGCCTTTTGTAAAAATGCAAACTCAATCGCAAACACAAGTTATACAAACAAAAAGTGCATCTGAGAAAGATGATAAACCAGTCTTCACTAAAAAGAGTTGGAGACAGAAAAAACAGGGTAAGCAACAAAAGAAGCCGGGGTCGAGAGGCGCTTCCCCAGTTTCGGTTTCTTCTGAACGTACTTATGATTTACGTGATAGGTCAAGGATTAAATCACCAGAAAGGTTTCAGAGCTCTGATACGCGTTCTCCTCGTTCTTCACAGGCCCAGACGTCGTCACAGGCTGGTGGAGGAGGACGGCAAGATAGAGGAAGGGGCCGAGAGGCTCCCCAGGAGCGAGACCAACCTCGACAACAAGTCAGAGGTAAAGCAGAAGACTTTCATCTTCCTCGACCGCAATTTCAGAAGAAAAGGTTGCCGCTGTTACAGCGAAATATGCCTCAGACCGTGAGAACGAGACTCCAGAATTGGACGTGGGCAGTGACCCTCCTAGACAGCGCCGCGGAAGTTACCATAGTGCGGGAGGCGCTACGTCCTCATATGGAGGCGACAGCAACTGAAACATTCGTTACTGTAGAGACAGCTGACACGAGAGTGGCACCCCTGACAGACTATATAATATAGTCATACAAATTGAAGGTGACATACCGCGTGAAATAAAAGGGATTTTTGGGAAAATCTAACCTTTTCATATGACATTTTGTTAGCAGAGGTGGATTGGCCACCCCCATTCATTTTAGCTGCACATAAAGGAGAGGAGGTAATCCTTCCAAGCTTTTCAAAGCATGTCCCAAAAGACAAAGCTGAAGCACTTGCAGCTGAGTGGGCTGTGTACCTGGCACCAGCGTTATACCGCAACCATGTGGGATGGGATGAAGAATCACCTCCTCATGCAATACCTTTGCGGTCACTACCGCAGCCACAACCCCAATATCCCATCAAACGGCAGGCAAAAGGCCCCGTCTCCGAAATTCTGACACAGTTGGAATATCAGGGAGTAATTGAACCATGCGTATCACCTATGAACAATCCCCTTTTCGTGGTTTCTAAACCCGATGGATCGTACCGCTTAGTTTTGGATTACCGGCATTTAAATACTCATTGTCGGAACTTTGCGGTGCAAAATACACACAGTTCTGCGCTTGTAGACAGTCTTGTTCGTAAAAATACAAAACGACACTTGACCTTTCAAACGGTTTCTACACGCACAACCTAGCCCCGGAGAGTGGTCAATGGACCGCATTCACATCCGGTGGTAAATTATTCCAGTTCCGGCGATTACCCATGGGCTATAAAAATAGTCCGGGTATATTCGCCGCCCGTGTTGTTTCTTTGTTAAATGACATTGATCAAGACGCATGTTCGTACGTAGATGACATCTATCTGACGGACGACGAGTTATTTCAGCATTTGTCCCGTGTGGACCGCATTATTCTTGAATTCGCGGAGCAGGGTTACAAATTTAACTTTGCTAAGTCACACAATGCTGAATTTACCGTTCTGTTCTTGGGCTATGAGCTCAATAACGAAGGTAAGGGCTTAGCCCCCATTTCTTGGAAAAATGTGCACATTTGTGCCCCCCAAATACTCTGAAGAAACTTCAGTCTTTGCTGGGGTTCTTGAACTTCGGGCGTACTTATATTCCCGAATATGCCCAGCGTATCAAGCCTTTGTATGCTTTGATACAACCAACTTATTCAAGGTCTTGCTGGCTGCCTGAGCATACCTCAATACTGCAGTCTTTGCAGACAGACCTTTTGGAGTCTAAATATCTTTTGACTCGTGATAACCACACAAACCTGGTGATTAGAATAATTCCGGGGCGGTGGGATTCACATACTTAACCTTTAATGAAGGTGATACAGTACCCATCGCATACAAGTCACATCTGTACACTTCCGCTGAATTGCGCTTTACATCTGTCGAAAAAGTTCTGACTGCAGTGCAAATGGCGATTCTGAAAGAACGCGCACTGGCACAGGGAAAGCGGATTCTGGTGGTAACACCCTGTCCTGCCCTAGAGGCAGTAACAAAGGCAAGTGTACCGAACTCAAAAGCAATGCATCCCCGTTGGATACAATGGGCTACATCTTTGACGTCATCAGACGTCACCTTTGTTTTCGATTCTTCTCTTCAGACTCAGGAGTTTTTGCAGTATGAATTCGTTCATCCTCCTCCTTTGTTTTTACTACCGCTTGAGGATTACAAATGTGTGATCTACACCGATGGTTCGGCGCAACCGGCCACTGGGTCCAAGCACGCTTATTCAGCTGCATGTGCTATTGTGGCGGGTTCCTTTGTAAATGGAACGTTCAAATCCTCTGCAGTGCATACTCGCACACTTGGAGATAGTACCGCACAATTGGCCGAGCTGCATGCATTGCTACTTGCACTTGAGTTTGCTTTTCAGGATGAGACAACTCTTATTGTATGTGATTCCTTCTACTGTGTACAATCTTACAATGACAATCTGTTTTTCTGGTCGAAAAACGACTACAAGGACGCAAAAGGGAGCACAATTAAGCATAAAATGCTTTGGGTTCGAGTGGCAGAATTGCAACAACGTCTGCCCCTCACACAGGTGGTTCACACCTTAGGCCATCAGCGGGTGGGCGCACACGCTATTGGTAACGATCTGGCAGATGAAGCTGCCCGTTCAGCAGTAGTCACGTGTTCAGTAGCAGCGGTTACCAGGTCCATGTCTAAAATAGACCCTGTTATTTTAGCAGCTATTGCTGCAACCAAGGAAGGTGATAATTACCCTACAGGTTTCCCTTCCAAGTATTCTTACAAATTAAGTCCCGATCAGGTTCCTTATGTAACTATACCTGACGTTGGAGATCGGCTGATCCCCAACGCGGACCGCAGGAGTGCCTTGATATCAGCTGCACACGAAGGCATGGCTTCGGCACATGCAGGTGTGTCAGCTACGGTTTCCATCTTGCAGCAGCGTTATTGGTGGCGTGGGTTATATAAAGACACCCGTGCTTTTGTGCTTTCTTGCGACGTTTGTCAACAGATTAAGCCTTCCACGGTAACACGTCCACCACAAACACCGCTCTGCATTGCTAACAGACCCTTTGGGTGTGTTTACTTGGATCACTGCGGTCCATTCTCATCAGACACTGCTTATAAATACATTTTAGTGGCAGTGGACTCGTGCACACGGTTTCTCTGGGTCTGGCCACAACGGAGTGCTGACGCCCGAAATGTAATCAGGGATTTGCGTGTCTTTGTGGGAATTTTCGCATGCAGCACCTTCCATTCGGACCAAGGTCCAGCGTTTGCCTCTAGGGCTTACAAGGATGCAATGGCTTCGCTTGGGGTGCGGGTGAAATTTTCGTCTCCGTATAGGCCTGAGGGCAACTCTATCGTTGAACGAATGAACCGTGACTTAAAGCAATCCTTAACAGCTAGGGTTATAGGTACTGGCAGGAACTGGCTGGCCCATTTGTATACCGTTCAGCGTGCACTTAATAATCTCCCTAGAAGACCTCTGGGTGGGCGGACCCCATACGAAATGCTCTTTGGCATAAGAATGTTTGTGCCTGACCTTGAGGGTCCAGACATCGCGGCGCAATCCGCCAAGTTTGATGTAGATAACCATTCTGCTATGTTACAGGACTTACAAGAAGCCCGAGACAAACTTGCAACTACACATTTACCTTCAGCCACAGACCCTGCGTTGCAGATTCCGGTAGCCGGCTGGCTTCCGAAAATTGGAGAACTGGTTCGAGAGAAGGTTGAAAACAAAAAGGAATTTGGCCCCTCTTTTCGTGCACCGGTTCCAGTTCTTGGCCTGAAGGGAACACGTACAGTCATTTTACCACCGCTTCCTGGTCGCAAAGAGAACAGATACATCTCAGTTGAAAATGTCAAGCTACAGCGCCTGGCCGATCCTGAATAGTGTCACACCAGCGGTCTCTTGTCCTGCCATTTATCGGACATATGTTCATAGTCCATCTGCACGAACGATCGCTGATGCTGTAATTGAGATGGTTGATTTGCCTGAAACTACGATTGATCCCCAACTTTCCACCAATATCGACGAGGACGAGTATACTTATCCTGCATCTGAATCGGTGGCACATCAACCAACAACGCCACTAAGCCCGACTCGTTATTCCTTTGATTCGGATTCCACATCTTCAAAAGTTCCATCCAAGTTCAGTATTTTTATATCCTGGTTTAGAGACAATTTTTTGATTCCCCCTGGACATACATCTGGTTGGTACTTTTCTTGATATTTTTGTTCATGTCCATTGGCTTTGTCACAGTGTTTTTTCTACTAATTAATGGTCACTATTTACCTGAACGCTCTGCTGTGGACTATGTTTCTGGAACTTTAGCTCCTCATTCCTCGTCTCACATCATGAAGCGTGACCACACATTTGTGAACATTTCAGCCTTCCCAGTTGCTGATGGCATCGTATGGGATGCAGTGAACTATCAAATCCATGGTCCGACGGAAATTATTAATGTACCTAATGTCCTTCGTGTTTCAATGGGTGATGTAGTACAAAATAATATTCATTCTGATGATTGGGATGTGCATGCCGTTGAAGCATTGTTTGCCGATTTAAAATATTATGCATCTTTTAATGCTGAAGATTTATATATGAATTCTGCTAATTACGCCGATTTGTATTGTTACCAACATTGGGGTAATCATTTTCTCCATAAGCCCAGTGCCCTGCGTAGTACTGTTAACTATACCCAATGGGAACATTGTCCAAACCCCTTGCCAGGTAGCTCTCAAACTCTTCGAAATAAGTTTAATTATTTCACTGATTTTAATCGGTCGAACCCTGCATCCTATTATTTTAGACTTAATAACACATCAACTCAGAAAATTATGTTGACACACACCAAATTGCTTTATTCAGGTTCCTTTCTGAGTGCCCTAGCTGTGGGTGGTTATGAGTACTGGGACAATACAGTGGATTTAAAATCTATTTGGGGCTCCAAGCCATGGCAGGTACAGGGAACCGAGGCGTTGCATCGTGCGTGCCTCATCCCTACCCAAATTATGTTCCTAAATGCTTCCATCTATCAGACTACATGTTGGGGCTTAGCAACCACTAAACAATTGAATACGCCATCAATACCATCCCTGTCGAGTTTTCCAAATGAAAGCTCAAGATTCAATATGTCCATTGTGTCCCTGCAGGCAATGTTACAGAATAATTCGTTTAATGTTTCTAAGCTGGTTCAGTCACCCTGGTTAATATGGCCTATATCATCTAATGCATGTCAAATGCGTTTTCATGATACTGGTGCTAGCTACACACAGAATAGGCCTGATCCGAGGTTTACTGATGCCCGTACTGTCACTACATACTCTGTTGGTAAATTATGCAAACAATGGCTGCAACATTCGTCCCTTGATTCTGTTAAACAACATTTGTCCCTCCTTACAGGCAATATTGATCTGTCCGACTTTGTTTTGGGACCTCGTGGTCCCCGACCTAAAAGATTCATTTATGAAACACATAATGAACTCTGGAAGCTATCACAAATGGAAGCTGCTTCCCGTCTTCGGGAAATAGATCAAGCAAATATGGAAAAGGTGCTCGCTGTTGTTGACAATAGTATTAATACCCTGTCTTCTCGCATTTACACTTTAGAGAATATTGTGTCCTCTGTTGTTGATATTGTACAAGATGATGTTTCTGTGTTATATCATGGTCAGAATCAATTGCGCTCAGTTATGCAGTTTGCATGGACTTTACAGACGCTTAAGTTAGGTAAAGTGCCTTGGCATTTCTTGAACACCTCTGCCTTATTTCTACCTTTTAACTTAACTGACAAACAGCAATTTATGTCCATGAAGGATGCAACTTACACTCTATTACATATCGAAAAGGTGGATCCTTTGCCGTTCTCTGTTGCAGAACTCGATTCTGCTGTATGGCTAGTTCATGGGGTTATCGTTTTACCTTTTTCCTTGTTTGAATTTGACTCGTGCATGAAACATTATCCTGTGGGCCGTTACCGGCCATTGGGCAGTGCTTTCCTGCATGAACTCTGGTCCTTGCCTTTCATGTATAAATGCCTTCGGGACGGCAAGGAAGTCTTTCTCACGGGGGAGTACTGCGACTCGACTATAGGTCATTCGCTTATTTGTAAACACATTAAATTGCATGGCTCATGTAGCGTTTCCTCTCCTAATCTTGCTTGTGTGCTGAAAGGTATTCCTGCTCCTGTTATTTCACCTACTTTCACTCTCCTTTCCAATGGTAGTTATTTACTTTTAAATAACGAAAACTGTTGTGGCCTGCAGGCTGGCATTCCTTACATTGTAACAGTTTCACACAGGGTTGTCTGCTGCAAAAATGTGCTTTTTCCTCCCCCTCATGGCAAGGTTGATATCTCTATTTGGCCTTCCATCCCTACCATGGAAGCAGATTTCAATAGACTGAGCAGAATAAAGGCACTATTATTAAACGAGGAAGTTATGCTCACGTCCGCCCGGGAGACATTCATTCTCCAGGTGGCGAGTACCCACAGTGAAATACAGGCCCTTTTAAACACTAATCTCCCCCAACATTTCGGGAGTTAATACATCGTATTTTTAACGCATCTAACACTGAAGGCCTAGTACACTTTTTTAAGGTCGTTGGGTCGGGCTTGGTGTCCTCCTTCCAAACTATTTTTGGTGTCATCCCGGCTTTCATACATTCTATATTTTCCAGTGTCTTTGGCGGTTTCCCATTGATCCTCGCTTTAGCGGCTGGTGTCTTGCTCTTAATTTGCTTTCTGCGCAATGGCTGCTCCCCGATGGGACCTGCTCGATCCAGAACGCCTCCAGCTGCTCCGTGAGCGCCTTTTGGCCGGTTTTGGTGTCTTGCCATTGGCGACACTGAGCGTGTCATATACTCTTTCATTTCGCTTTGCGTATTTCACTTGCGTGCAACCTGTGATGACTTGTGTCCGCTGTCCTTTCACCTGGACTCTGGATTATTGCCTCTCCAATTCGTCATTGTCTGTTCCGGATTTTGTTCAGTTGATGGGTCCCTTAGAGGCCCATGAGCAGGACTGTTCCGTCGCTGGCTGTATGGCGCGTGCGGCTGCACTGGGGATTTTGGCGCAATGGGATATCTGGGCGGCTGCCCAGGATCTCCTACAACGAAGCTGTTTTAATTATCACGCAAGCTGTCCCGCATTGCTTATAGATGCTCCCTTTGCTGAGGAGCATTCCTGCTCTTTCGAACTCATGGATTGGATGGCATCTATGTTTTTTGACGATTCCAATGATGAACTCTTGGAGGGTATGGCTTTTTTCTGCACTTTCACTTTCATGGATTGACCTGCCCTTCGCCGTTTGGGCGCTCCCTGTGCTCCGACATCTGTTTTTCTCCTCTGATGGGCCTCTGTCCTGGCCGCCGGACTGTCCAGGGGAGGGTGTCTTGTGGATTGTTACCTGCCTTGTTATGTTGGCCTAGGCCTGGCTGCCATGCTGCTTCTCTTTGCGCACGTTACACTGAGCCGGGCCTTCCTCGCCCTTTGCTCGTGCCAAGTTCTTTTGCACTGTCTGCATTTTCTGTTGTTCACCTTTTTGGGCTCAGTCTGCACAAACATGTACAAGGTCGCATACCAATGTATTCTGGTTCTTCCTGATATGGCCAGTCTCGCGCACCCAGACATAACATTATGTGCAATTGCCATGAAGGATTTGATATGCTTTTAATACTGTGGTTTACTAGCGCTTAAACACACTTGGAGAAATCCCTTTCAGTGAGAAGAGCTATGATGTCCTGCTGATGTAATTCTGCATCTAGAGACTGAGGTATGGGGGTTCGCTAGTCAAAGCCCAGAGGTCTTCTATTTTATAATAAACTATCTTACTGCAAGGGGAGGGTGGTAATGTTATTTATACGTTTATCCACTAAGCTCTGAGATGCTTTCCCCGTTTGTATTCTATGGAATTGTAACCATGCTGCTTATATTAGTAATATGCATTATGCTATTAGTACTGACACGTGTACTGTACATTAGAGCACGTAAGTTGGAATAAACATTTTAACCTATCCAGTGTCTCTTCCTACGCACCTTGTGGACAAGTACGAGTGAGTGGCGAAAGAGTGTTCTTGCTTCAGTGAGTCCTGAGATAAAGATACCGTGTTCTGGGTTGTCCAAACATTAGTACTTGGGTGCTAATGGGATGCTAAGCTAGTTGGGTTGGGGTTTTTGGGTGCTATGGTATATGGTGGCAAACCACTGTATTCCAGGGTCCCATTTTCCTGTGCATAGCTCTGTGTATGTGCAGAAACCTTATGACAAGGCCTCAGTAGGGGGGCCGCGCGGCCCCCTTCCTTTTATTAAAAAAATCATATATATACATAAACATATGGCCATGCCCCGGGGGATGGGGTCCCCGGGGCCAAAATCAGCCTCGGGAGGGGGGCCGCGCGGCCACCTTCCCATTTTTTTTTTAAAAAAAGGCATAAAATGTGTCAAGGTCTTGGGGGATGGGGTCCCCAGGGCCCACAAAATATTATGAGAAGGGGGGCCACACAGCCCCCTTCTAAGGAAAAATAAAGAAAAAAAAACAGCATCTCGTCAGAGGCCCCACCTCCTCCCTGCAGCACACTGCAAACGCACCTCCTGGCGCATTGTGGGTTGGGGGTTTACGTCCCCTAGATCCTTAAGGGACCTTAGGGGCCAACTAGCCCACCAGGTATCGCCAGTAAGCCCCACACAGTGGGATGGCTGAGAGGTGGTAAGAGGCCACGCCCCTTTTTACACCACTCTGCAAACGCGCCTCTTGGTGCACTGCTGGTGGGGCGGTGAGGTCCACATGTGCCCTGAGGACCTCAGGACTAAAGTGGATTTCATCTCCCGAGCAGGAGTACACCAGGAGGTGTGTTTGCAGAGTGGTATAAAAAGGGGGCGTGGTCTCTGAACCACTCTCAGCAATCCAGCTGTGTGGGGCTTATTAGAGATAACAGGAGGGTTTGTGGCCCCCAGGGACCCTCAGGAGGCAAAGGGACTTCATCCCCCAACCAAGAATGCACCAGGAGGCACGTTTGCACAGTGGTGCAGAAAGGGGGCATGGCCTGTATCCACCTCTCAGCAACCCCACTATCTGGGGCTTACTGGAGGTGTCAGGTAGGTTAGTTGGCCCATAAGGACCCCTAGCATTGAAGGGGACTTTAATCCCCATCCAAGAGTGCGCCAGGGAGCTCGTTTTACTGGACGTAATAGCAGGGGTAGTTGGCCCCCAAGGATGTCCTTTGGGGGCCAACTACCCCTCCTGTTACCTCCAGTAAGTCCCACACAGTGGTATTGCTAGGAGGTCTTCAGAGGCCACGCCCCCTCCTTTCTCCACCACTCTGCAAACGCACCTCCTGGCACACTATGGGTTGGGGGATGAAGTCCACTTTACTCCTGAATGACTTTGGGGGCCAAGAAGCCCTCCTGGTACCTCCTGTAAGTCCTAAGCAGCAGAATTCCTGAGCGCTGGTCCGAGGCCCAGACTCCTTTCTGCACCCCTCTGCAAAAGCGACTACTATCATATAGTTAAAAATCAGCATTTTAAAAAAACTTAGAAATTCATTGAAAAAACAATAGGTTTCAAGGACGTTATAGTTAGTAATAAGCATTTAAAAAACCTTAGAAATTCACTGAAAAAACCATAAGTTTCAGGGACTTTATAGTTAGTAATTAGCATTTAAAAAACCTTTGAAATTCACTGAAAAAACCACAGGTTTCAGGGACATTCTAGTTAGTTGGACATTTCACTCATACAAAACCAGAGAAATTCGGCCGTTATAGTTAGTTGAGCTAACTATAACTCGTGTCCCCGCAATGCACTGCTGATGACGTCACATATTACATCACTCATGACATGGTCAGTGACATCACTGATGACATCTCAAATGACATCACTGATTACATCACTGATGACATCATCCAGTGACTGTGTGTTTCTGAAAAGTTCAAGAATGTTTTATATATATATATATATATACGCCAAGGTGTATAAAAGAATGAGTGGGTGTATAAGTGTCTGAATGGATGATTTAGTAGGTGCGTGACTGACTGTATAAGTGAGTGATTAAACGTGTCTTAGTGAATGCATGGGTGAGTGACTAATCTGTGTGAATGTCTGTATCAGTCTGTCAGTTGGTCTGTAAGTGGCTGCATGGGTTGGTGAGTAGCTACATGAGTGTCTATATGGGTTAATGATTGGTTGTCTGAGTACCTGTATGGGTGCCTGAGTGTCTGTGTGGGTGGGTGGGGGTGTGTAACTCCCTGCACGGATGTGTTACTGAGTGATTCAGTGGGCGTAAGGGTTCATGAGTGTGTCTGCGAGGGGCTGTATGGGTGAGTGAGTGTGTGTATGGCTGTGTTGGTGAGTGAATGGATGTCTCAGTGGTATATGTGTGAGTACCAACATATGTGAAAGGCAGTGTATGTGAGTGTTTGAGTATATAACTGACTATATGTGAGAGTGAGTGATTGTGAGAGTCGCTGTATAGATGAGTGTGTGCTTGTGTCAGTGATTTTATAAGAAAGTAAGTATGTGTTAGTATCTGTATGAATAAGTGAGGTGATGTGTGTATAACTGTATAGGTGAGTAAATGGCAGTGTGATTGATTCTTTGGGTGACTGACTAGGTGTGTGAGTATCTCTGTGGGTGAGTGGCAGTATGTGATTGTCTGTATGGGTGTATGAGTGCATATATCAGAGGCTGTATTGATGGGGGACTGCGTGTATGAGTGACTGTATCAGTGAGTGAGTGGATGTGTGCAGACCTATGAATCAGTGAGTGAGTATGTACTAACTGGTATTGGTTTGACTATGGTTTCGAGAATGGTAGTCTGTACTTTAGAGTGGGTGTATGAAACGATATATTGGGGTGTGAGGAGTTGCATCAGATATTAAGTGGATGATGTCATCAGTGATGTCATTTGAGATGTCATCAGTGATGTCACTGACCATGTTATGAGTGATGTTATTAGACCTGGGCAGTGAACTCTGCTCCGTTCGCGGAGTTTTCTGCACTTCGCGATCCACGGAGCTCGCGGAGTGCAGGAAACACTGCTTCGTGTAGTGCAGCGAAGTTTTTTCCCTGCTCGCATTCGCGAACAGTAAGTTCGCGAGCACGAGCAGCCGCTCGGGTAGAATTTCTACCCGAGCGGCAGGAAGACCAGTGCCACTTGCGGAACTCCGTGGAGTTTTTTTGTAACTTCGCGGAGTTCCATGTAGCAAAACTCCGCGAACTACGCCCAGGCCTGGATGTAATATGTGACGTCATCAGCAGTGCATTGTGCGGGCGCGAGTTATAGTTAGCTCAACTAACTATAACGGCTGAATTTCTCTGGTTTTGTATGAGTGAAATGTCCAACTAACTATAATGTCCCTGAAACCTGTGGTTTTTTTCAGTGAATATAATATATATATATATATATATATGTCCTACAAAGGCCCGAAAGCATTCAGAGATGATGCAACCTTGCGATTTATTTTCAGAAGCCAGCAGTGTTCATTCCGACGTTTAAATGTATTTTGCCTGACGCGTTTCGAGGTAAGAAACCTCTTATTCATAGGCTGCTTGACAAATGCTCCGGATGCTCTGATTGGTTCATTATCCTCATGCATGTGACCCCCAGTGGGCCACGCTTAGTGCGTTACTATTTAGATGCATGTTGGGACTTGTGGTTCCAGTTTAGAGCAATTATCTTTCTTTAGTAGATTCGTCGCATTTGACCATATTAAAAGCATCTTGTTCCCCTTCGTGGGCCTCCGAATGAATTGCTGGCAATTAATTTCTCATCTCCTGGGCTGCATATGAGGCGTGGGCATAGTTCCCACCAGCAGCCTCGCATAGTGAGCGATGGTGCAGTCTCTCACGGCAGGGCAGCCGTGTTGATTATTTGTCCTACAAAGGCCCGAAAGCATTCAGAGACGCACTCCCTATGCGAGGCTGCTGGTGGGAACTATGTCCAGCCATTCAAAAAAGTAGGTCCAAATCCAGGGAAACCCTTCTCAGAAAAGACATTGAGGGAAACTGTGAACCAATAAAAGACAACAGCAAACACAAAATAGAAGGGGACAACTTTAGATTCATCTTAAAATTTAATAAAGATGAAAAACGGGTCAGAAAGCTTATAATCAAAAACTGGCCCCTAGTTCTAAGTGACCACACGATTGGTCATCTGCTCCCAAGAAGACCAGCGATCACCTACAGCAGGGCAATGTCCATGAAAGACATCCTGGTCCAAAATGATCCCAGTAGGCCTAGTAAGAGCACCTGGCTGGCCCAAAGAAAGGGTTTCTTTAAGTGCAAAGTATGTAAGGCGTACCAGTATGGCAGCAACACGACTACATACAAAACCCCATTCAGTGACACAGAAAGCCCCATCAACAAATCCCTCAGCTGCAAATCTGAATATGTCGTCTATGTGCTGGAGTGCCCTTGCGGGTTGCGTTACATCAGTAGTACTATACTACAGGGACACAAAAGGGTACCCCAGCACATAAGAGCGATAAAAAACCGAGACCAAACTTATCCAGTAGCCAGGCGCATGAGGCAGACCCGAAAGGCCTGAGCTACTTTTTAATAGACTCTGTCCCAACAAGCAAAAGAGGCGGCGACAGAGAAAGAGCACTCAGACTACTAGAGGCCAACTACATCATCAACCTCGACACTAAACAACCAAGGGGTCTGAATGCCACAGAAGAACTTTACAGTTGTTTATAACACTTTAAGACAAAAAGCCTCGTACAGTTATAATCCTAGCAGGCCTGCTGAAAACTAAAACTCACAAACTAAACAATATTTTTTGACATTTGTCAAATTATTTTGTCTGCCACCGCTATACAAATTTTTATACACAGGGTTAGTTAGTAGTTTTTTTCACACATAGTTTTAGAATTCTAAGCACTAATACAGGATTTTGCACCAGCACACGCACTTTAAGTCATTAGGTTTACATGGGATTGTTTACATCAATAGTACTGTATTGCGAAATTTGCACCCATCTGATATGTAATATGACTGATATTTCAGGTTTTCAGCATCAAGGTATTTATACCGGAATGTACCACGTCAATGGTTTTTACTGTTTCATGAATACCCCAGTTTTAACTATCAGTTTTTAGAGGTTTTTAGCAAATTTCAGTACTGATTTTAATGGTTGTGACAATTTTACTATCAACATAATGGAATTTTAAGTAAAGCAACCCGTTATGGTATTTTACCTTGACACAATGTATTTTAACAGAGTTGTATTGCTAAGTTCTTGGAACAACCACTAAATCTGTTATCCATTTCCATGATTTTATAGCCTAATGCACCTGTCACTTTAAGTAAACACTGGTTGAGCAACAAAAAAATGGGGAAAAAACGGTATAAAAAAACTACCTACCTGACAGATCGTGTCATGTGATCAAGGCCCTTGACGGGCTGAAACGAGTCATGGCTGTAGAGGTCGGTGAGCAATAAAGAATACTTGCTGCACTATTTCGTGGTCCGTGCTCCGTTTTATTGGGAAGGAATCCAAGGTGTTTGACGGAGTTGTCGCTATATATATATATATATAAATAAAAAATTATGAGGGTAATACAACAAATATTAGGATGATTTGCTCAAATGCATTTACGCATATATTATTAACAAGGATACAAACAATGCAACATAAATGTTTTTTCTATGTCTATTGTCATGACCAGTGCACACTGTCACTTTAAATAGGTATCCCACAAGCAGTAGCGCTGTCATGTGATCAAGGCAGGGATCTGCCGAAACGCGTCATGGCGGACTGGTTCTTCGGTGTAATAAACTGAAAATTACACAAAATCTGGGTCTACTCTCGTTTTATTCTCAAGGATTGTTTTACAAACGAGCAACTTACATATATATAATATATATATATATATATATATATATATATATATATATATATATATATATATATATATGATCTACTGGCGGTCGCCAGTAGATAGTTATAGTTAGGACCTATTTTCCATTGGAAATCCGTGACATTCTATTTGAAATAACTCTTGCGTCGGTTGACGAATCTTCGCGAAATGTTCAAACTTTATGGCCCGCTCCGGTCCGCTCCTACCCTGAAAGTTTCAGGGTGATTCGTCAAGCGGGGGCCGAGAAAAAAGGGGGGTCCCAAAACGTGTTTTCCCCATTCATTTTCCCATAGGAAACTTTAGCCACGGCTACAGCCCGAACTGCTGAATGGAATTACACCAAATTTGGCAAAGAGGTAGTTCTTGGTTCAGAAAGAACCCTTTTTGTTAAATGGTGTAAATCCGTTCAGTAGTTCCTGTGAAAATCAAAAGGAAAATCACATATATATCTATGGCCGCGTCGGATTCGCGCACCGTCCCGATCACGAGCTGCATGCTAATTGGCTGTCAACACTCCAAATCAGGAAGTGTTGGCAGCCATTTTGTCCCTCGGTAGAACCGAGGGACAGAAACAAGTGCGCAAAGCACAAAAAGGGGGCAGGGTAGAAACACCCTGACCCCCTAGGTCTGCTCAGGGGGTCCCACAAGGACCCCCTGGGCAGAAAGAAGTATTTTTTTTAAAAAAAAATTGGCGGGATGTTCTTAGGGTGCGCGGATCCCGCCGATAAAAAAAAAAATCGAAGCGCGGTCTCCCGCGCTTCGAATGTATTTTGCCCCCGGTGGCCCAAGTCCCGGGGGCATGCGGGGGTGGGTTTAAGTTTTATATGGGGGGCCTCTAAGGCCCCCCAAGCCCCGGGGACCGCCACCCCCCGGGGCTATAAAAAAATAATGGTGGCGGGGGCACACGGCCCCCCGCAGCCCGGGGACCGCCCGGGGCTTTTTTTTTTAAATTTTAAATTACCTGTGTGGGGGGGCTCGAGCTCCCCCACACGCCCCGGGGACCACCACCTCCCCGGGGCACTAAATAATAAAATGTGGGGGTCCGTTTAGGACCCCCGAGCCCCGGGGACCACCACCTCCCCGGGGCTTGTCACAGGATGGGAGGGGGGCCGCGCGGCCCCCCTCCTGGAGTCTGTGGTGGCCCTGGGGACCGCCACCCCCCAGGCACCCCTCATGCAGTGTCCCGGGGTGCCTACCCCCGGGACACTGCTGTTTGCAATGGCAGGACGGGAGCCTCGCGGCTCCCGTCCTGTCATTGCAAACTGCTTTGCTTCATTGAAGCGAGAGCAGGAAAACCTGCTCTCACTTTAATGAAGCAAAGCAGAATAAGGGGAGCTGCATGTCAGCAGCTCCCCTTATGGAAAAGCAATGCCGGCTCCCGCAGGACGTGGGGAGCCGGCGGGACCGTGCGGGGATTGGGGACCCCCCACGGTCCCCAACCAGTGGCCAGGCCCCGGGGGATGGGGTCCCCAGGGCCATCAGTGGCCCGGGAGGGGGCCACGCAGCCCCCTCCCCAAAAAGGAATTTTTATTTAAAAAAAATAACGTAAAGGCCGGCCCCGGGGGATGGAGTCCCCGGGGCCTTAAATGGCCTGAGGAGGGGGGCCACGCAGCCCCCCTCCGAATATTTATTTTAAAAAAACAGTGGGCATGCCCCGGGGGATGGGGTCCCCGGGGCCAATAGAGGCCCAGGAAAGGGGGGCCACGCGGCCCCCTTCCCGTTTTTTTTAATGTATTTTTTTTTTTTTAAGTAAATCCTCAGGCCCCGGGGGATGGGGTCCCCGGGGCCAAAAGTGGCCTAGGGAAGGGGGGCCATGCAGGCCCCCTCCCATAGAAAAAAAAAAAAAAGACCGGCATCGTGCCGGAGGCCCCGCCCCCTCCCTGCAGAAGTCTGCAAACGCGCCCTCTGGCGCGTTTGCAGAGGGGGAACGATCCCCTTGAATACTGGGGGTCCCTGGGGGCCAACTAGCCCACCAGGAACCTCCAGTATGCGCCAGGGGGCTGTGTTGCAGAGAGGTGTACAGAGGCCACACCCCTTTTACACCTCTCTGCAACGCAGCTCTGTGGCGCTTACTGGAGGTACCTCGTGGGATAGTTGGACCCCAGGGACCCTCAGGATTCAAGGGGACTTAATCCCCCAACTTAAAACGCGCCACGGGGCGCGTTTGCACAGTGGTGAAGGGAGGGGGCGGGGCTTCAGTTGACTTGTGTGCAAACAGGCCCGTGGCGCATTTTTAGATGGGGAATTAAATCCTCTTCAATCCTGAGGGTCCCTGGGGGCCAACTAGCCCACCAGGTACCTCTAGTAAGCACCACGGAGCTGCGTTGCAGAGTGTTGTAAAAAGGGGCGTGGCCTCTGTACACCTCTCTGCAACGCAGCCCCTGGCGCATACTGGTGGTTCCTGGTGGGCTAGTTGGCCCCTAGGGACCCTCAGGATTGAGGAGGAATTAATTCTCCAACTTAAAACGCGCCACAGGGCGTGTTTGCAGACATGTCACTTCAGGCCCCACCCCCTTCCTTCACCATTGTGCAAATATTCCTCTAAAATCAGCCGAACTACGAATTCTGATTTACTCACCTGTTATCAGGAGAGAATCCAGTGCTGCATCTTTTAGCCCAGCACTGACCCTGAAAAGTAATTCTAACCGTACTTACCAGTAACTTGTATTTCCTTCCATTGGAATCCATTGTCTGGTTTTCAGCAGAAAAGTTTCAAAGTGTCGATTTTCACAAACTACAAATATTCCTTAAAAATCGCCTGTATGATTTAAACGCATTCTTTCAACTGTTTACAGGAGATGCACCAGTGCTGGATACAGGATCCACCACTGAGTAAGAAAGTAACGATAACACTACTTACCTGCTAAGTGAATTTCCTCCCATAGGATAACATTGGTGATTCTATGTGAAAAAGTTTCTAAGTGTCAACTTTTAAAATACAATAATATTCCTTAAAAATCACTACTGTTACCAAAACGCTTTTACTCAACTGTTTACAGGAGATGTCCCAGGACTGAATCTAGGATCCAGCCCTGTGGTTAGAAAAGTAATCCATAAAGTAACTAATTGCATTTAACTAGAAATTCACATTGAGCTCAATGTTGCATTGTGTTTGAAATTGTGTTGCCGATTGCAACAACTGTAACTACTGTACTTAAAAGTCTATTGCCTATTTGCAAAGTATTTAAACTAAAGTAATTGATTCTGAGAAAGTATATTTTGTAATGTAATGTATAATGTAATTACAATGTAATTTTGAAAAATAAAATATGTAAAAATAAATAGTTTAAAAAAATGTAGTAAATCAGTATCAAAAAAATAAATATAACAATTAATACATTTAAAAATTGTCATTTACAAAACCTTTGAAATTCACTGAAAAAACCATAGGTTTCAGGCACGTTATAGTTAGAAATTAGCATCAAAAACCTTTGAAATTCACTGAAAAAACCATAGGTTTCAGGCACGTTATAGTTAGAAATTAGCATTTAAAAAACCTTTGAAATTCACTGAAAAAGCCATAGGTTTCAGACACGTTATAGTTAGAAATTAGCATTTAAAAAACCTTAGAAATTCACTGAAAAAACCATAGGTTTTAGGGACAGTTATAGTTAGTTGGACATTTCACTCGTACAAAACCATAGAAATTCCCCCGTTATAGTTAGTTCAGCTAACTATAACTCGCGCCCCCGCAATGCACTGCTGATGACGTCACATATTACATCACTCATGACATGGTCAGTGACATCACTGATGACATCTCAAATGACATCACTGATAACATCACTGATGACATCATCCATGTGATAATTTGATACATCTTCTCACACCCTAATATAACTTTTGATACACCCACTGTAAATTACAGACTGCCATTGTCAAAACCATAGACACTCCAACACCAATTACTATATACACACTCACTGATTCTTAGGTCTACACACACACATCTAATCACTCACCCGTACAGTCACTCATACTTATAGTCACTCAGTACAGGACTATTATATGCACTCATACACCTATATAAACACTCACACACTGCCACTCATCCATAGAGGTACTCACACACCTAGTCAGTCATGCAAAAAATTAAGCACACACCCATTTGCTCACCTATACAGTTATACACACACCAGCTCACTTACTCATACAAATACTAGCACATTCTTACGCTCTTATACAATCTCTGATACAAGCACACACTCCTCCATACAGTCACTCTCACAATCACACACTCTCGCTTATAGCTATTTATATACTCCAACACACATATATACTGCCTTTCACATATGTAGTTACTCACACATGTACCACTGGGACATACATTCACTCACTAACACACTCTTACACACACTTACCCACCCATACAGTCTATCACAGATGCACTCTTGAAACCATCCATCCAGTGACTCACCCACTCACACATCTATGCACAGAGTCGCACACACCCCACCCACACAAACACTCAGGCACCCATACAGATACTCAGACAACCAATCAATAACTCATATAGACACTCATGTAGCTATTCACAAACCCATGCAGCCACTTACACAGCAACAGACAGACGGATACAGACATTCACCCAGTTTAGTCACTAACCCTTGCATTCAGTAAGATACGTTTAATCACTCACTTATAGAGTCAGTCACGCACCTACTAAATCCTTCATCCACACACTTATACACCCACTCATTCTTCAATACACCTTTCCCTATATATTAAAAATATTTAAACTTTACAGAAACACACAGTCACTGGATGATGTCATCAGTGATGTCATTTGAGATGTCATCAGTGATGTCATGAGTGATGTCACTGACCATGTCATGAGTGATGTAATATGTGACATCATCAGCAGTGCATTGCGGGGCGCGAGTTATAGTTAGCTGAACTAACTATAACGGGGAATTTCTATGGTTTTGTACGAGTGAAATGTCCAACTAACTATAACTGTCCCTAAAACCTATGGTTTTTTCAGTGAATATATATATATTTCCAATCGCTGCTTGAATATAATCCGCTGCGTCTCCAGATCAGAGGGTGCGTTGTCAAGCTGGACTCATCAAGCACAGTCCAGAATCAATTGCCAAAAGAACCTTACGTAGTAAGGACGACGACGCTGTGTCTTAGTTGTAAAATTTAATTCAAATGTCGGTTGTTGTCGGACGCGTTTTGCCTGCACAGCTGGCTTGCTCACCAACAGTTCAATAAAGTTTGTTCAACCATTTAAATATCCTAATTGTAAACAAATCACGTGAAAACTACCAGTGCAATAAAAAAGGAAGACAGACCTGTAGTTTCTAGGCAAAATAACAAGATTAAGTCATTTACCTTCATCAAGTTTACACCAGATAAAATCATATCACAATTTGATAAACGTGAATGATTTAAAAATACAATTAATTCATTGAGACAATACATATGAAAAAACTGCATATGAAAGAACTATCACAGACGCGGACCCTCATAATACGAAATTGGCATCTCACTAAATGCAGGTTAAATACCACATTGTAAATCAGATTTGTGATAGATCGAATTCAATCTCTGCCTTACAAATAAATACCTGTAAGAATACATTAATCTAGGCAAATGTACAAGTTCCGCCCTAGTGGGCTAACTCGGTTTGTTTTACGCAGTACTGTCTCTAAGTTTCATAAGTTGCAGTATCTTGCCCAAGTGTGCTGAATATTCATAACTTGATAACTCATTCATTAGTTGTCTGTCGAAATTAAAGAGCTCGTGTTAAAATCATAACATAACTTTAAAAAACATGGTTAAAAACACAGGAAGGGATACAGAATGCAGCTTCTCCATTTTACAGATGGGTATAAAAATCTTCTTCCATATTTAGACCTTCATTGTACATGGTGTTAAGTTCAATAATATAACATGATTCCAATCTTCTCAATTTTTTCACCCGGTCCCCACCCCTTTTATTTAATGGGATAGCGTCAATTACAAAATATGTGAGACCATTTGTGTTTTTCTTGTGACACTGCTCAAAATGTCTCGCAACTGTGTAGGTTTTATCACCCCCTTTAATGGCTCTTAAATGCTGTAACACTCTTTTGTGTACAGGTAAGATTGTGCTGCCTACGTACCTCAGGCCACAAGGGCACTGAAGTACATAGACAGCAAAATCTGTTTTACAGGAAAATTGACCCCTGATTTTCTTTTCATTGCTGGATAAGTTTGACTTGTAAGTGGAGGTATTTGCACCATGTGTACAGGCTTTACATTTAATACATTTAATAAAGCCATCCTTTCTATTCAACCACAATGTACCAGTAGCCCTAGGTTAAACAATTGGTAACTGGTTACTAACCAAGCTTTGATGCAGAGATTTTGCTCGTCTAAAAGTTATTTGTGGTTTTCGCTGAACTAATTTCCCCAAGATAGGATCATTACGAATTATGTGCCAATGTTTGCACAGAATACCTCTCAAAGTGTCATGTTTATTGTAGGCTGTAATCATTCTACATTGGTTGCCATTAGTATTGTCAAGTACTTTTGTTGTTTTGTCTTTTTTACTAAAGAGAATTTCTTCGCTAGATTGTTTGTTCGCTTTATATATAGCAGATTTAATACAAGTTTGTGAGTATCCTCTAGTTACAAAGCGTGCTTTAAGGCAACGTAGCTCTTCTTCGAGTTTCTCTTTGTTGCTGCAATTCTTCATCGTACGAAGACATTCACCATATGGAATGCTTCTAATTAAGTTCTGTGGATGAAAGCTTGTTGCATGTAGCAACGTATTGCCAGCAGTTGGCTTGCGGAAAAGCTTTGTTTCCAATTTTCCTTCATGTATGTAGACAGTTAGATCAAGAAAGTTGACTTCAGTTGTACTTATGGTACTGGTAAATTTAAGATTAAGATTATTGATCTGTATTCTTTTTATGAAGTCTTTTACTTCCCTTTCCGTGCCTTTCCATACAACGAACAAGTCGTCAATGTAACGTCTCCAGTGCATTATTTTTTCTTGCTATTCCCAGGAGTACAGCGTCTGGATCACCTGCTCCTCCCACCAGCCCATATGCAAATTAGCATAGCTGTGGGCGAAGCAGGTGCCCATCGCCGTCCCGCACACTTGGTGAAACAATTCTTCATTAAATAGAAAAAAGTTATTTTTAAGACACACAGATATCATAGTCATCAACATTTGCGTATGTGACCAAAGCTTAACTGGACGTTTCCCTAGATAATATTTGATGGCATTTAATCCATCTTCGTGCCTGATACTAGTATACAATGTGGAGACATCTATAGTGACCAACAGAAAATCATCTTCCCAAGGGATGTCATACACTTTTCTTAGGAAGTCCCCTGTATCTTGTGTGTAGGATGCTAACGTTTTGACGAAAGGACAAAGGAAAGAATCTACATATTTTGAGGTGTTCTCTAGAGCACTTCCAATGGCAGAAATTATAGGATGACCTGGAGGGTTATCAGGGTCTTTATGTACCTTTGGTATCAGGTAAAGCACTGGGGTAACCAGACTATTGATTTTCAAAAACATCAATTCTTCATTGCTTATCAAACATTGATTATACCAATCTTGTAACAGCGTGTTATATAGACAATGACTAGTGATCATAACTTCAGTTTTAACCTTAACATAATTTGCTCAATTATTTAATTGTTTGTAAGCTTCGCTTAAGTACTGATGTTTGCCCCATAATACCACATTCCCTCCTTTGTCTGCATTACACACTATACAGTTTTCATTATGTGCTAATTTATTGACCAAAGCAAAATAATCTTTCTTTTTGTGTCAAGGCTGTTTTCTTTTTTTCACTTGTCTTTCTATATAGATTTTTCAGTTCATTTATCACAAGGTCATTATATATGTCCACAGTGTCTCTGGCACCCATGGGTATAAATTTTGATGAAGGTCTGTATCTGGTGGGAGTTTCGCTGTCAATATTCACTCCTTGTTGTTGCGCTAGTTCTAGTGCTGTTTCTAAGGTGGATTGTCTCTCTGGGGCTCCTTCAACACTGGATTCACTTTCTAGATCTCTTAAGTCTAACATTAGGTTTATGTCATCCACTGATAGATTTCTCTGATGTTGATGCATTTCATTAGTCGGATGTTTCTGTGCTTGTCTTTGTGATGCAGCAAAGTATTTTTTCAGTTTTAAAGTTCTTGTAAATTTGAAAATGTCTACTCTTGTTTGAACATAGTTCATATCTGCTGGTGGACAATATGATAGTCCAAGCTTAAGGATGTTTTTCTCTTTATCAGTCAAAACAATGTCAGTCAGGTTTACAATCGATGCTTCTTCATTGCCCATTAATGTTTGTTCTGCTTGTTCCTGGATTTCTCCACGTTGCCGACGTTGTTTGGCGCCTTTGCGCCTCTTGTTCCTCTGCCTCTTTCTCTTTGAGGCTTTATATTTGTTGCTGGTCTTGGATGGAGATTGAATCTCCGTTCCTCGCGTAAAAAACCGAATTCATCCACTACAGATGGTATCGGGGCATCAACACATCCACTGGGACCCTCATCTGCATCAGTATCCAATTCTGAACTCTGCAGACTGCTAAGTTCAGATTGCTGTTCCTGTCCGGTCACGGAACTCATTTTCTGTCTACGAAGATTTTCGAATTTTTTAGCAAATGTAAAAATTTGGCCTCGCTCGTAATCCAACTTGTCTCTTAAAAAATTTGGGGCTTTTCTTTCTTTGTTTGTTCCAATTTAGTCAGGCGGTCCCTCATTTCTGTTTTAAATTTATTGATTGTCTCTTGATCAGCCTCTTTATCAAGCATAGTTGTAATTTGGTCAATCTCTTCTAGTATTTTCAGGCGATCTATATCAGCATACTTAATGAGGATTACCAACATTCTCCTCGATGATTCCAAATTGTTGTCTGCCCATTCTCTGAGTATATTGGGGTTTGGGTCCTCATAGGTGGGCGCCACTAATATTCTTAACCCCCTTGGTATCCGTTTGACTTCAAGATACCGCTGTAGGGATTTGGATTCCCACCATTTCGCCATTTCAGTACGTTTAAGTTTTTCCAAACGTTTCAGACGAGTTACCGTATCAGATAATTTGATACTGCTTGACGTTGCGGTTGTTTTAATTGCAGTAGTCACGTTGTCATCAAAAATGGAGAGCGCTGCCTCTTCTCTCTCCCTGACAACAGCAGCCGACATTGTAATGTAAAATATAATCCACGTAGCTGAATCTACACATCCAAGAACCGCCGGTGCCCGTGACAACCTGCTGGTTACGGGTTGCAGAATCACACACCGGCTTTCCCTCCTCCCTTTGGCCGCTTTTACAAACACGCTTACCTGGGCACTTTCCTGCGAGTTCCGCGGGTCCTCTGACTCTTTGGATTTCGCCTAATACCACTAGGTAGCTGTTTCTTCAAATCAACAGGCGTGGTCCCGCTCTCCTGGACTCTGCGGTTTAGGGGGGGCGGCAAAAAACGTATTTCCAATCGCTGCTTGAATATAATCCGCCGCATCTCCAGATCAGAGAGATCGTCGTCAAGCTGGACTCAAGGACAGTCCAGAATCAATTACCACAAGAACCTCACGTAGTAAGGACGACGACGCTGTGTCTTAGTTGTAAAATTTAATTCAAATGTCGGTTGTTGTCGGACGCGTTTTGCCTGCACAGCAGGCTTGCTCACCAACAGTTCAATAAAGTTTGTTCAACCATTTAAATATCCTAATTGTAAACAAATCACGTGAAAACTACCAGTGCATTAAAAAAGGAAGACAGACCTGTAGTTTCTAGGCAAAATAACAAGATTAAGTCATTTACCTTCATCAAGTTTACACCAGATAAAATCATATCACAATTTGATAAACGTGAATGATTTAAAAATACAATTAATTAATTGAGACTATACATATGAAAAAACTGCATATGAAAGAACTATCACAGACGCGGACCCTCATAATACTGAAATTGGCATCTCACTAAATGCAGGTTAAATACCACATTGTAAATCAGATTTGTGATAGATCGAATTCAATCTCTGCCTTACAAATAAATACCTGTAAGAATACATTAATCTAGGCAAATGTACAAGTTCCGCCCTAGTGGGCTAACTCGGTTTGTTTTACGCAGTACTGTCTCTAAGTTTCATAAGTTGCAGTATCTTGCCCAAGTGTGCTGAATATTCATAACTTGATAACTCATTCATTAGTTGTCTGTCGAAATTAAAGTGCTTGTGTTAAAATCATAACATAACTTAACCGCGGCGGCAATTCCGCCGCAGTGCGGCGGTTTAATTGAGTGGGCGGGGCCGCGTCGGCCAACGGACGTGCGCAGCACTACGGAGGTAGTGCTCGCGACGGCCGTTGGCCGACGGGCGCAACAAAGGGGTTAAAAAAAATGGTTAAAAACACAGGAAGGGATACAGAATGCAGCTTCTCCATTTTACAGCTGGGTATAAAAATCTTCTTCCATATTTAGACCTTCAGGGTACGTGGTGTTAAGTGCAATAATATAACATGATTCCAATCTTCTCAATTTTTTCACCCGATCCCCACCCCCTTTTATTTAATGGGATAGCGTCAATTACAATAGTTGTGAGACCATTTGTGTTTTTCTTGTGACACTGCTCAAAATGTCTCGCAACTGGGTAGGTTTTATCACCCCCTTGAATGGCTCTTAAATGCTGTAACACTCTTTTGTGTACAGGTAAGATTGTGCTGCCTACGTACCTCAGGCCACAAGGGCACTGAAGTACATAGACAGCAAAATCTGTTTTACAGGAAAATTGACCCCTGATTTTCTTTTCAATGCTGGATAAGTTTGACTTGTAAGTGGAGGTATTTGCACCATGTGTACAGGCTTTACATTTAATACATTTAATAAAGCCATCCTTTCTATTCAACCACAATTAATATATATATGTGTGTTGGAGTATATAAATGGCTATACGTTAGAGTGTGTGATTGTGAGAGTGGCTGTATGGATGAGTGTGTACTTGTATCAGTGATTGTATAAGAGCGTAAGAATGTGCTAGTATTTGTATGAGTAAGTGAGCTGGTGTGTCTATAACTGTATAGGTGAGTAAATGGAAGTGTGATTAATTATTTGCATGACTGACTAGGTGTGTGAGTACCTCTATGGATGAGTGGCGGTGTGTGAGTGTCTATGTAGGTGTATGAGTGCATATGATAGTCCTGTACTGAGTGACCGTAAGTATGAGTGACTGTACAGGTGAGTGAGTGGATGTGTGTGTAGACCTAAGAATCAGTGAGTGGGTATGTAGTTATTGGTGTTGGAGTGTCTATGGTTTTGAGAATGGCAGTCTGTAATTTAGAGTGGGTGTATCAAAGGTTATATTAGGGTGTGAGAAGATGCATCAAATTATCACATGGATGATGTCATCAGTGATGTCATCAGTGATGTCATTTGAGATGTCATCAGTGATGTCATCAGTGATGTCACTGACCATGTCATGAGTGATGTAATATGTGACGTCATCAGCAGTGCATTGCGGGGTGCGAGTTATAGTTAGCTGAACTAACTATAACGGGGAATTTCTATGGTTTTGTACGAGTGAAATGTCCAACTAACTATAACTGTCCCTAAAACCTATGGTTTTTTCAGTGAATTTCTAAGGTTTTTAAATGCTAATTTCTAACTATAACGTGCCTGAAACCTATGGTTTTTTCAGTGAATTTCAAAGGTTTTTTAAATGCTAATTTCTAACTATAACGTGTCTGAAACCTATGGTTTTTTCAGTGAATTTCAAAGGTTTTTTAAATGCTAATTTCTAACTATAACGTGTCTGAAACCTATGGTTTTTTCAGTGAATTTCAAAGGTTTTTTAAATGCTAGTTGCTAACTATGCCTACAGAGGTAGGACATGTGAAGAAAGAAGAAAAAACGCACAGAAAGAAGCAAAAGAAATGCAGAATGAAGCAACAGAAGTCCACAAAGACGAAGAAAAGAGCAGGAAGAAGCAAGACATGTGCAGAAAGAACCAACAGAGGAGCAGAAAGAGGCCTTGTTGCAAAATCATCCTGTGCCCACAACTTTTTCAGACGGGTACTGGTGGTAACTGACTCGAACTAACCAGGCCTAGAGCCAGTGCTATGCTAAAAGACACTTAGAATACAGTGAAAACACCTTCATACACTAGGGAACACTATGCGTTGGGGTACCGCTGTGATTAGCATGACCTCCTCTGTAAGGAAGGCCCTAGTACATAATAGGGCAGGGGGATTAAAACTTCCTCATAAAACGCGCCCGAGGCGCGTTTGCACAGTGGTGAAGGGAGGGGGGGCCTGAGGTGACATGTGTGCAAACAAGCCCTGTGGCCGTTTTAAGTTGGGAGATTAAGTCCCCTTGAATCCTGAGGGTCCCTGGGGTCCAGCTAGCCCACTAGGTACCTCCAGTAAGCGCCATAGAGCTGCGTTGCACAGAGGTGTAAAAAGGAGCGTGGCTTGGACCACCTCTCTGCAACGCAGCCCTGTGGCCCCGGGGACCCCATCCCCCGGGGCATGGCCACATTTAAATTTTTTAAGGAGGGGGGCTGCGTGGCCCCCCTCCTGAGGCCTCTATTGGCCCCGGGGACCCCATCCCCCGGGGCCGGCCTTTTTTTTTTTTTTTTTTTTTAAATTTGGGGTAGGGGGCCGCGTGGCCCCCCTCCAGGGCCACTACTAGCCCCGGGGACCCCATCCCCCGGGGCAGGCCCTATCCGTTGGGGACTGTGGGGGGAGCCCCAATGCCCCCACGGTCCCGCCGGCTCCCCGCATCCTGCAGGAGCCGGCATTGCTTTTCCACATGGGGAGCTGCTAACATGCAGCTCCCCTTGTGGAAAAGCAATCTGCTTTAGATTTGGAAGAGAGAGCACGTTTCCTGCTCTCTCTTCCAAAATCCATAGCAAACAGCAGTGTCCCGGGGGTGGGCACCCCGGGACACTGCAGGAGCCGGCCCTGGGGGGTGGCGGTCCCCAGGGCCATCACAGGCTCCAGGAGGGGGCCGCGCGGCCCCCCTACCTTCACTTGCACAGCCCCGGGGAGATGGTGGTCCCCGGGGCTCGGGGGTCCGTTACAGACCCCCAAATTTACATACTTAGTGCCCCGGGGAGGTGGCGGTACCCAAGGCTGCGGGGGGGCCGTGTGCCCCCAGCAAATATTCATGTAAAGCCCTGGGGGGTGGCGGTCCCCGGGGCTTGGGGGGGCCTTGGAGGCCCCCCTCTCATTAAAAAAGAAGCCCCGGGGGTGGCGGTCCCCGGGGCTGCAGGGGGGCTGCGTGCCTCCCCGCAACTCATAATAGAAGCCCTGGGGAGGTGGCGGTCCCCGGGGCAGTGTGGGGGGGATTGGGCCCCCCCACACATTTTTTTTGTCACTGCCCCCGGGACTTGGCCCACCTGGGGGCTAATTATTAACGAAGCGCGGGAGCCCGCACTTCGTTTTTAAAAAAAATGTACGGCCGGATTCGGGCACCTAGCACGAATTAGGCCGAATTTTTATTTTTTTTAATAAAAAGGTTTTTTGGGCCCTGGGGGTCCTTGTGGGACCCCCTGAGCAGGCCTAGTGGGTCAGGGTGTTTCTACCCTGCCCCCTTTTCTTGTTTTGCGCCTGTTTTTCAGTTTTCTTGTGCCTCGGTTACCGAGGCACAAGATGGCTGCCAACACTTCCTGGTTTGGAGTGTTGACAGCCAATTAGCATGAAGCTCGTGATCGGGAGGCTGCGCGGATCCACCGCGGCCATAGATATCGGAACTTTTATTTTTTTAATTTCTCAGGAACTACTGAACGGATTTACACCATTTAAGAAAAAAAGGGCACTTTCTGAACCAAGCACTACCTTTTTGCCAAATTTGGTGTAATTCTGTTCAGCAGTTTTGGCTGTAACCGTGTCTAAAGTTTCCTATGGGAAATTGATTTTTTGACCTCTATTTTTTTATTTTCTCCGCAACTACTGAACGGATTTACACCATTTAAAAAAAAGGGCGCTTTCTGAACCAAGCACTACCTTTCTGCCAAATTTGGTGTAATTCCGTTCAGCAGTTCAGGCTGTAGCCGTGTCTAAAGTTTCCTATGGGAATTAACATGGAGAAAACACGTTTTGGGACACCCCTTTTTTCTCGGCCCCTGCTTGCCGAATCACCCCGAAACTTTCAAGACAGGAGCTGACCGGAGCGCCCCACTAGTTTTGAAAATTTCGCGATGATTCGTCATCCGGCGCCAAAGTTATTGGGAAAACAAAAAATGCTTTTCCTATGGAAACTTGGTCCTAACTATAACTATCTACTGGCGACCGCCAGTAGATAATATATATATATATATATCCTACTGGCAGAAAAATCTTAATACATTTTCCCAAAAAAGTGTTAAGTTAGGTATTGTTGTGCATGGAAAGTTATGGGGTGATCCATCAAGCGGGGGCCGAGAAAAAGGGGTACCAAACAAAGTGTGTTTTCCAATGTGAATTCCCATAAGGCCTTTGAACAACATATACAGTACGAACCGCTGGATGGAATTACACCAAATTTGGCAGAATGGTAGATTTCGATACACAGATTGTACTTTTTGTTATTTTGTGTAAATCCATTAAGTAATTGTTGAAAAATTTAAGAGAATACAGTTAGTGATATCTTTGGCCACAACGACTTCACGGAAAATAACAAGCTTGTGCAGCAAAATGCAGTACTCTGATTGGCTGCCAACACTTCAACAAGGAAATGTTGGCAGCCATCTTGGGACTCCGCTTCAGCTGAGTCCCAAAAGAAATGTAAAAAAAAAAAAGGGTGCAGAGTAGGAATACCCTGACCCCCAAGCCTTGGTCTCCTAGGACTTATGAAAGCCCTGGGACTGCCATTGATTTTTATGTATGTGGGGGTGCCCACTCAGCACCCCTGTGCCCCAGGGCCAGCCACTTCCCTGGGGTAAATGTTTATAAAGTAATGTGGGGGCCCTCACTGCACCCCAGCAGCTCCGGAGGACCGCCACCTCCCTGGGCTAATTCATTCAAATCAAGGTGGCCGCACAGCCACCCCTGCAGCCCTGGGGACCACCACCTCCCCGGGGCTAAGTAGTGCAATGGAGGGGGGCCCTTCAGTCCACCTCCTGGAGCCATAGATGGCCCTGGGGACCGTCACCCCCTAGGGCTGGCTCCTGTTATGTCCCGGGTTGCCCACCCGAGGGACATAGCTGTTTGCTGTGACTTGGCAGGAGCTTTGACAGTTCCTGCCAAGTCACAGCAAACACTCTGCTTTCAGCAAACGAGAGCTGTGAAAATGTTCTTGCTTGCTGGAAGCAGAGCTTTTGTCTTTTTCCCTGCCCACCGTCAAGCGAGCAGGGAAGCAGACAAATTGCTTTGACACACAGGGAGCTGTATGTTTAGCAGCTCCTTGTGTGTGAAAGCAATGCTGGCTCCTGCAGCAGCGGGAGCTGGCTGGGACTGTGGGGGCCTTGGGGTTACCTCTGCGGTTCAAGGGGGAAGAGGAGAAAGAGGCAAAATAAGGGTGAGAAACGAGCAGAAAGAAGCAGAATAAAGGTCAGCAATGAGCAGAAAAGAGGCAAGATAAAACTCAGAAATGAGCAGGTTAAAGGCCAGAAACTAGCAGAAAGAGAGAAAATAAAGGTCAGCAATGGGCAGAAAGAGGTAAAATAAAGGCCAGCAATGAGCAGAATGAGGCAAAACAGAGATCAGAAACGTGCAGAATGAGGCAAAATAGAGGTCAGAAATGAGCAGAAAGAGGCTAAATAAAGGTCAAACGTGCAGAAGATGCAAAATAAATGCAGCAAAGAGCTGAAAGAGGCAAAATAAAGGTCAGATATAAGCAGAAAGAGGCAGAATAAAGGTTAGCAATGAGCAGTAAAAGGAAGAATAAAGGTCAGAAATGAGCAGAACAAAGCAGAAAATGAGCAGAACCCACTCAGGCACTCATGCACCCACTTACAGAATCACTCATACTCTCTCTCACCCACTCACAGATCTACTCAAGGACTCGCGCCCTGACTCACAGACCCACTCACAGACTCACACACCAACTCAGTGACTCATGCACCCACTCACAGACCCACTCACACTCAAGCAGTCACTCACAGACTGACTGAAACACTCATGGAGGCACTCACACACCCACTCACACATCCAGTGAGACACTTATGCAACCACACCCAGGCCCACTCGGACACTCACACACCCACTCACACCCACTGAGACACTCATGCACTCAGTCACACATTCACTCTTAAAGGTTACATGTTACAGTTAGGAAATAAAATTTAAAAAAACGTTAGAAATTCACTTAAAAACAAATGTTACAGGGACAGTATAGTTAGGCAATAGAATTTTAAAAAAACTCAGAAATTCACTGAAAAAACAAAGGGGCATATTAGCAAGGCGATTAGCGCCACTTTAGCGGGACTTTTTCCCGCTAAAGCGGCGATAATATTATCGCCTTATCAACAAGCTGTCGCTAACTGCTGTTAGCGACAGCTTGTAAGCGATAGCGACCGGGTTGGGTGCCGCTTTGCATGCCAGCGATATTTATCGCTAATGGCATGCAAAGTAGGCGTTTCCACCTAACAGCGACTGGAAACAGTCGCTGAGGTCGCTAACGCCTATCAGCGAGGCAGGGCGGTGATTAGCGAACCAGCGCTAAACACGTTTAGCGCTGGTTTGCTAACACCTGGTCCCACCCTGACTTAGCCATGTAATCCAATGAGAGGTGGATTACATGGCTAAGTCCCCCTCGCACTATCAGCAAGCAGAACTGGGGAACAGTGTGAATATATTCACACTGTTCTCCAAGGTTTCTATCGCTTTGGAGATTAGCATTGCTGATTGCACGCTAACTCCGCGATAGAAACCGGCGATGCCTGGCGATAATTATCCAAGCGCTAATTGCGCTTTGCGATAATTATCGCCAGGCATTGCTAATATGCCCCAAAGTTTACAGGGATGTTATAATTTGGTTCACATTTCACTGATACTAAACCAGAGAAATTCAGCAGTTCTAGTTACCTGAGCTAACTATAACTTACGCCCCCGCAATGCACTGCTTATGACCTCACATATTACATCACTCATGATATGAACAGTGACATCACTGATGACATCTCAATTGACATCACCTGTCAGACCTTTGTATACTGCTACCTACCTTATGTGGCTTTGGTGTACCTAGACATATGTATTATGCCTCATTGTGCCATTGGAAGCCTTGCATTTTAGTGCTAGGTTTTTACAGATGCACTTTTTAGTAACTTCCCTCTGAGAGGGGAGCTTTTGAGCTGTTTGATTTTGATTGCAGTAGGACAGGAATCAATAAATGCACTGGGAGACCAGTGTCCCTCTTTATACCTTCTCTTCATAGTGAACAGTCCACAGCAGATCTTTGCAGGCTTCTGTCTGTTCCTCCAAGTTCTTATAGATTATCTAAATAGGCTCCAGGCACTGGAATGCAGTAGCTGGTGGAGTAAAAATTCCTTCTTCCAATAAGCCAAACCGTTATATGTGGAGCACTGCTAGCAGTGTGTCTGGATAGTAGGATTACTTTTCCTCACTACTGTTCTGATCATTTCATGAGCATGTGTTTATGGAATAGACTGAATAAATGTGTGGACAGATGAGATATAGACATTTGATTGCCCACTTTGTAATTTAAGAAATTACAGATTGTACTCTTTTGTTCTGCAAATATGGGGTCGGCTGAATTTGGCATGGTTAAGACTTATTTAATATCTTAATTCATCATTTAATCTCAGTTTTCGCTTGGAAGGGCTGGCCTATCTTAAGAACAAAAATGAAACTATTAACGGACACAGATGTCTGTGGAAAGAAACTTGCTTGGATGAGCGAAGGGTCAAATAATGAATGTCTTTGGATGGAGATCCATGAGCTCCACATTGTACTCTAGTCCACATGGTTTTGCTTAGGTCAATGTGGTGTTGAATTTCAGGCAGGCAATTTGCTATGGATTTTGTGTGTAATGCTCACTGATCAGACTAGGATATCTGAGGCTCATCCTGGAATCAAAAAAATGTGTAGCATTGGTACTGAAGCCACAGCTCGGACAGGTATACTTTTGGATTTTAAGGAGTTTGATTCTGGTTGTTGTGAAATTGAGGCATTCCACTAAATGCCAGTATACTTCCTAAACTGGTATTGTAAGAAAAGGGAGCCCTGTGAACAAAAATTTCTTTTTCAGAGCAGGAAAATACATTATCCGGTTTTCTGAACACATTTTTCCCTCTCCTTTAGTTCTCTATAATCATAATAAGGAGGTTTACATGCCCTGCCCTCTATCAGGGGGTGAATCAGTTCCACGCCCAATTCTTAACTAAAATAAGGACTTAACTCATTGTTCCTCATACTCTCCCTGTTGAATTGTAATTGCAAAATATTTGCCAAAATATTGGCTAATAGACTTGTTCCTGGTCTTATCTCAGATTTTTCACATGATCATCTTGGTTTTAGTTGTGTAGGCAGATGGATATAATGTTGCTGCCATCCTTTGTGCACTTGTTTCACATTCACTTCTAATGAAAAAGGTTTCATGTCTGACACTGGACTCAATGAGTTCTTCCATTTTTTCTTTGTAATACAGGTTTTAGTTTTCACCTCACTCATGGCGGAACTTATCCCCTCTTGAACTTCAGCATTGGTTGAGTGAGATGCAATTCACGATTGGCATTGTGCTTATCATTGAAGTGTATGAACAATATTTAACTGCTCCCTAGTGTGTCTGATAATCTTGTCCTTACTGAGGGGCATCAAGTTAGTGAGATGGTTACTGCCCTGACCCAGCCATGGGTAGCAATGGCTTAAACAGCTATACTATCATGTGCCCAAGCATAAGAAGCAGTTCCTTTTTTTGGGGGTCAAGGATTAAACCAATCTAGTTTGGCAGACACTTAGCTGTATGCCTGTTCTTCTGCCTTATATAAGGAAACAAAAAAGGAAACCACAACAGGGTAAGTCAGATACACACCATAAATTAACCTGTGCTCACACTCCGGTAGCTTGGCACAGAGCAGGCAGGCTTAACTTAAGAGACAATGTGTAAGAATTTGTGCAACACTTCAAACAGTAAAACAGAGAAAACACCACAAATAGACTTCACACCAAGTTAGAAAAATAGCTTATATTTTGTATGAGCAAAACAAGAAAAAATGGCAAAAGGCCAATATGAATAACTGGAGTTATGAATTTTAAAAGAATAAATGAAAATGTAGTGCTTAAAAGCTTAAAGTACCAACTGGGGATATCTGGTCACGCTAGACCAGGGTAAATCCAAAAGTTCAGACCTACTATGATGGAACGCGGGTTGAATATAGGGACCAGTCTTGGACTGCTCTAAAGTACCTAGGATGCGTTGTCGAGGGAGTCAAGATGCGGAAAGCAAAGAGGTGCTGCGTTGGCATTGAACCACTGGATCGAAGGTGAGACATCGGTGTCGAACCGCTGAACCGAAGGCAATGCATCTGCACCAATCCGCACAAAGTCGGAGAAATGTCAGAAACTGGAAGCGATGCACTACACAGTCAGTGATGCAATGTCTGCAGTCCATGCAGCAGCGGCGAGGCATCAAGAGAGATGTGTCAGTTCTGATGTGTGGATTTTAGCAGTTGCAGTACTTTATACCCACTTACAAGGGCCCAGGACTGGATTGGCACCAGTTGACCGGGCAAGGCTTGCAGCAAGCAAAGTCCAGGTGCTGTTTCGGGTGGATGAGAAGTCTTTGATGTCCCTGAGACTTAGAACAGGGGGCAAGCCAACACGACCTTGGAGTCACTCTGGGTTCAAGTGAGATGGGTCTAGTCCTTCCTCAGCAGGGAAGAGGGTGGGAGGCATCAGGGCAGCACAGCAGATAAGCCGTTCTTCCAGAACAGCAGTCCAGCAGAGTGGCAGTCCTTGTAGCAGCACAGCAGTCCTTCCTCCTGGCAGAGTTCTTCACAAATCCAGTCATGTATGATTTGGTGGGGTCAGAGACCCAGTACTTCTACCCAGTTGTGCCTTTGAAGTGGGGGTGACTTCAAAGAGGGACTTGAAGTGCACAGATGTCATCCCTCCCAGCTCTGGCTCCAGATTCACTGCAGGGGGGTATGCAGCCGTTTGTGTGAGGACATAACACAGCCTATTCAGGTAAGTGTCACCTCCTCCCTCCCATCCTGTACAGGGTGACCATCAGGAAGTGGATGGCCACTCAGGCACACCTAAGCTTCCTTTGTGCGTGGCTGTCTAAAGGGAATGCACAAGGTCCAGCTGTCACCCACCCCAGATGTGTGTTAGAGATAGGCTGCAGGTACACAGGGCTAAGAGCAGGAAAATGACGTGTCTAAAAGTGGCATTTTTAAAATGCTAATAATAAATTTGACTTTACCAGTAAAGAGGATTTATGATTACCATTCCATTCATATGAAACATGACAGATCTTCTCCTTCTCAATCAGGAATTCCACCTTTTTGGTTGTAATAAGGAATTACCGATGTTAACCTATCAGAGGGATAGGCCTCACGGTAGTGAAAAAAGAATTTGGGTGTTTTTTCACAGCCAGGACATGCAAAAATTAAAAGTACACGTACTACCTTTTGATTACATAGCACCCTGCCCTAAGGGCTACCTAGTGCCTAACTTAGGGGTGACTTATTTGTAATAAAAAGGGAGTTTAAGGCTAGGCAAGGGGTTTTAATGGCAAGTCGACATGGCATTGTAAGCTGCACACACAGGCTCAGCAATGGCAGGCCTGAGACATATTTAAAGGGATACGTAAGTGGGTGGCACAGTCAGTGCAGCAGGCCGACTTGTAGCATTTAATTTACAGGCACTGGGCACAGGTAGTGCACTTTACTAGGGACTTATAAGTAGATTAAATATGCCAATTGGGTATAAACTAATATTACCATGTTTAGAGGAGAGAGCACAGGCGCTTTAGCACTTAGAGCACTTTACCACTGTTAACCTGTGCTAGAATCCTAAAGCCAACAAAAAGTGGTCAGAAAAAGAGGAGGAAGGCAAAAAGTTTGGAGTGACCCTTGTGATTAGGACATTTTTCAACAATGCCCTTATCCATTGTGGAAGAGTTGGTAATATATTAACTGACCTTTCTTTATGCAATACATAATAACCTATGAAGGTGACTCAGCCGAGTAAAGTATCTGTGCACTGTTGATATTATTCCCATTGAGCAAACAAATATTCTGCATTAGACAGCCCTCTCATCTGTGTCTTTATCATCCTACCAAGCGGCGGCGAAAAACACTAACCAGTAAGGCCAAATACAACAGAAAACTCTTTATACACATAACACAGCAAAAATATGCCATATAGTCAACTGTTACTATGATTACAAGATTGAACATCATCATAAAAGACAACATTCAAACACCCAACAGAAATAATTAAATTGAATTCCCAATATACAGAGGGCACACCACAGGTATGCAAAGTAGCTGTTTACCATGGTGCCAAAAATATTAGTTTGCCCCAAAAAATAACACAGAATCATATAACATACCAAATTAGACAAAGTCTTGCAACACACGTGCCATAAACACATATAGCATGCTTGTTAGAACACTACACATGTAAAATATGTTAAATTCATCTCACTGGTTCAATGTTTTGTTTTAATTAAATGCCTATAGAGCATTCCAGCTATTTATAATCCTGAAGCTTGTTTCTACTCTTTGCTTTTCTGCAACAGGATAGGCAGGACCTCATTCATGCACACCACAAAGCACAGACCTGTCTTTAGTCAGCTGTGGTGATGCTATCAACAGCAGCGAAAACTAAGAAATATCACTCACACATACTATCACATATAAGTACACATTAGACAGATATTATCATGAACATCCGAAACATTTCGGATACGCTGTATAGTCGGCCATCATTGAGCCCCCAACAGAAATTACCATCCAACAATGTATTTTATGCAGTCCAGTTCAGAAATACTTAGAATTAGCAAACAATGCCTGTCTAGATACGTCTGCTCAGGCCAGGCAACGTACACATTTTTGGGCAGTGGAATAAAGTAAATGATGAAGGATCCTATGCAAATCCACATGTGTAGTCCACTGCAACAGTTTTGGACAGGATCTGGCACATTTTCTTTTCTATATTAAGGAATATGAGCCATTATTAAACAAAGGACTGGCTAAACCATTCTTCACTATCCAAACCAAGTGGCCCTAAACTCAGAAAACTCTATGCCACTATACTAATAATAGAAAAACACTACCAATAATGAGAACATAACTTAACATATATAGGCAAAGTAATAATGCTGTATACTTATTCTGTTTAGCAAAAAGAGCAACCGAAATTTTGTAAAATAAGTGTATGTATATGTATTCTTTATTTGTATCAGTTAATTAAAACCATTACAAAAAATTAAAACTTAAAAACAACAGCCCGGTTCATGTGATTTCAGTAATACAACCAATCTAACATCATGTTTGCGTCAATCGTCTTACAATTACATACCCTAATATATTTAATGCGTGTATACATTATGATATGAATGACACATTGAAGCAATTATTAGTTTAAACTGTCTAAATAAAGTGCAAGTACGAAATGTTTCCACTAAGCATAAAAGTACAATTCAATTTACAAAAATAAAGCGATGAAGTTACAATTAGAATCATTTGCCATTATATCTAAAATTAATTGCTTAATTACTTTTAAATACTCAGTACGTTAAAATATTTGTGCAAACTTAAAATAAGGCCCCTTAGTTTTTTAAGTCCGCTTTCCGGAGGAGGGTACTTATTTGTGTTAAAAATTTTACACCTCGGCAAATTAATATACTAGATGATCCTTCCAACCAGCAGATTACGGCTTGTCTACAAGTGCGTATGTTTAGTTCATTAAAAATCGATTTTAAGAGTATCTTCCTTGAGTCCTTAACTATAGGGCAGGCACACAACAAATGAGTTATTGTTTTGTTGTAATATCCGCATAAACGACAATTTGCTGTTTGCGGTTTCTCTTTCCATGATGGTAGGAGATCCTTTGAGTCATGAACTTTTAATCGATACTTCTCAAAGCTCCTTTTTAACCCTGTACGAAAATGTTCTGATAGGTAAGCTTGAGGTTTTAAAAACGTGTAGGAGTTCATAACTGTCCAAGCATGTCGTCTTTTACTGAAGGTTTTTTATCTTCTAAAAATGATTTCCTCTTTGTGGCGTTGTTACAAACCCTGTTGAATACTACCCTATCTTCCGCTCTATCCCACGTTTCTTGCACTTGAAGTTCATCTAGTGATACTGTCAATTGTTCGCCCCATGAATAGGGTCATTTTTTATCCATTTGGGTCTCGATTTACTCCCAGCATAAGTTGTTCAATGATCTGGATTCTGAGGATCGAAGCTTCCAGCACAATTTCACAAAAGAGTTCATACTTTGGAATTTCTGGTTCCGGAGACCAAATTCTAGGCGGATCTGGGCTGGTGACGCGGATTTGGGGAGACCAAGTACTGCCTTATACACCTTAGTTTGAAGCTCGTTCAGTATTTCAGTTTCCTTACCACGCCAAGATACTAAGCCGTATGACAGGGTAGGTAGTATTTGCGCTGCCATCACTTTCAGAAGGTGGCTATAAGACGGGCAACTCAGTGTTTTATTCAACAATTTGTACGCAAAGATCAAGGAGTGGGCTTTGGATCGTAATTCCTTTTTATGTTCTCTATTTGATGTCCCTCGCTCCAAATGTATGCCCAAATATTTGTATTCTCGTGTTTCTTCTATTTTTTCGCCCTCTGCGTACCAAGTGAATTTGCTGTCCTGAGTATCCACCAGGCAAACCACCTTAGTTTTCCTTTTATTCACCTCCAGACCTTGCCGGTCCAGATATTTTGTCAAATTGTTTATGACTCTTTGTAGACCAATCTGGCTTTGGCTCAAGACGACTATGTCGTCTGCATATTGTAGGTAGGGAATCGGTTCCTTAGCGAGGTTAGGAGGATGGCTTCCAGATGATAACATGTAGCTGTTTGTCAGCTAAATACAGGTTAAAAAGACTTGGTGCCAAAACACAGCCTTGTTTCAGGCCATGCGTGGTATAAGTAAAATAAGTGAAAATAGTTTCTTTTATGAACTAGCGAATTAATGAGTCACACGCATAATGAGGCTGTGATCAGTGGTAGCTGAAAAAAAAATTTTGCCAGCCAAGTTAAGAAAGCATTTTATAAAACGTTGGCAGGTAAAACGCTCCACTTATCGTACTAAACTCTTTAAGAGTTCCAAATATTTTCAATGAGTAAGAGGAGGGGATGCAAATCTGACCATATCATACTGCCCTTCTGTGTATTTCAAGGTTACATTCTACTGCATTACAATTTTTTTTCAGTTTGCATCTGGAGCAACTAAGGTTTTTTGTATCATTTTTTTAACACATTTGTTTGGTTTTCTAGCATTTAACAATCATTAAAATATGCAACATTTTCAATTCATGCCCGTTACTCCTAGCATGTGCTCGTACTGTCTCCTCCCAGTACTCAGCACTCATCGGCAGACTTGTTTGTTTCCATTCTGGATCCTATAGTCATTATATTGGTTCACAATCTTGAGGTCTCACTTTGCAGATGACACTAAACTATTGGTTGGATTAGCATCCATCCATCAAGATCTCAAAACACCAGAAACGCTGCATTGCAACAGTAAGTGCTCATATGAGCTCAGCATTGCAGGGAGTTTAATCTTACCAGGACAGAATACCTTCTATTAGCTATTTTCTAGATTTTGCCCTTCCTGGACAGGCTTCTCTCTTTGCAGGACTTTCAGCTGAACATTATGAGCTTGGCTTACTATAAAAATCTAAATGCGTAGATAAAAGGTCTAGTGGGAATATCTACATCCTTCTGATTCACAAAACTTGGTTGTTTTGATGGAATAAAGTGTGCAATTTCACACATGAAAATGATTTCCAGCCTGGAAACTCCAAGTCCATGCTAGATTACTTTTATGGCATTGGCTATCTTCCTAATTTGGGTTAGCTGAAACAATGCGTTTGCATATGAATCTTAGGGGTTGATCCCTTCCTGTGTAGTACTCTGCAAACCATTGAAAACCATGTACATTAATTGTATTGATTTATTAATTGGCATATTTCATCATTTTTATTGCGAATTATCCATGGAACTGCAAATCATCTAGGTCCTGTCTGAAGCAGAAATAAAACATACTCAAATATCAGAAAATATGACATATAGAATCCGGCTAAATGCAGAGTTTTGACATTTCCCAAACATTCCTAAAATTATAGTCTTATTTGGAAGCCTTTTTAAACCGTTCTGATTTCATCTGTATTTCCTGAACTGAAGACAACAATGTTCTGTTTGGAGTCAACTGATGAGCTTGTTCCAGAGCTTTGGTCCAGTAACCCCCAAAAATCTCCCATCATACTTTCATCTTTTAAAGTCATGTTGTTACCTCGGATGAGCAGAGGAATAGTGAAGATTCTGGAGTTTAGTGGATTACCAGTTTTAGAGATGTGTATATGCAAAGGGCGAAATCTGAAAAGCTTTAGTCACTCCCACAAAGTTCTACCTTTGCAGAACATTTGTGTGACTATCATCATTTCTCAGCCTTTCCTTCTAGTATTCTAACACTTCCCTATCCTTACTCCGAAGGAAATGTTCACAAGGTATACAGTCTTTTCCACTTGAGTATTAAAAAGCACCTTCCAGATCGATGGGTGACAGAGCACTCTGCATGAGGTTTTTGCAGTAATATAGCAAAAGAAGGTTCACATACGGTTATTGTTACATTGTATCATTCCTGGTGACAAATTGAAGATAAAATGGAGTCAAGGGTCCAAGACATAAGCTAATTTCTCTGAGTGGCCTTTAGATTTCTGTTCATGGATTTTAACCAAAATTGTAGAACTTGCCTGGGTTATGGTAGTATCATTAAAGACAATGATAGAGAATTATTCACTTCAGATCTTCTTTGAAATAATCAAATAATGAGTTTGTGCATAATGTGAGGGAAATTGAATATTTTAGGGGCATTGCCAAGGGTATCGATTCACCAAAATGACAAGGGTAGCAGAAGTGACATCACATAACCTTTGATCATATTGACATCTCAGGAAGTGACATCATAAATCCCTTCACCCTGATTTTTGCCAGGAAGGCATGTCACATGACCCTAACATCCCAATAATTGACATTGCTGAAGTTCCATAATAACCGCATAACACAGGTAAATGCCTATTTTAGATACCACCTCCATTGTGGTGCTGGCTTGATCTTTGAGAGTTGTGGGGCATAATACGTTCCCTGAATTGTAATGAGCAAGCAAAGCAAGTAAGCCAGACCTCTTGTAGGGTGTTTCTCCCCACAAAGTAAAATTTAAAAAGAATGGGGTGAAATAGTGCATTTTAAAGAACTATTTTTGCATACATTTGCTAAAATGCCATGGGCTTTGAAAATGCACTCATTAAAATCCTTACACTGTGTGCCAAGCCAATGAAACTTGATATTCCACAGGAGTTGACCCTACATGTTTTCAAAATGTATTATTGGTGCCCCCCCATTATATTCGAAATTAACTCCATTGTGCCTCGGGCTGCGTTTTGTCATGGGTGCGCCCATATTCCATGGGTACACCCTTAGATGACAAATGACATATGCCCGTGCCGGAATTTTGCAATTTATGCCATCCATATGCCATAGGTGACCTCAGCATTTAAGTCCAGCATTTTGTCATGGTTGTCACCCTCCCATATGCCAGGTTTTCCACCTTTATGTCAATAATTATCTGCATTGTGCTACTACCACCAATTTGCCACTGGTGACCACATGGCAAGAATTTCCTCAAGTATGCAAGTATTTTTCCATGGGTGCCCTATGTGCCGTGCATTACCTCTATTATGCTAGTACCAGTATTTTACTCATGGTGCCCTCCATGCCAAGGATTAACCCCAGTGTGCGAGTGCCAGTATTTTGTCACAAGTATCTGTCATGTTAAGAATTACTGCAAGTATGCCAGTACCACTATTTTAACCTGGGTGTCTCTGTAAGAGAATAATTTCCCTCAGTGTGCCAGGTCCAATGACAAACCGAATAATTTTTACTATTAGTATAACAATAATCGGGCAAAAAATAAGGAATACAGAACCACCCCTGTGATCTTGGCACTGATTTTGCCACCTTTGAGACCAGAGGTCACAAAGGCAATGCCAGGGGTTCGCAAATGGGAAGCCAGGGATTGCAGCTCTGACCCCTGACGGCCCCAAAATGAAGTCCAAGGACATTGCCTGAAAATAAGCAAGGGATATTATTTTGTTTTGTAAACCTTGAAGGTTACAAAAATATGGATTCAGCACTTTGCAGGGAGCAGGTGCCCGCTTAAAGAGTGAGTTTTTGTGCTTGATATCTTGGAGCACCATAGTGCATGGCCTTGTTTCTTGAGCAGGCAGTTTTGAAAATGCATTCAGCTTATTTCAGAATCCGATTAAGAGATGTAAGAGCCGACGTGATATATTTGTAACATTTCACTTCGGTGACGAGACTTATCACTCCGTATACAGTTCCCTGTAGAGCAGTGCAGTGACGTAACTAGACCTTTTGGCGCCTGTGGCGGTCAGGATTTCGCCGCCCCGTGATGGCCGCAGGTGAGAGCAGGGGGGTGGCGATTGTCACTGCATCTGTCGCTCCGCGACAGCGCAGGTAAGAGCGGGGGTGCAACCGCCCCCAAAATTCATCCTGCACGGGGCGGACCGCCTCCCTCCCCTCATGCTCCACGACTGGAGAAGTGAGCTATTGCTTGGAATACTTGTAAGCAAGGCATTTCAGTCTAAATAAGGCCAGTGATTGCGCCACTGTTTTGAGGTCCACTGCAGGAATAAAGAGTTTGATTCCTCAAAACAATTTTAACTGGTGCTGAGCCGTCTGTTATTGCACTTATGTGTGCTTGAAAGTTTAAGTTTTATCAAGTGTAAAGACTAGAGGTTTGTTACATTTAATGGTATTTAATTATCTTAGGTTTACAGCTCAGTTTGTTAAGTAAATCGAGCCATGGCTGTGTAGAACCAAGAAAAGCCCACCTCAAGGAGGAGTGGGGGCTTGGCGGTGCGGGAATCACCTGAGTCTACTCTTACCCTCCTTATATAATAAAGTGGACCCGGAAACCTTTGTCTGCATAGAGAACCACCTTTATTACAATAGCCCGGGCTATGGAACAGAGTCCCAAGCTAGTCAGAGACAAAACCTAGGAGGCTGCTGCTTTACTCCACAGCGAACAAGCCTTATATACATTTTTATTCCACTCTTTTGGCATTCAGTCCATTGTTCAATCAGGGCGGTGTTTGTAGTTGATGACCTGATCAAGGCTCAGCATTCAGACCATTGTTCAATCAGCTTGATCAAGACTCGGCATTCAGACCATTGTTCAATCAGCTTGATCAAGACTCGGCATTCAGACCATTGTTCAATCAGCTTGATCAAGGCTCGGTCAGTCAGACCATTGTCCAGATGACCTGATCACGGTGTCAAGGATGTTTACCAAGCAGGGAGCAGAAGATGAAAAACAAGCTTGTTTACACAGGGCGTAGGTGTCTCATGGCTTTCTGTTGATGAATTGGCTAACTGCAAAGAACAGGGGGCTTGGGTATGTGATAGTTTTTTTTAGCGTCAGCAGAAATGGATGCTGTAGGCAGGGTTTTGTCACGAGATGGCAAGGAATGGAGGAATGTAAGGAAATTAATAGGACCTAGTGAAAACTTATTTTCTTCAGACCCTCCTTTTGCCATTGAGTGGCAAAACATGTTCTTAGGAAATGTCTACCTGCATTAGGTCGCCAATCTCTTGTTGAAGCATTATCCTTACGTTGGTGTCACGTGTACTGACCGGGTAACTTTTAAGGGCCTGTGTACACATAGCACAAAGCATAGGCAAGCACTGAATACACAGGCAGCATGAGATGATGACTGCTATTCCCAAGGCAAAAAAAATGAGGATCCCCCATCCCCATCTGGAAAGGAGGCCCCAAATCCAGCCCATGAGGGACCAGTTGTCTTGTTGTTGATGAATCTCAGAGGAAAATTTATTCAGACGTTGGATAGCTTGATAGACTGATGGAGCGTTATCAGGTATGTAAATGAAGCAGCTGGAGCCGATTAGTTTACATACACCACCACGGTCAGCAAGGATGATGTCAAGTACCATTCGATGTTGTAGTGTCATTAGGCGGTCCGCCTGAAGCTCTGCGGTGATGTTGCCCAATGCCCCTGCTGTTTCATTAATGGTTGCCTCCACCACTCGGGTAAGGTGTCGTATGTTGCGGCTGTTGACCATAGGACCCAAGAACGGCAGGAAACCTTTGAAGAAGTCCCCCGCCTCCTGTCCTGCAGTGTCATCAGCCTCAATTACTCCCCTAGGCATACGATGGTGGAGGTGGGGATTGGTCAAGTGATGTGTCCCAACAGCAGTAAAGGTAGGGGGAAGAAGAAAGGCCAAATAACACACACCTGACCAATTTCCTGGAAGCCAGGTATAAGCAGACTGTCCACAAACAAAATAGGTATTTGGAGAAGCGATTAGGAGTGGTGGTGAGGTAATATTCAGTGTACTGATTATTGCGCAGTCACTGACTCCTACCTCCCGGGTCCCCAGTCCTTTTATGCACACCTGGCCATGCGTGTTGATCCCATTGAAAGCCTGCAATTTGGTGGGAACTTTGCGTCTGGACCGAAAGCGGGAGAAGATTATTCTACTTGAGGTGTTGAACACAACCATCTCATTGCGTTCAGCACGGGAGATGTTCAAGATGTCAGATGTCGTAGTAGGGCAGAAAGGATTACTGACATTGCCTGTTCTGTTTCGGGTGAAAGTGTCATAAAAATCGCCAATGATGGAGCTCGTTGTTCCATTGATCGTATATGCATCGGTGACGAGCATCCTCCAAGCCAGACAGGACCCAAAAACAGAAAATGGATAGACGAAATAGGGGACAGCGTGTGTCATAGAGTGTGGCATGAGCCCACATACCCAACAGTTCGAGGTATTAATCACAAGCTGATGCTGGTGCAATAATTGTACAAAAGTATTGTTCATGAATTCCAGGTGTCGTGGTAGTTCATGGGGTGACAAGGTGGCGTGGAGATGTTCTGCAGGTGTCGGTGTCGTAGCCAGAGGAGCTGGGGGAGAGGTCAGCAACAGAAACCATCCCACAACCAGCAGGGTGAGGAGAGCAAAAGTATAACTATCGTGGAAAGGAAGCATTTATTGTTCAGAAGTTTGACATATTTCTTGTGCGCTTCAGACCCTCGGACCGCTGCCATTTGTGCTCAGCCTGTTGTCACTAGCGGCTGTCTGTGATTGGTGGTTGCTTCACTGGGTGTGGATACCAAGAGACCTACGGACTTCCCATTGGTCCAGCATACCAGCACCGGTCTCAGCCGGAGATATCACAGCCCTACAGCCTATTAGACACCAGACAGAGTCAAGGGCCAGCCCCTTTTCTTGGTCTCAAGTTGTAGCGAGTGGAAGTAGGTATGGAGTGGTCTGGAAAGAGAGCTTCTTGTTCCTTTCTCTGATCCTGCAGAGGAGGGATGACTGGACCCCCTAAGATTCGATCAGTTTCGGCTTCCGTAGTGGTGTAATGAAGCTGAGCATCACTGAAAGGGACAAAGGTCGGTACTACTTCTGTGTCGCAATCCGGCAGTCATTCTTTCACCCATTGGTCGTACGGGAGGGGGAGAGGCACCCTTTTACAATGGGTAGCATGTGTCCAGTTCTTTCTCCCTTCGACTTTTACAGCAGTGCGGGTGGCCAGAAGGACCTGTCGGGGTGCGTCCAGTGGGGCTCCAGACACTTGGTACGCTGAAAATTTTGGATCACCACCCAGTCACCTGGTTGAATGGTGTGACCTGGGCCTTCACTCTTGTCGGGGATAGCAGCGTGTACCTGATGATAAAGAGTACGAAAAGAATTGGTTAACTGGTACAGGTAGTCAGTCAATACTGGGAACTCAACATCAGACAATTTCTTTGGCCTTGGTACGCCCCATACATTAGCTGGTCTACCGAATACCAATTCGTAGGGAGATAATCCTATCCTTGAGTGGGCAGTCATCCTTACTGACAAGAGAGCAAGGGGTAGGGCATCTACCCAGGTAACACCTGTTTCTGCCACTATTTTGGCCAATTTTAATTTAAGTACCCCATTGTATTTCTCCACCAATCCGGCTGACTGAGGGTGATTAGCGGCATGAAACTTTTGTCTGACACCAAGCCCGGAACACACAAACTGGACCACATTGGCTGTAAAATGTTGGCCATTGTCACTCCAAATCAAACGGGGCAACCCAAATCGGGGAAAGTATTCTTTCAACAAAACTTTGGCCGTTGTAATAGCTGTGCAATCCTTGGTGGGGTAGGCCTCCACCCATCTGCTGAAGGCACAGACCACTACAAGGACATATTTCAAATTTGCACACCTGTCCATGTGGATATAATCCATCTGGATGGCCTCAAAAGGAAACGTAGGTGGGGAGAAGCCACCAGCGAGGGTAACTGTACCTTTTCCTGGATTGTGCATATAGCAGATGATACATGACTTAACCACTCGGTCAGCATATAGGGGTATTTTTTCATTATACCATGTTGGCTCTAGTAACTTGCATATTCCCTTTGCACTGATATGGGCAGGGCCATGGGCCATAGTGACAACTGGGGGGACATGACTGTCTGGTAACATCCATTGCCTCCCTTCGGATATACGCACCCAACATCCCTCTATCTCTTTCTCTGCCAGATGTTCCTCCCATGTGTGCAGTTCTTTTGCAGTGGCATGAGATTGAATCTCGACCATACTCTGACTAGTATTTTCCAACATTCCTCCTTCCACCACCCATCTGGCTGGTCCTTTCACAAACATTCCATCTGATTTACTTAGAGCAGTCTGTCTTGCTGTTTGGTCTGCAAGGGCATTGCCTTCCCCTACATCATCAGTCACTTTCTGGTGGGCTTTACATTTAATCACTGCAACTTTTCTAGGTAATGTCAAGGCGTCTAGAAGTCTGTGTATCAGGGGGCCATGCTGTATTCTAGTGCCATGTGAGGTGAGAATTTTTTTTTCTTTACAGAGTCTACTAAAATTGTGAGCCACCCCAAAGGCGTACTGACTGTCCGTATAGATATTAACAGTCATGTTTTTACTGATTTCACAAGCTCGTGTCAAGGCCATTAATTCAGCCGCTTGGGCCGATGCTTATGGAATTTGTGCTGTCTCAACTACTGTAACAAGAGTGGTGAGGGCATATGCAGCAGATGTAGTTCCATCCGATCTTTTAAGACATGAACCATCTATGTATAGTGTTCCCTCAGCGTCTGTTAGGGGGGTGTCTTGTAGGTCCACACGACCCTTTGTCTCTTCTTCAGTCCGTAATATGCTGTCATGAGGGTCAGAATTTTTCCCTTGTGTCTCAGTAGGGAGTAGTGTAGCTGGGTTTAGAATATTACATCTCCTAATGTCAATGTGACTGGAAAAAGAGTGAGCTCATAACCTGTAAGTCGTGCACTGGTAAGGTGTTGTGTCTTGGTGTTGTTGAGCAAGGTATCTACTGCATGTGGGACCATTAAGGTCAAGGGTGAAGACATAACAATACCTGCGCTCTGGCGGACCATAAGTGCAGCAGCAGCAGTTGCGCGTAAACATCCAGGGAGGGCTCGGGCTACTGGGTCAAGTGTAGCCGAGAAATAAGCACAAGGGCGATGTTTGTCTCCAAAAATCTGAGTTAAGACCGCGCAAGCGCAGCCATGTGTCTCATGGACAAAAAGAAAAAATTGTTTGCCATAGTCTGGGGTGCCTAACACTGGAGCTGTACATAAGGCATCTTTGAGTGTCTGAAAGGCAGCCACATGCTCAGTTGTCCATGGAAAACCTCTTTCTGGCATATCTTTAGTAGTGAGAGCTAAAAGAGGTTTGACAATGGCCGAGAAGTTAGGGATCCATTGTCTGCAATAGGAAGTGAGGCCTATAAAGGCTTGTACTTGTTTCTGTGTCAAAGGGGGAGGCATAGAGGTAATAAGGGACACTCGGTCAGCGGTAAGTTGTCTTCCCTCCTTCGAGAGGAGGTGGCCGAGGTAGGTCAATTTCTCTCGACAAAATTGCAATTTGTTCAAGGAAACCTTATGATTGTGGGAGGCAAGGTGGTGAAGCAGACGTACTGTTGCTTGTTCACAAAATGGAGCAGACGTGGCTGCAATTAAGAGGTCATCTACATATTGCAACAGAGTGGCTCCTGCTAGGAGCGTCAGGGAGTCCAACTGATTCTTGAGAGCCTGACTATCGATGCTGGGGCTTTCAGTAAAACCTTGGGGGGCGCGGCAGAACCGGAAACTCCGCCCTCCAAGGGAGAAACCAAAAAGATGTCTACTGTCCGGATGTATGGGAATGCTGAAAAACGCATTCTTTAGGTCAATAACAGAAAAATGAGTGGCGGTCGCTGGGACCATGGTCAAGAGGGCTGTAATATCAGGGACAACGGGATACTGTGAGACCGTAATTTTGTTGAGAGCCCGCAGATCGATGACAAACCGATAAATGTTGGGGGCCGCGGGAGAGGGATCAATACATTTTTTAAGAACTGGAATAATTGGGCTGTTACACTCATTACCACGTGTCTCCTCAACTACTCCCGTCTTCATGAGATCTGATATTATAGATAATAGGGCAGCCTCACCTTCCTGGGGAAGGCGATACTGGCGAAGCCGGGGCTTTTGGGCACCTTACTGGATACGGACAGTATACGGAGAAATGTCGAGAAGTCCTACATCAGTGTCAGAAGTGGCCCAAAGTGAAGAGGGTAAGGCCTGCAGAACGGGAGGGAGGGGTCCAGAGAGGAACATAGTGGCGGAGGAATCTGGTGATATGGTAAGGGACACGCCATCAGGACTACAAGAAATGGTAGCATGTAAAGCCTTTAACAAATCCATACCCAGCAAATTTTCACTACATCCAGTCGTGAGAATCAAAGGAGCATCCATATGAGCTGGACCGAGATCCAGCGGGAGAGGCTTAGAGACGGGGTTGGTGACAGGGACCCCAGAAAAACCCACGGAGACATTGAGAGAGCAAGAAAGGGGTGCCTCCGGTATCAAGGTGTGCGCAACCGAGGATCTAGTAGCCCCGGTGTCTAGGAGAAACTTCTTTTATCCCCTGCAACTGACATCCGGACATAAGGACCTCGCTGATCCACAGGAATCGGCACTCTTACATTACCCCTTTCCTGGCTTTCCTATGGCTGGTAGAAACCTGTCTCATCGGTCTCATCATAATCATCGTTAAAGTATGTCCTAGTGGCCTCATACCCGTTGTCAAATCTGTTAACTGTACCCTGGGGCGGACCCATACGGGGTCGAACATTAGGATCTGGTGCACGCCTCTGCCTAGGAGGTCCCATATTTCTTTCCCTTTGAGTTCGGGGCCTTGTTTTTCCCGACTGAATATTCTGGGCTAATACCGGGCATTCACTAACCCAGTGGCCATAAGCCTTACAGTAGGCACACTGGTCTTTATCAACGGGACCTGCCGAACTGATGGACTTCTGTAAAGGAGACTGAAGGGGGCGCTGGGGCAGCCTCTGGAACTGGTCCGAAGGCGGACCTTGGCCTCTAGCATTTTGTCCCGGGGTGGATAAGCTTGTTGTAACAAAACTTTCGTTTTAAGGTCCTTGTTCTTCCTAACCTCTTTGTCTTTATCTTCATTCTCTCTATTCTCATGATATTGGGCCATGGTAAGGATGCCTGCCATAGTCTGAGCTGACCACGTACTCTCAACCTTCTTAAGGCGGGCCGCGAGATCCGGTAATAAATTAGATACAAATTTATCAATAAACACTGAGCCCGAGCCAGGGGCTCTAGCGTCCAATCCACTGTGACTTTTGTACTCCGTTTCAAGCGGGTGAAAAAATCAGCAACAGACTCATCCTTACGTTGTTTACATGCATTTATCTTATCCCAATTAACAGCTATTTCGGGCAAAAGGGTCTTCATGAGTTGCAACAGATGGCCTGGGAGAGCCAGAATAGCCGGATCAGGCTTAGTCCCTCCCTCTCTGTCATTCTCCATCCTCTCAAAGTCGGTCCAGTCACCATGCAAAGCGGCATTATGGTTGGCATGGCGTATTTTGTCCCATATGTCGGGTGGTACTACTGACCCGAATAATAAGTCAATATCCTCTAAGGTAAGGACACCAGAGAGAAACAATCTGACCTAATTCCTGATAGTAAAGAGCCGGATTCTTACGGGGGTCTGGTAATTGGGATTTCAATTGAAGAACATCCGCTCTTTTCCATGGGACATGCACCCACATCCTACGCCAGTGGGCTGGGGCTGCTCCAACACCCTGGTTATTGGCGAGCACTGCAGGGATAAAGACGAGAGCTGTCTCTCTCATAGGCATAGCTTTGTCATTCGGAGATGGCGGAAAAGCTGTTGTGTCTCTGAACGCAATCATGGTAACAAGGGCTTCATGCATATCATCTCCCTGAACATGACCCTTGGCAATAGTTAGTTTTAAATCAATCAATCCCCGGGAGTATCTATGAACAATGCTTCAGTATCTTTTCATTATAAGTGTGCACATATACTCGCCATGTCTGTTTGTTGTATGGCCGTCCATTGTCTAAACGTTGACCAGATATCTTTAACGCCATAAATATTACCATTATTTACCCAAAATGCACATTGTTTTCGCATAGCGTCCCTTTCACTACTCCCAGCGAGTTCAGCAGACCTCAAAGACTCCTTTCTAGGGGTACCGAAGAATCCAAACAGGGTATTGGGCATAAGGGAGGACCATCTTGTTCGGTCCAGAGTGGCATAAGAGTCACCAACAGGGGTACCAATAGACTGATTATCAAGCAGACGGGAATGTATGGTCGGGGTTGGGTCAATAGGTGGGGCGGTATGAACTGTCGGAGGGAGGGGTGCTGGCAGGATGACAGGAGTCAAAGGATCAGGCAGTGGTACAATGGGTGGGGCAGCCTGAACCACCACTGGTGGGGGTGGAGCATTAGGAACATTTTGAGGAAGAGCGGGATACATAGGAGCCGGAGCTTAGGCAGGAGGTGGACCTTCAAGAATAGCATTCAACAACGAGTCCCCCTCTTCTCCTTCAACCTCAAGGTCCCTGGGAGAACGGGCGGGGTAACATTTTGTCGCCTTAGCCCTATGATGCCTATCTGCCATTTCAACCCCTTCCTGAACCTTATTTTCTAAATGCGCTTTCGCATGATCAGCCATAGACATCCTCTCTTTCTTTTTATTCAACGCTTGCTTTTTTCTCATTTTTTGATCTATTTCTTTCCTCCACAACGCGGTGGCGTCAAACATGGCTTGACGAGACCGTTTGCGGAGCAGCTGCTCCTCCAGGCTCGAAAGGGCCTGGAGATCAAAGGAGCCAAACTGTGGCCACTGTAATTCAACATTGCTTCGTTTCGTATATTTTACCCATAAGGAAGAAAACATGATAGCAGATGGCCCGTATTTAACATACATCTCATAACTTGGAGTTCCTTCTGGAGGAAGCGGGCAGGCTGCCTCCAGAAGGGAGTCCTCTGTACATACGCAACAACATAACTTTCGGAACTTACTACTGACTGGCATATTTTTACTTCAGGCAGACAACAGTGGGAGAAAAATACTCACCTCACTGGCTTGGCTTTTGCAAAAGTCAATACAGACAGAAAACAGAGCACAAGTGGTGGATGATCAGTCCACCCTTACCTGAAAATGTTGTTCTCTTCTGCAGACGTAGGCACGAGTCCAGATCCAGACAGAGACCGCACTAAAGGGGGCACCAGCGGGACGCAGTCAGGTGGCCCAGACCGGATGGGGAAGACCGTGTGCAAGGCTTCTGGTCTACCGGACTCAAAATGGTCCCTCGGGTAGGGTACCTCCGTCGGACTTCCACCACGGGCCCCCTCACGACCACCGGGCCAGACCTACGTCTCCGTGGTGTCCCTGTTCAGGCGCCATTTGTAGAACCAAGAAAAGCCCACCTCAAGGAGGAGTAGGGGCTTGGCGGTGCGGGAATCACCCGAGTCTACTCTTACCCTCTTTATATAATAAAGTGGACCCGGAAACCTTCGTCTGCAGAGAGAACCACCTTTATTACAATAGCCCGGGCTATGGAACAAAGTCCCAAGCTAGTCAGAGACAAAACCTAGGAGGCTGCTGCTTTACTCCACAGCGAACAAGCCTTATATACATTTTTATTCCACTCTTTTGGCATTCAGTCCATTGTTCAATCAGGGCGGTGTTTGTAGTTGATGACCTGATCAAGGCTCGGCATTCAGACCATTGTTCAATCAGCTTGATCAAGACTCGGCATTCAGACCATTGTTCAATCAGCTTGATCAAGACTCGGCATTCAGACCATTGTTCAATCAGCTTGATCAAGGCTCGGTCAGTCAGACCATTGTCCAGATGACCTGATCACAGTGTCAAGGATGTTTACCAAGCAGGGAGCAGAAGATGAAAAACAAGCTTGTTTACACAGGGCGTAGGTGTCTCATGGCTTTCTGTTGATGAATTGGCTAACTGCAAAGAACAGGGGGCTTGGGTATGTGATAGTTTTTTTTTGCGTCAGCAGAAATGGAGGCTGTAGGCAGGGTTTTGTCACGAGATGGCAAGGAATGGAGGAATGTAAGGAAATTAATAGGACCTAGTGAAAACTTATTTTCTTCAGCTGGATTGGGATTGAGCTCTGTGGAGAGAATATGAACAGGAATTTTTTATTTACAGTGTTTAGATTTAAGTGATGAGGTCATTAAGTACTCTAGGTTATGTTCTCTAACGTTTGACCTGGAAGGGTTATGTCCTCAGGCAGCCGCGGTCCGTGCAGGTAACAGCGGTGGGGCTGGGTAAAGGGTGAATACAAGGGACGATGCCGAGGGAAAATTCATTATTTATTTAATTTGCCCTCGGCATCTTTCCTCGAAATCCCCCCTTACCCGGCCCCACTGCCCCACCGCTGTTACCTGCACAGACCGCGGCTGTCCTCAGGGTTGGCAACTTTTAGTTATAGTTGTGTATCATTAGTATAGAGATTATATAATAAGTCATATTGAACACTGCAGTTTATAAATATTAATCGTTTATTCTGGTTTACAGAATATAGAAAGGTGCAATTTGATGTGTTTAAGATGTATGTATGTATTTGATAGTTATATAGCACAAACATAGCCACACTTACAAATGAGGAAAAATTCCACAAGCATTGGGGAATAGAGTGGGATTGTGTATTTTTGATTTTTGCTGAGGCACTCACAAACTTACAGATGTGTGAGTACTCATTGGGGTGTTCAAGCGTGTGAAGCTTTTATGAACATTGTACTTACCACTCGTAGGGCCCGAAGTTCTCTGCATGTTAGTTTTCACATGAAAGTTGGAACTTTCACACAAAGTTCTGCAATAAACAGTTTTAACACTAACCAATTTTTTTTGCTGGCTAGCACTGATGAGGAAATATTACCACTTTACATGGAAAATCTATCCCAGAGTGTAAACTCTGAACTACAGTAGGCCAATAACTGGGATCTGCATAAAACTTTGCTCGAGTAATAAACATTTTACACCCCATTTGCTAAAAATCCCACTTGCAAGTGGTTTAGCAGCATGGAAATGAACAAAAATTATACTCATCTGAATACTGTAGAAAATGCATTTTTGTTGTAGATTTCTTGTAGAACTCCTCATTTCCCATGTGAATCCCTAAAAACTGGAAATAGTCTCTCCAAACATGGGAGTAATGCTACAAGAAGAGATTTTCCATGTTTAAGCTTGGCCAATGTGAAAAGGGCACTTAAGCTTGTAAAGCGTTTGGGTCAAGCACGTCATGGTAATCCAAGTTTACAGACAAAGCAAAGAAAATCAGCTGACCTCGACTGGCCCCATTGGGCCACCCTAGCCAATGGCAAAATAAGTGTTACACTTTAACAAAATAGCAAAAAGGAGAGCAAAAAAGGCAGCCACTCAAGCCTTATTTGGTGAGCATTGAACTGTGCAAGAATGAGGCACTGAGGTAAAGTAGAAAAGCCAATTTAAGGATGAACGAGCCTCTCCCAGCTCTCGCTCCGCAAATTATTTAAGAGGGCAAAGCATTACCTCTGAACTATGTAGAGATGCTGAAAAATCTGGATAATTTGACTTTGTATTAGAACCGATATCTTAACAGAGCACTAGAAGCGGCGCCGTGCTAAAATAATGCTTCTACTAGCAAATGCGTCTGTAAAGTGCAAGCAATTTATGGGAGCAAAATTGAAAACAAATAACAAGGAGCACCTTTATAACCTAGCCAGAGCACTTTACATGCCATTGGAGCTCACACCACAGCAGCAGGTCTCTGCATAAAATGATTACCACATCAGAGCGAATGTGCCAGCTAAAATATGGAAAGCAATGTCATCAATGGATGCGCAAGAAAGGAAAATAGGACAACAATAATGGGCCCAGTTAAATCAGTGCGGCAGCAACTGTTTGTTAAAACAGTGCAAAATATCATTAGCTTGAAACCTGATAGTTTGACTATAAAATATGAACATTGCATAAAGATGGTGAGGACACGAGTGTTACTCACCGCATATCGCAAAAACGATGAATTTCCCATTGTTCCTTTTCAAGAACAAAGGCATCCAGTTTAGGAAGCCCAAAGAGAGTGCATTGCGCCCACTTTTGCAAATGTTTTTTATTGTATGGTGTGTTCTAGCCACTTCAGAATGCTAGAAGACTATGACTGCCTTGGAAGAATTCGAACTTGCAATGGCCAGTTCTGCACATTTGTTAGGGACAAGCCTTAGAGCCACTAAACCATATTGTCGTCCAATGGTATTGACTTGATATTGCAACTGGAGAGAGTATGAAACTTGTGTTGACGAGCAACAGAGATTAACGTGATGGAATTTTCCCACATGCGATTTGGCAAAAGGGAGCTTCATGCCAAGCTACCTGGGATACCTTATAGGCTGACTGGACTAAAATGTCAGTTGGGCCTTTGGGTCCTAGTATGGGGCCCCTTGGTAGGCATAAAGAAATTCCACTAAAAGGGTTTGATAATTCAGGACCGATCCCTCCAAAATGCACCATCTCCAGCTATGGGGGCAAGTGAAAAGATAATATTGTATATTCCAGTCACCTTGAAAACATGCAAAAACAACTCCTGTGCAGGATCACATAAGAAGAGGACCCCAGGTGTTATCGGGTATAGTAAAAGGCCCAGTCCTGCCCGCGATGTGACCCCATTGGAGGAGGGGGGTGTAGCCTGCTTCCCAGGGCATTCTCTTCAACCCTATGGGGTGACAATGGGGGAGGAGAAGGGCGCGCAGCTTGATAAGAAAATGCTGCGCTAATGTGCTGTCGGTCACATTGTCACCCTGCGTGCGACGAGGATAGTCACAATACTCAGAGTGGAAGATCTGGGGCCATGTTACACAAACTTTGCACTGGTGCAAAAAAAATGGAGGGCACATCAGTTTAGGGTGGATAGTTTTTGAGAAGAAAAACCGGGACAGGCCAGACATAAAAGTAGGACTAAAGTAATTAGCCGTAATTATGACTCGCCTGTCCCGATTTTTTGCTTGGGGGCGGCGTACATAATATAGCCACACATGTACAAGCTATGCTTACATAACATTAGCTATGGCATCACCTTTGCCCTGAGCCCCCCTGCCCTCGTCCCCACTGTCTCCCCTCTGCTGCAGCATGCATTCAGCCCATATCCTCCTGCGCTGCCTGAAACAGACACATTACTTAAGGAGCGCACACCCTTTCACTTCTCCTTTACAGGTTGACTTGACTTTGTCCTAAAAACCGGGACATACGCTCAAAATTAAGGAAAGCTCGCGACACCGGGACAGTACTCGGAAAACCGGAACTATCCGGGGTTTGCACCACTGTTATTGTTTCTGTGATAAAGAATTTCGCAAACATTATATGCAGCAGTGCAAAACATGGAGTACAGTAATTTCACATAAATGTTGCTGTGTTTGTCTATAAACCAAGGTGTGATTTTCCTTGAATCAATTACACTTCCACTTAAAAAGCAACTGGTTAACCTATCGTAGGCACATTTTTATGAAAATCATGAAGTGGAAAAAGCACAGCTGATCTCTCGCTGATAATGTTTTCTTTTAGACATAGCTGTAACATAATTGCAGGTGGTACACACCCGATACCAACAAGCTGTCTGCAATTTGTTGCTGTAGATAGTCTAGAATATGTTTATATGGCTATATTTAAGCGTCTCGTGCACTCTCCTTATTTGTAGAGAGAGAGCGCAGTTTGCTGGCGTCAAACTGTGAAACTTTCGTTCCCCTCTATGAATGCATTCGGCAGTGGGTGGTGAGGTATTCCAGCCATTTCAGAGCGATGCAAGCTATCCAAAATATGTGCCACCGTGAAGAGGCTTTAGTTACGACTAGCAACGAATTGAAGAAAATCAACTCTTTAGCAAAATCCAGAGACGTACGCGGTGTGTGTTTGCACTTCCGGTCTCACACAGCCTGTCTGTAAAACCGCATCTTCCAGATCATTCGAATGAAAGTCATGTCATCCGACTTGAAGGCCTGACAGCGACATCCTCTGAATGGAGCCCAAGACCGGGCATTCAAGGCAGCGACATAGGACACAAGCAGCGAGTTTCATTTTCAAACTTTTTAACAGTCTGGCGACTTGAAACGTCTCGAGGCAAACAACCGATATCTCCAAGTGTGCCAACTGCGGCCAGCGTTTTCAATTGATTTGGGGGAAGCGACCAAAATGAAGGCCCGTTTCTATGTGCCATGAATCCCACATTGTCTCATTTCAAAGGGGGGCGGCAGAAAGCTTTTCAGGAAAATGTGCCCTTATCAACAACAGATCTCTGCGCTCGAACACATAGACTATCTGTTGGACAGAAGGCTGTTAACATGCAGGTCAAAGGTCATCGTGAGTGACAGGCAGCTCACAGCAAGAACACACGAAAACAATGTGTGGGCTCTAGCTGACTACCAACATTCCGTCTCACAGGAAAACTGAGTACACACTGAACAGAGCTCAGGAAGTTTTACTTGCCTGGTCGGCACTAGGGATGCCTATTGTTTATAAAGCAGCCATCCCTGCACATTTCTGCTTCTGGAAATTAATTGCGTGTTAAGCTTTTCCATGATTGCCCGTCGCGTGCGTTTTTATAGTTTCAAGTAATCCTCAATGTAGCTGTCGAATTGTCCTGTGCATGAAGTAATCTACAATGTAGCTGTCGAATTGTCCTAGGTATACATCATGATTTTGCAAAGTAGTAAAATCATTTCATGGAAAGAGTCAAATAATTATGGGTTTTACTAATGGTACATTGAATTGTGTATGTGGTAGAGCAATTAATGTAGGAACGGTACACTTCCCCCCTACCACCATGTATCTCCCGCAGCACTCTGACCTGTCTCGCCTTGTTACCTTGTAAAACATTATCTTCTTCAGTTTAGTCTTGCTTTTCTCCTGTTGGAGCCATTGCTGCTCGGATTGCAAAAGTAAGGGCCAGATGTATCATTCCAATTTGCCAGTCCAGAATGTGCAATTAGTACACCAAATGGTTTGTGAATGTATTTACAATGTGACTTACATATTAATAGGTCGCATTGCAAATTGTCCATTTCTCTATTTTGTCCAAATGTCCATCACTTGGGGGTCGCTAAACAACCTGTCTAATGAATATTAACTAGGCAGGTTGCAATTTTTGACCACATGTCATTGACTACCAATGTAGGGATGAAGGCTTTCGAGGCACAGCAGACCTCCTCATCCCTACATTTGTTTTTTGGAATAGGTTTAAAAAAAAAAACAGCTATGTCCATTTATGCAGAGTAAAAAAAAAAATATTTACCTTTTTGGAAGACATAGCGATAGCAGGTAGTGGGGTATTCCATTAGATGCTGCCAAAATGATTCACAAAGTAGATGGTATTCCAAAGGGACATCTTCCACTTTGTGAATCAGTTTCCACCCAAACTTGGTGGTCGGTAATCAATCGTTTGCTACCACAATGGTGGGCACAAGCCGTTGATACATTCCTTTCCAAATCAGAAATAGCAGAGAACCGTCCCTCATATTTGAAATTCAGAAAAGATTTTAGAAGTTATTTTACGAGTCGCAATAAATTCCTGACTCACAAAAGGGCTTTTGTACAATAAGAAACACCCTTTTGTAGTTGCAAACCCTGTCACTTTGAGAAATACAGGATTTGTGATTGCAAAAGGGCTTTGTACATCTGGCCCTAAGGCAGTGACATCTTAAGGATTTTTGGGGCCTTGAGCAACGCATTTTTGGGGCCCCCTGTTCGCAACTACTTTGAATTTTATAACCCATTTTCTACAAATTCATGCACACACAAGGCCAAATAACATTGAATCATATTTTACATTTTCAGAAAAGGATTCACACAAAAACGGCCGTAATACGTTTCAGCTGGGGCCCCAAAACCCTTACTATGACACTGGGTGGAGAGAGACCGAGCCTCAGGCAGAGGTAGACTAAGAAATGGTAAGAGTGGCCGATGTCCTATCTGGCATATTAACATTACATTGATGTCAATGGCAGTCTAAATACAGCTGAGGGGACATCCACCACTTTTTGTCATATGTCCCACTCCACCAAACTCTAAATAACAACCTAAGGCTTACATCAGCAAAAAGTAGTTGGAAATTGCAAACTGACTTTATGCGAATACAATCTGATTTTTGCAAACGAACCTATATGCAAAAAGGTTGGCTTACAAAATACAGAGTTGCAAAGGTTGCAGAATGACCTGCCTAATTAATATTACTAACCATTGATACATGCTTTACCAACTCCCTTAACCCACCAACCCCCCTCCAAACTTCTATTTGGTATGGATTTTTAAACCCATGTTGCATTTCAGAAACTGTTTTCTGAATCTCAAAATAGGGTTAATGCACCGGAAAAGGGGATTTAGCAGATGCAATCCCTGTAATTCAGAGTTTGCAAAAACTAACAGGCACATGCATCAACGGTTTTTGCGAGCGCAAACGGTGCGATTCGCAAAAATCGGTCGTTTGCGCCCGCAAAAAGGCCTTTTGCGATGCATCAAAGTGAAATGCATTCGCAATGTAAGAAATCACAATTTATTGTGATTTCTTAAATTGCGATTGCATTTAAGGAATCACAATTTGCAATTCCTTAAATGCAATGCATGTACCCCTTAGAAATAGCGAATTCGCTATTTGGGGCCGCAAAATACAGAGGAATTACTCTGGTCTGTATTTTGCAAAAACCTTGAAAAATGCACTAAAGTGCATTTTTCAAGGTTTCAGGTTACACACACACATGCCCTTGGGGCATGTGTGTGCGCAACATGGGTGCACATCACAATTTCAGGGGTGCAACAGGGTGTCACTTTGACACCTTTGCACCCTTGAAATTGCATGCGCAATTTGCGAGTACCTATTGGTACTCGCAAATTGCGCATGCTATCTCTCATTCATTCCTATGGGCCTGTAGGCCCATAGGAATGAATGGGAAGCCATTCTTAATTGCGACTCGCAATTTGCGAGTCGCAATTAAGGAATGTTTAGAAATCGCTATTTTAATAGCGATTTCTACATGCATAGGCCTTTGAGAGTCCCTAATTGCGATTCCTTAATAATCGCAATTAAGGACTCGCAAAAGCATTTCTTGATGCATGTGCCCCTAAATAACTTTGTACATCTAATTGTCAAATGGAGCAACGGCGGACCTTTTGTTCCGCACCTCACGCCAGTTCCAATAAGTAAGCTTGCCGCGCGGCCAACCCAAACGCCAGCCGTTGAGTGACGTCACTGTGCTCCAGATCAAAGAAACTATTTTTTATCAAATGGGGGTGCGCAGCTCATAAAGTCCAATAGACAGATATCGATGTAAAAGTAACTTCTTTATTCCAAAATTTGTAAAACCATCAGACATAGACACTCCAGCCAACGCGTTTCATTCCCTTACTGGGAACTTCATCAGGGCAATGAAGATTAACGGCTTCAATATGCCATCACACTTTGGTAATTATTCGCGTTCCGTACTGTCAAAATCGACCGAATCTTCCCAAGGTGAGCGTGTGTTCCTATGTATGCCTATTGGGCCTATATATCTTTGTAATGGTTCTGTAGGCGTCGGTTCCGTGTAACGCAATGTAGCTAAACGACGAAGAACAAGTAAATAAATTATATCTCTATACCCGATGTATCCTAATGACAGTTTCTTATTTCTTACAGTCCTGTGCACACGAGGAGAGAGAAAGATTGGCTCGGCATCCAGGATTTACCCTACCTGCATTCGTTGTGCTTTGCCCTAGTGCAATACACAGGACTGTAAGAAATAAGAAACTGTCAAAGTGTGATGGCATATTGAAGCCGTTAATCTTCATTGCCCTGATGAAGTTCCCAGTAAGGGAATGAAACGCGTTGGCTGGAGTGTCTATGTCTCATGGTTTTTACAAATTTTGGAATAAAGAAGTTACTTTTACATCAATATCTGTCTATTGGACTTTATGAGCTGCGCACCCCCATTTGATAAAAAATAGTAACTTTGTACATCTCTTCAGGGTTTGAAACCGCTAAATCACTTCGTACATCAGGTGAAACATATGCTGCTCTGTAGGCCCCAATATCCTAGCTGGAAGGTATTTACAGTCCCTTTAGAGACTGCATGGCTAGGAAAGAAGAAGACAATGATTGATCTGTGCTTGGCCCTTTAGTCCTGGATACTGAATGAGAGAGTTGAACACTTTGTTTATAGCCCAACATGGCATGCTTTATAGAGTGTCCTCTGGGTGATAATTTGGCATAGACTGTACCCATGGTTTTGGCCATACATTGTTCTCATAGGAATGATTGATGCATGCACGTCTTGTATTGATTGCCATGATGCGTGCCCTGTGGGCTGCATCACCTAATGTTACCTGTGAAGTGGATTTCTGTTGCTTTTGTTTGTAACTGTTTTTAATTTTGATTTCTGGTTTGTTTAAAAAAAAATAATAATCAAGAGTCTTAAATCACTTTGCAAATCAGACCCAAGTCTCCTCGCCAGTCTCACTCTCCCTTCCCTGATAACAACACGCCTCAGCACCCCCCCCCATTCCAGATCTTGGCTACTAGGCTTTACTCAGAGCATGAGTTTTACTATAAAAATGTACATATTTACAAACTAAAACTATTGTGTGTCTATATAGTTGCAAAGAAAGACAAAAAACTGTTAAAATATATTTCTGGAATACAGAAAGAATATCGTCCATGTTTATCTGATCACTGTTAAATATATCCGCTTCTCGCGATAGACCTCCCACAGGCTCTCATTTGTGAGTCTGTAATTCACAAAGCATGAATGTACATGTTTATGTGCGCTCACACATCTTTCGTAGGTAGTTTTCCACACTATAAATGGTCAGTGATTTATTCCTGTCTAAGGAATAAAGTAAATGCACTTTTAGGGTGTGAAAAGAACTGGAATACCCCCAAAATTCGTGGAGTTGTCAATTAAGGAGTATCTCCATTGAGAAAACTATTTCCCTGTTAATCAAAAATTGAAGTTAACAAATGCAATGCAAATGCACTGTTGTCTTACCTGTGCACATTCAGAAATACACGGACTACAGTTGTGTTAAATAAATGTTTGCCCATATGGTTTAATGCAAATTTATCTTTTGGTTCTCTGGGCTCAACAGTGATTAAACACAAGTTGTTATGTCTAGCTCTACGCAGCTGTAGATGTGCAGAAAAACTCTTGTCATTAATTCTTCAAAAAAGTACTATATGTATTGGTAGAGAGTGGACTTTGAGTCAGCCCCCTTCACACATTGGCTTTAATGTGTTTTTCATTGTTTGCCATTGCTTAGATGAAATGTTCATCAAGGCCATGGCATTTGATTAAAGGTTAAAACTCCTATTTGTATTCCCATTAGGTGTTGGTGATCGGGTATCAAGGAGTCCTTCGACTGCAGATGTAGCAAAGCATGTGACTTGTAGTTAAGAATCCATGTGTATTCTTTGATGTATTTACTAGCTGAATCAGTTACATTTTAATTGCTGGTTTATGGCTTTTTTGTTTAGGAAGTGCGTGTTGTTTGAATGGCATCACATTTTATTGAGATATAGTGCTATTCACTAAATGCCATTGCACATTAAGTTGCTTTACTTTGCAGCCATGTTAATATGCTGCTGCATTCACAGCTTTTTAGTACAATAGTAAAAACATTTGTGTGCATAGGTGCTCTTAAAGATGCAATGAAAATGTTGGCTCTTTGACAAAAGTATTTGCTGTGTGATAATTTGCTGGTTGTGTCTTTTAGGTTCTCTACTTACAATGCAAATTTCTCACCCCTTTTCATAATCTTCTTTGAGGAGAGAGCTTAAAGACGCTAATTCAGAATGCTCAGCGAAGGGAACCTTCAGACCAGGTCCTGCGCCCTACCCAGGCCTGTGACAAACCCCCAATATGGCCTTTGGCCATGCACCTCCAACCTACACTGTTTCCTCCCTTTTATTTATTTTTAATTTTGTTTTTGGTACCATGGTACTTTTGCAGCGCCTGTGTTGCAAGGTTCCACCCCATGGTAGCGAGACATGATGCAAACTTCCTCAGTGAAGCTTGCAAAGAAACATGGGGTGGAAGCTTGCAACATGGGTACCACTAGAATACCGAGGTACCTCAAAGGAGGGTAGCTCTGGGTCCCACAAGAGTAATGTGACGTCGTCAACCTGATTTTAAAATTTTTATTCTAATTACTGGGGGAGTCCCTCTGGGCCTCCCCCCACAAGATCCTCAGGTTCAGAGTGTCGATAACCTGTCCCCTTATGCCCTTTTTAAAACATTGTCAGAACACAGGGAAATGAGTCCTCAAGTCCTTTAATGACCACAGAACACTTTCTTGAGCTGTTCCAAGTTCATCAATTAGACTGCGAGGTACTGCGGTATGGTCCCCAGTACTGCGGTACCTCTTTGGCTGATGGATGAAATGTTCCCTCAGTCAATGGGTTTCAGGTATTTTTCTAATTTTCAGGACCACAGGAGTCCCGCAGGACTCCTGTGAAACATGAGAGTCCAAATATCACTAACTTTTTCGGGAGATTAACCCATTCATGACCACCCCAAGCACCTGTTCAAATGCTCATTTCTCTAACACTATTCAACTGATTCACATCAAATAACGGAAAGCACACTTTGTAGGTAAAGTTCTGATTTTCTCTCAGAGTTGGTGTAATTTGTTCAGCCATTTTTTTCTGGATCAGAGAGCAATATTTCCTATTGGAATTAACATGGGAAATCAAAGTTTGGGACCCCTCTTGATGGATCAGTGCAAAACTTTACATGAAGGAGCCAAAGTGAGTGAACATTTTTTCCTGCAGATTTATCAATTGGCGCTAAAGTTGTTAAAGTAAAAAAAAATGCCTATAGGAAGCCAGACCCAACTATAACTACACTGGCACTAGCAGTGCTAGTGTAATATATGAATGTTCTATATAAACATAAACAGAAAAAGCAGGGACGCACTTGTATAAGATACCAGTATGTCTCAGCCTTTTCTCTTTATACAGAGCTTTTGGATATATTTGGAGCGGGTGGTCACTGCTCGTCGCTATGAAGCACCTTTGTAAAATAATCTTATGCGTTTACATTTTTGTGCATCCTTAATAGCGTGCAGATTGTATTTTCACTCTTGATTAGTCATGTACACGCTGACATAGTACTGTTGCTTTTGAAACAAATTCTCTAGGCTGTGGAGAAGTGTGTTTTTCTGATATGTGTTAACTAGGCCTCAATTTAGTACAAATGCCATCTTTTCCAAGATGGAAGTCACTTGTCACTCATGTCTTCCCCCGCTCCATGTCTTGCCTCATAAATTTCTGCAGCATCCAGTCAAAGTCAAGCTGAAGTGAACTTGCTTATTTCCACTGTCATACTTTATGCTGCTCTCATTGAACTTACCCAAGCTCAGTCACATTTACTTCAAGGTCCTTCTGCTGGTTCACTGTGCCCTATTCGTTCATATAACATGCTATTGTTAATGTATCATGCTTGTTCTTGCAGCTCTGGATGACATTAGCATAGAGGGGGCTTAATTATTATTCCTGTAGTGGGATGGTGCTTATGTATTAAGATAATATGACATTTAATTTTTATGTGTTCTGATTTAATCATGATATGATACATTTGCTCATTTCACAGTGATTCTACAGTTCTCTGCAACTTCATTTGTGAAAATAATGTATAAAAACCATACATTTTGGGGGTAACGCAGAAGTCTTTCCTGTTCTACTAGGGATGCTGTCTGTTACTCTCCCAATTTTGCTGCCCATTTGGAACTCAGAATAATTAATGATTTTTCATTGTTCTATGTACTTCCCATTGAGAGCCTTTATGGCATGGACTCGGAAGTGTTCTATAAAACCCTTTAACTTTCTATTGATCTAGAACTCAGTTATTTAGTGGACAAATTTAAATAATTGAATGTTTTCCTATTATTTTGATGCTGTGGGAGGTGCCTTAATGTGGGAACACATTGGTTCATGAAATTGAGGTTTGTTAGAAATGGGATCTTTAGTTGGGCGAGGAATGCGCCCTGTCCAAGTAGAGACCCTCACTTTAGTCAGGTTAAGTAATTTGCACACCAAAGACAACCAATGCTCATCCCCTTGGTAGCTTGGCAGAGAGCACTCAGGCTTATCTCCAGAGGCAATGTGTAAAGTAGTAATAGTAGTAATCTCTTTATTCAATTGTGTAAAAACCATAAAAGCACGTCAACATAAAAAACAATCTAAAAAAGTCCAATTACGACTCAAGGAATTAACTGATAAAATCCCAGCACTTAAGTACATTATATACGATTCAGTTACAACAATCAATTGTCTATTCCAATTTTACTAGGTATTGGCGTTGACCATAGTTCATGTCAGAGCTGTATTGTAGTGATGATGTCTGTTATACGCTGTGGCAATAGGTAAAATGCTAGGTGCAGAATTCTTGTGTTTGGGTTTCTAAATGAAGATTACATTGCAGGAATAAGAACAAATTCATTAGAAACTAGACCAAGCGAGAAATGTTAATGAGATGGTGAGACCCACAACGTCCACTTGTGATTAACTGAGGGGCATAAAGACCACATCTGTCATCTAGAGCATTTCTCATGACGGGCTGTGTACATTCTGATGTCACACATGCACTCATGTCGCTAGTATACTCACAAAGTGATCTGTGTATTGTTCCATCCTTCAATTACTACATAAAAGTTTACATTGTAAAAACTAGTTTAGTGCTAAAAATAAATAAATTCTCATAAAAATTCCACTTCAAATAAGTTAATACTGGTATACCGAGCAATGGATCAGGATAAAACAGGGAACACACGGGGAACTTCTAATTAGTTCACTTATTGCACGACAGTTTCAATATACTTGTTCTTAGTCTCCAGGCCAGTAACAGATATCTAGACACTGCAAAAACTAAGAATTCTGTGCAATCACTCTTTAGGATCCTAATAATCTCAACCAATCGGTTTGCGGCTAAAATTCGACATAACGGGATTAACCAGTTTCTTCTGATCTGTGTATACTTGGGACAGAAGAATAAAAAATTTACTTCGGTTTCAGATTCAGTCATACATGTAGGACAGGAGGGGGAGGAATTAGCACCCTTCCATTTGCTACAGAAGCTGTTAACCAGTAGAATGCTATACCTAAATTTCAGACACAGGGATTTCGCTAACAGTGGTTCTATACGGTTTAAGAATTCTTCTTGATACATATTGTCTTTAAAACTCATGACTCTGCCTGTCAGCCCCCCTTCCGTACATTGTATAACCAGGTGTCATTAACATGACTCCAATATCTCTTTTTAAGAATGGACAGGGACCTTTTTTGAATACTATTGGGATCTGTCCAAAGGTCACTCATACCCAATTTGACCATCCAATTCTTGATGAAATTAAACCACTTAATGCTCCCTTTAGTATCAATGGTTAGTACATTGAGTAGAGATTCTCTTAGAGGTAGTGGGGTGTTGTTTGACCAAATGCGAATCTAAAAGGCAAGGGGCCTAAAAGCAATCACATGAGCGACATTCTTCAGTCCCAAGTCCAAATGCATCGGAGTCAAGGGAGCATTCCGGGGAAGCTGCATGGCTGATCTCATGGATTGGTTTTCGATTTTTTTCTATGGGAGTTACGTTAATATGGCCCCATAGCTCTGCCCCGTGGAGTACCGCCCAAATGCCCTGGGCTTGGTAAACTTGGATCAGTGGTGCTAGAGGTCTATATGTTGACTTCCTCAGCTTTTTAATTAGGGCAGTTGCAACATGTTGTAACGAGAGCTGACTTTTTGAAATTTGTGGGGACCATGATTGTGTATTGGTCAACCTTACCCCCAGATAGTCGAATTACTTCACCTCCTTAAGTAGGGAAGAGCCCAGCCTTATGTTCCCCCTGTAGGACTTGTGCCGGTTGAATGCCATGAATTTGTTTTTTAAAATGTTAATTTCCAAACCAATTTACTCACAGGCCACACCAAACTGATCCACTAGCCTTTGCAACTCCGACGGAGTTCTAGATATGAGCAGCGTGCCGTCTGCAAAAAGTAGTGCTGGCACTCTTTGTCCTGCAAGTTTGGGGGTGTCAGCCTTACAGTCCATTAAGAATTCAGTCAGACCGTTAATGTAGTGGGTGAAGAGCGTAGGCGGAAGGACACATCCCTGCCTTACTCCTCTGTTCATCCTGACATGGTCAGTCAACTCAACCTCTCGCCCCCACCTAACCTGGGCATAATTGTCTTTGTGGCGCCTAATGATAGTTTGCAGCAAATTCCGCGGGATCCCCTTCTTGTTTAGGACTGCCCACAGTTTCTCACGGGGGACTAGATCGAATGCAGCTCGTAGGTCGACAAACACGACATACAAGTGATCCTTTTTAACTGTCACATATTTCCATAGTATTAATAGGAATAGGAAGAGTTTATCAGTGGTACTAGTACTACCTCTAAATCCCGCCTGCAGGGGTGACAATATGTTCCCATCCCTCATCCAATCAAGGAGTCTGTTCTGCAATTGCTGACAGAATATTTTGTGTGAAATGTCAATGAGGCTGATGGGCCTACACTTTGCCGGGCTAGTTTTGTCCCCTTTTTTAAAAATGGGCACTACCTCTGCACCCAGCCAAGAGTTTGGAATTTCTGCCCCTTTTAAAATAGCATTAAAGGTATAGTTTAGTATCACACTCCAGATATTGGGTTCAGAGAGAAAAAGGTACCCCAGAATTTTATCTAGACCTGGTGCTTTGCCCCAGTATAGAGTAGTAATAGCTTCTTGAGTTTCTTGTCAAGGTCTAATGCAGGATAATCAGTAATACCTTGGTTAACATCCTTATGTCCCTCATACAATTGACCAAAGTGTTCTTCCCAGGTATGTGGCAGTATGTGGTAGTGTTATTCTGCAATTATATCTTTTGACCCTTTTGATATCAGGTGCCAAAATTATTTACTATTTTTAGCTTGTGCTGCGGCTAGCAAATCTCTCCAATAACCTTCATGCCAATTCCTTTTAGCCTCTGTCAGATCACTTTTGTATGCCTTTCTTTGTATTGATACCGTGGTTCTTGAGCCGTCCTCGACAGCTTCCATCAAAATTTGTCGAGCAAAATTACACGACTCGTCAAACCAGGTGTTCTTGTTTCTGGCCATTATTTTACCTCTGGTTCCCTTGTAAAAAAACTTTTTGATGTTACTGATTAGGTTTATAAATGTGACCACCAGAGGTTGCTTCTCAGATCCCCTACTGCTCATGTTGATTAGAGAATGTACCACTATGTGATAGATTTGTGCCAGTGTGTCAGCATTGCTAACAATAATAGGCCACTTGACCCTCCTTCTAAGGACAGTTGGAGTGGGTAGGGTGGTAATTGAGGGAGGCCTGTATGTGTTAAACACATCTGTTAATTCTAAGTTTAGGGCATTGTGGTCACTGTCAAATCTCTCAGTTACCCACATATCAACCAGCTTGGGCCAAAGAAGTACATTGAGTAGAAAGTAATCGATCCTTGTTTTGCAGTTAGCTCTTTTGAATGTATGTCCAAGCTTTAAGTCAGAGGTAGAACGCCCGTTCACAGACCTCAGCCTGATTTTCAGGGTAAGAGAGGCAACTTGGAATGCTACCCTCCCGTTTTTGGCTAGCTTTTCCTGACTCAGGCCTAGTGCGGCATCCTCTTCGTCGGTTACATTTTTGATTACCAAAAGGGCTCAAAAGTTGTATTTAGGTCCCCTGCGATGACTATATTATGTGATGACCCTTCCCTTTCAAGGAACAAATCTAATTTAAGAATTGTGGGTGAGTCGTTCTGTTGGGAGGGAAATCTGTTGTAGATATTAACCAGGAGCACTGAGTTGTTTATAGTAGTACCTTTGATGTTCAAGGCCAAAATATTGAGTCAATATCATGCTTTTTGAAGCGAACCCCCAGATCAATTTTAATCCAGATAATGAGACCACTTGCAGGGCAGCCCTTCTTTGAAGGTACAGCTTCCACACTATAATTGGTGAAACCCCCTCTAAATATTTGTTCAGTGGCCCATGTCTCCTGGAATAGACATATATCGTAGTTATCCACAAATTTCCCCCACTCTTCACAGATGATTTTGGACCTGATACCTGCTAGGTTCCAGGACAAAAGTCTCAGTTTCTTAGTAGGATCAGGAGTTAATAAGGATGGCCTCTCCTCGTGGGGGGGCAGACATATATAAGGGTGGATTGTAGCCTGGTCATTGGAAATAAGGATTGCCTCACCATAACACTATTAGCTAGGTCCCCGAGTGGCTGGTCCGTCTGTGAATGTGTAAAGTATTTGTGCACACATACACAGTAAAAACACCACGAAATTACTCCACACCAGTGTAGAAACATAGCCAGTATTTATCTGAGTAAAATAAGACCAAAACTACAAACATCCAACATACACAAGTCAAGATATGAATTTTTAAAGATTAAATGCAGTTACAGTGCTTAGAAACACAATAGCTCCGTTCAGGGCTATCTCGACATGCTTGACGAAGACAACTCCACAATTTTGGGCCGATCGTGATGGAGCACAGGTCGGCTATGGAGTCGCGCAGACCCCAGTATAGTACCTTGGAGACATTGGAAATCAAAGACGATAAACGAAGACGAGCAGGTGAGGCATCGCTGAGGCAGTTGCAGTGTCTGTTCCTTATTGCTATGCAGGTCGTTGGAGTGTCTTTGCTTGGGGATGGTGCGTTACACAGCGGAGATGAGGCATCACTGAAGCAAGTGAGAGGTTGATTCCTGGAGGCAGTGCAGAGTCGTTGAGGTGCTGATGCCCGGGGATGATGCGAGGTTCAGGAGAGGTGATGCGGCGGGTGCAGCGAGGCGTCTGTTCCAATGGTAGTGCGATGTCAATGAAGCATCGAGGGTCAAGCTTCGAGGCGTCGTCTTCACGGCATCAATGTCACACCATGGGATCAGAAGCGCTGCAGCAGAGTCGGGTGTCACAGACTTCAGTGACACAGTACTCGAACCTCACACAGTGATGGTCCTTCGGAGGTGCTGCGGCGGCACCAATCTTGTGTTGTAAGTCGCGGTCATTGCATTGAGCTGGGACTACGGCTTCGGTTCAGACAGCGGCACTGGTTCTAAAGTGGAGCTCGAAGTCAATGTGCTGATTTTCTTCTTTTTAGCACAAAAAACTCACTTGCAAGGGCCCAGGAACTGGATTTGGCACCACATGGCGGAGTAGGGCTCTCAGTACAGGAGTCCAGCTGCTACAGGTGAAGTCTTTGATGGCCCTGAGACTTCCAATAATAGGCAAGCTCAACTCAAGCCTTTGGAGAAACTTTAGAAAGCAGGATGCACAGAGCAAAGGACAGAAGCAGTAGGCAGCAGGCCAACACACCAAAGGAAGCAGCAAAGTGGCAGTCTCTCCTGGCAACGCAACAGCTCTTCTTCTTGGTAGAATGTTCCTCCGTCCAGAAATGTTTGGAGAATATGGTGTCAGAGGTCCATTACTTATACCCATTTTAGCCTTTGAAGTAGGGAGACTTCAAAGAAAGGTCTTTGTAGTGCACAAGACCCTTCCCTTCCTTGCCCAGGCTCCAGGCACACTACAGGGGCATATGCAACCCTTTGTGTGGGGACAGACACGTGCTTGTTCATGTACAAGTGTCAACTTCTCCCACTACTCTAGCTCAGGCAGGCTCATCAGCCTGGTGATGTGCCATCAGGATATGCAGGGCACACCTCAGCTCCCTTTGTGTGTGACTGTCTAGAGTGATATCACAAAGCCCAACTGTCATCCAACCCAGACTTGTATTCTAGGCAGAGGAACAGAATGGTTAAAGTAAGAAAATGCCAACTTTCTAAAAGTGGCATTTTCCAGAGACACCAAACTCCTATTTTCTCTCTGCTCTCAATTGGAAGATTCACTTGTAAGATGTTACAAGGCAGCTCCATTGCTAACCTATGGGAGAGATCGGCCTTGCTGTAGTGAAAAACAAATTTAGCAGTTTTTACTACCAGAACATGTAAAACCACAAAGTACATTTCCCACCCTTTAAATACACTGCACCCTGCCCATGGGGCTACCTAGGGCTTACCTTAGGGGAGACATATATGCAATAAACGGTAAGGTTTGGGCCTGGCAAGTAGGTGAACTTGCCAGTTTGAAATGGCAGTTCAAAACTGTAAAACCAAAAGGGATGATGGACGGAGTGAAGAAAATAAGTTTTCACTAGGTCCTATTAATTTCCTTACATTCCTCCATTCCTTGCCATCTCGTGACAAAATCCTGCCTACAGCCTCCATTTCTGCTGACGCTAAAAAAACTATCACATACCCAAGCCCCCCTGTTCTTTGCAGTTAGCCAATTCATCAACAGAAAGCCATGAGACACCTACGCCCTGTGTAAACAAGCTTGTTTTTCATCTTCTGCTCCCTGCTTGGTAAACATCCTTGACACCGTGATCAGGTCATCTGGACAATGGTCTGACTGACCGAGCCTTGATCAAGCTGATTGAACAATGGTCTGAATGCCGAGTCTTGATCAAGCTGATTGAACAATGGTCTGAATGCCGAGCCTTGATCAGGTCATCAACTACAAACACCGCCCTGATTGAACAATGGACTGAATGCCAAAAGAGTGGAATAAAAATGTATATAAGGCTTGTTCGCTGTGGAGTAAAGCAGCAGCCTCCTAGGTTTTGTCTCTGACTAGCTTGGGACTCTGTTCCATAGCCCGGGCTATTGTAATAAAGGTGGTTCTCTCTGCAGACGAAGGTTTCCGGGTCCACTTTATTATATAAGGAGGGTAAGAGTAGACTCGGGTGATTCCGCACCGCCAAGCCCCCACTCCTCCTTGAGGTGGGCTTTTCTTGGTTCGACAAATGGCGCCTGAACAGGGACACCACGGAGACGTAGGTCTGGCCCGGTGGTCATGAGGGGGCCCGTGGTGGAAGTCCGACGGAGTTACCCTACCTGAGGGACCATTTTGAGTCCGGTAGACCAGAAGTCTTGCACACGGTCTTCCCCATCCGGTCTGGGCCACCTGACTGCGTCCCGCTGGTGCCCCCTTTAGTGCAGTCTCTGTCTGGATCTGGGCTCGTGCCTACGTCTGCAAAAGAGAACAACATTTTCGGGTAAGGGTGGACTGATCATCCACCACTTGTGCTCTGTTTTCTGTCTGTATTGACTTTTGCAAAAGCCAAGCCAGTGAGGTGAGTATTTTTCTTCCACTGTTGTCTGCCTGAAGTAAAAATATGCCAGTCAGTAGTAAGTTCCAAAAGTTATTTTGTTGCGCATGTACAGAGGACTCCCTTATGGAGGCAGCCTGCCCGCTTCCTCCAGAAGGAACTCCAAGTTATGAGATGTATGTTAAATATGGGCCATCTGCTATCATGTTTTCTTCCTTATGGGTAAAATATACGAAACGAAGCAATGTTGAATTACAGTGGCCACAGTTTGGCTCCTTTAATCTCCAGGCCCTTTCGAGCCTGGAGGAGCAGCTGCTCCGCAAACGGTCTCGTCAAGCCATGTTTGACGCCACCGCGTTGTGGAGGAAAGAAATAGATCAAAAAATGAGAAAAAAGCAAGCGTTGAATAAAAAGAAAGAGAGGCTGATCATGCGAAAGCGCATTTAGAAAATAAGGTTCAGGAAGGGGTTTTAATGGCAGATAGGCATCATAGGGCAAAGGCGACAAAATGTTACCCCGCCCGTTCTCCCAGGGACCTTGAGGTTGAAGGAGAAGAGGGGGACTCGTTGTTGAATGCTATTCTTGAAGGTCCACCTCCTGCCTATGCTCCGGCTCCTATGTATCCCGCTCTTCCTCAAAATGTTCTTAACGCTCCACCCCCACCAGTGGTGGTTCAGGCTGCCCCACCCATTGTACCACTGCCTGATCCTTTGACTCCCGTCATCCTGCCAGCACCCCTCCCTCCGACAGTTCATACCGCCCCACCTATTGACCCAACCCCGACCATACATTCCCGTCTGCTTGATAATCAGTCTATTGGTACCCCTGTTGGTGACTCTTATGCCACTCCGGACCGAACAAGATGGTCCTCCCTTATGCCCAATACCCTGTTTGGATTCTTCGGTACCCCTAGAAAGGAGTTTTTGAGGTCTGCTGAACTCGCTGGGAGTAGTGAAAGGGACGCTATGCGAAAACAATGTGCATTTTGGGTAAATAATGGTAATATTTATGGCGTTAAAGATATCTGGTCAATGTTTAGACAATGGACGGCCATACAACAAACAGACATGGCCGAGTATATGTGCACACTTATAATGAAAAGATACGAAGCATTGTTCATAGATACTCCCCGGGGATTGATTGATTTAAAACTAACTATTGCCAAGGGTCATGTTCAGGGAGATGATATGCATGAAGCCCTTGTTACCATGATTGCGTTCAGAGACACAACGGCTTTTCCGCCATCTCCTAATGACAAAACTATGCCTATGAGAGAGACAGCTCCCGTCTTTATCCCTGCAGTGCTCGCCAATAACCAGGGTGTTGGAGCAGCCCCAGCCCACTGGCGTAGGATGTGGGTGCATGTCCCATGGAAAAGAGCAGATGTTCTTCAATTGAAATCCCAATTACCAGACCCCCGTAAGAATCCGGCTCTTTACTATCAGGAATTAGGTCAGATTGTTTCCTCTGGTGTCCTTACCTTAGAGGATATTGACTTATTATTCGGGTCAGTAGTACCACCCGACATATGGGACAAAATACCCCATGCCAACCATAATGCCGCTTTGCATGGTGACTGGACCGACTTTGAGAGGATGGAGAATGACAGAGAGGGAGGGACTAAGCCTGATCCGGCTATTCTGGCTCTCCCAGGCCATCTGTTGCAACTCATGAAGACCCTTTTGCCCGAAATAGCTGTTAATTGGGATAAGATAAATGCATGTAAACAACGTAAGGATGAGTCTGTTGCTGATTTTTTCACCCGCTTCGAAACTGAGTACAAAAGTCACAGTGGATTGGACGCTAGAGCCCCTGGCTCAGTGTTTATTGATAAATTTGTATCTAATTTATTACCGGATCTCTCGGCCTGCCTTAAGAAGGTTGAGAGTACGTGGTCAGCTCAGACTATGGCAGGCATCCTTGCCATGGCCCAATATCATGAGAATAGAGAGAATGAAGATAAAGACAAAGAGGTTAGGAAGAACAAGGACCTTAAAACGAAAGTTTTGTTACAACAAACTTATCCAACCCCTGGGACAAAATGCTAGAGGCCAAGGTCCGCCTTCGGACCAGTTCCAGAGGCTGCCCCAGCGCCCCTTCAGGCTCCTTTACAGAAGTCCATCAGTTCGGCAGGTCCCGTTGATAAAGACCAGTGTGCCTACTGTAAGGCTTATGGCCATTGGGTTAGTGAATGCCCGGTATTAGCCCAGAATATTCAGTCGGGAAAAACTAGGCCCGAACTCAAAGGGAAGGAAATATGGGACCTTCTAGACAGAGGCGTGCACCAGATCCTAATGTTCGACCCCGTATGGGTCCGCCTCAGGGTACAGTTAACAGATTTGACAACGGGTATGAGGCCACTAGGACATACTTTAACGATGATTATGATGAGACCGATGAGACAGGTTTCTACCAGCCATAGGAAAGCCAGGAAAGGGGTAATGTAAGAGTGCCGATTCCTGTGGATCAGCGAGGTCCTTATGTCCGGATGTCAGTTGCAGGGGATAAAAAGAAGTTTCTCCTAGACACCGTGGCTACTAGATCCTCGGTTGCGCACACCTTGATACCAGAGGCACCCCTTTCTGGCTCTCTCAATGTCTCCGTGGGTTTTTCTGGGGTCCCTGTCACCAAACCCGTCTCTAAGCCTCTCCCGCTGGATCTCGGTCCAGCTCATATGGATGCTCCTTTGATTCTCACGACTGGATGTAGTGAAAATTTGCTGGGTATGGATTTGTTAAAGGCTTTTCATGCTACCATTTCTTGTAGTCCTGATGGCGTGTCCCTTACCATATCACCAGATTCCTCCACCACTATGTTCCTCTCTGGAACCCTCCCTCCCATTCTGCAGGCCTTACCCTCATCACTTTGGGCCACTTCTGACACTGATGTAGGACTTCTCGACATTTCTCCGTATACTGTCCGTATCCAGCAAGGTGCCCAACTGCCCCGGCTTCGCTAGTATCGCCTTCCCCAGGAAGGTGAGGCTGCCCTATTATCTATAATATCAGATCTCATGAAGACGGGAGTAGTTGAGGAGACACGTGGTAATGAGTGTGACAGCTCAATTATTCCAGTTCTTAAAAAATGTATTGATCCCTCTCCCGCGGCCCCCAAAATGTATCGGTTTGTCATCGATCTGCGGGCTCTCAACAAAATTACGGTCTCACAGTATCCCGTTGTCCCTGATATCACAGCCCTCTTGACCATGGTCCCAGCGACCGCCACTCATTTTTCTGTTATTGACCTAAAGAATGCGTTTTTCAGCATTCCCATACATCCGGACAGTAGACATCTTTTTGGTTTCTCCCTTGGAGGGCGGAGTTTCCGGTTCTGCATCGCCCCCCAAGGTTTTACTGAAAGCCCCAGCATCTATAGTCAGGCTCTCAAGAATCAGTTGGACTCCCTGACGCTCCCAGCAGGAGCCACTCTGTTGCAATATGTAGATGACCTCTTAATTGCAGCCACGTCTGCTCCACTTTGTGAACAAGCAACAGTACGTCTGCTTCACCACCTTGCCTCCCACAATCATAAGGTTTCCTTGAACAAATTGCAATTTTGTCGAGAGAAAGTGACCTACCTCGGCCACCTCCTCTCGAAGGAGGGAAGACAACTTACTGCTGACGAGTGTCCCTTATTACCTCTATGCCTCCCCCTTTGACACAGAAACAAGTACAAGCCTTTATAGGCCTCACTTCCTATTGCAGACAATGGATCCCTAACTTCTCGGCCATTGTCAAACCTCTTTTAGCTCTCACTACTAAAGATATGCCAGAAAGAGGTTTTCCATGGACAACTGAGCATGTGGCTGCCTTTCAGACACTCAAAGATGCCTTATGTACAGCTCCAGTGTTAGGCCCCCAGACTATGGCAAACAATTTTTTCTTTTTGTCCATGAGACACATGGCTGCGCTTGCGCGGTCTTAACTCAGATTTTTGGAGACAAACATCGCCCTTGTGCTTATTTCTCAGCTACACTTGACCCAGTAGCCCGAGCCCTCCCTGGATGTTTACGCGCAACTGCTGCTGCTGCACTTATGGTCCGCCAGAGCGCAGGTATTGTTATATCTTCACCCTTGACCTTAATGGTCCCACATGCAGTAGATACCTTGCTCAACAACACCAAGACACAACACCTTACCAGTGCACGACTTACAGGTTATGAGCTCACTCTTTTTTCCAGTCACATTGACATTAGGAGATGTAATATTCTAAACCCAGCTACACTACTCCCTACTGAGACACAAGGGAAAAATTCTGACCTTCATGACTGCATATTACGGACTGAAGAAGAGACAAAGGGTCGTGTGGACCTACAAGACACCCCCCTAACAGACGCTGAGGGAACACTATACATAGATGGTTCATGTCTTAAAAGATCGGATGGAACTACATCTGCTGCATATGCCCTCACCACTCTTGTTACAGTAGTTGAGACAGCTCAAATTCCACAGGCATCGGCCCAAGCGGCTGAATTAATGGCCTTGACACGAGCTTGTGAAATCAGTAAAAACATGACTGTTAATATCTAGACGGACAGTCAGTACGCCTTTGGGGTGGCTCACAATTTTGGTAGACTCTGGAAAGAAAGACATTTTCTCACCTCACATGGGACTAGAATACAGCATGGCCCCCTGATACACAGACTTCTAGACGCCTTGACATTACCTAGAAAAGTTGCAGTGATTAAATGTAAAGCCCACCAGAAAGTGACTGATGATGTAGGGGAAGGCAATGCCCTTGCAGACCAAACAGCAAGACAGACTGCTCTAAGTAAATCAGATGGAATGTTTGTGACAGGACCAGCCAGATGGGTGGTGGAAGGAGGAATGTTAGAAAATACTAGTCAGAGTGTGGTCGAGATTCAATCTCATGCCACTGCAAAAGAACTGCACACATGGGAGGAACATCTGGCAAAGAAAGAGATAGAGTGATGTTGGTTGCGTATATCCGAAGGGAGGCAATGGATGTTACCAGACAGTCATGTCCCCCCAGTTGTCACTATGGCCCATGGCCCTGCCCATATCAGTGCAAAGGGAATATGCAAGTTACTAGAGCCAACATGGTATAATGAAAAAATACACCTATATGCTGACCGAGTGGTTAAGTCATGTATGATCTGCCTTATGCACAATCCAGGAAAAGGTACAGCTACCCCCGCTGGTGGCTTCTCCCCACCTACGTTCCCTTTTGAGGCCATCCAGATGGATTATATCCACATGGACAGGTGTGCAAATTTGAAATATGTCCTTGTAGTGGTCTGTGCCTTCAGCAGATGGGTGGAGGCCTACCCCACCAAGGATTGCACCGCTATTACAACGGCCAAAGTTTTGTTGAAAGAATACTTTCCCCGATTTGGGTTGCCCCGTTTGATTTGGAGTGACAATGGCCAACATTTTACAGCCAATGTGGTCCAGTTTGTGTGTTCCGGGCTTGGTGTCAGACAAAAGTTTCATGCTGCTAATCACCCTCAGTCAGCCCGATTGGTGGAGAAATACAATGGGGTACTTAAATTAAAATTGGCCAAAATAGTGGCGGAAACAGGTGTTACCTGAGTAGATGCCCTACCCCTTGCTCTCTTGTCAGTAAGGACGACTGCCCACTCAAGGATAGGATTATCTCCCTACGAATTGGTATTCGGTAGACCAGCTAATGTATGGGGCGTACCAAGGCCAAAGAAATTGTCTGATGTTGAGTTCCCAGTATTGACTATCTACCTGTAACAGTTAACCGATTCTTTTCGTACTCTTTATCATCAGGTACACGCTGCTATCCCCGACAAGAGCGAAGGCCCAGGTCACACCATTCAACCAGGTGACTGGGTGGTGATCCGAAATTTTCAGTGTATTAAGTGTCTGGAGCCCCGCTGGTCGCCCCCCCGACAGGTCCTTCTGGCCACCCGCACTGCTGTAAAAGTCGAAGTGAGAAAGAACTGGACACATGCTACCCATTGTAAAAGGGTGCCTCTCCCCCTCCCGTATGACCAATGGGTGAAAGAAGGACTGCCGGATTGCGAAACAGAAGTAGTACCGACCTTTGTCCCTTTCAGTGATGCTCAGCTTCATTACACCACTACGGAAGCCGAAACTGATCGAATCTTAGGGGGTCCAGTCATCCGTCCTCTGCAGGATCAGAGGAAGGAACAAGAAGCTCTCTTTCCAGACCACTCCATACCTTCTTCCACTCGCTACAACTTGAGACCAAGAAAAGGGGCTGGCCCTTGACTCTGTCTGGTGTCTAATAGGCTGTAGGGCTGTGATATCTCCGGCTGAGACCGGTGCTGGTATGCTGGACCAATGGGAAGTCCGTAGGACTCTTGGTATCCACACCCAGTGAAGCAACCACCAATCACAGACAGCCGCTAGTGACAACAGGCTGAGCACAAATGGCAGCGGTCCGAGGGTCTGAAGCGCACAAGAAATATGTCAAACTTCTGAACAATAAATGCTTCCTTTCCACAATAGTTATACTTTTTGCTCTCCTCATCCTGCTGGTTGTGGGATGGTTTCTGTTGCTGACTTCTCCCCTAGCTCCTCTGGCTACGACACCGACACCTGCAGAACATCTCCACGCCACCTTGTCACCCCATGAACTACAACGACGCCTGGAATTCATGAACAATACTTTTGTACAATTATTGCACCAGCATCAGCTTGTGATTAATACCTCGAACTGTTGGGTATGTGGGCTCATGCCACACTCTATGACACACACTGTCCCCTATTTCGTCTATCCATTTTCTGTTTTTGGGTCCTGTCTGGCTTGGAGGATGCTCGTCACCGATGCATATACGATCAATGGAACAACGAGCTCCATCATTGGCGATTTTTATGACACTTTCACCCGAAACAGAACAGGCAATGTCAGTAATCCTTTCTGCCCTACTACGACATCTGACATCTTGAACATCTCCCGTGCTGAACGCAATGAGATGGTTGTGTTCAACACCTCAAGTAGAATAATCTTCTCACGCTTTCGGTCCAGACGCAAAGTTCCCACCAAATTGCAGGCTTTCAATGTGATCAACACGCATGGCCAGGTGTGCATAAAAGGACTGGGGACCCGGGAGGTAGGAGTCAGTGACTGCGCAATAATCAGTACACTGAATATTACCTCACCACCACTCCTAATCGCTTCTCCAAATACCTATTTTGTTTGTGGACAGTCTGCTTATACCTGGCTTCCAGGAAATTGGTCAGGTGTGTGTTATTTGGCCTTTCTTCTTCCCCCTACCTTTACTGCTGTTGGGACACATCACTTGACCAATCCCCACCTCCACCATCGTATGCCTAGGGGAGTAATTGAGGCCGTTGACACTGCAGGACAGGAGGCGGGGACTTCTTCAAAGGTTTCCTGCCGTTCTTGGGTCCTATGGTCAACAGCCGCAACATACGACACCTTACCCGAGTGGTGGAGGCAACCATTAATGAAACAGCAGGGGCATTGGGCAACATCACCGCAGAGCTTCAGGCAGACCGCCTAATGACACTACAACATCGAATGGTACTTGACATCATCCTTGCTGAACGTGGTGGTGTATGTAAACTAATCGGCTCCAGCTGCTGCATTTACATACCTGATAACGCTCCATCAGTCTATCAAGCTAACCAACGTCTGCATAAACTTTCCTCTGAGATTCATCAACAACAAGACGACTGGTCCCTCATGGGCTGGATTTGGGGCCTCCTTTCCAGATGGGGATGGGGGATCCTCATTTTTTTGCCTTGGGAATAGCAGTCATCATCTCATGCTGCCTGTGTATTCAGTGCTTGCCTATGCTTTGTGCTATGTGTACACAGGCCCTTAAAAGTTCCCCGGTCAGTACACGTGACACCAACGTAAGGATAATGCTTCAACAAGAGATTGGCGACCTAATGCAGGTAGACATTTCCTAAGAACATGTTTTGCCACTCAATGGCAAAAGGAGGGTCTGAAGAAAATAAGTTTTCACTAGGTCCTATTAATTTCCTTACATTCCTCCATTCCTTGCCATCTCGTGACAAAACCCTGCCTACAGCCTCCATTTCTGCTGACGCTAAAAAACTATCACATACCCAAGCCCCCTGTTCTTTGCAGTTAGCCAATTCATCAACAGAAAGCCATGAGACACCTACGCCCTGTGTAAACAAGCTTGTTTTTCATCTTCTGCTCCCTGCTTGGTAAACATCCTTGACACCGTGATCAGGTCATCTGGACAATGGTCTGACTGACCGAGCCTTGATCAAGCTGATTGAACAATGGTCTGAATGCCGAGCCTTGATCAGGTCATCAACTACAAACACCGCCCTGATTGAACAATGGACTGAATGCCAAAAGAGTGGAATAAAAATGTATATAAGGCTTGTTCGCTGTGGAGTAAAGCAGCAGCCTCCTAGGTTTTGTCTCTGACTAGCTTGGACTCTGTTCCATAGCCCGGGCTATTGTAATAAAGGTGGTTCTCTCTGCAGACGAAGTTTTCCGGGTCCACTTTATTATATAAGGACGGTAAGAGTAGACTCGGGTGATTCCCGCACCGCCAAGCCCCCACTCCTCCTTGAGGTGGGCTTTTCTTGGTTCTGCAGGAGTGTTGAACATTGCAAGCACTCACCCCCAGTCAACTGATCTGGGTTTAATCCATCATCATTCTTTAGTTCACTCCGCCACCCCAGTTCAGACATGGCCATATGCAAATCAGTCTGACCCTGTGCCTCATGGGAACAGTCCAGCCCGAACTGCCAAGCCATGTCTTCCCTGGACCGGAAACAAGCATCCTGGGACCGGTTTCAGGCTCACAGCCATCATCAGCCAGGCTATCTTGAATCCAGTGGCAAAGTGAACAAGGGACCCACGTCTGGGCATACCCTGCCAACTTAGGGCGAACAATGCAAAACCAAAGGGGATGATGGACGGAGTGTTGGACATTGCAAGCACTCACCCCCAGTCAACTGATCTGGGTTTAATCCATCATCATTCTTTAGCTCACTCCGCCACCCCAGTTCAGACATGGCCATATGCAAATCAGTCTGACCCTGTGCCTCATGGGAACAGTCCAGCTGATGAGGGCTGAAAGCCCGAAACCGGTCCTAGGATGCTTGTTTCCAGTCCAGGGAGGACCTGGCCTGGCAGTTTGGGCTGGACTGTTCCCAGTGGGCGCAGGGTCAAGACTGATTTGCATATGGCTGGGTCCAAACTGGAATGGCATGGTGAGCAAAAAAACGATGGATTTAGGCCCAGATCTCTGTACTGGGGTGAATGTACGACAGTGTTCTGCATTCTGTCCATCAATTGTTGTTTTTGCATTTGTCACCCTGAGTGGGACGGGTATGCCCAGACGTGGGTCCCGTGCTCTCCATGCCACTGGAGTCAAGCTATTCTGGCTGAAAGCCCGAAACCGGTCCTAGGATGCTTGTTTCCAGTCCAGGGAGGACCTGGCCTGGCAGTTCGGGCTGGACTGTTCCCATTGGGCGCATTGTCAAAACTGATTTGCATATGGCTGGGTCCAAACTGGAATGGCATGGTGAGCAAAAAAACGATGGATTTAGGCCCAGATCTCTGTACTGGGGTGAATGTACGACAGTGTTCTGCATTCTGTCCATCAATTGTTGTTTTTGCATTTGTCACCCCGAGTGGGACTGGTATGCCCAGACGTGGGTCCTGTGCTCTCCATGCCACTGGAGTCAAGCTATTCTGGCTGATGAGGGCTGAAAGCCCGAAACCGGTCCTAGGATGCTTGTTCCCAGTCCAGGGAGGACCTGGCCTGGCAGTTCAGGCTTGACTGTTCCCATTGGGCACAGGGTCAAGACTGATTTACATATGGCTGGGTCCAAACTGGAATGGCATGGTGAGCAAAAAAACGATGGATTTAGGCCCAGATCTCTGTACTGGGGTGAATGTATGACAGTGTTCTGCATTCTGTCCATCAATTGTTGTTTTTGAGTTTAAAACTATACACACAGGCTCTACAGTGGCAGGCCTGAGACAGGTTTGAAGAGCTACTCATGTGGGTGGCACAATCAGTAGCAACATTTGATTTACAGGCCCTGGGCACCCACATTGCACTGTATTAAGGACTTACTAGTACATAAAATATGCCAATCATAGAGAAACCACATACCATTACATTTTAGACACATAGCACATGCACTTTAGCACTGGTCCGCAGTGGTGAAGTGCCCTGAGTCGTAAAACCAGCAAAAACAAAGTTCAGCACACAGTCAAAAACAGGAGGTCAGAAGCAAAAAGACAACAAACCATGCCAAAAGATGCCAGGTCTAAAACGGTTCAACACAGGGGCCATTTTGATTGAGGTAAATTTGGGGGGTGTCAAAAGTTTTGGGGTACCCGTGCCTCCTGTTTTGGTAGCAGAGGATGCCTGCATATTAAAGAGCACACACTTTCTGGTTTTAAATTTCCCTTTTTGCCCAGTTGTTAGTGATAGTGGATTTTCCCTGGTGTGCATCATCCTGGTGAATTTTGCTGAGAACCTGCTGAGAACCTGATGTGCAGTGCTGTTCCTGAACGATTTGAATTATGTGAATCTGGAAGAATGATTCTATTGATTGTGAGTGCTTTTGGTGAGCATTTTGATGTGCATTTGGGGTGTTGAGTTTTTAGTGCTGGGTGATGGATTTTTATGTTGTGTGTGAGGCTATTGGTTATGCAATGCGGATTTTGGGTTGAATTGGTGGTTTAATCACTATTGTTGTGACGTAGTATTCTTAGTTGCTATTTCTGTCAAAAAGATTTTCATCTATTGTTGATTGTTGTGGTTATCTAATTTGTTGAAATCCAATATCTCGAGATATTGTGGTTTTTACTTGTTTGCGAAATGTAGGGCCTGATTCACAGAACTAACTTACGTCAAAAACGTAAAGTTAGTACTTTTGGTATTCACAGAATACACTTACTCATTTTGGTATTCACAGAATGAACTTACTCATTTCGGTATTCACAGAAGTTAGTAGTCCTAACTTTAGGACTCCTAAATGCCTTCTGTGAATACCGAAAGTCTTAAAGTTAGGATTTTTCTCAGTTTAGGAGTAGTAAAGTTAGGACTCCTAACTTTAGGACTCCTAAATGCCTTCTGTGAATACCGAAAGTCTTAAAGTTAGGATTTTTCTCAGTTTAGGAATAGTAAAGTTAGGACTCCTAACTTTAGGACTCCTAAATGCCTTCTGTGAACACCAAAAGTCTTAAAGTTAGGATTTTTCTCAGTTTATACTTTGGGCTAACACAAATTATTTGAATAACATTTGGACTTCTGGGTGTGCCTCAGCATTGTGTGTGTTATAGTGTTTGGAAGCTGTCAGGCAGAACCACCATGTCCTTTTGCATTCCCTCTAAAAGCATGCTGTAACAACACCTTCGTCTTTAAATCCTTATGTCTCTTCTCTGTCCTCTCCTTTTCCTCATTATCCCTATGCTCATAATACTGTGCCATATTCAAACTAACAGAGGGAGAGGAGGTGGACCAAGTACTCTCAGAGGCTTGTAATCGAGTCGCAATTTCAGGAAGCAAGTTAGAAACAAATCTATTGGCAAACAACCAAACACCTCCTTCGACGGACAAATCTTGTACACTATAATCTAAAAATGTGCCTTCAAATCGAGTGAAAAAATCAGACACACATGTTTCTTCTGCCGACAGGCCGACAATTTATCCCAATCCACCTTTCTTGGTGGAATAAGAGAATGCATGTACGTAATTATGCGACCTGGCAACGCTAAAATCTCTGCTCTAGGCTTATCACCAGGCTTCCATTCCTGATCCCATGCCTTAATTTGATCCCAAGTACCACCCAACTCCGGAACATGATCTTGAGTATGGACCTGCCTCCAAATATCAACCGGAACAAGCAGACCAAAGAACATTTCGATATCAGCAAGAGTCATTACCGTGGAAGAAGCAGCTTCAGTCAGTTCTTTATAATAAACAGTGGGATTCGTCCTAGGATCTAGTTAATGAGTCTTAAGAGATAAAACCTCACTTCTATTCCATGGAGTATAAACCCATTGCTCCTGAAACCTGGCTGCCACTGCCGCTCGAGTAACATTACCACGACCATCTGTTAATTCCGGTATCTCGGGATGATAGATGGGATGAACCTATCTCATCGGAAACTGAGACACTGTGGTGGGACTCAAGCAGCCTACCCGTGTAAGCGATCAATGTCGTAACACTGCTAAAAACTTGCCAGGCTCCATATTACTAGCATATACACGATCTTTAATATCATATAAAACCTGTGGTGCAGCATCCTTGAAACACTGCTCCCAAAGATTACTCAGCGTAGCAGACATATGCTTAAGGGCATGCTGTTGTACAAAGGGCTCATAATCTTTCATCACACTCCAAACATCTTCCACACTGTAAATACGATTACGACCCCACTGAGCAGCCTGATCAGCTACTACCTTTTTCTCTTCATCCCCCACTTCAGACCGTACATACGGACCCATGCGCTCTTTAAACTTTGTCCAATCTCCGTCCCCAAACCCGCGCATTGGCATCCCAGCACTCGAAGAAGCCGGAAGATAAAAAACAAGAGAAGGAGAAGCGACAGAAATGCCAGGTAGTATCAATACCGAGGGTTGCGTCGTAGGAGAAAGAGCTGGTGAGAGCGATGCCGAGACAATAGGTGTGACAGGGGTACTAACAGTCGCAGTTGCCACAGGCGGCAAAGAAACAGAAGGAAGAGGAGGAGAAGGAGCCGAAGCCATAGCCGTTGAAATAACAATGGTAGAAGCAGGAACAGAAACAGTGGAAGCAACTGTAACAGGTGGCTGTGAAAGCACTGGAACAGTGGAATATATTCTTTGCGGGGCATATGGAGGCAGGGGTTGGGTATCTAATAATTCTTCAACAAAAGCGTCATCTTCTTCCTGAACCACATACGATTTATCAATGGGCAGTCGAAATCTTCTATCTTCACATTCAACACCCTTTTCCTGCTTTTCCCTATCACATGCTACAGCCTTCTGAGTCAAAGTCTGCATTCTCCCTTTCCGAGCCTCCTTCTCTGCCTTCATTCGTCTCTGCTTATCTGCCTTTTGCCACGTTCTGAGGGAATCAAACATAGACTGCCTACTTCTGCCTACAACTGTTCCTGTAGATGGTACAGAGCAAGAATATCGACGTATTAATATCGACCTACAGAAATATCGAGGTAAAAATATCGTGGGTAAGTAATATCGATGTAAAAAATATCATGGTAAAGAATATCGATTGTTAGGTAATTAATATCGATTGCAAAAATATCGAAGTGTTAAATATCGTTAACAAAAATATAGTTGTCAAAAATCTCGATTCATTATTAATGTCATGTATTTTAGTATTTTGTATGAGAATTGTTAGTATTTTTATTATATGTGTTAAAATGTTAGTAGTTAATATTTTTATAAACTGGAATTTTGTGTTTTTAGTTCCGTAGCGGGTTGTGGGTTTATAGGGGAATAGGGTGGGAAGTAATTTAATTATATAGATTTTAATAATTAATTATAGTATTTAATAATTATTTTTAAATTGAATTTTGTGTTTTTATTTCCGTAGCGGGTTGTGGGTTTATAGGGGAATAGGGTGGGAAGTAATTTAATTATATGAAATTTATTTAATAATTTATATTTATTCATAATTGTATAATTGTGATGTTATAGAGTTATAAATGTGTAAATTAATTTATTAATAATTGTTTGATAATTAGTTGTTAATTATTTTAAATAATTAATTATTAATTAATTATGTTCATTGTTTAATTAATTTTAGGTGTGTGTTTTTATAGGTGTAAATGGTGGGAAGTAATTTATTTTTATTGATGATTTATTAATTATTTGTTAATTAATTTGCATTAATTAATTAGTTAATTAATTAGTATTAATTAATTTGAATTAATTATTTAGTAATTATTAATTGTAATTATGTAATTAATTTTAGATGTGTGTTGTGGATATTATAGTGTCAAACAATGTGTAATTAATGAATGTTTATTATTTCTTTTTAATAATAATATATTTAAATTTCAATATTAATTATGTTAATAATGGAAATAAAATTTAATAAAAATGTTGATGTTTATTTTTTTATTGGTGTGGTATCCAGCACTTTCCCTACTGTTGCACTCACTGGAATGGGAATAGTAATTTTTACCCCTCCGCTATCCAACACTTTCCCTACTGTTGCACTCACTGGAGTGGGAATAGTAATTTTTACCCCTCCGCTATCCAACACTTTCCCTACTGTTGCACTCACTGGAGTGGGAATAGTAATTTTTACCCCTCCGCTATCCAACACTTTCCCTACTGTTGCACTCACTGGGGTGGGAATAGTAATTTTTACCCCTCCGCTATCCAACACTTTGCCTACTGTTGCACTCACTGGAGTGGGAATAGTAATTTTTACCCCTCCGCTATCCAACACTTTCCCTACTGTTGCACTCACAGGAGTGGGAATAGTAATTTTTACCCCTCCGCTATCCAACACTTTCCCTACTGCTGCACTCACTGGAGTGGGAATAGTAATTTTTACCCCTCTGCTATCCAGCACTTTCCCTGTTGTTGCACTCACTGGAGTGGGAATAGTAATTTTTACCCCTCCGCTATCCAACAGTTTCCCTACTGCTGCACTCACTGGAGTGGGAATAGTAATTTTTACCCCTCCACTATCCAGCACTTTCCCTGCTTTTGCACTCACTGGAGTGGGAATAGTAATCTTTACCCCTCCGCTATCCAACATTTTCCCTACTGTTGTATTTATTGTGTTGCGAAATGTATTTTTAATATTTCTTTTAATAGTTTAATGTTAATTAATTATAGAATGTTTTATTTTATTTTAAATTATTCATATATGTATATATTTTATTTTTATATAATTTAAAAAGTTTATAAATTAAGTAAAGATAATAGTTAATAGTTAATGTATTTGTACACATTTTTGTGTTTATATTTTATTTAATTAAGTTTATTTGTTATATTTAGTTAAAATATATATTAAATGTAATTTATTTTGTTAAAAATATTAATATTTAATATATTTTATTTAATTTATATATCTTTTTAAGTCGATATTTTTTACATCTATATTTTTTACTTCGATATTTCTGTATCGATATTATTGTACTTACCTGTTTAAGTATAGGGAGTCGATATTTTTGTATTCGATATTTTTACCACAATATTTTTGTTAACTATATTTTTTACATTGATATTTAATCAGGGAACCCCTGTAGATACTCAATCTTTTGTTCATCAAATGTGCCCGTCAACGGCCACTGCAACTCGGCATTGTCCCTCGTATACTTGTGCCATAATGTACTAAACATAATAGGGCCAAGACCATGCTTCACATACATATCAAAATTCGGAGTGCCTTCTGGAGGCGCCGGCTGACTTTCTTCCAATCGAGCATCAGTAAAACAACAACGACAGCACAAAGCAAACAGTTTACTGAAATTAGGCATTGTTGAAAGAAAACAAGTTAACTATTTTATACCTAGCAAAACAATTGCAATTGCTTTTGTCCCAAAGACTGTCTTTAGACCGTACCAAAAACAAACCAAAATGGTACCATATCCACAAACAACCAAAACAAACTCACCTGATATATACAGGTCAAACAAATCTATTTTCCACTGCCGACTCTTCAGACCAAACGGTCAGATCCAAGGGTTTTGCCGTTCAGGAGTCAGGATGACCACAGGGCGAGGCACCTTCCGGCAGGACAGAAGGGGCAGCTGCGTGTATCAGGAACTCTTCGTGCAGGGATCCCTGATCCATCAGTCCGACCCGACGATAGCCTCAACCTCTCCTCCCGTCCGCGGAAGGGGATGGGTCACTCACCCGAAGGAGTCACTGTTCGGGCACCAACTGAAGGAATTGGCCCAAATCGGGTCACTCGGGTCCACTAATGACCACCTCTCAGCCTTCCACTAGAACGAAGAGTCGGACAAACAGTAGAGAATACAAACCAATAATTGTTTATTCAAAGTACACTCAGAGCGGAGCCCAATCTGCCCAGCCACTAAGGAGTGCTGCAGAGGGACTAACATCAGCAAGCATAACGATACATTACGTACATTTTCAAACCCATAGTAAACACGCCCATCATGGAATTTTCCAGACAGATGCAGTAGGAAATGAAATTACAAAGGAGTAAGTTTCGATTCTGAGCCCGGGCACACATTATCTATCTTTCAAGGTTACTCTGCCTGTGCCCGCCACTAGACAAGTGGGAGAAGGCTTACATCTCAGAAGAAAGTTATGTGCTAATAAGAACAGTGCATTCATTAGTGTGGCGAAACTCAATTCCGAAGAAACTTAACCTAGAGAAGGCCATTTCTCAGAAATGGCAAAGAATTAGTTTCGAACCTGATACAAAATGGCGCCGCGAATGCTAACTTGTGTAAAACAATTAAAAACATAATTTTTATTCCAACAATGGTATTTAGCCATTGACCTATGCTAAGCCTTCTTTTCCATCCCCCTGCATGAAGATAGTCAATATTTATTTGCATTTAAATTCCAAATTAAAGTTCTCATTTGGTGTTGAAACCCACAAAGGTTTACAGAAAGTCCTTCGATTTTAGTCAAATTCTAAATAAAGATCTAGAAAATGTATGATTGCCCTGTAACTCAGCCTTGGTGCAATGCATAGATGATGTACTGGTTGCATCTAAGACAAAGGAAGATTGTAAACTTGGCACAATTGCCCTGTTGAATCTTTTAGCTGACAATGGTCACATGGTTCAGAATTTGGGATGTAATTTGTTGAGAAGTACAAATACGGTAAAGCATAGAGTAAAGCTTCTTAATTCTCTTTCGGTTGTTACAATCTTTGTCTCTAGGTGTACAGGCATCCGTATTTCACCCCCTGGTGGTACAGCGACCTCTGGCTTTTCAGGGCTGCAATAAGTACATAGTAGTGTATGCTTTAGCTTAAGTTCATGCCAATGATTGTTTGAAGAAGTCTTATTTGTGTAAAAGGATTTTACTTTTCAACAGTGAACATACATTGTGAGGTCTACTCTGAGACAAAGCAAATATGAAACTTTTGAAAGGTGGAAATCGAGGTGAATAGCAGTGAGCATGTGCTGATGTCTGGTGGAGGTCTTGCTGATGTTGAAATTCCAAGGTATTATTGACTTTTGAGACAGGGCTAGGGTGCACAAGGAGTAGTATTCTGATAATTGGATAGCTAGTTTCATAAAATGGAAGGAAACGAAGTTGACTACAAAAAGTTGAAGAGGGCCTCTGCTTAGTAGCATTTGTATTAGGTCTTACAATTGAGTGTTAAGGTCTAATCAGGGAAAAACATTAAAGGGCTAGATTAGGGGAACTGTAGCAAAATTAGCATATGGGTGGCTGAAATTAGTATTGGTATTCAGGAATATGACTGACTTATGCTGTGGTGGGTGCTGAAAAGAGAACTCATCCTCTGTAGTAGAGTTTTGGATCAGGTCGTGAGTAGCTGTGGGTGTTTCAGTCTTAAACATGATTTTAAAAGTAATTAGGAGGCTTGATGGTCTGACAAGGTAGTGTGTGTTGGGTATTCTATATGAGAAGTGCTCCTGTTGGCATTCGGGTACTGGGTAGGAGTTGCCTCTAGAGGGTCCAAGCATTGAATGAGATGCATCCTGTACAGTATGGTTTGTAGCGTCCATATTAGTGGGAATGTTAGAAACAATAGGGTGGACCTTTAGGCTGGGTAGCATGTTATGGGTGACAGTCATGGTTGGGTGTGCAATGGTACAATTCTATGAGAGTGGTGACACACCACATAGTATGTGGAGTCAGGGATAATCTTGTGAATTGGTGAGTCACGTTTAATAGGACTGGTATTAGTCGTGATTGGGGTAACTGCATGGACACATGGGCAGAGAGAAACATAGGTGTCTAAACAGATGGAAAGATTCCTACTTTTGCCATTTGTCATTTGTTGACTAAGAGCCTCAGAAAAGCTAGGATGGGGCATGTTAGCCAGACAGAGCTAATACATCTAATAAAGTGATTGTTAACCTCTCCAATACTAAGCTAACATAGCACCAAACTATAATCACCAATCTGGGCTTCAAATTCTGCCCTATGGCATACTGGGATTGATGAACACTAAACTAGATCTGTACAAATTAATTCAGAAACTGAAAGGCACCTCAATTTTTCATGACAAACTATCTCAACAGAATCTGACTTTACCGCAGACTACTAGCCCACTTATTGTGAGAGAACTAGACGATATTCATCTTCTCTTTACCCTATCTGATTTGACTACTGATACTTACTACCTATCTCTAGAAACTGTATGGAAATTGGCAATAGAGATCCCCCATACCATGATAAAAAAAATTCCAAACCAAATAAATCTTAACCTCTCAACTTCATCCAGGAAATATGACGGACTTATTTCATTAGCTGTGCTAAAGGGCTTGGCTAAGGAATTCAGGAGGTATAAGACAAAAGTAAAATTCCTTCCTTCAACTGTGAACAGGATATGGAAACAGGCATTTCAAACCTGCGACTGCATCCATCCATTATTATCAAGGAGATTGACAAAGGGGGCAATGTGGGTATACTGCATCCTTACGACTACTTTAAGGAAGCACAGAAACAACTTGATACCTACTGTTATCAAAATTTGCCAGCAACCCTACCAAATCGATCCAGCTCTTGCTAAAAATCAAACTGGATGAATGGTACAATCAGGGACTAGTAAGAACAAGGGTATGCTGTTCCTAATGGTGGCAGGAAGATGGGATGCGGTGGGGGAAAGTTTTTTTTACCAGGTGTAAAAAGAAGAAGAATAATAGAGGGGGAGTAGCTCCTTTAGGATCAAGGGCACTCACACACCCCAAGAGGTGTCATGCTTCATCATCGGGCAGCTCCTCGTTGGGCTGGCGCTGCAATGCCCAACAGGCCCCGTGAGGGGGCTCTTTGCCGGGGGTCTTTTCTTTTTGCCGATGTAAAATGGAAGGGGTGGGGGAGCATATGTGTTGAAAGTAGTATGAGTAGAGGTGGAGAAGAGTGTAGTGAAAAATTAAAATAGCTACAGGAATCCCCCAGGGTACTTTTATTGGCTGGGTCCCTATGCTATAGTAAAAATGAGTGACTGTAACGTCTTAGCTGGCGAAGGAAAATGTATAGCTTCTCAAGCTCAAATTCGTGTAAGGGAGGGGATGGGGTCAACAAGTTTCATGCCTTTTGCAGTCCAATGGATCTTGGCATTTCGTCAGGACCGGGGGATCCTTGTCTACTCACATAGGGGCGGTGTAAGAGTGTGACTCTGGAATACCGTACCCTTTAGATTTGATTGTGTGGTGTTGTGTAATATATACATGTACCTTCTGGATACACCTGGAAGGGGAACAAACATCGATACAGTTAAATAACCAAGGCAACAGTGATATCATGGCCAAGGTACGCGATATTTGTAGGGCAACGTTGCAAAGCACTCTAAAAACAGTAATTCATCAGCTGCTGAGTGAAACAGGTACTGGTGTCTAAAAATTCAAGATCATCCATTTATAAAGACAACAAGTATAGATCCATAAAAAATACGAAAAAGTACATTTGTTAGTTCTTCATGCAATTGGTCTTGTTAATCTTAATGAGGGTATGGCGGTACCAGTATGTTAGTGTGATGCTCAAAATGTGGCTCAGCCACGAGGGCAGTGGTGGTGTGCCATCGCGGGTAAGCCACAGCGCATGTGACCCTGGTATCCTGCCACAGGAGTTGCCAGGTAGTAGCATATAGGCTGCAAGGTGACTCACCTAATGGGGGGGCTATTTGCCCCTGTTAACACAGCTGGAACTCTCACACATTGGCGAAAGCTGAGAGCATGAAAGGAAAGGTACAGTTAGGAGTCAGAAAGTGAAAGACCCAAATAAACGGTACTGGGGTAGTATGGAATCTGGAGGTGCCGTCGGTTACTTTTCGCTCTATTATTGGGTTAGCCACTGGGCCGGAATCAAGAAATTGGCAGGTCCAGTTGCCCTGTAGTGGCTAAGGTACCTTCAAGAGGATCTTTCACCGGAGGGGGATTAGAAGCCGTGTAACCCGGTGAGGTACACAAAACGAGAGGGTGCGGGACAGTCGAAATTCTGTTGCTCCACATACTCACACGTCGATGTGTCAGCAAACTATTGAGGATCCCTGAGGTGCCCACATGGTAGTACACGAGTATACTCACATCAAATGGTGCTCCGGAAGGTAGGAGACCTACCCTGCATCCAGCCATCACGAATTGTGCTGGAGCTCCAAGTGTGTAGGTAAGATAACTACGGCAGAAGGGGCGTGCTAGTAACAACTAGAGCATGGACATGGTAAGGCATAGGGCAACACATGGGAGCCATGCTGTAATCCCAACCACAGCCGCCATCTTTGAGTGGTGTCAATTGGGAACCACTGAAACCAAGAGAGTTCATAATACACAAGTCCGAGTGTGGCTGTAAGTCGGGTTTGAAATAGTTTTAAACAACATGTGGTATTGTCACACTGGAGCCAATTAGGGGATAATGGTTTCTCAAGCGGGCCCATGTCTCATGCTTCACAATTCTGGGGGCCCGGTGGAGTGTGGGCCCTAAAGGGATGGCTGCACATATGGAATTGTGAAGGAGCAGGTAAAGAGGGAAGCCAGATGATGGAGTGACCCAGAGCCTTTGTGAGACATACCTCTGTTGCAAAGCCTCAAGAAAGCAGTGCAAGAAAAGGTTAAGGGCATAGTTCGAGGCTGCCAATCAGGAGTGAAACTCCTATCCTGAAGTTGAATGGAAGGTGATTGAGAGCCCATGGGGTGTTAATTCCAAAGTGGAATTGAAGGGACTATGATCCCAAGGTAAGCCAAATTATCATGAGGTGACCAAATTTGAAGCAGAGCATATCAAATCGTGGGGAGATGAATAAGTAAAAAATCTTAGAATATTAGGTCAGGCGGCAGGGAGTCATGCACTGGTATCAGTACGCAATTGAGGCCGGAATTGAGGGATAGTGGGTAGTGTTACCGTGACACATCTACCCATGGTATGTCATCATTGAGCCCTGTGCGGTGTGTTGAAAGGCGGTAGACCCATCATTGTTCTTTATAGAAAAATATCTTCCTTGGTTATGTGTGCATGGGCTTCAAATATTGTCCAGTGTATGTCATCTGGTGTGTGACCCATCTCTATATAGTGAGTGAGCATTTTAGTTGTTGTCCTACCGCACCTTACATTACTGTGGTGTTCAGTAATTCTGGTCTTCACTGCCTTTGTCGTCATCCCTATGTAGCGTTTGTGGCAAGGACACGTTATGACATAGATGCAGTTCTTAGTGTTACAGTTTGTGTGGAATTTCTGGATCCATACGTCTGTAGGGTTCAGATTGATCTGTTTTGAGGAAGACCAGAATTACTGAACACTGCAGTAATGTAAGGTGCGGTAGGACAACAATTAAAATGCTCACTCACTATATAGAGATGGGTCACACACCAGAGGACATACACTGGACAATACTTGAAGCCTATGTGGTGCGACAGCTTTAGACTACCCTCCACACTCTTGTTTTGAGTACTTCACTGGTTTCAACGGCTTCTAATCCCCCTCCGGTGAAAGATCCTCTCGAAAGGGACCTTTACCGCTCCAGAGCAACTGGACCTGCCAATTTCTTGATTCCGGCCCTGTGGCTAACCCAATAAGAGAGCAAAAAGTAACCAACGGCACCTCCTGATTCCATACTACCCCACTACTGTTTATTTGGGTCTTTCACTTAATGGCTCCAAACTGTACCTTTCCTTTCAGGCTCTCCGCTTTCGCCAATGCGCGAGCACTCCAGCTGTGATTACAGGGGCAAATAGCACCCCCATTAGGTGAGTCAACTTGCAGCCTATATGCCACTGCCTGGCAACTCCTGTGGCAGGATACTAGGGTCACATGTGCTGTGGCTTACCCACGATGGCACACCACCACTGCCCTCACGGCGGAGCCTCATTTTGAGTATCACACTAACATACTGGTACTGCCATTCCCTCATTATTATCAACAACACCAATTGCATGAAGAACTAACAAATGTACTTTTTCGTATTTTTTATGGATCTTTACTTGTTATCTTTATAAATGAATTATCTTGAATTTATAAACACCAGTACCTGTTTCACTAACCAGCAGATTAATTACTGTTTTTAGAGTGCTCTGCAATGTTCCCCTACCTAATATGGTGTACCTTGGCATTAATATCACTGTTGCCTTGGTTATTTAACTGTATCGATGTTTGTTTCCCCTCCCGATGTATCCAGAAGGTACATTGTATATTTGTATATATTACACAACACCACACATTTAAATCTAAAGGGTACGGTATTTCACAGTCACACACTTACACAGTCCCTATCTGAGTAGACAAGGATCCCCGGTCCTGACGAAATGCCAAGATCCATTAGACTGCAAAAGGCATGAAACATGTTGACCCCATTCACCACACATACATGAATTTGAGCTCGAGAAGCTATACATTTTCCTTCTCCAGCTAAGACTTTACATTCTCTTGTTTTTACTATAGCATTGGGACCCAGCCAATAAAAGTACTCTGTGGGATTCCTGTAGCTATTTTTATTTTTCACTACACTCTTCTCCACCTCTACTCATACTACTTCCAACACATATGCCCCCCCACCCCTTCCATCTCACATCGGCAAAAAGAAAAGACCTCCAGCAAAGAGCCCCCTTACGAGGAGCTGCCCAATGATGAAGCATGACACCTCTTGGGATGTGTGAGGGCCCTTGCTCCTAAAGGAGCTACTCCCCCTCTATTCATCTTCTTCTTTTTACACCTGGTAAAAAAAACCCTCCCCCCACCGCATCCCATCGCCCTGCCACCATTAGGAATGTCATACCCTTGTTCTTACTACTGACATTTAGGGGCATGTATGCTGGACCTGTTAAGCCCTAATCCCTCTCTTTTTGTTTCGCAATAAGGGACTACTAACATGAGAGGTAAAAATTATCTTTACTGTGAACATCCAATAATGACCACCTTCTATCTCCTTCCTAAAAGCCACAAAAAGGCATCACCCATATGGTGTTGGATCATAGCTGGTATTGAACTAATCTGTTCCTATATTGGTGAATACATTGATCATCATCTACAATGATTAATGAAAATTCCTCCATCATATGTTAAGAACAAGAAACACATCCTAGGCAAACTGGATAACATTGAATGACGAGCTGATGACATCTTAGTTCCATTGACGTTGTGAGCCTTAACACTTCTACCAGACATGATGATAGAAATCAAGCAGTCAAAAAAGCTTGATCAACCAAATCAGCCCATTTCCTGGAATCAAACACTATGGCTCTTATTATGATGTCGGGCAGAAAGTAATCCGACAGCTCGTCGGAAGCTATCGGCCCGACATCATAGGTTTCCATCCAACCGCTGTATTATGATACTGGCGGTCGGAGGGAAACCCACAGAGGAATTCCGCTCCACTTCCGACTGGCTCACAGAGCCCCTTGGGGTGGCGGGTGGAATTGTAATCCCAAAATGACAGCGGAGCCAGCCTTGGCTCGGCCGTCTGGATTACGATGTCGCTTTCCACCTGCCCTTTGATGTTGTTCCGCCACGTCATATTCTGGGGCCAGTACATAGACAATATGCTGTGCACTTGGCAGGGGTGAACATCATCCCTCAAGAGATGTATATAAATTATGGACACAAACAAATGGAACATCAAAATAACCTCAAATTTCTCTAAAAACCAAATAGATTTTTGGGATCTTACCATATACATTAAGGAAAATTACATTCAAATCAAACTCCTTAGAAAGGAAAGTGTTACCAATTCAGTATTGATGGACAACAGCGGCCACTGTCCCAGTACCATCAAAAACATACTGAGAGGAGAATTCTTACGAAATAAAGTAGAATTGCAGTGAACAAATAGTCATAAAGAAAAGGCACAAGAACTGATATAAGGACTAGAACAAAGAAGTTACGAACGATCCGAATCTGGAGAAAACCTCAGATTCCTGACAAGCTTTTGTAATTGACATCACCGTTGCAGAAGAGTACTTAAAAGACACTGGCAACTCCTAACTGGTAATCCATCCATGAGTAAGAAATTGGCACCAACCCCACAAATGAGGCAACAATCTCAAACAAGTAGCAAGCCAGTTGGAATTTTTTGACAAAAGAATTAACATCACTAATTGTTTTAATAAACCAATGGGATTTTACAGATGTCATCACTGCTTTCTGCCAGCTAGGGCTAAACAAAATGAAGGAAATCACATTCCAAAATGGAACCAAAATGACCATCAAAGAATGGATCAATTGCCATAGCACGTATGTTATATACATTATCTGATTCCCTTATAATAAAATCTAAGTGGGACGCCCGATCGGGCATGTTAAAATTAGGATCTAAGGGGCACATGCATCAACCTAAATACCGATCGCAAACGGGCCGATTCGCAGAATCGGTCCTTTTGCGACCGGTATTTAGGCAATTGGGATGCATCAACCCAAAACCCATTCGCAATATAGGTAATCGCAAATTTTGCGTTTACCTAAATTGCAAATGCTTTTAGGGAATCGCAAATTGCGATTCCCTATTTGGGATCCATCAAAACCTTTCCTAAATGCGACTTCGCATTTAGGAAACGCTAATTACCATCAACTGCAAGTTGATGGTAATTTGCAAAAACTTTGAAAAATGCACAAAAGTGCATTTTTCAAAGTGCCATGTGGCACACACATATGCCCTTAGGGCATATCTGTGCGCCACATGAGCACAGATGCCAACTCTGGGGGTGCAGCAGTGTGGCCTTTAAGGCCTCCTAGCACCCTTCAAATTGCATTCGCAATTTGCGAGTACCTATTTGGTACTCGCAAATTGCGAATGGCTTCCCATTCATTCGTATGGGCCTCTAGGCCCATAGGAATGAATGGGAAGGCATTCATTAATTGCGAATCGCAATTTGCGATTCGCAATTAAGGAATGTGTAGGAATCGCAAATATTTTTGCAAAACCTACATGCATAGGCAATTGCGATTCCTTAATAGCGATTCCTTAATAATCGCTATTAAGGAATCGCAATTGCCTAGCTTGATGCATGTGCCCCTAAGAGCAGTATAGATATATGCTTAATACAGATATTGGTTTGCCCCTGAAAGAACACTTTCTTCCCTTTCATTAACACAACTAGACCTTCACTTTGTTTCTCGTTAAAACATATTTCCAAACACCCCCGAGACCTGAAGATGAGGCGATGGAAGAGTGAAGTAGTCCTAAAACTAGAGACCACTAAGTCGGACCTTATCAAAGACATTGAAAGCACTTCTGGCTCAAATAGCTATGGTAACATGCCCCTCATTACAGGATCTGTACTATTAATTTCTAACGTACGTCAAGAAAGTACAGCAACTTCTAATTCCCATGCCCTGTCTTAAATAATTTTAATCAACTGCTGTGTGGATGAGGGAAAATTAGTAAACTGGACAATTGTGGCTTTACCAAAATAATATGGTAAATATGAATTGACAGGCACACCTAAATTTTATATCTATTGAGGCCCAGGCATAGACAAACATGCAAATATACAGTAGCAAAAAATGACGTATGGGAATCATGCATTATGGATGGTATTTGGACACAATATCGAGTTGTAAATATCGAGAGACAGAAACATCAGAAAAAATATTGTGATGCAGAAATATTTTGATGCAGAAATATCGCTAAGAATATATTTTTTTTTAGGTAATATCGTTGTTAAGAATATCATTACTGTTAATATAATTTTCAATATCATAGTTGTAAAAAAAAAAAAAATTATTTTATTATTTTTATTATTTTAGTTGTACAGCATCATTATGAATCATACAATTTTAGTTTGAGGGTTAACCCATCCAAATGTATACAGTAAACTCAAGTTTCAATTACATACTTTAAACCACAAATCTGAAAGAAGTGGGATTACGTTCACTAAACATACAAAATACAAAATTGTCAGTTAACCTATAATCATGATCTCTTATCCATTTATATCTTCTTTACACTTATAGATAGGAGCCCATATTGCCTTACCCAGTTTCCTCCCCCTTTTACCCTTCCTCTCATACATTCCTTTTTCAAGATTATAAGTGGCCAGTAATTTTGCCAGCCATAGCTGGAACGTAGGGGCTGCATGATCAAGCCACGCTGAGGCGATGCAAATACGCAAAACAGCCATAGCAAGACACAAAAAATGATGCGATGAATCTCGCAGTTCCATAGTACTAACCCCTAGAAGCATTAGGGCTGGAGTAAGAGAGATTTTTAGCTTCAGCGTTTGGTACATAAAATTTTCAATTTCACTAATCATATTTTCCAGCTGTGGGCAAGTCGCAAAGATATGAATTGCATCCGCTTCCTGACTACCGCAGCGGGGCAGCTAATCTCCTCCAGCCCCCCCCCATTGTGCAATCTTTGCAGGCGTATAATATAAAGAGTAAACTGTTTTAAAATGCTGAGCTTGAAGCCCTGATGAGCACAAGATAGTCTGGCTCAGCTCCAGAGAGTCCAGAAAATCATCCTGATCTATATCAAGCTTATCAGCCCATCTTTTCCCGTGCTTATCCAGATCATCCGGCTTAAGCAGTGAGAGTTCTGCGTAAATCCACTTAATAGTGCAGTTCTCCCCACACCTAATAATATCAATAATCCCGGTTTTCTCGAATTGGTGTGATCCACCCTTTTTCCCTCTTAAAAAGCTACATACCTGCAGATATTTAAAGAAGCTCCTCTTATTAACACCATAATCATTTTGTATTTCGTTAAATGATCGGATTCCCCCACCCCATAAGATCACCTATCTTTCGTAGTCCACGCTCTTCCCATTCCCTCATTGTCGCATCCGAGAATATTCCCGGTAAAGTGGGATTCTTATACATCTGGGTGTAAAAATTAATTCTCCCAAGGCCCAGTTTTTTCTTACTCGCCGCCCAAATCTTAAACGCAGCTATCAGCGTTTTAAACCTTGTTTTCTTAAAGTAGCTGGGCTCACTAAATTTCATAAAGCAATTCCTAACTTCCTCTCCTAGCAAAAGTCTATAAAGATCTGGGGATTCAGCTTTTGTCCAAAAATCTACTGCCCTCCCACCGACTAGGCTATTCATATATTGAAAGGCCGCAGCCCAATAATACATTTTAAAATCTGGAACCGCCCATCCGCCTCTGTCTCGCGGTAGTGATATAAACCTCAGAGCCCTTCTGGTTTTCCCGTGCGCCCATATGAACCTGTTCACAATATGCTCCAGTACCGTAAACCAGTGTTTCTCAAATTCTAATGAAATTGCCCTGAAAAGATACAATATTCTGGGCAGAAAAACCATTTTAACCACATTGCAGCGTCCCACAATTGACATATGCAGATTGTATAATCTATCAAAGTCTTTTTTTGCTTTTCCAATAACTGGTTCAACCTTTTTACCCACTAACTCCCCCAGTTCAGGCGTAATATTAATGCCTAAATAAATGACCGAGTCTGCCACCCGTGGATCATCCAAATTGGTCCCCCTGTTTTTAACTATCTGAGTCTTAGACCTATTTAGCGCATACCCCGTTAACAAGCCAAAAGCTTGGGCTTCAGCCTCTATAGCGGCTAGGGCTTTGGTAGGATCAGGGGTAACTACTGCAATGTCATCTGGATAAGCCAATGTTTTAGTGTCCAGCTCCTGGACTCTCATCGGGATAATTCTGGTGTTAGCCTCCAATCTTCTAACTAAAGGGTCTATATACAAAGCAAAGAGAAGGGGCGAACATGGGCACCCCTGCCTTGTACCTCGCTTGATTGACACAGGCGCCATATGTCCCCCATTCAGCCTCAGATGAGCCGTCGGAGCCTTATACAGAGCCTGCACTGCACTGATGAAGCCTCCCCCGATACCATACCATTTCATGGCCTCCCACAGATAGTCCCAGGAGACCCTATCAAATGCCTTTTCAGCATCCAGCAAAATCAAAGCCATAGGGTCCCCTGAGACTTCCGCCACATCAAACAAGGCTATAACCCTGCGAATATGCTCTGTTGTCCCCCTCCCAGGAATAAAAACGTGCTGGCTGGGGTCAACTAACTTCCCAATTATTTTGTTTAACCGGGTTGCCAAAGCTTTCGAATACATTTTTGCATCACTAGTCATAAGCGTGATTGGCCGATAGGAGCCTGGTTCTCTAGCAGGCTTATCCTTTTTCAGAAAGACTATCATATCAGCCCCTGCCCAGGATTCTGGAATTGAGCTCCCTCGCTGGGCCTGGCCCACTATATCCACCAGATCTGGCCCAATTACCTCACGAAAGATTTTATAAAACTCTAAAGGAATCTGATCAGGCCCTGCTGCCTTCCAGAGGGAAGGCTCCCTAATGCACCATAAGTCTCTTCCAAAGTCAGTGGAGTCTCGAGAGCATCCCTATCATTGGAATCCATACCCTGCACCGTGATCCTACTTAAATATCCTTGAATTAAAACCTGTTCTCTTTGCTGTTCCTCAGAATAAAGATTTTCATAGAAGAGACGAAATACTTCCCGAATCCCTGATGAGTCCTCAATTACATTCCCGCTAGTAACTAAAATTTCTCGGATTTCCCCTGCCAGACTCTTTTGTCTCAGCCGGACTGCCAGGGTATGCCCTCCCCGCTCATTAAACTCGTAGCAGTGCTCTCTCCTGGATAGGAATCTTTCTGCTGCCTTGGTTGCGATTATGTCACCTAGCTCAGCCTTAGTTAAAGCCAGATTGAGCAATATCCCGTCCAGTGGGTAACTCCTACGGATAGCCTCAGCGAGTTCCTCTTCCACTTCCCTCAGTTTAACACATAACGTTTTCTCCCTCTGAGCTTCTTTCTTCAGTCTAAACAAGCTATAGCTCAGAGTTTCCCCCCTGATTCCAGCTTTAAACGCGTCCCAGACTACCCCAGGGCTGGCGCTCCCCCTGTTAATCTCACAAAACCCCTTAATCCATTCATTCATATGGGCAACGTACTCCGTATCCTTCAGCAATCTTCTCTCAAAGGTCCAGAGCTGCTCTTGCTTAACGCCCCCCCAAGCTAACTACCAAGACTAACGGGTTATGGTCCGAAAGTATCCGGGGTGTTTCTCGATTCTGCACCCTCAAAATCAGTGAATATGTAACAAAAAATAATCCAGTCTCACAACTATTTTATGTGGTGCGGAGTAAAATGTGCTGCCAGGATCATTGGGGTGCAAACGCGGCCATACAACCAAAAGTGCATTATTCTGAACCAAATTAGAAAGAGCTCTAAAAACCCTTTTCTTCCTACCCCCATATCTATGTCCTGCACCCCCCCAGAGACCGCCTAAACCATTAATATTATAATCCCCACACATTATTACCGGGGTGGGCCAGGAGGCTAGCTCAGCATCCATAAACTCTAATAATTCAGGGTCATCTCCAGTTGAACCATACACAGAGCATACTGTGAATGTATCACCAGATATCGTACATTCCACCATCGCCCAGCAACCCCATTTATCTGCCAATTTTCTCTTAAAAATAATATCACGCCGTCGGGACAAAATAGCCACTCCTCTTGTCTTAGTACCTTGTTTGGTGTTAATAACAAGCTCATACCCAAGCTGCTCCAAGACCCTGCCTCTATTGCCCTCTATATGTGTCTCCTGAAGGCAAAGTATGTCTATGCGCAGTGTTTTTAGAATTATTGCGGCTCTTTGTCTCTTGGCTTGTTCATTTAGCCCACATATATTAAGTGAAGCAACACGCAAACTCATTGTCTAATGCTTATATTTATCTTAGTCATTAGACCGTCTTTATTCAATCTTTGCCTTCCCACAATTTTTCTTTGAATATTCCCTCTCCTTCGTTTATTTAACAAACCCACCCTCAAGTGCTGTACTGTACTGTGCTATACCCATGCCCCCCCTCTTCCCCACCCCCCCACCACATCCCCCCTCCCCCCCACTCCCACGCCCCTAACAGGCAAATAGGTCAAGCATGACCTATGTGTGACTGCCGAAGCTCACATCTCCAGTTGCCACAGACTCTCCCTCCCAATCCCCGAGTAAACTTCCAATGTCTCCAATGTAATTGTAATAAATAACCAATATGCCTAGGAAAAAAGAAAGATTAGATAAATAAAAGTGACAGAAGACTAGGCTGTACCTGAAGTCAAATTACCGTATTTGCATTGCCTTAAAGGCCTATCCTAGACCAGACCTTTAATTCTCAGTTTGCTCTAGGGCTCCCTTCACCATGTCATACCCCTCCGGCCTTCCCTCTAGCCTCTTTCAATTCCGTCAGATATTCCTGTGCTTTGATCTCTGAAAAAAACATTCGTACCCTCCCATTTAAGATAACTTTAAGCCGCCAGGGAAACAATAGATATGCCTCGCAGCCAGCCCCCTGGAAAGGAGCAATCAGCTGCCGAAGCCTCCATCTTCTTTCAATGGTGGCATGACAGAAGTCTGGCCGAGTAAAGAATGTATGTCCATCATAAGACCTTTTTGCATCCGGCCTTGCCTTATCCATGAGAGCCTGTCGGAGAAGAAAGTTGCCAATATAAATTAGGATGGCCCTAGGTCGTCCACCTTGCCCTACGGTATTACCTCTTTTCTGAGTCAGGGGAAAGCGGTGCGCTCTCTGAATCTCTACATCCCAGTTCCATTGGGCTAAATCGGGAAATGCTCCCTTTAGCAAAGATACAACAAAGGCCATGACATTTTTTCCTTCGCTATTTTCGGCAATGCCCAGCAGTCTCACATTATTTCGACGCTGACGGTTTTCGAAGTCTTCGAGCTTCCACATCATGTCCTCTGATTGTTTCTCATGCGACTCCTTGAAGCACTGTAGTTTCCCCATTTTCTCCTCAAGAGTCTCAGTTCTTTCCTCAACATGGACTACTCTCTCTGCCATATCAGAGTACAACTTGTTCATTTTCTGCAAGGACCCCTGCATCTTTTTGGTTGCTTGCTGTGCCCGGCGGCTCTCGAGCCTGGCTTCCCCCTGCATTTGTTTCAAGGTGGAATACACGAGCTTTAGCGATGGTGCAGACATAGCGTCAGTAGTGCTAGCAGGCCCCCCAAGTGCTACTGCCCCCTCTTCGTCCTGATAAGTCTGACTAGTGTCTGAGTAGTCCCACACCAGCTTACGAGCTGTAACCATATCATTTGAGGGGCTAACTCTCTGATCTAGACCTGCGTTTCTGTGTAAGAGACTTAAGGCGCTGCACCTTCTGAGTTGTTGAGGAGCCACCGGTATCAGACCCCTCAGAGGAATTACCATCACTTGTAAGCAAGATATCAGTGTCTTCATTTAATGAAAAAAACTTTTTCCCTCTGGAGATCTCAAGGGTAGTTCAGACCGCACTGGGTTTTCAATCAGCCCTGCTGTTTTTCCTTTAACCATGGTCACATCTATTCCAGCATTATTTATACTACCACAAGCAGTTTCATTACCTTGTCCAGCAGTTTCATTACCTTGTCCAGCATCCATTTCAGCGTCAACTGCACTGCCTTGCACATTTCGCAATGAGCCGTCCGCTTCAGGCAAGTTGTCCTCACATTGCACATTGCCAGGTAGCTTGGGTCGCTCTAATGCATTCTGCCGTTCAGGGATTAACGGCAATCCAGGCTGGTCATCCGATTTGGCAGTTTCACCAGTCTCGATCTCCCGCTCCAGTCCGGAGCTCTGCCCTACCTCTGCTTCCCCCGTAGGCGGGGCCAATCCATCCTCTCCGGTTCTGCTTGTTTCGGCTTCGTTTCTGCCAGTTGCCGTGCTTGTCATCACCGCTGCTGCCGCAAAAGTAAGCGTTGCCTGTCGCATGGAGCTCTCAGCTCCCGATGCCCTCAGCTTGCCTCATCCGTCTATGCCAGCATCTCGCCCCTTACCACCAGGTTCCTCATTCTTCTTCGGGAGTACCCCGCGCCGCGTTTGTCCCGAGCTTTTAACAGTCATAGGAGGAATGGCAGCCTCCTTCTGTATGTCCTTCTGTGCATCCTTCGCAGGTTTGTTGGTTTTTGGCCCCATCTTAATGCCACTGAGTGAGCACTCTCGCAGCACCTCAGCGGTGATCCCGATCTCCTGCAGCAGCACCCTGGCGATCACCACTGCGACCGCCACCAAATTCCTGGAGCCCCGACTCCGGACCCGCCACTTCAGCCAGTCGATCAGGTAAGCGTGATGAGCGTGATATGGCATATCAATTTAAGCTTTATTTCGATATATCAGCGCATTTCTATTCTTTTCCCAATAGCATCCGGGGAGTGAGAGTCTGTAGCTCCTCTCACAGAGGTCAGTTGGCAGCCATCTTGCCTTCCCTCCAGCACTATAGATTTCCTTAGAAAGGAAAGTGTTACCAATTCAGTATTGATGGACAACACCTGCCACTGTCCCAGTACCCTCAAAAACATCCTGAGAGGAGAATTCTTACGAAATAAAGTAGAATTGCAGTGAACAAATAGTCATAAAAAAAGGCACAAGAACTGATATAAGGACTAGAACAAAGAAGTTACGAACGATCCGAATCTGGAGAAAACCTCAGATTCCTGACAAGCTTTTGTAATTGACATCACCGTTGCAGAAGAGTACTTAAAAGACACTGGCAACTCCTAACTGGTAATCCATCCATGAGTAAGAAATTGGCACCAACCCCAAAAATGAGGCAACAATCTCAAACAAGTAGCAAGCCAGTTGGAATTTTTTGACAAAAGAATTAACATCACTAATTGTTTTAATAAACCAATGGGATTTTACAGATGTCATCACTGCTTTCTGCCAGCTAGGGCTAAACAAAATGAAGGAAATCACATTCCAAAATGGAACCAAAATGACCATCAAAGAATGGATCAATTGTCATAGCACTTATGTTATATACATTATCTGATTCCCTTATAATAAAATCTAAGTGGGAAGCCCGATTGGGCATCTTAAAATGAGGATCTAAGGGGCACATGCATCAACCTAAATACCGATCGCAAACGGGCCGATTCGCAGAATCGGTCTCTTTGCGACCGGTATTTAGGCAATTGGGATGCATCAACCCAAAACCCATTCGCAATATAGGTAATCGCAAATTTTGCGTTTACCTAAATTGCAAATGCTTTTAGGGAATCGCAAATTGCGATTCCCTATTTGGAATGCATCAAAACCTTTCCTAAATGCGACTTTGCATTTAGGAAACGCTAATTACCATCAACTGCAAGTTGATGGTAATTTGCAAAAACTTTGAAAAATGCACAAAAGTGCATTTTTCAAAGTGCCATGTGGCACACACATATGCCCTTAGGGCATATCTGTGCGCCACATGAGCACAGATGCCAAATCTGGGGGTGCAGCAGGGTGGCCTTTAAGGCCTCCTAGCGCCCTTCAAATTGCATTCACGATTTGCGAGTACCTATTTGGTACTCGCAAATTGCGAATGGCTTCCCATTCATTCGTATGGGCCTCAAGTCCATAGGAATGAATGGGAAGGCATTCCTTAATTGCGAATCGCAATTTGCGATTCGCAATTAAGGAATGTGTAGGAATCGCAAATATTTCTGCAAAACCTACATGCATAGGCAATTGCGATTCCTTAATAGCGATTCCTTAATAATCGCTATTAAGGAATCGCAATTGCCTAGCTTGATGCATGTGCCCCTAAGAGCAGTATAGATATATGCATAATACAGATATTGGTTTGCCCCTGAAAGAACACTTTCTTCCCTTTCATTAACACAACTAGACCTTCACTTTGTTTCTCGTTAAAACATATTCCCAAACACCCCCGAGACCTGAAGATGAGGCGATGGAAGAGTGAAGTAGTCCTAAAACTAGAGACCACTAAGTCGGACCTTATCAAAGACATTGAAAGCACTTCTGGCTCAAATAGCTATGGTAACATGCCCCTCATTACAGGATCTGTACTATTAATTTCTAACGTACGTCAAGAAAGTACAGCAACTTCCAATTCCCATGCCCTGTCTTAAATAATTTTAATCAACTGCTGTTTGGATGAGGGAAAATTAGTAAACTGGACAATTGTGGCTTTACCAAAATAATATGGTAAATATGAATTGACAGGCACACCTAAATTTTATATCTATTGAGGCCCAGGCATAGACAAACATGCAAATATACAGTAGCAAAAAATGACGTATGGGAATCATGCATTATGGATGGTATTTGTACACAATATCGAGTTGTAAATATCGAGAGACAGAAATATCGGAAAAAATATTGTGATGCAGAAATATTTTGATGCAGAAATATTGCTAAGAATGTATATTTTTTTAGGTAATATCGTTGTTAAGAATATCATTGCTGTTAATATCATTTTCAATATCATAGTTGTAAAAAAAAAAATTTTTTAATGTTTTAGTTCATATATTAATTATATTTGTTACTATTGTTTGTATAATTGCTATTCATATTTAAATATAGTTTGCAATTTTAAGTGATTTAGACTTAATTTATTTGCTAATTGTAATTTATAGTGTTGTACAATGAGTTTTGTAGCGGAATAGGGTGGGAAGTTAAGTAATAATTAATAATTTGTAATTGATATTAATTATGTGCATTATGTAATACTGATTTATTTTACTTGAAGTTTAGGTGTGTGTTGCTATGTTTGTAGGGGAATAGGGTGGGAAGTAAATTAGGTAATAATTTTTTTTTTAATTAATTATTCATTATTTGTTTAATTAATTATGTAAATTGTGTAATCATAAATTTTTGTTATATTTTGGGTGCGGGCTGCTGTGGTTTTTTGAGGGGTATCGAGTGAGAAGTTAATTGAATAATAATTCATAAATAATGATGTACATTATGAAATACTGATTTAATTTAGTTATATTTTAGCAGCGGGTTGCTAGTGTTGTAGGGTTAAATGGTGGGAAGTTAATCAACTAATAATTAAAAAATAATTAATGTATAATTAAATATCTCGTTGATGAATAATTATATATTTTAATTGTATTTTAGGTGTGGGGTGCATGGTTTGTAGGGTTATGGGATGGGTAGTTAATTAAGTAATAATTAAATAACCATTATTTATGAAGTGAAAATTATTTATTACATTGTTAATACATTTAGTAAATTGGTTAATTGCTCTTTTATTTTTTTAAATATATATTTTATGTTAGGCCATAATGTTTATTAAGAGTTGTATATTTTTTCTAAACTAATAGGGTTATTTAAAGATGTACTGTGCTTGACGTGAAGTCGTTTACCTACTGTTGCTTCAACTGGGGTGGGAATAGTAAATTTAACCCCTCTGAAGTCCAAAAGCTTTTCCTACTGTTGCACAAACTGGTGTGGGAATAGTAAATGTAACCTCTCCGAAGTCCAAGCTTTCCTCACTGTTGCACAGACTGGAGTGGGAGTGGTAAATCTTACCCCTCTGAAGTCCAAAGCCTCCCATACTGTTGAACAGATTGGAGTGGGAATAGTAAATCTTACCCCTCCGAAGTCCAGCACTTTCCCTACTGTGGCACAGACTGGTGTGGGAATAGAAAATGTAACCCCTCTGCAGTCCGACATTTCCCTACTGTTGCACAGACTGGAGTAGGAATAGTAAATCTTACACCATCAAGTCCAATGCTTTCCCTACTGTTGCACAGACTGGAGTGGGATAATATATCTATTTTTCTCATTCTCCAATACACTTCTTAAAATATGGTTATATTTATTATTAATATTTGTTTATAATTTTAACTTTAAATTGTTTGTTCATATTTGTATTTTTTCTTTCATTTTTACAATAGGTTTGGTGAATTACTTTTTTTTTTTTTAAATAGTTTTATATAGCTAGAACTTGACCCGAATCGGGTATCAGAGCGCTATACATAGCACAGTTGCATTACATGAGGACACATTCATTTTTTTGTTTTTTTGTTAGGCACTTTGTTTGGTCTTTTAATTGATCTAAAAAGAAATAGAGGCTTGGATTCATTGCTCAACCATAGGCTCCAGGGAGCCCATCCCAAGGCCGTATTCAATAAGGGGAGGGCCATTATAGGCACAGGGGAGCCCACCCTGAGACAAATATCAGAAAAAGGGGCGGGGCAGGTGGCCCCTCTCCATGAACCATTAAAGGACCTGGGGAGCTCATCTCAGGGCAGAAGTGCTTAGAGAAGAGGAGTGGGCCACACAACCCCCCTCCCTGAGCCTTCTAAGGCCCAGAGGAACCCACCCCTGGGGCCGAATACTACATTCTTTAATTAAGGGGGGCCCTGTGGCCCCCCTCCCTTAGCCTTAAATGGCTCCAGGCAGCGCACCCCGTGGCTGGCTCACATGCTGTGTCCTGGGGAGTCTACCCCTGGGACACAGCAGTTTCCCTGCCCCCACCGACATGGGCAGGTAAACCTGCGTTTGATCTCGCATGGTGGAAGTATTTTTTAAGTTCCTGTCACGGGGAGCAAACACTCTGGGGCCGATTCCGATTTGGGCCGGAAATCTCTCCGACCGAGCCGGACCCGGAGAGATTTCCGACCGAATCGGACCCGTGCAGCCCGACCGAACGAGTACGATGCGTCCGTATGCTATCGTACTCGAGTCGGTCGGACTCCCATTGAAGTCAATGGGAGCCGGTCGTACAACGCGTACGCGGGCTCCCATTGCCTCAATGGGTGCAAGGCGAACAAGGGCGCCCCCTACAGCGGGTACGCGGCGAAGCGACTCGCGCCGTACACGCACAGGTAGAGGGGACCCATGGGTTCCCCCTATGTGCGACTCGCGCGGCTACGCGTACAGGGGGGTCCGACACGGACCCCCGAAGTACGGCTCCGACTGCTCTTTCGAGCCGGACGGCACGTGTCGGTCGGACTGCTCGCGGCGCGCATCGTACTTACCCGGCCGGGGAACGTCTCCATTGCGCGGTGCGAGTCGTGTCCGAGCGAGTCGGTCGGTGCGGTTCGACCCGGGAACGAGTCGGTCGGAGCGGTTGGGACGCCCGAACAAGTCGGTCGGCGATTTCGCATCGTACTCGCTCGTCCGGACGCGCGTACGGATCGGTCGGGAAATAGGGCTCCGAATCGGATCCGGTAAAGCCAAATCCGATTCGGAGCCCTACCGGCCGAGATCGGAATCGGCCCCAAAGTCTGCTCCTAGCAGACAGGAGCTTTGAAAATGCTCCCGCCAGCTGGGAGTGGACTTATGCTCCGTTTACCTGCCCACAGTGATGCTGGAAGTGAATCAGATCAAAATATTGCTCCTGCCAGAGAGAGCAGCATAAGTAGCTGCTCCTTATGGGAAAGAGCATTGCTGGCTCCTGCTGCTTCAAGGGAGCCGGCTGGGGCAGCGGGGACCTTTGGGCTCCCCCCAAAGCCCTCAATGAGTGTATGGTGGGTGCCCTGGAAGGGCACCTGGTAACTCACCTTTAGGAAATGTGAATCCTAGGGGATATGACCCTGGGGCCAATAATGGCTCGGGATGGGGGCCACATGGCCCTCCTCCCCTTTATTTTAATTAGTGGCTCTAGGGGATGGAGTCCCAGGGCCTTATAAGGCTCGGGGAGGGAGGCCACGTGGGCCCCTTTAATTAAAAAGATGGTCCTGGGGAATGGGGTCACCAGAGCCTAATAAAGCTCATGGAGGACGGCCAAGCAACGACCACCCCACCGCCCTCATTAAAAAAAACAGCTTGGGGAATGGGATCCCCAGCGCCTAAAGAAACTCAGGGATGGGGCCGTGTGGCACTCTGCCCTTTTTTGTAAGTTTCGGCCACAGGGGTGGGCTCCCCAGGACCTTTAATTGCTTCAGGGGCAATTAAAAAAAAAAAAGACCCTTGGAGATGTCATGAATGATGTCATTTAATGTAATCAGTGATATCATAAATGATGTTATAGAACATGTCATGAGTAATGTATTATGTGAGGTCATAAGCAGTGCATGCTAACTATAACTGGTGAATTTCTGTGTTTTTTTTGTTCAAAACTTTAATGTTGTCACTGACATATTCACCTAACTATAGCGTTACTTTAACCTTTTGTTTTTTCACTGAATATATATTTATATTTACCTTAACTCTACGTACCTTGCGTGGTAAAGGTGTATGCGTGGTAAGTGATACATAGTAAAGGCATTGTGTGAATAAGACTGAGTGGTGAAAGATGTTTCCCAATTTCACCTAACCATTTTTTGCTTAGTTTAATTGTGTTTTTTGGATTCAAGAGATATCTGATTATTTTGAGTCCAAATATCCGAAGACTATTTTGTTTTCATGTTGTCAGTCTGATCGTATTGCATGACCTAATGCAATATTTGTAATAGTGGATTTAATTTTATTTTTCCAGCTACTTCTTGTCGTATTGTAGTGAGCCTGGAGTTTGCTATGAAATACTTGGTTACTTTTCCCTGTTGTTGATTATGTGGAATGTAGTCATTACTTCCCATTTTTGCTTTTCCATAGTTCTTGTCTCGCTTCTCTTCTGTGTGGATTTGCTTTGACAACAATCAATCAATCAATCAAAGATTTATAAAGTGCATGGCTACTGAAGAGTGTCCCAGCACTGAGGACCTTGTGCACTTATTCTCACACAATAAACAGTCACTGAAAACCTGTCATAAAAACAAGGTATTAAGAGCACGCCTGAATCGTTTTTCCTCCCTTAACACACCCAAATCCAAAGGGAGGGCATTCCAAGCCCATGCACCCCATTTTTTTCCTTTTAATTCTCAGTACCTGTGCCAACCCCACATCGGAAGAGTGGAGGGTTCTAGATAGGTGGTAATGAATGATCCTTGCGGAGCGATAGCTAGGGCCCATCTGATAAAAAGATCCATGGGCGAAGGTTAGGATTTTGAACTAGATTCTCTCCTTGATAGGGAGCCAATGTAGGTCCTTTACATAAGGATGAATATCAGTCTGCCTAGGGATATTTAGTAGCACCCTTGCAGCAGCATTTTGAACCCTCTGTAACCTCCTCAACAGATAGCTTGGGAGGCCCATACAAAGTGCATTAGCATAGTCCAGACATGAGGTGATGAGGGCATGTATCACTGGTTTTTGGGCCTGAAGAGGGAGCAGATCCAAAACATTTTTTGATGATTTTAGGTGCCCGCAAAAGGAACCTACCACAGTCTCCACCTGTGGACCTAAGGATAACTGTCTGTCGATCTTAACCCCTAAAATACGGACTACCATCGCTGGATAGGGAGGTGGAGAGACCCAACTTGGCTAACACTCCCTATTCCAAGTGGGTGGAGGCGAGCCAAATAACAGAATCTCAGTTTTTCTGGGATTGCATTGTAAGTTGCTAGTTCACTTCCACTGAAAGACGACCGTCAGAAAGCACTTAAACACCCAAAAGTGTTCAGTGAGTTGTTATCCATATTGAGGAGCAGTTGCATCTCATCAGCCTATAACTAAGCCCGGGCGTAGTTCGCGAAGTAGCGCTACGCGAAGCTACGCAAAGTGCAGTTTGCACTACGCGAGCTACACGTAGCACTACGCGAACTGCGTAGTGCACTGTTCGCAATGATTGCACAGTGCCGGATGCTTGTCCGCACTGTGCAATCATTGAAAACGGCATCTTGCACAGTGCGAGCTGTCTTTTACTGCCGCTCGAGTAGATTTTTACTCGAGCGGCAGCTTCTCAACGCGGACTGGTAGTTTCTCATCGCGAGCGGTCGCGAGCATACGCGACCACTCGCAATGAGAAACCTGACCTCCCGAGTTGAGAATCTCACCGGGAGGTTTATTTTCACGCTCGCGATCGGCAACTTGATGTTGCTGATCGCGAACGCAGGAAAAGTCTCGCCGGGATGTAATTTTGCTTGCTCGCGGTCGCCAACTTGACGTTGAGGACCGCGAGCAAGCAAAAAATGACCGCTGCACTACGCTACGCTACGCATGTTTGCACTGTGCTACGTGCAATTCGCGTTGTGCGAAGTAGCGCAAACTTCGCAAACTACGCGAGCGTAGCGTAGTGCTTTGCCCAGGGTTACCTATAACACTATCTGGAACGCAAAGGGCTCCACTAAGGAGGCCAAAGGGGTCATGTAGATATTAAAAAGGGTCTGACTGGAAACAGAGCCTTGTGGGACACCAAACTTATTCAGGGTCAGATGCAAATGGTGCCACTCAAACAGATTGACCTCTGTCAGCAAGAAAGGGCTAATCCAGGCCAGCGCAGAGCCACTGACTCCTATATTTTCGAAAGGATGTCAAAGCATAGAGTGGGACAACTTGTCAAAGGCAGTGGATAGGTTGAGTAATATTTCCCTTGATCCACACCCAGCTTGATGGAATCAGTCACTTCCACTAATGCCGATTCCATACTGAATCGTGGACAGAAGCCTGACTGAGATTGACACAACAGCGGACCTTGTTCCAAATATTTGGAAAACTGCCCATTAATAACTTTTTCCAACATTTTTGACAGGGCTGGTAATAATGAAACGGGTCTAAAATTGTCCAGCATAGTTCTATCCGCTGAAGGCCTTTTTAATAGAGGTACTAATCTAGCCTGTTCCCAGAAGATTGGTACGATGGCAGCTTGGATTGAGCTATTGAATAGATGGTTCAAAAACTGATTGAGAACCTTCAAACAGGCAATCAGAATTTGAGGGGGGCATGGATCACCTGATGAGCCAGACTTACACTCTTGGCTAGCCTGTTCCAATTCTTCCAGAAAAATAATGGTAAACTTGCAAAGTTGGTTCATCAGGGGTTTAAAAGGAGTCTGTGGTAACATCTCAGAGTTTACATCAGTGGCAGCATTCGTAAGATTATCAACAATTCCAATGATCTTATCCTCAAAAAACTCCTGCTGTGGTGTCTGCCTTTATCTCCCCGCTCAGGCAGGGCATTAACCTTCCTAAAAAAGACTTGAAGTCAGACTTTACATACATTTTTAAATGAGACGGTCATCTTGTATGTAACTATAATATATATAGCACCTGCATACAATGTTTTTCCTCATCCCCTTCCAGTCTATCTTACCTTGAATTCAAGGTAGTACCGCTTGTGATCCCTTCTCCTGTCCCTCACCCACTACTCATTCCCTGAGCCTACTGTCACCCCTGCCATTTTTCATTGTTAATTCCACACAATCTCAGTTCAGTAGGATATTAACATTCCTATCTATTCATGAAGTTCTGCTGTAGCTCTTCTTTGTTGACTCAAAATGTGTACTTTTTTTTTTACTGGTAGCTACTGACCTAACTCCTCCTTCATTATTGGTATTTTCTCTATTGTTTATGGACAATCTCAAGTGGCCATTTTGTATTATTTCTGCTGATACTTGTGTATTTTTGCTATCTCTTCTGCATGGCTCTTCTTGTTCCACAAGAATAATTCAGTACCTCTCTGTTATTAGGATTTTATTGTTTTACCTCTGTGCTATTCTCTGTGAGTGTTACCTGTGTGACATTGATATGGTTTTGGGTCCATGACTTGTTGGTTACTGGACCAACTATCAGAGGTGACTGACATTTTGCTAGATCCAGGAGTCTATAGCATTCATTCTTTGTGTTTTGTGTTCATACCAGGGAGTAAGTCAAGATCTTGTTTACTTTTTGCATACAAAAATATCTTCTTTGCACAGCTAAGAGCTTTTAGCTTTTTAGAAAGTAGTCAATGAACATTATCTTTTGGTAAATTTCCCTGTTGAAGCTTAAACATCTCAGATCTCTGTTTACATTACTTCTCTGATCCTTTTGGTATCCCAAAAACATGTCTATCAGTTTCCATACCCCTTACCTGTTGAACAAAGTTTTTTGTTGTAATTACCATGTTCTCCTTTGTGTTGCTGCATTTTTTCAGTTTGCCCATGTGGGTTAAAATATTCCTCCTGTCTATAATTATTACAAGTAAAAAAGATTTTTTTTTATTTTTACTAATTTTGCCATTGCTGTGTCTCCCTGTTATGTTCCCTCTGCTGAAATATTTTTCTCTCTTAATTCTTGGAGCATGTCATTTACTTGTCAACTGACAGGAGCAGCACAGTTGTTTTCAGAAGTAGTCCAGTAATGGTAGTGGCTTCCCAACTTCCTATAATAAATGTTGCCCATCCCAGTATTTCTTAGCAGGCAGCTACCATGTGTATAACTGTTATGGCTGTCTCTAATACCACCACTAATTCACCCCCTCTCCTCTCTCTTCCAATCACTCTCTCTCTTTGTAGCTTCATCTCTCTCTCCCTACATATCTATCCGCTCCTCTCGCCTATTACATTTTACCTCCCCAGCCTCTCTTTGCTTTTATGATACACAACTCTTTTTTTTTGTTTTATCACTCTTAACAAAGAAATGCTATGCACCCTGACTGGTTTTCTGTCACTCATTTTTACAGTCAAACATTTGGCTTATTTTTAATTAGTATTTCATGTGAGCGGCATTCATTGATTCATTTGTTAGTTGCTTCCTGTTCTTTTGTCTGTACATAAAATGATGGCCATATTTAATGCATGCACGGTGTACCAGCACAGCCCTCATCTGCCATGACCTCCTCCAGTGCTTCCATATTGCTTGCGTTCTTCCCTAAATGTCCTCTCTGTAGACACCTTTGTATATACACTTCCATGTTCACCTGTCCACTCTACCATGCCACTCTAAACACTTACTCTGGCCTTCTCGATCCAAACACCTGAATCCGTTTGTATTGATCCCTCTCCAATCTCACATACTTCTTCTAATAGCATCTCAGTCCCCTGTTATCTGAAGCTCCTGGTGTGGCCACTATTGCTTCCACAAGGCAGCAGCTATCAAGCCCGGGTGGTTTGGGGCATGGAGTGCAGCCTTTTACTGCCCTACAAGGTTCTGTATCTGTGTTTTTGAGGTAGACAATAGACTAGGATGCAGTAGTACAGTAAGTTAGAAAGAAAAAAGTACTCTTGTTATCATATATAGAGTTCTACTAAACCTTCTCCGAGTTTAAATCATATTTCCCTGGGATAAATGTGATAGTCCAGCCAATTCAGTACCTTCTTTTTTACTCACTGTGATCAGCCATTGTTTCTCTCCCTCCAGCCCTGGTCACAGAGTGAGAAAAGAGAATGTAATCATCAAGTAGGGGGCATCTAGACACATAACATGCCTAGCTAATGAACAGTAATAGGGAGTCTATCCTAATACTCACGTGAGTTTCATTAAGTCATCTATCAGACCAGAAGTAACCAATCTATCCCCTCTGGCTTTTGTAGGAAGAGTATGAAACAGTTCTCTCTGACTTTGTCTCCTCGATATCCTTTAGATCTACCTAAAAACATAAACTAAATCAATTTTGAAGAAGTAAACACTTGCTTCAAGCAAATGTTCAACTTTGCAGGATACCACATGCGAACCTAAATATTCAGGGCTAACACCTCCATTCTGATCTCTTGCATCTCTCTGTGCTTCTTGAAGGTTTCCATTGTTTATATTTATGAAGAGGATAACTCCTTTCACATTAAAGTTTGACTTGCTCTTACCCACAGAGCAGTCTTTTCATTTTTTATTCACTTGAATTTCACAACTACCTACAACCTTAATCAGCCTTACTCAATACAGGTAAACAATCATCAACATTTTCAGCAACTTCTCAGTCTTGTTTTTAATCTGTCTGGCTCTAGTGTTCATATCCTATTGTCCTTCTCAAAGTTCACCTATCAATTCAACTTCATTACACAACAAATAGACGTTAGCTGCAGTAAAGTGATGGAAAACTATGTAAATTTGAGGAGAGGCGTGTGCATCTTCCAACCTGGACTGCAGAGTGAATGTCCTAGCCTCTGTGGTCTGAAAGAAATGTTCCTAGCCTCTGTGGTCTGAAAGATTGTTGTATCGATTATTATTTGTTGTAAGCAATGTGGCCTTGACACTTAGGGCCAGATGTACGACCATTGGATTTAGCGCCTCGCAATTTGCGACAAATTGCGAGTCGCAAAATGCGACAAATTGCGAGTCGCAAAATGCGAGGCACTAAATCCAATCTACAACAGTGTCAGAGACACTGTTAGCGATTCCCAATGGGGTCGCAAAATGCAAGGCTCATCAATATTCATGAGCCACTTTAATTTGCGACCCCATTGGGAATGGCCAGCTTCACAGGGATGGTGGCCTGTGGGGTCAGCAGACCACCATGTCTGTGACTGCTTTTCAATAAAGCAGTTTTTTTTAAAAATGCATCCCGTTTTCCTTAAAGGAAAACGGGATGCATTTGAAAAAGAAAAATGAAACGTTTCGTTTCATTTTTAAGAGCAGGTAGTGGTCCCTGGGACCACTGCCTGCCCTTAAAAATATTTTCCCCTGCATTCCCAAAGGGAAGGGGTTTCCTGGGGACCCCTTCCCGTTTGCGAGTGCTTTACCACCCTTCTGGGAAGGGTGGTAAACTGCGACTGTTTTGCAACCGCAATTGCGGTCGCAAAAGAGTCATACATACCTGGAGGACTCGCTATTAGGAAGGGACGCCCTCGGAACGCCCCTTCCTAATAGCGACTCCCTATTCCTATTTTGCGAGTCGCACATAATTTGCGACTCGCAAAATGGGAATAGTACATGGCCAACTCGTTTTTTGCGGTCGCAAAGGGCTCTGAAACCCCTCTGCGACCGCAAAAAACGGTCGTACATCTGTGCTATCTGCGCCAGCATTTATTACCTCTAGGTCTTGGACGATGAACATTTGTTCCTATCTTATTAAACATGAATTCTTCCCGGTTGTCATTGAGATGTTTTCTCACCTGCCTATAAATGGGAGAGTGTGTAGATTAAAGCATTTAGGGTCCACCTGATAAGCCTTTTCTTTATTTCTAGCTTAACTGCGTATTTGAAATATACAAACAGATGTCAAGAGGGGTGAGATAACCAGAGCACCTATGCAGGCTACAACGACGTACCTTGTGTATAAGTGTTACCATTTCATTCAGTTGTAAAACTCCTTCCAAATTATAGGGTTATCTGAACTTCACATTGCTTAGCCTACGTCCATTGTGAAATCTTGAAACACTTAAAAGAAAGGAACCATTGTTCCAATTAATTAAGATATTTTGAAAAACGAGTTACTACATGGCATTGGATGAACAGATCTTACATAGTTATAACTTATTTTTAGATCAATGCAAGGCAGTATATTTCTTACCAAAGAGGTTTGTTGAGTACTGGATTCTCAATGTAATAAAAACAGCAACGCAAATACTGTAAAATAGAAAAACATTTTAATGTTACATGGTGTTCAAACTCCTTCACAGTGAAAGTCAAGCAACACACGAAGTATAAAATGAAAACAATGGTACTACAAGAATCAATACGTTTTCATGAGGCAAAGTAATGATTATTTTATCGCGGAATGGACCCCACTAGACCCCACCCATGGAAGAGTTTAGGAAGTCTATGTGGTGTCTGTTTAGGATGTACAGAAATTGTTTGTTGGAGTCCAAGCAGGAGATCTGTGGCGAGCAGGTGGGCTATCATCCACCCACAACCAATTAATTGTTAAATGTTCCTAACTGCTCCCATTGTTTTCTTTGAGTGGATTATGGGGATTTTCTTGGGAGTGAAAGTCTGTTTTGGGTTGTGACCATCAGAGACTGTCCTCACAGGACTTTGTCAGGATGGGGGCTCTCAGTTCTGATTGGGTTGATCTGACAGGAACAAGACTAGAAGATGCAGAGTTTTTCATGTGAGTGAAAGCTCCATAGGTGCTGGGCTCATGGCTGTTGCTCAGGAGCAGGCATGATATTGAGTATCTTCTGCGCTTAATTTTTGCAGAGTTCTAGGGGCTAGAGGGTGAATCCAGTATCCATAATTCACTAATAAGGCGCCATGTAGTGATCCTCCCCATATATGGCCATGGAGCTTCTCAGAGTCAGTTCAGCTCCTGCTTAGTACACTCCCCACATGTTCCAACGGTGTTCAGACTCCCTCAGCACAGGGGTGCGCCTTCCTTCTTCACAGTGCTCTGTGAAAAGCACTTTGAAGCCTGGAGCCTCTGTTTTAGCTGAGATGGAATGCTCTTTTACAGTCAAATTCACAGCCAGTTGTTGCTCCCCCTTAATGTTCTGATTTCTGGAATTTCACTTCATGCATAACTAGGAAGTAAAAACCTTGACGAGATTACCATCAGAAGATTTGTAGACACTACTATACTTAGCACCCAACCTAAGGATGCTCTTCAGATTAACCAGCATTAGAGATCTACACCTACCTAATCGAATGTCTTGGCAGTAACAGTACAACAAGTCATTATTCAAAAAACACACCAACCCACAAGTGGGTTCCATTTTATATACTAAAGTTATGTAGGGGTATAAGGACAAGTGGGGAAACCAGTGACATTGAGTTTTAATGGCTGAATGGGCTGTGTGTGCATTTTGCTCAGTCATTAATCAATGTCTGTTGCATTTCTAATACTATTGACTTTGGAGGCAGCTTCATTGACTGTGTGGCATTCAGAGCTGCTGGAAGAGAGTGAGGAAGATACTCGTGTCCACTCCCTCTTGATGTAGCTTGCCTCTGATGTTGCAAACAGGCAGAACTGGGGCCCTCGCTTTAATACTGGCATGTACTAAAGAAAGTTTGCAGGTTTACTTTTTTTCAAGTGATGGTGAACAATAAGAAGCTTTATGTGCCATTTGTCTGAAAATGGATGTAAATTATCTGAGATTCTCCTTTAATGATGGTTTTAATTTTACCCAAGACAATGGGTACTGGTGAATACTACAAATAACACATATTAAGAAAGAAATTAATAAACGAATAATTGTAATCATAACAAAATCACAACAAAAATCCACTGAATAAAAAAAGTTTACCAATGCGTATTACATATTTAGCTGGTCAACAATGAGATATGATACACTGGCAATCAGTTAAACCACTTGCCAGAAGTTCCTAACATTAAAAAAAATCTGGTGATGCTTCAAAAAGTGAACAGAAAATAGAACATAGTAGCAAACCTGATAGGAGGGGGATGATTGGTTAGAGAAAGATCGAAGTCACAGGTAATAAAAGACTGACAAAGAAACAAGAGAGAGACATGGAGTGGAAGAGCATTAGAAAAGGGGGATTTACTGGATTAGAAGAAAGAGGAGAGAGGCCTTGATCGGGAGAGAGAATGTGAGAGAAGCATTATGGGGCCAATTTAGAAAAGCCTTTATTACTGGAAGCAGTACTACAGGAGTACTGTCTGTCTTTCATTTGCTCTTACGTGCTTTTGTGATTCTGCCCTGAAACATCCATCTCTCTATTAGTAAAAGTGCATAGAGGGCATAGCTTTTTCTAGTTGTACTAATTGTATTTAAATATTCCCTGAATATTCCCATTTTAGATATTTTGGGGCCAATTTACAATGGCATGGAAGAGTAAATAAAAGAGTACTACAAGAGAACTATATTAAGTACTCCAGAAAGGCATTTGGGAATAGGGCTCAAATGTTTGTAAAAGCACACACCATTCAGTGGGAACTCAGTGAGGCTCCCTCTTTATTTAGATGCAAAATTTCCCTCAGCAAGAGGCACAAAATTCCCCTTCGTGAGATGCACAACTTGTCCACAATAAGATTCACTAGATCTCTCAGTGATACACACAACCCAATCCACAAGATGTATAAGCCTCACTGAGCGAGATGCATTTTCACTTCTTGGTAAGATACACAAGTTCCTCTATTAGATTACAAGCTGACATTCTAAAGAGACAAATAGACATGAGGTTCAGAAATCTGTTGCAAAGGGCCCTAATGCTGTCCTATTGACATGTTACGTCAGCTTCTCTTGCAAGTAGGAGGGGAAGATTGAACACACATTTCTGCACTAGGCCAGAGCATTTAAAATCAAAGTTTAATTGTTAATTTGGAGCACAGTCAAATCTGTAGATCAAAAATGAGGTGCTTATCTCCACCACACAGATTCCTCATTTGGTAAATATTACCAAACTTTGTGAGCTCCGCCCTGCCCTTTATATGTTGGAGGCAACTATTATGCATCCTGGCCTGGATGTCATACACCCACTGGGTTAGCATTTCATCTTGAGTGGCAATGTCATCAGAAGTTCACAAAAAACTAATAAGATAGTCCCAAATTTTGAATCATCAGGATAAAAAAAACTACTGATAATACACGGGGAGGGATGTATACCATACAAGATCTACACACGCCAAGGTCAAAGCTAGTCCATTGTTTCAGTTAAATGCTGTGATCAATTAGAAAAGAATGAAATAATTCCATAGTAGTGCATATCTCTTCATCCATTACTTGTAACATTTGTAGCAGCACTGGATGACTCAGTGTGTTGAATGCCAAAGAGCTGCCATGCTCACCAACAAGGTGTCACTCAAGTATAAGGAGCAACAGATGTTGTTCTGGATGTCCAGCTGTACCAGCTTCATGCCTTGCAGAGTTCTAAAATCCAATTACTTAGAGTTGATGAGAAGGTTTCTGTCAAATTGTTCTTGTCACTGGATGGTCATCAATATTTGCAATAACTTGCTCAGGACAGGAAAGTCTGTAATGGGATGATTACTACTTGTTAATTCTGATCCAGGCTAGTTTTTTTAGAAGAGCAGCGAGATTATTTCAGCAACACTACAGCATGCACTTCCTGCAGGGAGGCATTAATAAGAGTTTGAATTGATCTGAATAGATAGCAAATAGCCAGCCAGTAACTGTGTTAAAAACACAGTCTTGTGTTCCAGTTGAAAGACGGTGATCATAAATTGGCAATTTTACTGTAGGTCTCTTGAAACTGACTGATCAAAGCTGCACCTGCTTAATGATGTAAAACATTGGCCATGGTCTTTTTCTTGGTGAATTGGGGCGGCAGATTTAATTTATCCTTCCCATAAAGTGGCCCTTCCCTTCTTTATTGCTTTAAGGTCTTGTTTTGCACATTTGCCCATTAATTAAACCTTCAGGCTACCTTCCATAAGACACACAGCATTGTTTGAGTGTGATTCATAAATCTCCAACACTATTACTTCAAATAAGTTTTCGCTGAGGTCCCATTTATTTCTGTCACTCTTAGCTTACCTTATCAAGCCGGGTACCTTCATCTTGTTTTATAGGAAAATTAATCCAAACATATTCCTGTCTCTTTTTCAATATGCAAATGTACCTTAGTTCCACTTTCTACAACAGCCAGATCCCTGACACCATCAAAGTTACAAAGCATTGCCCAACCGAGCCAAACATAAATAACTGGCAACAAAGCTCTTTGAATCCAGGGGCCGCAGCTCTGGACTGCATTAGATAAAACATCGAGAGCTGGACCCAACCGCCTTAGAATTATGAAACTCTTCAAAACAACCCTTTTCAGACAGTCATTTGACTGAGTCGTGCGAGTACCTTGCCTCCCTCACTAACTCTCTAACTTGGATCACTAGATTTTTACAAACATAACTACCTAACCTTAATCTTGACTTGAACTGCAACCCACAAATTTGGAAGTTTTGTCTTTAAGTGGACACATAAACAAAATGTGTCAACCAATCTTCTTCTCCACCACTTGAAAACGTCCCCTGGTAAATATTCCACCCGTAACCTGGTTTGAAGTTACTGGAAAAAAATGAATGTTATCTTGTCTGCATTTTACCTGTGCAAATTTATCAAGAATGACTGTTGCACACTTTGTCCTTATTAACTGCCACTAACCTGTTTCACTAATCACTGCCTTCACACATAAATATCTTTATATAGTTCTTTAAATACCTTAAACAGTATTATCCCTTCCTCAACCTCATATCTTCTTCACTATTATGACAGCCACAGAGACAACTGTGTTAATGAAGTGTTTTGGGACGATATAAAAAACTGTGTTGGACTTGGCTCTTTCTGGGGGTCACCCCCAAACATTTTGCCTTTGCCCCTCCTATTTTCTTATTTTGTTAGCATTAGGATTCTGTGCACTTTACCGCTGTTAACCAGTGCTAAAGTGCTTGTGCTCTCCCCTTAAAACATGGTAAAATTGGCCTACAACTAATTGAGACATTTAATTTACTTGTAAGTCCCTAGTAAAGAAGTACTGCGTGTCCCAACGGCCCATAAATTAAATGCAACTAGTGGACCTGCAGCACTCATTGTGCCTCGCACTAAAGTAGCCCTTTAAAACATGTCTTCGGCCTGCCATTGTAGACTGTAGTGCAGTTTTAAACTGCCAATTCGACCTGGTAAAATAAATCTCTTGCCAGGCCTAAACCTTCCTTTTTGATAAATATACGTCACTCTTAAGGTAGGCCTAAATACCCACAGGGCAGGGTACATAGTATTTAAATAATTGAACATGTGTGTTTTAAGTTTTACATTGCCTGGTAGTGATTAACTCCTAAATTCATTTTTCATTACTATAAGGTCTACCTCTCCCATAGAACATAATAGGTTATCGTATTACATTTATTAAGTGCTAACTTTTGATTGGGAGCAGGTAGAAATGTCATGTTTAGACTCGAATTAATTGTAATTTACAAATCTCTTTAATGGTAAAGTCAGATTTTAAGTCACAATTCGGAAAATGACACTTGTAGAAAGTTGGAATTTTCCTGTCCTAATCATTTAGGACAGGAAGGGTTGGAAGCAGGCTAAAATCCTCCCACTTCTAAAAAAGCCTTCCCTTGACCCCCAGATTCCTGGGAATTATCACCCCATTTCCCTTTTGCCCAGTTTAGCCAAAGTGTGCGAAAAGGTGGTGACCAGACAACTTACTGAGTTTGTCGAAGGGTCGGACCTCTTGCACCCAGCCCAGTCAGCGTTTCGGACCTCCCATAGCACTGAGTCAGCGTTGGTTGAGGTTTCTGAAGCCATTTGGAGTGTCTGGACACCGGCGGGAGAGCGGCTCTAGTCATGCTCGACCTGTCGGTGGCGTTTTGATATGGTGCCACACACACTGCTGCTTTCTCGTCTCACTGAGATTGGTATTTCGGGCTCTGCCTGGGGCTGGCTTAGGTTCTTCTTGGAAGGGCGGGTGCAACAGGTCTGGCTGCCGCCGGCCTCGTCAGCCCCTCAGTCGGTTGCCACAGGGGTCCCGCAGGGGTCCTCCCTTAGCCCCCTTCTTTTTAACATCTATGTTACTCCTCTGGTCTATTTGGCCGAGGACTTGGGGGCTAAGGTCATTGCCTACGCTGATGACACCCAGCTCCTTTTTACATGGGGAAAGGATGCAGACTCCGTATCTTCGGCTCAGCACTGCTTGTCTTCTGTTTTTAAGTGGCATGCCGCCGCTCAACTCAAGTGCAACGAAGACAAGTCAGAGATTCTCCTCTACGGTAATTTCCCCCCTAGTTTCAGAGACACGCTCTGGCCCCCAGGGTTCCCTCTACCAACATCTATAGGGAAATCCGCTAAGAACCTGGGAGTTTGGTTTGAGGAAAATCTATCCTTCTCTATTCATGTAAAGAAGCTCACAGGCAACTGCTTTGGTCTTCTTAAAACCTTAAGGACATTTCTTCCTTTTATCCCTAGGCCCACTAAAGAAATGGTCATCCGTGCTCTGATCCTTTCTCAACTGGATTATGCCAATGCGCTGTATGTGGGCATCCCGGGATATCTTCTGAATAAGCTTCAGGTTGTCCAAAATGCGGCAGCTAGGCTGTTCCTTGAAATCCCCACTAGGAGTATTGTGCGACATCATCTGCGCTCATTACATTGGCTTCCCGTGGCTGAACGGGTTAAGTTCAAATCCCTAGTTATCGCTCACCACTCCCTTTATGGCCGAGGCCCCGCCTATCTGCAGAAGCGGTTTTCCTTCTATGTCCCTTTGAGACAACTGCGCTCTTCAGCACTTCTTTTAGCACAAGTTCCCCGCTTCATTCGTTACAGGCTGGGCGGTAGCTCGCTTGCCGTGAAAGCTGCTCAGGCATAGAATGCCCTTCCTTTTGCGCTTCACAATACCCAAGACCGCTTGGCCTTTAAGAAACAACAAAAAACCTATCTTTTTGTCTAGTGTTAGTCTGCTGACCCCTCTTGGTTCGCGCCGGGACACTCTTCGGAGTAGCTGCACGCGTTATAAAATTAAATAACATAACATTTTTGTGCCTCTGCCAATGTCCTGGGTCACATGACTGTGAATGGCTTAGCTGTTAGGCTTTGTGTATTCATGCCAGACACTGAGAGAAAGGGGGCTGGGTTTAGGTGGGATGGGCCATCCTACCTGGATTTCTGAGGGCAAAGGTGTTTCCTGTCCCACTCACACTTGAAAGGACTGCCTCCAGCACACACACAAAGGAACCTGCCACCCCAGACATCTTGGTGCCTTGGCAGGGGAAGGGAAGAACTTTCCAGAACCAGAAGTGGGGATAGCCTAGAGGCTTCTCCCACTTCAAAGGCTGGCACCAGGTATAAATATTGGATATCCAGAGCCACTCTTTAGTGCACTCCTGGACATTACAAGAGGAAGGACGGTGCTGTTTCCCAGAGAACTGCCCTGATTCTTGAGGCCTGCCTTGTTCCCCAGAGGACTACCCTGGTGCTTGAGGCCTGCCTTGTTCCTCAGAGGACTGCCCTGTTGCTTGGGGCATGCCTTTTCCCCCAGAGGACTGCCCTATTGCTTGATGCCTACCTTCTCTCCCAGAGGACTGTCCTGCTGATTGAGGACTGCCCTGATCTCTGAAAAGGAAGACTGGGCCTGCCCCCTTCATTACAGGCTACCTGAGTGACTCCAAGGGTTAGTTGTCTGACTGTTCTTTTCTGAGTTACAGGGATACAACAAGCTCCAGAGGCCTCCTTCCAACTGCCCAGCTGACCTGCTGCACTGGACCTGCAACTAGACATGCCAGAGCCCTCCTGGCCTCTGCAAGAGTGGGTTCCTGACCCCTAGAGGTGCCTCCACAGGCCCTGAACTCTTGGGTGTCATCAGAGCGCACTCCTCATCAAGAAAAGGAGGAATCCTGATGTTTTGAGCTCTTTGCAAACATGAACGTGCCTCTTGTGGATCAACCTGACATGGATTGTGGTTGTTGTCTGAGTGTGGCTTCCACCCCCTCAACCAATAGCCCAATGTTATTCAAACTGTAAATAGATGGATATTATGTTCAGTCTTCTGAAGTGAGATCTTATGCTAGACCCCGTAATAGAGAAAGCATGCAGCTTGGTATTTCAATAGGTTCATCTAACATCGCTCTAAACTTAACTTCAGGCACAAAACATGTTTGAAGGAGTCTTTAGAGGCCACGCCAGTCCTCAGACCCTTGGAGTAGGGAGCAATAGCTCAGATGATTTAATGATTTTAGCAATGGCTTATATGTGTTTTCAGATAGTAGGTGAATATGGTCTAGAACCTAAAACATTGATTGAAGTTTAGCAAAGATCTTTCACCATCACTGTAACCCTAATGAAGCAAAGCAACTGCAGTTAGAAGGTGTTGTGGCTGCTTTATAAATTTTATTGTTTGTGAAAGTTTCCCCTAGTTTCACTTTGGTAGACACCTTTCTTTTCGGACTCCCCTTTGGAGTAGTTTATAAATTCTAGAGACCAAGTGCACATCTTCATCAATGTTATGGAGTAGTTACTTGAACTTGGTCAGCAGTAAATTTTTATTTTCAATGGGCTTCCTTGGGACGTTGGGTGTTTGCTCTCTCTGCACCCCATAAGACCATGGGCAGTGTGATGAGATTTTAATGGGGTGGTGAATTGAATCCTGGACTAAACGAGTGTTACAGAGGCCCACCAAAGCAGGTGGACCATGGTATGGATGGGTTTTCCATATAGTTTTATGCCACATATCATGATACGCTAGCCCCTAAGTTGCTGGTGATATATCAGGAGGCACACCAGTGGGGTCACTTGCCCACCTTTCTTCAAAAGGCCCTTATAGTAGCATTGCCGAAACAGCAGAAAGACCTACTCTTGGTTGTCTCCAACGCCCGCTTTCCCTGCTCAACACTGACTACCAGATCCTGAGCAAAGTCCTCACCAACAGACTACTTCCTGTGTTAGATTCTCTGATACACTCTGACCAGTGTGGATTTATTCCACACAGATCGACCGCATATACTATATGTCGGTTGTGCCATATCAAGGGAGCAGTAACTGACATGAGCCCTCCCCTGGTGGCGATTTCCTTGGATTTTGAGAAGGCCTTTGACACGTTGGGCTGGACTGTTCCCCATGTTGGAGGCGTTCGACATAAACCCTGAGTTTATACAGTGTATTAACTTATTATTTGTAGATCCACAAGCTAGGATAGATACAGGAAGCTATATCTTGCGTTCCTTCCCCATCAAAACAGGTACCAGGCAGGGTTGCTCCCTCTCGCCTATCGTCTTTGCCTTGGCTATGAAACCACTAGCTGTCGCACTGCAGACAAGGGGCCTTTGGTGAGGTGTATATAAATGCATACAAACTGGCACATTGTCTAACTCTACACAGACGATGTGCTCATATATCTGCAAGATCACATTCAATCCTTTCTTGACCTCTACAACCTGCTGGATGCATTTGGTGACCTGGCAGGACTTTGGGTTAACGGGGGCAAGTCTTATATTTAACTGCTCCGAGGACGGACTCCCCTTAGAGAATTGGACTGGGGCAGGATCGTCTTCCCTGGGACTTTGATACGTTTCGTTACTTGGGATTAGTACATACCATGATGATAGCGATCATTTAGATGGTAATCACGGTAAGGCCTTGACTTCAGTGCGCCAGTCAATTCCCTTCTGAAGGCGGTTACCCTTGTCACCGATTGGCTGAGCAGCCATAGCCAAAATGCTTGTCCTCTCGAGGTTCCTATACTCCTTTTCGACGCTTTCAGTGATACCTGCCAGGGCCTTTTTCAGGGAATTAAGCAGTTTGAAATTGGACCTGGTTTGGGGGCCAGCATGTAAATGTGCCTCTCCAGCTAATACATCAGCCTATGCAAGAAGGGGGCCTAGACACTCCAGACCTAGAATAATACTATGCAGCGGCACAATTACAATGGCCTATGCAATGGATGGTGAAAGACAAGATGGTAGAATTGAATTTCATACTTGGTGGGCTTGGAGGTGGTAATTTGCTGCACTGGCTGATGTCGATGGGAGGTCTGGCCGTAGATCTGCCTAGGTTATTGCATGTGGGAAAACTGGTGTGGCATAGATATATGCATCCCAAATGGTCGGCACTCCTGTATGCACCACAGCTTCCCCTTTGGGACCTACCTGCAGCGAAGCTGCTTCTAGCTGGGCATGACCTCAGTGCATGGCTTAATTGCTCCAACTCAGCGACTTCTTTGAGGCTGGCTACTTACAGACTTTTCAACAACTCCATGTAGCCTACAGCCTGAGTGCAGGTTCCTTCCTCACGTACTACGCTATAACGCGGGATATCAGGGGCATGTGGTCGATGGGAGATGCAGAGCCACCCCTTCATCAAGGGCTGTATTGTTTCCTCACTCATGGGGTGGGTCGCAAAGCTATGTCGTGTCTATACAGTGCTCTGCTGGTGCTAGGTGTGAGCCGGATGCTTAAAGACAGAACTAGATGGGAGACAGACCTGGGCACCATTGTTACGGATAAACAAAGGACAATGGCATTAGGCCATGCCAAACAGGTGTCTTGCAATGTGCATCTCAAAGTTACACAATTTATCTCCATCAAACTTATTTCACTCCACACTGCCTTCATGTGATATTCCAGAGAACTCCATCTAACTGCTCCAGATGCGGCCACCCTGATGCCACATTTCTACATATGGTTTGGGACTGCCCACCCCAGGCGTGAACCTGGACCCAATTACTTGAGCACACCTCTGCAGTGATTGATAAACACCTTTCCCCTGATCCACTACTTAGCTTTTTGGGAATCACTAAACATTTAAAACCCTCTAAGCATTACTTACAACTTGCTGACCTGGCGGTAAGGCTTTTTAAACGGCTGATAGCCATGTCTTGGAAGGCAATTCGGCCACCTTAGTTTTTAGTGTGGCTTCAGGGGACACATAAATGGGCAGTGGCGGAGTCAGGCACTTTATCATCCGCTTCCTTTGAGCATGGTGGAGTGGGTGGCATCACGCTTTGGGACACATATGTGCACAAGCTTTTTGACAGATTGCATCCTCCTCCCCCTTGATAAGCTGACCTTTCCACCTCTTCTATGACTGCTGATTTCATGTAACACTACCGAAGCTGTCCTGCCCCTCCCTCTCTCCTCCTTCTACCCCCCTCAAGCCATGGCTTTTTAGGTCTCGCCTAGGCAGTGCGCATGCGCTGCTCTAGGAGATTACCTTTAGAAATTGGTCAGCTCTTTTCAAGCACTCGTGCTTGTGCTGGCATCCACCTTGCGGGAGCGAGCAGCGGCGCGCGTGCTAATTGAAAACAGATGGCCGCGCGCCACTGCTCGCTCCCGCAAGGGGCATGCTAGCACAAGCACGAGTGCTTAGCACGAGTAATAAATAGCTGTTTCCATTTTCTTTTCTTTTTCCACTCTGAACTGCTTGTTTTGCCTTTGCTTTATCTTCCTAACGTGTTTCAAATAAACTTTTTAGGGCACGAGTGCTTAAAAACAGCTGTTTCCATTTCCTTTTTTTTTTCCACTTTGAACTGCTTGTTTTGCCGTCGCTTTTTATCGGTAACGTGTTTCAATTAAACTTTTCAGGGACATTTTGCATTTGTCAGCTTTTATTTTTTAAACAGCTGTTTGCATTTCCCGTTTTGTTTCCCTTCCCAACTGCTTGTGTTGCCGTCGCTTTCTTGTGTGCTCTTTGTTTTTTTTTTCACTTTGTTTGTCTAGCACTCGCTTAAACCGCTGCTCCTGGAACTTTTTGCATTTGTCTGCTTTAATTTTTTAAACAGCTGTTTGCATTTGCCTTTTTTTTTCCTCTTACCAACTGCTAGTGTTGCCATCGCTTTCTTGTGTGTTATTTTTTTTCTTCACTTTATTTGTCTAGCACTCGCTTTCCCTTTTGAACGTTTTTCTTAAATTTAGAAATAATTGTCACTATGGCTCGCTTTTAATCATTAGGCTTGTTATGGCTGCACGCCTGTCCTTGTTTAACGGTGTACGGATCTTAGCGCCCAGTCCCGTAAGATACGCAGAGCGCTTCACTTGTGAAGTTTTTATTTATTTTATGTGGGCATGTTAGCGGGAACCCTGGCTGTGTTTTGTTGTTGGATTATTTTACATTACTGTTAATTGTGAAGGATCATACATGAAGTGTACTGACGTCCTTCAAAACACTACCCTATCCAGTCAGGCACACTTCTGTAAACTGTACAACCCGCTGCTCCTGTACGTGTCCTCAGACCCCATCTTTCCACACTAACACCTGATGCACAGCATCATAGTGGCGCACTTCACATAACATTAGGGGTACATAATTCCTTTCTGCAAACAAACCGTACAAAAACAGAGCATAGGCCCATAACACAACGCTACGCAATTTGACTAAAACACAAGGATGTGGTGTAATGAACAAATCTGTTGAGTGGGAAGATGGTGAACCATGTTCGAGTCACGGCGTCTGCTCACTATACTGTACAAAGAAAACAGTGTTGGGTATAGTCTTTTGGTTAACTTTTTTAAACAAAAGAAAATTACAGCTCAAACAAGAAAAAAATCTCCTACAATTTTGTAACGCAGGTACGAACATCCCACATTGCTCTTTAAACATCACCCTTACGTGTAACTGCATCAAAGCCACATTTGCATCTCCTACCGCTGATAACGATCTTTACAAGGTGCACATTTTTCTTTTTATTGTGCCAGGGCAGAGTCCCATTCAAACACATTTAGTAACTATTGGAACGTTTCACACCACTACAGACTTGATGGCGGCTACACTTGGTAGTCTTTTAGAAGCAATTTGAGTCGGGTATTCCAGGTGGGCGCCCTGTCCTTTTGCTTTAACAGTTATACGGCATCTACAGAACAACTTACTTTTGGAATTGTGCGGAAAGCTCCAGCTTGTGAAACTAATAGTAGATAGAAATCCCTCACTCCTTTTACGGGTGTGTTTTGTTGTTATTTTTACGTTACAGCCAATAGTGAAGGATCATACATGAAGCGCATTCTCGTAACGTGTTTCAAATAAACGTTTTAGGGCACAAGTGCTTAAAAACAGCTGTTTCCATTTGTTTGTTTTTTTCCACTCTGAACTGCTTGTTTTGACGTCGCTTTTCTTCGTAACGTGTTTTTTTTTTCACTTTGTTTGTCTAGCACTCGCTTAAACCGCTCAGTTATTCATAATGCTTTCTTGGTCATATATAAGGTAACAAAAATGCTTCTGACACTTCTTGATTATAACTTTTCAGCATGCTGCACACTTCTATTACAGCACAGCTTAAAAACATAAGCAAAGTAAATATCTCTAGCTAAACACTTATAAAGTCCCAAAGGCGAGACCTATTGGCTATGCCAATGCTTGTTTGATGTTGCAGGTGCTAAGTGGCCGTTTCCCCATACACACATATCATAGGGTAGCCTCATTCATTCCTCACTGTATACCTCTGGATAGTTGTACTTCGATACATTGCTTCTTATTGTATCCTTCCTGTTCTTTTTCTGTCATGAGGGAGAGCTTCACCATCTACCAGCCAGCATTACATTTGTTACTGTTGTTGTTATAGCTGAGCTCTTCTGGTATTGACATTCTGTAAGTGGATGAGACTTGTTAGCCTGCAGGTGACACCCCATCTACCATTTATTTCTTGAAGACCCTGATCCCTTGCATGGTTGTTCCACAGAGTGTATCTTATGACAAAACTACTGCTGCTTATTGCGTGTAAAATGCCAATAAAGAGATTCAAAGTAATGACAATTTGCTTCCATTACAGAGACTAAGGGGCCGATTCCGATTCGTGTCGGTAATTTCTCCGACCGAGCCGGCCTCGGAGAGATTTCCGACCGAATCGGACCCGTGCAGTCCGACCGAACGAGTCCGATGCATTCGTATGCCACCGGACACGAGTCGGTCGGACTCCCATTGAACTCAATGGGAGCCGGTCGTACAACGCGTACGCGGGCTCCCATTGCCTCAATGGGTGCGAGGCGGACAAGGGCGCCCCTACAGCGAGTACGCCGCGTGAGCGCTCGCGGCGTACACGCACAGGTAGGGGGACCCATGGGTCCCCCTGTGTGCGCTCGCACGGGTACGCGTACAGGGGTCCGACACGGACCCCCAAAGTACGGCTCCGACAGCGAGTTCGAGTCGGACGGCGCGAGTCGGTCGGAGCGGTCGAGGTGCACATCGTACTTACCCGGCCGGAAAACGTCTCCATTGCGCGGTGCGAATCGGGTCCGAGCGAGTCGGTCGGAGCAGTACGATCCGGGAACCAGTCGGTCGGAGCGGTCGGGTCGCCCGGACGAGTCGGTCGGCGAATACGCATCGTACTCGCTCGCCCGGACGCGCGTACGACTCGGTCGGAAAATAGGGCTCCGGATCGGATCCGGTAAAACCGAATCCGATTCGGAGCACTACCGGCCGAGAACGGAATCGGCCCCTAAGGGTCTAATTTATTTTCTGGCGGACGGCCCGTTGTTCCGCCAGGATGACTGTGTAAATTACTCCGTCGCCCTGGTGGAGGGATCACCCACCACATTCATAAATGACCGCCAAGCTAGCAGCCATTTATAAAGCATTACCATCATCGAGGTTCCTGTCAATGCTTTTAACAGTTTGGTGCAAGACTCCGTCAACATGAAGGGTACCTTGCACCAAACATTTCTCTTCTTTTTTATTTTCAAAAGAAAGTCCCAAAATGGGATTTTCCTTTTTCAAATAAAAACCATAATCCCCCCCACACACCATGGGAGTCATCTCCCCTGGCGAGGGGGCATTATTTCTTTTTCTACTGTCCCTCACCACAAGGGTTTGCCTGGGAGTGACAGACAGTAAATAAACAGCTATTAGTCTGCCCAACCTAATTGGGCATATGGACATATAGCCAATCCTCCAATGGCCCTTACTCCATCGGGCTGTTGGAGAAGTTTGGCTACGGTAGAGACGGACCACTATATTGGCAGAGAGGAAACTCCTATGCCATTGCAACAGAGATCCCTGTCCGCCATCTTATAAATCAGGCCCTAAGTCCGAAGATAAATTGAAGGGGGGGTTTTCACCCCCCATATAATATTTCAATCTCTTCAGCTGCTCACTTATTAACAACACTCCTAACTCTTTCTCCTGCCTGCATGAGGCATTGGAGCGGAACTGAGGTCCACTCTGGGAGGACGAATGGATGGAGGCATGAGCTTTTCCTCGGGAAGTTGCTATAGCCATACAATGTAGGCTGCTTAAATGTAATACTTACACAGAGCCTGTTTCAGCGGGAGAGGTTGCAGTAGAAGAAGTTAATGTACTCACTCAATTGTTTGAGATCTCGCTCACAGGGTTGGCTTTGTCCACACGACTTGGAGCTGCAAACAAATTGCCCTCATCTGGCGTGGGGTACTCTCTATGCTGGGGGTTGTTTTGGGTTGGAGCACCTCGCAATTCCCAAGCTTACTCTGCTGCATGTCAATGTAGACCTGGATGGCAATAGATATAAGATTGCTTTGCTTTGCTTTGCATGGTTCTTTTGGTAGGTAGGAGGGATATTGCAAACAAATGGAAGGACTTTGGATCAATCTCCGTGGACAATTAAGAAGACATCCTTAGACAAGTGTATGAGCCCCTTGAGAGACCTGTGACCCAAGCTTCGGGATGTCCACAGAAACATCTGCAGTTAGTGGCGAGAATATAGGGGCATCCCACTGGAACCGTGCAAGTAAAAGCAGCAGTCCCTGAATTGCAACTTATTTAAAGTGGGAAGGTGCGGCCTACTTTGAATGCATGTATGAGGATGAAGGGGTTGTTTTGATGAGGATGGGGCGGGTGACATGTAGCCATGAGAGAGAACTTTCTTATAACCGATTAAATATTTGTCTTCATATATTTTGAAGATGTGAAATCAATAAAATGTTTTATGAAAAATGTAAAAAATGTATTGTGCCATGTACATAAGCTTCTCACCATAGTTATCAGGCATCACTTTGGTGATGGCGAGATACATGTGGCCTGCTGCGTTGGTTTTATCTTGTAATAGCACTCTACCTTCCTGGCAATGACATTTAATGTAACTGATGTCATTTCTTTTACAAACTTTCAACGTCTACGTTCAAATATCACTCAGTACATGAATTTAGCACTCAAGAGTTGCCATTTATCAGCCTGCTAATTGCTGGCAAATTGTTTTCAACACTAAATCTGTGATTAGCATGTATAGCTGCTCGCAGCGTTCATGGGAAACGCTTCACGCAAGTTACAGAAAAAAAACATTCAGTGAAGCAAGTCCTAATGACTGAACACATGCTAAACAGGCAACCTACAGATTATCATATTGCCTGTTGGCCCAGTCCGTAAGTGTGCAGCAATATCACTACTGAAAGCGTTTTTTAATAGTGTATATGTGTGAGGCCCTTAAATAGTCATCCATATAAAAGTTGTGTCTCCTATCACAGCTTCTAGTATTTTAGCTTTATATAAGAATTAATAAATGCGAATATATGGAAACGGCTGCATTAATTGAAATAGGAGAAACAATACTATTTTCACTTTTGGGAAGTGCGGTAAGTAACAGTTTACAAGAAAGTTACACACTTATTCTGCTATTCCGCTTTGCAGCTTTTGGGCAAACTCCTTATTTGCGCCCTCAGTTCAGATTTTAAGAGCGACGTTTTATTGAACAACTTTGTATATTAACTAGCCAGCCCAGCCAATTTTCTCTAAAGAAAGAAAGCGCGTGAGAGACACACATAATTTGACACAGTCAGAAGTCAAAAGAAAGAGCAAAACAAAGGTCTATTCAGTCAGGAGTTCTCTGATGTAGACCCCATTTCCATAGCCAAAAGGAACCTTCACCCAACAGTCCCCTTCCACAATAGGAGAGATGAAGGGGTGGTCGTGAGGCCAGGGCTGAATGCCCAGGGCTTACAGAATTACCGAAAATGAATGGCAGCTGACAATCGGTACATTTCTCAGACTCTGCCTTGTCTCTTTTTGGCATCACTCAATCTTTAAAAAAAAAATAGTAACTGCAAACACATGCCACAGGTGCTCTAGGATTGTGAAACCTGCAAAGCTTCAACAGAATATTGCTAGGAAAAAGCCAAGATGTCGCTCGATTGACTTTTAGCACGGGGAAGACATGCAAGAAAGCAGCTTAAACGTTGTTTACAATGTGCTACTTCATGGCCAGCAGTCACACAGATGCTTTCGGCCGTAAACCTATGTTTACATGCGGAAATACCTCATTTGTTCCTGTCGGGTATCCAAAGGCATTCCTGGGAGGCATAAAGGGATTTGCTACTGAGCATTTTTCTGCCAGGAGTGCAGACACATTTAAAATCCGAAGCGAGGGGTGGAAAGTGGTAATTACAAGACGTGATTTGCCTTGTAAGTTTGCTAACACCCACAGATACGTATGTTTGTGGGCTTTCAGAAACAATGCTCTGACCCGTTCCCACCAGTGGCGTAGTACAAAATGATGGGGCCCCCCTACAAAATCTGGTGAGGGGGCCGTTGTCCCCCAGATCGCACAGATATTCATTGGTCTTTGGCTCAAAGGGGTCCCCCTGAAGGGTTGGGGCCCCCACATCCTGCAGGTGGCCTGGTCTGGAAAGCAGAGTGACTTTCCCGAGCGTTTACCTATTTCTTAGACCATGCCATTGCACTCATCCTGCAAGGCATGCAATGGCATGGCTTTGGGAGGTGAGGGGGATCCCTTCCATAACAAGTAAGCCTGGGGGTCCCTCTCACATTGCGCGAACTGCATTGGCCTCCGTTGTGCCCCTGGTTCCCACCCTGGAAATGATTGGAATTAGCTCCAGTGGGGGGCTGGTGTAATTTTACTTTCGGGAAGGGAATTGGAACCAGGTGGATCATCCTCACATTTACTTAGAGCATAGGGGAGTGTCTGTCACTGTAGCAAAAAATGTGTTCTTGTGTCCTTTTGACATAAGGATGCAGTCAGTGCTAAAAAACACACGAAAAACACAATTATTACTGTAGCATATTGATGTTATGCGCTCTAGGACCCTTGTGGTCTGGGCAGACTTTGGAGTGGAAACACTTGATATGCAGGGAGGTGTCAGGGTGTGGTTATTGTCAAGTATGAGATAATGTGCAGTGTGTGAGTGTATGTTGAGGAATAAAGAAGTGTTTTACTGCTGCTCCCGTGTGGGGTATTCCATCCACATGCTTTAGGGCTGAAAAAGATGCTACATCTGCTGACGAGGATTGGAAACGTGCCCCAAAGAAAACAAGGCTGCTCTCCCTGAGAGTTTGCAACTATTCAGCAAACTGCATTGATTTGAGGCACATGTGGCATGCATGAGCACAGCAGTCTGTGACTGGTATATGTGGAGTCCAAGCCCTGCTCCAGCCCATAGACGGTCAAAGAAGAAAGTGAAGGCCCGATAGAGGATCACATTCAAAATGCCCACCAAAACCACCATTGTAGCAGTCAATGGAAATGCTGTGCTACACCCCACATGAGGAGCAATTACTCAAACAAAGCAGAAAGATAATGGTAGCGACAATCGGGTACGAGAAACAGAGAATTTACTCACCGTCAATGACAAGTGAAGCATTCTACAACCTCAGATCGGGCGTGATGACCCAATTCATAGCACAAGAGTTGTGTTTGCAGAAGTTGCAGAGGCCAGTGGGTACAGCAATAGCTGTTTGACCAGTGCTCTCAATGGCAGAAAAAGGGAGCGCGAAATACAAAGCAGCTGTGTTCCTGAAGCCACCATCGCCTTTCGACACTTCTAAGAAGCAGAACATCAGTGCCAGGTGGGCTGCTTGGATCAAACATTCGATTACTTCATAGATGCACTAGATGAAGAAGATGAAAAGAAGATCATCACATATTTAACACCTTGACCGCGGCACGAATTCCGCCGCGGTGCGGGTTAAATAGACAGTGGGCGTGTCTGGGACGGCCCCCGGCCATCCTCCGCACATGCCCACCGTGACGTCGGACGGCCCCCGGCCGTCCGACGCATCGAACAGGTTAAAAAACCTTGCAGGCAATGGAGTGAAAAAAGTGCTAAATAAAATTTCACAGACTGACCAAAATCATACCAGAATGTAAAAGAGGCGCTGAAGGCCAAGTTCAACCCAATGCCGAATGTCGGCTATGAAAGGTATAGCTCCAACTAAGCACCACAACAGGTTGGTCAAACAATGGATGTATTTGGTGAAAGACTTGATACCCTCATTAAACATTGCAAATTCTGTGATTTCACCAGCAAAGAAGCCATGCACTTCAGAGTCATTGTTCGCTGCCTTTCAGATTCTTTTTGAATAAGCATGTTTAGAGAAACACAAAGTTTAGAGACGCTGATGGCTGCAAGAGCAGAAGAAAGGGCAGACCAACAAGCTGCTGATATGGAAGCAGGAACAGCTCACAATGAATTGGCCTTGGCTGTGAATAGCAAGCACAAGCAAAAGCAAGATGCACGTAAGTCGACGTCTTCGAATAAATCAAAGTTATGCTTCCGATGTGGATTTTTGTCTACGCATGAAAATGAATGTCTAGCCATCAGGCAGGTTTGTAAAGGTTGTGGAAAAAAGAATAATTCCTGACTGTGGGCGGAGCTAAAGAAAAATCAAGTGCGTCACAATGCAAAGAAAATATGGATACGAGAACATTCCAGAAGCCCTCTCGTCACGCCCACAAAACCAAAAAGCAACATCAAATACAACAAGTAGAAACCAGGCAAGATCAATCATTGTCAAGCTCATCGTACAACAGCTCTTCAACGTCTCTGTCGAGTACCAGAGAAAAAGATCGGTGTGCGCTAATGATATCTACCAAAGAAGGGCGTGCACATGTGGGATTAGCTGCTTGCAAGGTGAATAACAGTTCAAAGACAGCTTATCAAATAATGCGACAAACGTCACTTGGACCTTGTCCCAAAATCACATTGAAAGTGAACAATCACCCCAAATCTTTTATCATAGTGGGGCAACGATAAATATCATGCCAGTGGAAACATTTAACAGCCTATCCCCTGTGCCTCGCCTCACTCCAGGCATGAAGCTATATACTCAGGCCGCTTCTGAGCCACTACAAAGCCAAGGATCGTTCAAAGCGACAATGAAACACAAAATAAATTGGTGCGAACCACCTCTCATGTTCTACAAGGGATCTCATTGGGTGTCTGTTTGCTCAGTTTTGCCACTGCTGCTAACATGGGGTTGATATCCCTCAACTGGAACCTCTGTGCTCAGTCTGAGATCACAAGCCGGTTCCCATCGTTGTTTCATGGGCTGGCAAAACTCAAGAAAATGAAAGTACAGCTACATATCAATGAAGACATGTGCCCTGTGGCTCAGCGACACCTCAGAGTTGCCTTCCATTTACAAGAAGCTGCAGAGAAAGAGTTGGAAGCACATTTAAAGCATGATATCATTGAACATTCCACAGGTCCTACACCATGGGTCTCACCAATAGTAGTAGTACCAAAATGGACAGTAGCGGAACAATGCACATTTGCTTTGCTATGCGCCAGGCAAACAAAGTCATTGAGAGGGAGAGACACCCTGGTCCACATATCGCGGACATTATCATGCAATTGAACAGAGTCAAAGTGTTTTTCCAACTTGACCTAAACAAAGGATGCCATCAGATCAAGCTGGAGGAGAACTGCAGGTACATTACTACCTTACCGACTCATGTTGGTTTGTTCAGATTTAAGAGACTGAGTTTTGGAGTATCTTCAGTCACAGAGATATTTCAGGAAGTTATTCGCAGAGTAACCCAACCTGTTACTCAGTTCAGTTCAGTTCAGAAAAGCTTTATTCGGTTATAAGAAACAACCATAAAAGCGAATGTACATACACATATATATAATAACATCCTATTACAGAAAAGTTACCTTAAAATGATTCAGCAATACGAGAATATAATTCCATTAAAATACTTTAAAAACAATGCTTTTCCGTGCATAAATTGAGTTTAAAATGAATGTTGCTACAAAAAAACAGATATCCGGCTCTTTAAGTGTAAACATTAGACTCATAGCTGCATTAAAAGTTGTAACATTATATTTCTTAAACAATGGTTTTAAATATACAAATCTATAATTAGAATACAATTCACAAAAAAGTAAAAAGTGCAGAGTGCTTTGCTTTGTGCGATTATCACACGGGCATGGGGTGACTGGGTGCTGTTTCATTTCTGGGAACGCCACTAAGTAATGTACAAGACCCAATCTCATCCTTGTCAGTACAAATCGGTGGGATGATCTTGATACTGATGTTAAGTAGCTTTGAAACCCAATGGTGTCTATGTGCAGTTGGTATTGCTGGTAAGTAGATTGTAACTCCACTTGTCTCAACCTGCCCTCCTTCCTTTGTGCCAAAAATATATTCTGCATCTCCTGTTTAGAGAAATCTAAAACCTCCATTGGGTTGTCCAGGGTTCTTAACTTAAATAGTTCTCTAGTGGTATTTACTATGTATTTTAACCAAGGGATCTTGAGACAGTTATCCAGTCGAATGCAGTCCTTAATAATTGTTTGTGTAAACAGGGTTTCTTCTTTCGCCCAAATAGACCTCCAAAATAAAAGGGGTCTCAATGCAATCAAATCTGTCAGATATTCGATCCCTGCCTCCCGATGGACTATCTCAGTGGACGCTGATTTAGGGAGGCATAATAATTTTTTTAGGAAGGTATTTTCCTCTGTTTGCAGATCTGGACAGGGGTAGTAGCCCCATAACCCTGCTCCGTATAATGCAATGGAAACACATCGGGCTTTATAAATATCAATCATGTCTTTAATACGTCGGTCCCCTAATTTGGCAGCAAATCTAAAGACCCCATATATACTTTTGGTCATTTTCATTTGTACATTGGATGTTTCACATGACCACTTGCCATTAGCAGATAGGGTTATCCCTAAGTAACAGAAGGTATCAACCTGTTCCACTCTTGTGCCATCTATAAAGAAGTGTTTCATTTTCTTTGGTTTTTTCCACAGACCATAGTATATGTTTTGGCCTTATTTATTAACAACTTCCTCCCCTTAATAAAATCAGTAAACCCATCCAATAGTCGTTGTAGACCTAGCGGTGTCCGAGATAGGAGCACCGCATCGTCTGCATAAAGCAGTACTGGTATATTCTGTCCATCTACTTGAGGAGCATCTGCCGGTATTGACTTAAGGGCTGCGTCTACTTCATGCTGGAGGAGAACTGCAGGTACATTACTACCTTTCCGACTCATGTTGGTTTGTTCAGATTTAAGAGACTCAGGGGCCGATTTCGATGTCGGATGGACTCAGGTCCGTCCGACATCGTCCAGGAGCCGTAACCGACGACAGCAGGTACGATGTGACCGAACCCTGTTCGGTCGCACTCGTATACTTCACAATGGGAGCATGCATTCCGAGCGGAATGCATGCTTGCATTGTGAAAAGCAGGGGTGCAGCTCATCCCTGCACTCCTGTGGCCGGCACCCCAAGGTGCCTGCCACCGGGTGCAGGGATCAACAGAGGGGCACCTATGGTGCCCCCAGGCCGCCATTCGGCGGGCTTCGCACTCCATGGGGGCCCTACTGGGGGCCCCCAAAGACAGTTACCGACTGCCTTTTTGTGCCGGAAAGACCGGCACGAAAAGGCAGTGAAATACTGCCATTGTACTCCCTCAGTCGTGAAGAGGCGGCCGGGGGAGTACTGAAGGATTCCCGGATGGCGGACGGGCTCTCCGAGCCCGTCGTAAGCCATCCGGAAATCCGAGTCGGATTCCTTTCCGACCGAGCCCATCGGAATGGCTCGGTCGGAAAGGAATCCGGCCGGCACGTTCCGAATCGGTCGGAAGGGCTCCGACCATCGTTCGGTTCCCTTCCGGCCGAAATCGGAATCGGCCCCTGAGTTTTGGAGTATCTTCAGTCACAGAGATATTTCAGGAAGTTATTCGCAGAGTAACCCAACCTGTTACTCATGCTTTCAATTACAGTGATGACATACTGGTTTTTGGAAGAACACACGAAGAAAACGACAAAGCCCTTAACCAAGTCCAAGTCTCACTCTGAACGCTGTGAAGTGTGAGTTTCACAAAACCAAACAAGTTTTTTGGGCACATATTCTCTGATGGGGAATGACTCCAGACCCAGACAGGTTGCAAGCACTGTCATCCACTTGCCCCCACTCCAAGATGTTACCATGCTGCGATCCTTTCTAGGCATGGCTAGCTATTGCTCAAGATACACTCAATGAGAGACTTGACAAAGCAAAATGTACCATTGAAGTGCAATTGAGAATACAACTGAATTGGCTAACTTTGACCCCAAAATGCATACCAAAATAACAGTTGATGCGAGCCCGGTAAGACTGGTAAATCCTAGCTCAACACAATGGCCTTCTGAATACTCAGCAATAAATTGTGGCCTATGCCATTCGAAGTCTGTCTGAAGCAGAACGGGCCTACTCTCAGCTGGAGAAGGAGAGTTTGGCTATGGTGTATGCCTTTGAAAATGTTCATGTATTCCTCTACGGAAAACTAATCACCATCACCACAGATCACCAGGCATTAATTACAATCTTTGGCAACCTGAAGACTAAGATTCCCCCTTACAGTGGGGATTGAGACTGCAAGAGTTTGACTATGAGATCTTGCATATATCGGGGGAGGATCAAAACCCAGCAGATTACTTTTCATGAGTGCTGCTACATCGTCACAGTTTGACAGCCAAGTCAGCTGAAGCCTATCTTAACTTTATTGTGAAATTCGTCTCTTTCTGTGGAACAAATCATTGCTGTCACCAATGCAGATAAAGAATAGATTTGACCATAATCAAAGAACTTATTACCACACAATCATGGAGAAGTGCCTGGCCCCTTGCCGATGATGTTGAATTCCAAAAGTTCAAAAATGTACAGGGTGAGTTAGCAATCACCCAAGAAGGTGTAATACTGCAAGCCTCAAGAATCATCAGACCTGGAAGCCTAAGACAGTGGGTCATCAAGCTGGTCCATGAATGACAGCATGGTATTGTGGCCACCAAGAGAGCCTGAAGAGATGGAGTGTGGTTCTCTTGCCTAGATAAACGAGTTGAGAAGAAACTGAAGGCGTGTCACACTTGCAATTGTTTGTTTTCAAAGGTGATGCAGCACCGAGTGACAATGTCTGATCTTACTGCCAATGCTTGGGAGAGGGTTGCAGTTGACTCTTTTGGGCCTTAAGGAAATGGACAGCATCTCTTGGTAGTCATAGGTGAGTATTGATGTTTTCCTTTGGTGGAAGACCTATCTTCGACAAGGCATGGCAAAGTCATAGAACGGCTTGATGGCATCTTTGCAATGTGGTGCATCGCTGAAATCCTGAAATCTGATAACTGCCCACCCTTAAGCAGCAGCAAAGAGTTCAAGGAATTTCTCAACGTCAAACACCAAAAGAGTACACCTCTCTGGCCCCAGATCAATGGTGCAAATGAAGGATTCAAGGGCACCCTAAAAGAGGGTCATTCAACAAGCGTCCATGGAGGGAACCGATGTAAGCCAAGCCCTGTGTCAAGCCCTTCGGGCCTACTGATCAACCCCTCACTCCTCAACTGGTGATAGCCCAGCCACCTTGCTATTTGGAAGAACCATCAGAACAAAACTACCCGAATGGACCTTGGATAGATCAGTGAACTATGACAAAGTTCGAGACACAGACGTGACTCAAAAAAGAAAAATTAAGACGTATGCAGATCGGTGTCACCATGCCCGAGAGACAGCCTTTGACAAAGGAGACTGAGTACTGGCTAAGCAGAGATGAAAATGTAAAACAGGCACTACTTTTGCCATTGCTCTTTTACAGGTTGTAGGGTGCAAGGGACATATGGTGACAGCACATCGTCCTGGACAATCCATCACTTGGCCTACATCACACTTTAAACACCTACCACAACACTTGTAGAGCCCTGAAACCATGCATGAGGCAACCCCGCCAGCAGGCCTGGCTCAAACACCTGAGCCTATTTCGCTGTGGCCTGATCAGGGTGGACCTCGATCATCTTGGATCACCCAAGCTGGCAGATAAGTGCAAGCACCTTGTCAACTAATTGAGGAGATGTGATAGTGATGTCTGCCACTTTTTATTTAACACAGGGGTCGATGTAGCATATTGATTTTATGCGCTCTAGGACCTCGTGGTTCTGGGTGGACTTGTAGAGGAAACACATGATATGCAAGGAGGTGGTAGGGTGTGTTTAATGTTGAGTATGAGATAATGCACAGTTTGCGAGTGTATGCTGAGGAGTAAAAAAGCGTTTGACTGCAGCTCCCATATGGCGTATTTAATTTGCATGCTCCAGGGCGGGGGAAGACTCTACAACTGAGAACAACATCTGCTCATGTTCTGTTTTTTTTGCATTGATCCTGCTCTATAATTTGGCAGCCAATGGATGCGTAATTACTCAATGTCATGCAATGACATAATTTCAGGAACTTTGAGTAACAAACACAATGCAAATTCCCCAAAATTATGCCGGCATAATAAAAATTTCGTTTGGCCCTAATTTTGACATTGGTTGCAACTCACAAGTCTTCATTAGTTGGAGTTGAAAACGTCCATATGGGAAGCATTGGGTTATTGGAAAAGAGTGTGTCATGGAATGGTATTCCTTATCTGAATTCAAGTACAAAGTGGTGGAAATTAAGCTCTGAAAAGGGAAACTATCCTAATAGTGCCATAGTATTGACTAAACAAAGGATTTGCCACCATGGCATATCAATTAATCAAAGTCCGGCTACATGGTTGTCTACGCAAGGGTAATACTCTAGCTGGGTATTTGTAAAATGAGGCTACACCGTCTCTGCATGTCACTTGTCTTCACACTTAGCCAATCCCAATTGATGGCTACACATATTTCCTTTAACTCAGTGATCCATTCACAGCTCTTTTGGTTTCAAGGCTGAACAAGGGAACTTCAAAGAGAGATATAAGGGAAATGTTATTGTTTTCCATTCCAGAGTTGGGGTATTTGCTTTTTTGTAACATTGCAAAGGATTGTTTATTCCATATATTTGCTTCATAACTTCGTTCAGTAAGGAATGCTTTCTATCTTTCATAAATACCCATTATTTTTAAACTGTCCACTCGGAGATATTATTTTTGATTTTTTGTATGAATCTATATTTTAGATTTATCTATATAAGTTGTATGCCCCTTCCTCACACTCCATCACCTTTTGATGTCCACAAGAACATACAAAGACATTGAACGGTGGGAGGGCTGGGCAGATATATAAACTCGGAGGCTGGATGGCTTTCTGAATGGTGACATTTATTAATGATATTGCCAAAGGAATTAATGTATGATAAGGATGGCAGCTGATGTATTTATCTGTAATGGCCTTCTTTTTTCTCTTGCAGGGCTCTTCCTTCAAGATGGCACCACCCAGAGTCTCAAGGAAATGAGAGAATGGTGGTAAGTAAAAGTTTAGGAAATGCTCCTTTCCTATTTCCTTCACCACACCCGTGTTTACACTTTCCAACTGGGTTAGTAGCTTTTAGATTAGGGTTGTGCCTAGGTATAAAGAAACATGCATCTAGTTTGGGGAGGGGGGTTTCTGGTCTGAAATGCATCCCTTTCTTTCAGGGATTCAGACCGCCTCCTCTTTTCTCAAGGTCCCCGGATTTGGGTCCTGCGCCAGGTTGCCATCACCTGGACTTAAGGACTCCTTTTCTCCTACCGGCTCATGTCAATTGGTGATAGTATGCAGGGCTCATGTTATCTCAGGGATACTGTACATGCTGTTTGGCTGGCATAATTAAAATTACTGTGCACCCCTCTAAACAGAATCCTACACCATGCCCTTTACCTCCCCAAGCATTCATACACCCTCCCCAAGCACTCATACACCCTCTCCAGCAACCCTAATCTGCTATGGTGCAACTCTCCTGAGTTGCGGCAGCTCTCCACTTCCTCCGGCGGTGTCCATCGCTCCTCACTGCAAGCGTCAGGGAACTCGTCCAGGCTGGTGGTTTCTGCAAACACGTTGGTCTTGCGCAGTGACTGCTCTCGGGTCGTGTCTCGCTGTCTCCTTCTTACTCCTTCCTGGCTTCCTTTTTTGTCCCGCCCTCACGTCCTTTTCTCCCCCCCTGCTGTCACGGGATTGGCCCGGGTTGTTAGGAGCTCCGCCTCACTGTTGAAAATAGGATAGTCCTTCGTTACTGTTGTTGTCCGCTGTATTTTCCCTACACTAATCCTTTTTCTCTTTACATGACTTGTGTTCCAGCGGTCTCGGGAGCAGGCGCGGAGGCTTTGAGGAGAGATGTCTGGTAAGTATGCAGGCTCAGAGCCTTATTCCTCACATGAACAATTTGGGATTTGCCTGTAATGCTTGCATGGGTTTCTCTCTCGAAAACAACAAAGTGGCGGTTTCTCACTTTGATAAGTGCGAAAGATCAGTGGTTTCTTGCCATTCACAAACAAAACGTGAATGTGGGAGTGGCATTCAGCTCAAACCATAACTATGGAATTGCCTTTTATGAGTGTTTGCAACATTTCCAGATGATACAGGTGTGGAGCTTACAAAATGCTGCAGTTCATTTGATCTTTAGAGTGTGAAAAAGTGACCTTACCTCTCACCTCCATAATTCAATACAATGGCTTCTCGTGAGGGCCAGGAGAGGGAGGTATGTTAACATCCCTTCAATAATTTCCAAGCGTCTCATGGGGTGTGGTCTCTTAGGACCTTAGAGAGAGAACCAATAGGTACTTGTCCGCCACATCCTTAATCAGCTAATTCCCTGCTTTTGACAGTCTCCTGAACAAAGTGTAAAAATAAGCAGACAGGAGATTTGCTACCCTTGGCCTTGACTATGGAACGCACTGAGTCTCCATGTTAGCAAGGAACATTGGATAGTCGCGAAGTAGTGACTGCGATGTAGTGGCTACTGATTTTTGTAGGCTATATAATGACACACAATGTTATGTTATGTTAAAATATTTCTAAAGCGTATGGCTGCCCCAGCAATGGGGCGTCCCAGTGCTGACTGTATAGTAGAGTGGGAAGAAGAGGCAACTTAGTGATTGGAGAATAGCCAAGTCTTCACAGTCCTTCTAAAAATCCAATGATCGGAAAAGAGGTAGGGAGTTCCAAAGGATAGGCGCCAAAGCCTTGAACGAGTGGCCACCCGCTCTGGCCCTGCGAACCCGAGGCACTCGGGCCAGTTGAAGATCTGCTGAGCGCAGGATGCGGGTGGGTGCATGAGGGAAGCACATATCGCTCAAAATCCTAGGGCAGAGGCCCGAAAAAATCTTATGGATGATGCAGAGAGCTTTAAAGTCAATTCTGTGTTCTATTGGCAGTCAGTGTAACCGGCGGAGGAGGTCGGAGATGTGACAATGCTTAGGGAGTGCGAACAGGGCGCGGGCTGCAGTGTTCTGGGCACGGAGCCTTTTGATCACTGATTGATTAGAGCCAAGGAACAACACGTTGCAGAAGTCCAGTCTGGCCAGGACAGTGGATTGAACAATCAACTGTCGGGTGTGAGAATCAAAAAGTCCTAGGATAGGCTTTAGGCCACATAACAATCCGAAGCAGGTGCCTGCTACTGATTTAGGGTGGGCCTCAAAGCAGAGGGTGCTATCCACCCAGACTCTCAGGTTCTTGACCACAGATTTAGGCAGGGGGGTGCACCCAGTGCAGGGGGCCACCACTGGCTGCCCCAAAGATGGAAATTAAGGTTACAATATAATATATCTGGAGTGGTGCTCAGTATGAAATCAACCTCTTGTGAACAATATTGTAGTGTCGTTTTTGCCGCACTTGACACAGTGACGTATGCATTTTTAATTTGATTAATATTTATAGATTTAAGCAAGGGAATTTTATCATCAGTGTTATGCGATTTAGGCATATGAACATAAAAAGAGGCCATCGGAACTCAATGGATCTCATTCAGATTGGTGAAGAATATTAATAATGTATGTATTTTGTAGAATAACTAACCTACACTTTTACAACTTTTAGGGTTAGATGGGGACAGAAAATATGCCCTGTGCACCAAAATAAAAGGGGCCCCAATTAGTGAATAAGATAGCTAAAAAATGGCCCATGTTTACAAATTGGAGCAGGTTTGAATCTGTAAAGACACACTGTATAAATGTTTTGCAAGGTATGGAAGACTGCATGTATTTAGGCTTGCTGCAGGCAATGTTTGTTTTAATATCCGGGATATCAACAGTAAAAACCAGCCCAGTAGACCATAAAAATAAGCCCACAAACATCCCAAAAACTGGCCCACACACTGACCTGTCAGACCAGCCCAGGCACTGCCTGATTGCCCTATTGGTCAGATCGACCCTGGCAGGTTTTTCTGCTTGTGTTCATAAAAACTTCCTGCTCATAAAAAAAGTTTATGTAATTTTTTTTTTTTTTTTAATGCATTCAGTTTCCTTTTAGGATGAAGGCTCCATTAAAAAAAAGAAAAAAATGCTGCTTTATTTAAAAGCAATCACAGACATGGTGATCTGCTTACCCCAGCAGGCCACCAAGCCTGTTAGTGTAGCCAATCGTAGTGGGTCTCAATTTGTGACCTACCAGATGCATATTAATGAGGTAGTTCGAATTGGGACCCACTCTGAATGAGTATTTTGAGAAACAACCTAATAATACATAGGTTGATTCTTAACCGCTTCGATGCGGCCGGAATTCCCCCACTGTGCGGGAAAATTCCACGCGGTCGCCCTCCGCACACGCCCACCGAAGCGGTTAAAATACCAATGGATTTGTTAGAAGACGGTGCTCAAATTGTGACCACTTCTAACAAATCCATTTTTGTACATTAGATTTAAGGAATTCCAAATTGCAAATCAATATTTGTCACAATGTACGATTCCTTAAATTGAATCTTTGTACATGAGAACCATAGTGACAAAATAAGGAATCGTTAAATTCCAATTGAAAATAGAGAATTTGTAAAAGCAAACACCAATAGTCATTCACTAATCCTTTGTGTAAAATGCTTGCCAATATTTGGCAAAAAAACTTTGTACTCGCAAATTACCATCCAACAAAGGTAGGTTGAAAACAGGTGCAAAGTTAAGAAAAATTATATCACATTTTAAAAACCATGTAATACAGATGTGGCTGCAACATAAGGCGTCAACTCCTTACTGAGAAGACTGCAAAGACCTCTCACTCCCTAGGTACATATTTATTGTCAATTCTACATGTGCAGATGTGACACCCACTCTGGGGTTATTCTGGGCACATAACTCCTTTATAATAGACGAAAGCCTAGAATAAATCCTATATGAAATGAGTCTCTAATTTTATTATTCCAGTTCAGTTTCAACATCTATAGGTACCTGTGATAATGAAATGATGTAGCTGCTTAACTGTAATGAATTGCACTTGAGTTGTAACATATTGCCTTCTCCAGAGACAGCATCCGAGGTGGAATGCAAGTCACAGAACATAAGTGCAGCTGCAGTTTTAATAACCAAAATGAATACTGGCTTTTCCTTCTTCTGACCAGTTTTTCTAAATGAACAGTGATCAGCAAAATGAGATGCCTATGGTAGCATGTTTATTTTTTGCATACTATACGTCAATACCAGAAATATAGCATCTCTCCATATTTCTACACATTCTGAGCTACAACAGTCTTTTAATTCGACTTGTATGAAACTGATATCATTTTGTGTCAAAATACTAACTGCTATTAGTGTCCTTTTTTTGCACTACAGATTCTACTTTTATCCTTCATGTCTGAAAACCTCCTATTTGATTCATATGATAGAGCAGGACATCAAGGGACGAAGTGTTTTGTGGCAAGGGTGATGCTGTCACATGTATAATAAGGAATATGGTACCCCCTGCCACACATTATGAGGATTTCGTAAGTTAGCTTTGAGTTCCAAGATCTTATAAAGGAACTTGACTTTCAGCTTTGTTGCTTTATATGGTCATGGAACAACTCTGTGACTTGCCATATCCTTTTGACATGTGGCAGGGGTACTATATCCCATATGTAATTTCATGTATTTCATTTTCTGAAACCTAGGCGCCCATGTAGTGCATGTCAATGTCTGTGTGTAATAGACAATTGACTGGCACACTTGACAGCATTCTCCACACTCTGGTAACATGAAGGTAGCACTGCATATAGTGGTAGGGGGATTGTATAACTTAGAAATAAACATATGTTATGCTATGCGTATTTGCATAGCTCACAACTCACCTGGGAAGGCATTTTGGCACTGAAGCAGGAGCTGCATGGGCTAAGCTACGGTCGGGGCTAGGTGAAGATCTAGATTTTCGGTTTCTGGCAGAATTCAAGAACTGAGGAGGGGTTCTGATCTGTCCAGGCTATAGGGGCAGATCAGTCCATGCTTTCGGAGCAAGGTAGCAGAAGGCATGATCACCGAATCTGATTCTGAGTGTGCAGGGAATTGGGGGGGTTGTGAGTAGGAGTCCGACTGAGCTGGGGTTTCTGATAGGTTTGTGGAAGTTTGAGGTATATGCAGCCAGTGCTGTGTATGCATGTGTGTGGAGTTTGAAGAGTACTTGTTTGTGTATTGGGAGCCAGTGGAGCTCTTTGAGGTATGGGGTGATATAAGTGCAGAGTGGGAGGTTGGGCGTGAGCCTGGCCTCTAAATTTTGCATGGTCTGAAATCTTCTGATCAGTTGAGCCTTGATTCCAGCATAGTATGCATTGCTGTAGTCCAGCTTACTGGTGATAAAGGGCTTGGATGACGGTTCTGCAAGTGTTGGTGGGGAGCCATTTGAAGATTTTCTTGAACATCTTTAGTTTGTGGAAGCAGGAGGCAGAAATGCATTCACTCGGCCGGTTTTGGTGAATTGGTTGTCGATTATTATTCGGAGGTGCTTTGTGAGATTGATGGGTGGGGTACTGGTCCAAGTTCGGCAGGCCATCAAGTGGAGTCCCAGAGTGAGATTAATACTTCTGTCTTGTCTGTGTTGAGCTTGAGGCAGTTGATTTTGACCTATCTGGCACCTTCAGTCATTCAGGTTGAGAAATTGGTCCCAGTGTTTGGTGTCTTATCGGAAATGAGGGATATGAGCTGGAACATAGCAAAGTGTATATGTTGAAGTTTATAATGATCCTAAGTGATGTAATTTATCCACTTTCCTCTAAAGTAGATGTTACTAGATGTATCTCCTTCGAAACATCATCAATAGTGGACTGAGTGAAATTGTATGTTGACTATCCATCTGCATGTTAGAAGTACCACTTGCTATCATGTTTCCAGATCATTCAAATGTTTGCAAATGTGATTCAACATGGCATGTTATCATCATGAACTCCAGCAAACAGAGCAATAACAGCCTCTGATGTTTTACTGACTGTACTTGTTAGTGTCTCTGACATGTCATTGGCTGACAGTGTCAGTGTCTCAAAACCCTCACTCATAAAGGTATTAAGATCAAAAACTGAGTATCCCTCATATGTCTTTGCTGGACTGTCAGTATTGAATGTTCTAGTTGTATAAACTGTCTGGCATTTGGTGTTCCTATTTCAGCATCAGTAATTGTTTAATTAAAATCTTACAATGTCATCACTACAAACTGGAATATTTTAAAACAAGTACATAAATTTAGTTTAAAACGTCAGATATACAATTACCTCAAAAGAAATCCATTCATAATTTTCTATAAAGTGCTTGTCTATGATTAAAGGTGGCAAATAGTACATAAACAAGAAGGCAGTAATTCATAGTTCTAAAACATCTCATAATAATGCAGAATCCTCACTGTACAAGTGTACTTGATATTAACTATGTACATTTTCAAAAACAGAATTAATTACTAGCGGCAGATTTAGGCTGAGATAGTCTCATAAATTTCCATTTTTTTCACCACCAGTTTTAAGAACTTTGTAAAACTACAGTTCAGTGGGGTATCCGATGACTTAAAGCATAGAATTCCAGCTTGCCAGTCACATAAGTGTTCCCAGCTGATTAAAGGGTATTTTTAGCAGCCCTCTACTTTCTTTCAATAGTGCCGGGCAGATACAGCTCAAATGAATAATGTTTTCCTCCCCAGTTTTACACAGTCTACAACAAGCAGGTTTTGTATCCCGGATACAACACATCACGTGGGTAAGACCAGAGAGGACACCAAACCCCAACCTGATGAAACAGTCTTTTAGCTAACTGGACCATCCTGTCTCTAAATAGAGCTGCGGTTTGAGAATTTTGTATTCATTTAATATTGTCCAGCCATGAAATCTGCGTGAGAGGATCTTTTTGTCTTTTATCAATAAAGTTTTTTTGATCTGACCATTGATAGCTTTTTTAAAAGACTCCAAAGGCAAAGACGATCCAAGGCATCACATGGGTAAGACTAGGGAGGACACCAAACCGCAACCTGATTAAACCGTGTTTTTGATGTCTGGACCATCCTTTTTCGGATATAAGACTGTGAAATTGGTAGTTGTAATTGGTGAATACTGTAAAAATCAATGGAAAATAAATGATGATCACCACATCGTAGAGAGTGAAGTATTCATTCAAATCTATATAGGAATGTATGCTGCCAAAACCTGGTATAATGATAACTGACTTACAAAATATTTGTGTGCATCATTAAAGGAGTATACACAAATTTTGGATTGACATGACATGTCATGTTTGATATCTGATTCAGAATTCAAATATCTGCAAGCACACCATTCCAGATACCCATGCATTTACATTCTGTCCAAGATTCACAAAGGGGGTTCTGTCCCACCGGGTAAACCGATAATTTCCGGCAACGGTGGGCCTACAGAACACATTGCAGAATTTGTGGGCAGCTTTCTGCAGCCATTTGTTCAAAATCTCCCTTCATACTGAAAAGATAGCAGGGATCTACTATGTAAGTTGGAGGATTTTAAATGGGACAGTGACAAACTGACTTTTGAACAATGGATGTAGAAAGCCTTGACACATGCATTCAAATGGAATATGGGTTAAAAGCTTTGAAATATTTTTTATTTAAACACAATGCACGGCACTTGGGACATACGTTGATGTTGTTAGAAATGTCTGAGATAATACTCACGCATAATGTGTTTCTGCACAATAGTTCCTGGTATTTGCAGAGGCAAGGGACTGCTATGGGCTCCAGGTTTGCTCCAACTTATGCAAACCTTTTCATGGGTCTGTATGAGGTGGAGCATGCCTGGGGCTCTGGTGCACATCAATGGTGCAACAACATCATTTTCTATGAACGGTACATAGACAACATAATAATGATCTGGAATGGGGACATTTATGATTTGATAAAGTATCACAAATACTTAAATGACAACAGATTTAATGTGAAACTGACCATCAAACACTCAAAATAAGAAATTAAGGGGCAGATTATGATGGCGGGTGGACTTAGTCCGCCCGCCATCGCCCCGGGAAATGGGACCGCCCGCTATGTGTGCGGCGGTCCCGCACATGTGATTAGGATGCCACCGCCACGGTGGCGGTGGCATCCCGCATTTTTAACATTGCGGCGGGCGGTGCTGCCAGCAGCACCCACCGCAAGGTTAAAAATGCAAGTTGTGCATTTGAATGCACAACGTGACAGGCACCGCGCGGTGCATGCCATGTTGTATATGCAAATGCAGGGGGGTACCATAGGTACCCCCCATGTGCACCCCCCACCCCCCAAAATACCTGGGGGCCTGCTACGGGCCCCCAATGTCAGGGACCGCGAGCCTTTCCATGGTGGCGATGCCGCCATGGAAAGGCTCATCACCGCCGGCATCATAATGTGGATGGCGGTGTCTTGCAGACACCGCCACCATATTAATCCCTTTTCCGCCCGGTCGACTGATCGGCCGGGCGGAAAACATGCGGATGGTCTTTCTGTCCGCCGGGGTCCCCTCCGCCATGGTAATATGGCGGGGGGAATTTGGTGGCGGACGGACGAAAATGGCGGGTGGATCGCCACCGCCATGCGGGCGGTGGCGATCCGCCCGACATCATAATCGACCCCTAAGTTTCTTGACTTAAGACTATATATTAATGAGGATGCCATACAGAGTGACATCTATAGAAAACAGACCTCCTGTAATAGTGTACTGCACGTGACCAGTTCTTACCCCATATCAACAATAAGGGCAATACCCTATGGTTAAATGGTCAGGGCCAGGCGTAATTGTAGCCAAGACTCTGACTTTTTGAAAAACATCAGAAAGATAAAGCTTGATTTCAGTGGTAGAGGCTACGATGCAGCCTGCATCACCAATGCTGAGACCAGAATAAAAAAGTTGGATAGAAAAAAGAAACTAATACCTGACTATAAGCAGAAATCCCAAAAAATAGAACAAACAGGTTTCTTTCATCACGGAGTTTAATGCACATAGCAGTCATGTGTATAACATTCTCAGAAAAAACTGGCATTTGTTAAATTCGAACAATATTCCTGATGGTATTATGTCTAAAAAACCCCAGAGTGGTATACCGTAGGGGTAAAACCTTGAAAAACATTCTATGCCCAAGTTACATTAAAAACGTATGGAACACAAATAAGACCTGGATACCAGAAAGACCGAAAGGTTTCCATGTATGTGGGACATGCTGTGTGTGCACCTTAGGGCCTAATAAATCAACAGTATTTAAATATAATAAGTCAAGGGAATATTTGATCAACTCCTTTATAAATTGCAACACTAGCTTTGTTGTGTATGAAATTGGTTGTTCCTGCAAAAAAATATATGTTGGAAGCAGCATACAAAGTCTCAAACTCCGAATACAGGAACATGTAAGGGCCATTAGAAACAATGATGCTAAATACCCAGTGGCTGCACACATACACAGGGATCATCCGAGTGATACGAAGATCTGGTTCCATGCGATAGAGCATGTCACAACTCATGAGAGGGGAGGGGATAGAGAGGCAGCTTTACGACAGGCAGAGGCAAAATGGATCTGCTGCCTCCATACAGTGACATTTGGATTGAATGTTAACAATGAGTTTCAGAGTTTTTTTATAACATTGATTCTCTTTGACCATGAGGACTGCCCCCCCGTCTCTGTTATATTTGGACATTTCATATATTATGTACTCTGTTAGCAATGGTTGGATTTGTTAAGAATACTCATTTTCTGTGACAAACCCATCAATAACTAAATAAGCAGCCTTCCAATTGTAAGAAATGGATGTATCATTTTGTACACTATTTATGTGTGTATTGTTCAATTTAGTAATAACAATGGGCATGGAATATCTCTAGCTTTCAGTAGTGATTCATTTTTCCAAGTAATATTATCAGTCCTTATTTACCATGCGCTTGACATCCTTTTATATGTTATAAACAATGTATAATGTATGGGTACAAAAATGTATGTAAATGAAGCATTCAAAATCCATGATTTTCATGGGCTTGCAATTGACTTGTGCACATAGTTATGGGATTTTAAATTACACTGCAAGACATTTTTCATAATCTAACAATTGAATTATGATCATAACCTTTCCAAGACGGCGCTTGTATTATGCTTAGCTCCTATATTTTCAACTGTTTTAATGTAAATGCTTAGCTTGCACATTTGTCTCAACACAAATATTCAACTTGGACCATGTTGTGGCTGTCACCCATATTCAATTATTGAGTTACATTTTTAAATAATTTTTGTTAGCGTTCGTTACATTTTAATTTCAAGATATGTGACTAACCATTTAAAAATGGCGCTGAAACGATATTTGACGCATGACGAGCAACTTTTTAGTTTCGTCTTTTGCATAGCTTAATACGCAGCATAGCATTAGGCTACCGAAAACCTGTTAACAAGTCTGTTTATGCATCTCAAATAAGGGGATGTGTTTATAGGCTAACTCCCGATATTATGTATTGTGCCATTATAAGATGGCGCTGTAATTATACAACCGCTATTCGCCATTTAGTGACATCATTTATCACAACACATGTTCTCAGGTGTTTCACATTAAGGGACACTATATAACAGCTCATGTTATGGCGGTCTGTTTCACTATTGGAAGTAGACACCACGAATGCATTGACCCCGGGGAGAAACGTATTCTGTAAGTTTATTCTAAGCTACAATTTCAATTCATTCTTTAGTTTAGCATATATATGGCTGGTCAATTTCATCAGAAATCCACAAACTCAGGTGATACTTGAAGTCACCCTTTCTCTTTATTTGTGGACTTAGGAGCATTACTTCTTAATATATGATTTAAATCTAACTTGTTAAAGATGTTGCTTACATTACTGTGCATACAGCATAGACATAGCACGTGACCCTATTTATTTCGGCGCAAACTAGTTAGTCAAGTGTAGCACTTCTTAATTGGTTAAGACGTGTTCATTGATGAACTGTCTTGTTATTCATTTTGTCAGCGATCATCCTCACGATTATGGCACCGATAGCAAATTTCGAACTTGATACTCCGCCTACCGTTTTCAATATTCCCAAGAAATATATTTTTAGACATAGGACGTGACCCTAATTATTACTGCACAGACTGGTTAATCGATTGTAGTGCTTTTGAAAGACTTGGCCATCGATGAACTGTCTTGTTACTTGTTTTGTCAGCGATACCCATGACGATTATTATACAGATATCGTGTTTCGTACTTGCTACTCAGCCTAACGTTCTCAATATTCCCAAGAAATATATTTTTTTTGAGAAAGGAAAATAGTTGTTGCGCTTAGAAATCATTTGTGTGTCACTGATTAACCATGTACATGAATTTGACACACTGGCATGCATCATGCGGAGTCCGTCCAGTTCCTCCTTTGCCTAATCCTTCAAATATTCAGCAAGTCCCCAAGAAAGGAATAACAGTGGCTGGTTTTTAGGATCATTTGTTGGCCACTGATTACAGTCGTGCATAGAGCGTACACCAGGGATCTCAAGCCTTTTCTTCACTGAGAGCTACTATGTTCAATAAAATGCATTGACAGCTACTAAAATTTTTAGTGCTGTACAATTTTAATTTTTTTTATGTATAATAATTCAAACAAGCAAAAACTTTCTAATTTAATAAGCTGGGCTGCACACAGGTAAGCTACTCGGAGGTAGCTGGAGAGCTACAGTAGCTCACGAGCTACTGGTTGGAGGGTAAACAGTCTAAATATCGAATTTTAAATATCAAGTTGCCAAAATATCGAATTTTAAATATTGAGTTGCCAAAATATCGACTTACAAAAATATAGTGGTGTAGAATATTGAAATGCAGGTAAGAAATATCGTTTTTATAATATCGAAGTTAGTAATATCGACAGTCATAATATAGTTGTAAAAAATATCGAATTTGTTTTTAGTGTTTTAAGTGTTAGTATATGTGTTAAAAGTATATAATATGTTTGTAATGTATGTTGGAATTTTTTAAAAGTAATGATTTTTATGTTAAATTATTTTTGCATATTTTAGGGGCTCATTACGATGGCGGGCGGAAGCACCACCGCCGTGCTGGTGGATGCAAAAAGCACCAGTTACCGCCGGCACGCAGCAGTCCACACGCCCGTCCAATTACGATGCGAAAAGTAGGCCAAACACCGCCGGCAAGCCAGCAACACCGTCCGCCATCAAAGTGCGCCCGTACACGTAGCGGCGCAGCCTAACTGACACACACCGTCCGACGAAACACGTCCCGCCCGGCGCATAAATTACAATGCCGCAAACAAACGGCTCCCACGGCCAAGAGATACCGTACGACAAACCGAAGCGGTAACACGGATGCCGAGCACGGACAACGAAGAAGCGGCTCCCCGAGCATGAATCCAGCACTGCAGGCCCTCCCCATGCTTCTGCTGATGCACCACCAAGGACGCAACGTACCGCGGAGACGCAGGTAGGCACACACACAACAAGTGCACGCAAACAGCGCACACAGTGCAAGGGCGGAAAAAGCGGACAACCCCCACCAGCGCGTGTACACTACACATCCACCATTGCATCCACATATGACACACAGGCCAAATCGTAACATCGCGGAACACATGTGTACACACCACCTGGGACTAGGAACCAACCACCCCGTCACGGCCCCAAAGCGCCGATGACGCCGCCACACATGCGCACAACGCAGAGGCCAACCGCAGCGCCATGCATGCGTCGCACACAGACACAGGGACACAACCAAGCAGCACACACATCAGCCCCACCCCGAACGCACATGACACGTTACAGGCCTGCCACAGACATGTCCCCAACGCCCAATTCACGGACAACACCCAACGCCACACAACCGACGCACACATGTCAGTGAAGTCACGCAACAGCAGGACACACCCCAGTGTAACAAACATGGCGTAGCACACAGCGGCGGCAACACCAACTAGGAGAAGCAGGGCTCCTTCGGGAAGAGGAACGCCAGTACCACACTGAAACACCCATACCACCCTGCACATATGAACAAGACATATAAAACGGAACACCAAAGAGCCCGGGGACCGACAACAGGTGGCCCAAGAATAACATTCACACACAAGGCCCAACGCAGAGCGGAAAGGCAGCCTGCCGCCCACACAAGGGAGAGCAGACAGCACTGAATGGCCTTCCATTCCAACTCCGAAACCACAGCCCTACGACAGAAGCCGGTGAATACAGCCATTGTCCAAGAATAGACCAACACAGGCATGCCGAGGAGACCGACCACAGGGCAGATAGCGCATATCACAGAAGCACACAACGGACGGGGAAGAAAGAAGAAAACACTCCCCCATGTCGGCCACATACAAGTTAATTGGAAGGAGTCACACATCACTGACCTTGAACTGTCTGAGAAGCATGTGGGATGAGGGCCCGTGTCCTCCAAACAAGCCAACAGAACACAAGTCCTGTCTCCCTACGACTACACAGAGCTCACAGCAACCTCGGAGCGTGCACATTGCAGACTGCACACACAGCCGGAGCACGCCACCACAACGCACCGCTGCGAAATGGCAACCGCAACACACCTACCCAACTACGCCGAACAGCTCAAGCTGTACAAAACCAACCTGTTCCATACATTGGGATGCGATCTCCTGTCCCTGCTGAACGTAAGTTACCGACTGACTTACTGCATCACATTGTTCAGCTGCGTCATGCCCGTCTTCTACTGTCGGAGGTGTCCCTACCAGCATCCCGTCGAGATATGCCTCTCCAACCCGGCATGTCTGAAGGCGGACCTGCTACCACTACTCCTCCCTCTGGACGCACACGACAGGGCCTGCTCTGCCTATGGGGGCATGGCGTATGTGGCCAACATCGCACCCGCACTGAAATGGGACCACTGTGCCTCCACACGACGGATCATCGAGAACAGCTACATCGAATGTCACCCAGCATGCCCCATCATGGTCCTCCAAGGGACAACTTACGAACAACACCTTGACAGCCACCATCCGCTACATTGGCTGGCAAACATGTACACCACCAATGACATGGAAGCCCTGCTGGACGGCATCGCATACCTGACAACCTGTCAATTCGTCGGACCACAACGCAGGTTCCCGAGTGACCTATGATGTCCAACCCCGCACCCATGCTTAGCTTCCGCACGGACTGGCCAGTCACCACCACAACAGCCATACCAAACGACCGGCAACTGTAACCACACCATCAACGACATCGCCATGACATCGGATATGACCGGGACATGCACACTGTTCCCCATCACATCCAGGAACACCGCATGCATCGTGGGAGGCAGTGGCATGGGCTCTGTGTATCGCACCCACATGGACGGAACTGCACGAACAACCAGGACACGACATGGATCCAGCGCACATGGACACACACACCGCTCAGTGGACATGAATAGGTCGCCTGGAGTCTGTGGGTGCTGCACCCCTCCCACCCCCGCCCCGGGAATCCCATACCAGGACCTTTGCATGGACGACAAGTGCATACAACAACAACACGACCCCAGTGACTGTGACATGTCCAGTAACCACCACATTGCAACAACAAGTGGCACGCCGCTGCATGCACGCAAGCACATGCCCTGATGTCATCCCACATGCACGCGTGCATGAGGAACAACCGCAGCAAACCTGTCACATGGAACTGAGATGGACTGTGCCCATGATGCCAAGCGGTCTGGTAGGCTACATGTATACCGTCTGTGTCAAAGTCCGCAGCTCCGCAGCTATACGTAAATGTACATTAGCACAGCCTTGGCCAAGCAGATGTCACTCTGAAGCCCACATCCCACATGCAACAGCCAATCACATGTAACCCCACACCCTATCCCATTTGCAATCATGCTCAGTATATCCTCAACATGTATTCCGCTGCCAGTAGTGTCCACTATACTGCATCACAGAGGACAGAAGACTCAATATAATGTTTGAAACCAAAACTGTCTCCGCTGACTCATTTCACAAGTACGAATGAGAGAGGATGAGAGTATGTGAAGTACACGGCAGTCGTGACATGACCATGTAGTCCACTGGTATTGGATGTCAACGCAAATGAGTAGCACTACTGTGGAATACACACATGTGTCGTGTGAAGTCGTATGGACGCAGTGCTCAGGTGGGTGGGTGCGACGGGTAGATGCGCACATGCCAAGTTGGAGCACGCCGTGTTGGGAGGGGTCATGAACAGTACACCACCGCTTCCCTGGGCATCGTGAGAGGACACCTGTCGGGGGGGGGAGTGAACACGTGTGTGCACAGCAGCCGGACACATGTACAAAGCGGTACCAGGCGCACCTCAGCCCACCCTCTGTGGACAAGCTGGATCCTGTTGTGCGCCCGCCATGCCCCTTGACAAGGCACACACAGCCCCAGTCGACCAGGTGTAACCCCAACATAGTCAATCCGCACAGGCGATACAGGGCACGGGATGGCAGTGGAGCATGGTGTGTGAGAGGTCTCCTCGCGCTCCTCCTGGTCATATCACGCAGGCAATAGAACCTCAACGTCTAGCATGGCACAAGTCAAATGGAAGTGTAGGGGGGACGCACCACAGCACGAGCAGCACTGACGTCACGGGAGGTGGCTCGCACCATCCCATCCATTGCCCATCATACCAACCATGCCACATGCCATTGCGACTAAGTGCAAGCACGTGCGCCACCACCCCCGAGCCCTCCCCAGAGAGGCCAAAGAGTGAATGTGTGGGCCATCAGTCACAGACGGACGTGGCCTGGCCGCAAGGGCAGCCACAGCCACTGGGTGTCGCAGGTGGCGGATCCGGAAGGCGAAGACTGTGATGCATAGTCCATGCAGGCCGGGTCTCCATTTGGGGCACCACGCAGGTGGACGGCGTCCCGCCACACATCATACCCTGAGACAGCCCACTCGTGCAACTGGACCCACACATACACTCCTTGCCCTCTCTGGTGCGAGCTTGGGGCTGCCTGTGCAGGCGCTAGCCTCGCAGGTGAGCATGCATATTGGGGGAGCGAGGGGAGGACATGAGGGCTGGGGCGAAGATGACTGTATCACTGTCAGTAAGTACAAGGGATGACCCAGATGTGGAAAGGAAGAGACGTGTCCCGTGTGTACTGCAACTAGTCGCCAATCCAACTACCCCCCATGTCCGGAATGTAAGCCCGCACCTAGGCCCGCCCATCCGCCACATCGAACATACCACCAGCACGACAACCTTCCCATTCGAAACACTGACTGGGGGTGGCGACCAGTGTACAATCATGTGTAGCCTACCCACGCGTACATGTGGGCCCTCCATGATCCATGTCACCTGCGGCAAAGTCATGACATGCGCAATGAGGGAAGTGAGGAGAGCTGTCCGCCCCACGCGCAGAAGGTGCATCAGCTCCACAGACCCAGCAGCGAGTCCAGCAGGGGTCACATGTGCAGGGGCAGCTGTGCCTGGTGTGAAGGCACATGCATATAGACAGCACATCGACCAATGTGTAGTCTGCCCACATCTACAGTCCATCATCATGCGGACATAGGAATTGAACACAGGGCAACACATCTTCAGTTGGTGCACCCACCGTGACCAACAATGCGCAATCATCGACGTACCCGCCCCGTGCATGGCCCCCACCCAACGGAGGCACATCCAGTGCCACCATCCCACACACACAAGCCTTCCACGGAACATGCTGTGTCCAATGGTCAGTACAGAGTCAGCGCCCATCTGGTGGATCCTGAACAGGAGACACATGCACACACATGCCAGCTCCCACTATGTACGTCTGCCACCTGGCACGTGCAATGTAACCTCTCACCTGTGACGTGTGACTGCAAGCACACAGCCGTCTTGGCATGGGGCTGTCAATGTGGACACCTGTCAATGTTTCGGGAGGTGTGATCCGTACAGTGCTGTACATAGGGTGCAGTGCTGACACCTACTACTGTCTCATATCCCCTCGTGCCACAGGTCCCACTTGTTTTGGCCGCTCAGCCTGTGCCCACATCGTCGTCGTCGTGTGCCATACTCATCCAGCCGTGGAAGCAGTTCCATGCTCAGCAGACATTCATGTTGGCCTGGCGTTGCCGCTTGACGGATATGCAGTCAGTCCCCATCAGCACGCCCCGCAAGTCATTGGGGCCTAGATCCCCATGTGCATGCACATGGCAGTAGTATGTATCACTAGCCATTGCCATTGTTGGGAGACCTGTGTAAGTGTATTGTGGCCGTGCCGTCCCAGCTTGACAGCTGGGCTGTGGCTCATGTGCTTGCTCAGTCATGTCAGTGATGTGTATGTGAAATTGCTATGTGTCGTGTTGCTTTGACATGTGTCCTCTGCCATTGTCCCTAGGCGGAGACCGAACATTGACCGCCCATACCAATTGCTGGCGGACATGGACGATACAGAGGTTATTAGGAAGTTTCGGCTGGACAGGCCAAGCCTGCATCGACTGTGTGCCATGTTAGAACCCCATCTCCGTCCCCGCAGGGTGTATCCGACTGCTGTCACCCCCACGGCTAAGGTGATGGCCGCCATGCATTTCTTCGCCACTGGGTCATTCCAGCACACAGTGGGCATTGGAGGAGGGATGTCCCAGCCCATGTTCAGCAAGGTGCTGAGGGATGTACTGGCAGCCATGATGCTGTACCGAAACAGGTACATCCGCTTCCCCAGGGCTCGTGAATTGGCGGCAGTGAAGGGTGCATTCTATGCCCTTGGCAGAATCTCACACGTCGTTGGAGCCATTGACTGCACACATGTCGGCCTTGTTCCACCACAGGCCACTGAGCACCTGTACCGCAACAGGAAGCACACGCACTCCCTGAATGTGCAAGTGGTGTGCCTTGCGGACATGGTGATCACCCACGTGTGTGCAAAGTTCCCAGGCTCGGCCCATGACGCACACATAATGCGCAACAGCATCTTGCCACGACTGATGTCCAATATGCAACAGGATCGTGCCTGTATTGTCGGTGAGTATGTGGAGTGGTGTAGCGTGCTGGTTGTGCGATGCTGTCCCCTGTCCAGTTGGAATTGCAACGGTTCTCTGTGTCCCTCACACCCAGGTGACTCTGTGTACCCGAATGGGGCATGGCTGCTCAGTCCATTGAGGAATCCTCGCACCCCAGCAGACGATCGCTACAATGAGGCACATGGGAGGACCAGACGTGTGGTCGAGCGTACCTTTGGCCTCCTCAAGTCCAGGTTCAGGTGCCTGGACCGCACCGAGGGTGCGCTGGCGTACTCCCCACAGAAGGTGTGCCAGATAGTGGTGGCGTGCTGCATGCTGCACAATCTGGCCATTCGGAAGCAGATCCCCTCATCGTGGATGACGGAGATCAACCAGGGCCCCAGCCCGCAGACCAGGACAGCTCGAGTGAGGAGGACAGCGGAGAGGAGGAAGCTGGTAATGTGCGGCAGCAGCTCATCGCCCGCTACTTCACTTGACGGTGAGTGTCCATGTACGACGGCTGATGTGGCTGTATCTGTGCAGGTGTGTGTGTGCTGTGTCAGGGTGGCCGTTTGTTCACTGCGTGCTGTGTGTCAACGCTCCATGGCCAGGGTAGTATGCCACTGTTGGTGGCTGTGGCATTGTGCCCTATTGCTCTGTGCGATGTGTGTACATTGCTTGTAGTTGTTGACATGTACTGTGTGATGGGTGTGTGACACACTCATTGAATGTGCTCCTGTTCTGTCTCCCACCCCTAGGTCCCTACAGGCCCTCCGGATTCAATTGCCATGCCACGCATCAGGTGCCTTTCCGCCCAAGGTGGCCATTGTATTCCGTACAAATAAAACACAGGGCACAAACAGCAGTTAGTGAAAAAGTGCATTTATTACAAACTGTGACATGTGATTGTGTGTAAGGTGATGACAAAAGTGGTGCGTGCAGTGACAATGAGCTGTCGGTCATGGCTGCGTGATGATCAGGGTGTACCCACTGGTTCTATGTCCATAGTCCAACACACACATGCCATCCAGATGGCTGTGTGGAGTGGGATTGTAGTCCAAGTCAATGCAGTGGCTGGTCAAGGAAGGCTGGCGGAAGGCTGGCTGGCTGCCTCACTTGCGTTTGGAGCGTGCGAAGTCCTCCCTGGAGATCTGTTTCCACTTCGGACGGCCCCTTCCACGTTTGCGAGGGGGTGCCTGCTTGCGACATGCTGGTGGTTGAGGTGTGCTCACTGGCTGTGGACGCAGGGGAACTGGACACTGCTGCTCCACCCTGCGCCCCGGCAGGTGGTGGCGGAGGGGGAGCTGCTGTCCCTGGCTGTGACCTCACCGCCACCACCAGCTGGCCCATGAGGTCCACGATTTGGCCCATACGGGCGTCCATGGACCTCAGCACCCCCAGCACCTCACGCGTGTCTGAAGCAGACCGGACCCATTGTCCTTGGGCCTCTTCATAGGCCCCAAGGACTCTGGCCATTTGAGGCAGGGCATGGCTCCCAGGGGAGGCTGGCGTTTCCCTGACCCTGCTCCTCCTACCAGTCCTGCTGCCACCGGCCTGCCCACTAGCCACATTGCTCACCACGGTCCTCGCTGTGGCTCCCAGGGTGGATCCAGTCGGCCGGGCCACCACCTGCGCTGGGGCTGGTGCCAGCGAAGACGTGGTGGTGGTGGCGGTGGTGGTGGTCGGTGCGGCGATGGTGGCGGTTGCGGCAGTGGTAGTGGCCACAATGACCGTGGGTGTGGCCGCAACGACAGTGGCAGCAGGGGGCTGGGAATGTTCAGCAGCCCTGGATGATGGGTTGGTGGGTAGGAGGGGTCCTGGGGAGCGGCTGGGCCCTGCCACACCAGATGGGCCTGCTTGGTGGTCCGTGTCCGAAGAGGAGGACAGATCCTCCAGATCCGTGTGTCCTCGTTGGGGGCTTGTAGGCTGGCTGTGCTGGCTGCTGGCTCCATCCCCAGCATCCAGCAGTTCGTCACCTGTGGAGAGAATGAGATTTGTTATTGTGTTGCACCTGGCGAAGTATGTATTTGTCGTCTGACATTAACAGTTCGTGCAATCTCGTACATGGGTTTCCCAGAGGCGTGTGTGTGGCTGTAGCATCTGTAGTTGTGTGTGCTTGGCAATGGGACTGTGTGCTGTGCACATGTGGCATGGGACGGATTGGCCATGCCGATGGGTGTGTTGCTGTGCCCCTACTTATTGTGACTCTGGTGTATGCGGGCTCCTGGCCCATCCTGGGTCTGGTTTGTACTTTGCTTTTGGTGTTCAGATGGGACGCTTAGGAACGCATATGGCAACATGGGGGCCATGCCCCAGATTCGCATTTGGGAGGGAATATGCTTTTGGGGTACATGCTGTGAGCCATGGGTGCCGAACGTGACATGTTTTGTGGCAGCATGACAGTGCATGGTTTGAGGTGTGTGCATGCTTGACATGGCCTGCATATTTGCTGTCTGTTGTGATTACTGGACATGGCATTGGACGCATCGTTATGAGTGAGTGATGGTTGTGTGCCAGCCAACGTATTGCAGTTGTCCCATCTCCTTGGTGTGCGTGCTGCCATGTGCATCACTGCAGTGCTCGGGGGGGGGTGTGGCCCATGTTGTGTGTTGTTGCTCACAGTGTGTCGTGCGCTTCATTGACTTCTGGCACATGGTTGGTCATGGGCATGTATCTTAGCGTGACTGCTGTATGTGTGGCAGCTGTGCGGATGACATGCCTTTCATGAGACTGGGGCTGACGGATGGGATGGATGGTATGTTGTATGTGCATGGTGTGTCTGTGAGTTTGATGGGTTCAGTGGTGTTCGTGTGCATTTATGTTGTTCCGCTCTGTTGCGTCTAGTGTTGTTTGTCTTACATAGGTGTAGTTGTGGGGAGTGTGGTTGACAGGCAGTAGGGGCTACATGGACAGGACTTCAATGGTGTTTCGGTTGTGTGTGATGAGTTGCACAGTGGCTGCCGTGTGGGACTATATTCAGTGTGGCTTGTGCATGCAGACGTGGCTCCTTGCGTGTTGCTATGTCTGTGATGGGTCATGTGGGGTGTGAGTCTGTTGTTCATGTCCGTGTGCACATTGTTCACTTGTTCGTGACGGTGGGCGGTGCTGCGTGTTCGTCTGCTACGTGACATGTCCCATGTGTTGGTCGTGTTACGGTCCTCATGCCTCCAGTAATCCAGCCCTGTCCAGTTTCCCACCTGCAAGTTGTTCGTGCGTGCACTGTACTGGATGCCACATGGCTCTAAGCGGGGGGTGCTCCATGTTGCAGGTCTGTGGGGGTGGGGGGTGTTGTGGGTTGTGGGGTGGCTGGACACCCACTGACACCGATTGCTGTGGACCGTGATGTCTGCCTTTCGGCTGTCGTTGTGCACTGCGGTGGCTGACACGTGGCTGTGGGGTGTGGGGATGCTCCTCCTTCCTGTGCTGTGGGACTGGGGCCTGGTGTGTGTTGTACTTGGGCTGTCCACCCTCCCACCCACTGCACTTTGTGTTCCTGCCACTTACCTGTTACTTGTCGGTTAGTGCAGCTATGGCGGACACATGGGTGTGGTGGGTGCTCGTTGTGGCGCTTCTGGCATATTTGGGGACCTGTTGGTGGTTACGTGGCTGGCTGAGTGTACACATGTCCCCACGCATCTTACAGTTGTTCGGTTTGGGCTGTGTGTGGTGGTGTCTGTTGCATGTGTATGTGATGTGTTGTGTATTGTGTGCTGGACATGGGGGTGTTTGTCCCTGGGAGCTGTGGCATGGTAGTTGCGCATGTGAGTACATAGCGGTGTGCTGGTATACATTAGTTTGTACTTACCAGCCTCCACTCCTCCTGCTAATCCGGCGAGGATCTCCGGATGTATTACGACTCGCACCTTCTCCTCCCACGCTTTGAAGGTCTTAAAGAGCGCGGGATTCCCTCCGCCAGTGACGGCAGCCAGCTCTCTGTTTTTGCCCTCCTTCTTCTTGACCAGGCTCTTTACGTCATTCCAACGTTTGTTTATTTCACCTCTGTTCCTGGGCAGGGTCCCGACTGCATTGACCTGGTCTACGATCCGGTTCCACATTCTGTTTCTGGTGGCTAGTGGTGTGTGCTGGACCATGTTCCCATAGATTTGTGGGTACACCTTGATGATCTCGTCGACCATGACCGTCAGCTCAATGGGCGTGTACTTGGGCATTCTTTGTGGTGCCATGGTGTTTGTGGTGCTGGTGCGGTGTGTGTTGTGTAATGTGCAGGGGGTTTGTGGTGCCGGTGTTTGGTGGTGGTGGTGGTGGTGGTGGTTGTGATGTGTGCGTTTCTGTGGTGTGCTGCTGTCCTTGCTGTGTCACTGTGTCCTCTCCTCTCCTCTCTGGTTTGCAATGTAGCAAGGGGTTGTGGTCTGTGGGAGTGCTGCTTTTGTACTCACCTATGTGGGTGTGTCCTCATGGTCTGTTGTTTTCAGGTGTGTTGTGTCTGGGGTTCTGGCCTTTGTATTTTTTGTTTGTCCGGGGGGTGTTTTCGGGATGTGTACTGTGCTTGTGTATTTGTGCGTGCCTTGCTGTGTGGACTTGTTGGCCATGTTGTGTGCTATTGGTTTTGTGTGCGGATGGTTTCTGTGCAGGTACGTTGGCGCCATGGCTTCTGCCGTGTCGATTCTCATCGGCGTTGTTTGCGCTGGCGGGCGGTATATTTGTGGTTTTTCCACGCTCATGTCGGTGCGATTGTAATTTCACGTGCGGTGTGTCGGCCGTGAGGGCGGGCGGTTTTGTGTTGTCGTGCGTGTTTCCGTCCGTGGCGGGTGGTTTGACTCCGACTCGGACGTTGGCGGGCGGTATTTTGTGTGATTTTTCGCGCCGATGGCGGTTTTCGGTTTGTGTAATCGTAATGGCGTGGTCGGTGTTCAGGCGGTGTGTGCGGGCGGATTTTTGCCGCTTCCATGCCTGGCGGATTTATTTACGCCGGGTATCGTAATGGGCCCCTTAGTTTTGTAGCGGGTTGTGGGTTTATAGGGGAATAGGGTGGGAAGTAATTTAATTATAATATATTAATTAAGAATTTTTTTGAATTAATTACTTGTATGGTAATTAATTTTTGTGTAATTTTACTTCGAAGCGGGTTGTGGGTTTATAGGGGAATAGAGTGGAAGTAATTTAATTTAAATTCATTAATTAATAAATTCATTAATTAATACATTCTCATTTAATAATTTATTTTGTCAATTGTGTTCATTAATTATTAATTAATTATAAATTGGTTAATAATAATTAATAAATTATTGGTAATTATGTTTAATGTGTAATTTTTATTATTATTAATTAGTTATTAATTTGATATTAATTATTAATAATTAATTTGTTAATATGTTAACTGTGTATTTTTTAGGAGTGGGTTGTGGGTTTATAGGGGAATAGAGTGGGAAGTAATTTACTTGTAATGAAGTAATTATTAGTTTTTATTTATTGGTATTGATAATTAATTGGTAAATAATTTTTATTAATTGATTAATTGATAATTATATTCATTGTATTAATTATTATTGGAGCGCGTTGTGGGTTTATAAGAGAATAGGGTGGGAAGTAATTTAATTGTAATGAAGTAATTATTTATTTTTATTTTTGGGTATTGATAATTAATTTAATTAATTATTATCTGGTAATTTTTTTATATTAATTATTATTTATTGGTATCGATAATTAATTTATTGCTAATTAATTATTAATTGGTAATTAATTTATATTAATTGATTAATTGAAAATTATATTAATTATGAGATTTTATGTGTAGTGGGTTGTGTGTTTATTGGGGAATAGGGTGCGAAGTAATTTAATGTTATTAAAGTAATTATTAATTTTTATTTATTGGTATTTTCAATTATTTTATTGTTAATTTATTAATAATTCATTATTTAATTACAAAAATTATTTAATTTATAAGTATGTTATTTTTAACCCCTACGCTATCCAATGCTTTCCCTACTGTTGCACTATTTGGAGTGGGAATAGTAATTTTTACCCTCCCGCTATCCAGAACTTTACCTACTGTTCCACTCGCTGGAGTGGGAATAGTAATTTTTACCCTCCCGCTATCCAACACTTTCTCTACTGTTACACTTGGTAGAGTGGGAATAGTATATTATTCCCACCCGCTATCCAACACTTTCCCTACTGTTGCACTCACTGGAGTGGGAATAGTAATTTTACCCACTCGCCATCCAACACTTTCCCTACTGTTGCACTCACTGGAGTGGGAATAGTAATTTTTACCCTCCCACTATCCAACACTTTCCCTACTGTTGCACTCACTGGAGTGGGAATAGTAATTTTTACCCACTCGCTATCCAACACTTTCCTTACTGTTGCACTCACTGGAGTGGGAATAGTAATTTTTACCCTCTCGCTATCCAACAATTTCCCTACTGTTGCACTCACTGGAGTGTGAATAGTAATTTTTACTCACCCGCTATCCAACACTTTCCCTACTGTTGCACTCACTGGAGTGGGAATAGTAATTTTTACCCACCCGCTATCTAACACTTTCCCTACTGTTGCACTCGCTGGAGTGGGAATAGTAATTTTTATCCACCCGCTATCCAACACTTTCCCTACTGTACCACTCGCTGGAGTGGGAATAATAATTTTATCCCCTACGCTATGCAACGTTTTCAGTATTGTTATATTTTATGTAGTGTCAAATATTTTTTTTTTTAAATATTTATTTTAATGTTTTAACTTATTATATATAATTTATTTTTATATTTATATTATAGGTTTATTTATATATATATATGTAATTATATTTTAAATTATGTTTTTAACATTTTATAATTAAAAATATTAATTATTTTTTAATATTAGTAAGTTAATATATATAAAAAAAATGCATGTTTTTTTTTAACATTACATTTATTATTTATTAATTTTAACCTTTTTTAATCATTTTTAAGTATGTTTTACTTAATTATATTTATAATTTCATTAATTTTATACATTTAAAAAAGTCGATATTTTAGCAAACTATATTATTAACAACGATATTTAGGATTCAATATTTTTGTACTTACCTGTTTGAAGATAGGAAGTCGATATTCTGTCACTCGATATTTTTAACTCGATATTGTGGCAGGTCGATATTCTTCTCCTCGATATTTTGTCAGTGATCCGGTTGGAGACCCTGGCGTACACGATTAAAAGCACCATACATAATAAGCTTGGGCCAATATCGCGGATGCCACTTTTGGTTGCCATCTAAAATATCTTTTCAGGTGATAACTAGGCAAATACATTTTCTGTTGCTCTAGGATGATGTGATCCGATAGTATCACATTACTATTTCCATATGTTATATGAGATTAAACAGTGCAGTCTAATAGTGCACATTCAGACTTTGATAATATGAACTTGTCAATGCTGTTGCTATCTTCTCTCGTGTTTCATAAATGAATTTATTATCAGTCAGAGGCGGTTCAATAATACCTATTTGGTTCTTACACAATTTTCATAACAGAATGAAATGACAAAGCTTAGAACGCTAAAATGCCAGCACATACTAAGGAACTGGCGATGTACGTTCATAAGTCTCAGGTATGCTTAACTCAACACTTTTCAATCATGACTTCTGACACTAAAAAGCATACCATGTTAACATTAATTATAGTCTGCAATAACCAAAGAAAGACAACTCTTAAGGAGTTTAAATTTAATATCATGACAGTTAATGGTTTTACAAAGATTTGTCCAGAACCTCTTGTACAAGTATAAAAACCTAGGGGGTCATTACGATGGCGGTCGGAAAAGCTACCCGACCGCCATGGTAGCGGAAACTCACCGCCCGCCGCTACCGCGGGAAAACCAACAGACAGATTAGGATCCTTGAGAAACCGCCCGTCCCGTGGGGAGAAGCCCGAAACCCGTCCGCGGCGTACAGAATCGCTGCGGAAACAGCACAAACCACCACAACCACAGCGGAGACACCGCCCTGGAAATTATGATATCCCCGACATGACTGCGGTGCAGAGCGCTGTTTACGACCGCCGCGGTCGTCAATAGTGAGGAATGAGAGAGCTCGCGGAAGCGCCGTAGCATAGCCACCGCTGCCTCCGCTCCGTGAAAATTATGGCGGTCGGAAAAAATACACACAACATGCCCACAAAGTGCATCAAGCAAACAGTCATGCACCCAAAAACACCCAACACAGCCCAAAGACACACCCCCATGGTCAACTCAAAAACTACAAATCCCAGGACGACACACACACCACACCTGCAACCAATACCCCATCCTGACACACCCACAAAGCCCAGTATAAATCCAGCCCCCTACCAGACCACAATCCTTTGCAAAACTCCAGAACTGAAGGGACATACACCACAGCTGACAGGAGAGGCAAATCTGCACAACACACACACACACATCACCACCACCACCACCACTTCTACACCTTCACCTCTAACCCCTTTGCACATCACACACCATACACATCACCACCACCACCTCAACACTTGCACCTCAAACACCTTGGCACATCACACACCATGTCACCACAGAAAATGCCCAAATTCACTGACAGTGAGTTGAAGGTCCTGGTAGATGAGATAATCAGGGTAGAACCCCAATTGTTTGGTAACCTGGTACAACAGACACCAGTAGCCACAAGAACACTAATGTGGAGAAGGATAGTAGATAAGGTAAATGCAGTAGGGACCGTGCCACGCAATAGAAATGAAATTATGAGGCGCTGGCATGATCTGAAGGCAGTGGTCAAGAAAAAGAGAGCCAAGAACCATGAGCTGGCTAACAAGACAGGCAGTGGCCCTCCCGTTCCACTCAAGACATTCACCGAATGGGAGGAGAAGGTGCTTGGCATACTGCATCCAGAGAGTCTCACAGGAATACCCGGGGGAGTGGAGGCTGGTAAGTACAAACAAATGCCTAACATCACATTGACATGTACTGTCTTGCACCACTACTAAGCTATACCTCCCAGGTACAAATGCAGTCATGAGCACCACACTGTCACCAACACATCTCTCACACATTAATCCAACAGTCCCTCAGGTTCACCTCAAAGATAGCTACAAACATCACCATGGGTACATGTTTGCATGCTGCCAGCACTACAACTCCCACCAGGCCCCCTTGTCCTACAGATGCGCAAGATGGAGCCCTGACTCCCCCCATGTGGCAGCCATTGCATTGCTCACCTTAACCTAACAGGTAGGTAGCCATCCTCACAGGGAGGTGTGTGTGTGTGCTTTGGAAGTCTGCACTACAACTCCCACCAGGCCCCTTGTCCTACAGATGCGCAAGATGGAGCCCTGATCCCCCCCATGTGGCAGCCATTGCATTGCTCACCTTAACCGAACAGGTAGGTAGCCATCCTCACAGGGAGGTGTGTGTGTGTGTGGGCTTTGGAAGTCTGCACTACAACTCCCACCAGGCCCCCTAGTCCTACAGATGCGCAAGATGGAGCCCTGACCCCCCCCATGTGGCAGCCATTGCATTGCTCACCTTAACCTAACAGGTAGGTAGCCATCCTCACAGGGAGGTGTGTGTGTGTGGTTTGGAAGTCTGCACTACAACTCCCACCAGGCCCCCTTGTCCTACAGATGCGCAAGATGGAGCACTCCCCACAACCACAACCATGTGGCAGATATTGAATGTGACTCCTCAAACTTACTGGTAGGTAACCATTTCAACTGGGAGTGGTGTGTGGAATTGGTGACACAGCAGTACAACCCACAACAGGCCCACTTCAACAGATCAGCATGATGGAGCACTTGTCCCACTCATAGGCATGTTACGTTTGTTCCCCCACACATCACACCATACCACTTTGTCCACAGTCACCTACACAAATTATGCTAAACAGTCATATTGTACTCAGCATGCACAAGTCTCACTGCAAAAATTTCCCACATTGTGTCTACTGTGCCAGGCATCACACACTGCAACACTAACACCTATCATGCTTCCCTGCAGCAGTGTCTGGCAGGTTGGTTGTCAAAGTGCTAATCACCCATGTCATACCACAGTGTTGCAATGTAAACAGTGGAAGTGCAGATTACCAAAAACTCCACTGGACCTGGGACTCACACTGCTAAACTATGCACATCCCAACTGTCTTGCAACAGACCCAGCTGCCATAGTGCTGCACTGAATTGCATAACAAAGTACCTTGTCTGACTAAAATGCACAAATGTGTCTGCTTGGGACCAGCAATGTGTGTATGCATTGACAATGGTCACGTCTCACACTGTCTGTCTGAACAGTGCTGGTATAGTCTGGCCCCAAAAGCACACATTGCCTGCACATGGATGACTGTATCTTACAAACACACCACTGTTGATGACAACATGTAAGTGTATGGATGCCCCGGAACAACTGCATCACCAGTACTTTGATCATGTTCTCAGGTCCACAAATCCCATGAAACCATGATAGTGTGGAAATGTTTGCTGGGTGAGATGTTCAACCTGCTGTATGTCACCACAGTGATAGGAGCCTATACCCCATGCCCTATTTTGCTAGCAAATGTTGGGGGAGTGAACCCCACACCCAGATAGTTGGGACAACAGTGATGGTGGGGCCACACCCCATGCCCTAATGTGATGTGAAAACTTTGGGTACTGAAACCCACACACACCTTCTGCCCACCACAGGCACGTTCCTCCCAAGAATGACTCTTAAGTCACATAGCCATGTCATTGCTCACCTTCACCTCAACCGGTAGGTAGCCATCTTCACACTGAGACGGTGTTGTGGTGTTGGCAAATTGTTCCACAAATCCCACTATGCATGCTGTCCAACCCCTGAGTAGGATGGGCCACTCCACCCCCAATCAGAATCATGTGGCAGGTAGATAACCGCATCTCACAGGTCGGGGTGTGTGGGGGTGGGAAGCTTGCACAACAACTCACACAAGCCCACATGAGGTCCAGCCCCCAAGACTGATAACACCCTTGCACTAAGAAGCATGTGTCAGTCATTGCAATGTCCACTTCCAAATCACTGGTAGGTAGACATATCATGCTGACTTGTCCCACACTGGACCAAGATGGAAGCCTTCCTCACACACACACACACACACACACAGAGGTCTTACAAATACAAGCACAAAACAGCAAACAGAACATATCACCAGCCACTACATGCAGCCAGATATGCCTCACGACAAGCATGGTGGCATAGGACACTAGGCCTCACATTGCACAACTGCACACCCAGATAGCATTGGCCACTATAGTGTGCACACACCTAAGCAAATGAAACCATGACAGCAACCAAAGTGTGACATTCAGATCCACATGTAGATGTAACTCAGTGCACAACCCTGCACACCACTGCATGCCATCTGAAAATGGCAGGGGTCCAGACCAGCAAGGACCAAATGAAAGCAAAGAAAGCAAGGCTGGAAGTGCAAATACAGATATGTACACCACATGCCAAAGGTATGGATGCAACTACAATGTTCTCGCAATGTGCAGAGAAAATGGCTGCAAGGGCACAACATGTGACATACATGCGTAACAGGATCACATATGATTAAACACTCACTAGATGCCAACATGAACCTGTCAATGTAAAAAATGTAAATTGTGCATGTCATGTCTTGCCAACTCCCAATATGGACGAGTAATGCATGTACCTCAACAGCTTGTAAAGCATCACTGGATGTCGGTAACTGCAAATTAGATCAGTGAACAACTGCTGGATGTACAAACAGTTGATGTAACAGTGCGAACAGAAGCTTTGCTGGTTGCAACACAATGACCATTTCTCATCTGACCCACAGGTGACCAAGAACTCACTGCAGAGGACGACACCACAAACCTGCAGAGCCAGTCCCCCACCCCGGAACAGAGACTACTGGATGAAGACTTCCTGGATTCCTTGGATGAGGAGCCCCAAGCCAGCACATCTGTTGTGGCAGGCCGCAACCAGGCCCAGGCACCCATTGTCCCCACAACCACATCTGCTGCAACCCATGACCTTCCCCAGACAGCTGTTGTCATGGCCTGTGTGGCAACCACTACCACCACCACCACCACCACCACCACAGCTGCCCGCAACAACCTCCCTGCCCCAGGTGATGAGCACCCCACGACATCTACTGAGGAGGCCAGGGAGAGGATGCAGCGGAGCAATGTGTGGAGCCAACAGGCCCGTGGCATCAGTGTAGGTGGGAGGGGCACGGTCATGCAGAGGGGAACTGAGCCTGGGATGGAAGCCCTGTCCCACATCAACAGAGTACTTGGGGCATACGAACAGGCCCAGGGAAGAATGGGCTGGTCTGAGGAAGATTCTCGGGAGCTCCTCCTGCTGATGAGGTCCAGGGACACCCGCATGGGACAAATTGTGGACCTCTTGGGGCAGCCAGTGGCAGTTCTGAGGGACAGGCCAGCGCAACATTCAACACCTCCGCCTCCCCCTGATGGGCAGCAGGATGACAGTACATCATCCTCCCCTGCGTCCACAGAGGGGGTGAGTCCTCAGACACCACTGCCCCTGCAGCACAGGCCCCTCCAGTCAAGCGCAAAAGTGGCAGTCCAAGGAAAGGCCAGGAGGCATCACGTGCCAAAGCACCTGCCAAAGGCAAGTCCCGGAGCCAGCCATGATGGCAGACCACTGCACCACTGCATTTACCTTTTGGACTATCCTTCCCCACACTGCCATGTGAATGGCATCTGTCTGTTGGACTGGGTCTCCACATCACTGTGGTGACTACTCAATTATCTCATCTACCATGACCGTCAACTCATTTCTTCAAATTCCCCCATGTACATTTTCTCGACCCTCACATGTCACAATTGTAAATAAATACACCTTACACACATGTTGTTGTGTCTGCTCCGTCTTTAATACAGGATGTCCAACCTTCACCGTGATGTAAATGTCCCAGGGAAATGGAATCTAGGTAGGCAAGGAGAGGCTGAAGGGACCTAGGAAAAACATCAGAACAAGAGTCACTTGTTTTGGTGTGGCATCACACACATCACACAACACTTGTCAACAAGGTACTCCAATCTTCACACATTACACAGAGCAACAGTCGCCATGGAGACATCCTGTATCTGTGTCAAACTACCCTATCCCACAAACATTGCCAACCAGCAAGGAGTGAACACAAGGCTGCTGTCACCAAGCTCACATACACCCTCACAGCAACTGCAACACCATCAGACCATGTGTCCCTCCCACATCGTCACTCACCTTCAAGTGAAGTAGCGGTTGATGAGCTGTTGACGCATGTCGACACCTTCCTCCTCTCCACTGTCCTCGTCACTGGACCCGGGTTGGTTTGCAGGCGGGGGCCTTGGCTGCTCATCATCATCCAGGATCAGGGGTATTGCCTTGCGAATGGCCAGGTTGTGGAGCATGCAGCATGCCACGACTATCTGACACACCTTCCTTGGCGAGTACATCAGGGCACCTCCGGTACGGTCCAGGCAGCAAAATCGTGACTTTAGGAGACCAAATGTATGCTCTATTACACGCCGTGTCCTCCCATGGGCATCATTATATCGCACATCAGCTGCTGTCACAGGATTCCGCAGTGGGCTCAGCAACCACGGACGGTTAGGATATGCAGAGTCACCTGGGTGTGAGAAACACAGATTAACCTTGATGTTCCACAATGCCACAGGACAGCATGTCACACACACACCACGCTACTCCACTATGCATACTCACCCACAAGCCATGCACGCTCAGGAAGCAGATTGGCCATCAGCTGCGGGACGATGCTGCTTCGCATGATGTGCGAATCATGGGCTGACCCGGGATGCCTGGCGCACACGTGGGAGATGATCATGTCCACCCGGCACACCACTTGAACATTTACAGAGTGGTAATGCTTCCGATTTCTGTAAACTTTCTCACGTGCCTGTGGTGGCACAAGCCCAACATGTGTGCAATCAATGGCAGCAACAACATGGGGGATGTGTCCAAGGGCATAAAAATCTCCCTTCACAGCCACCAACTCTGGCCACCTGGGGAATTGAATGTATCTGTCCTTGTAGTTCATCATAGCTGACAGTACATCCCTCAGCACCAAGCTGAACATCGGTTGTGACATCCCACCTGCGCTTGCTACCGTGTGCTGGAATGAGCCTGTCACAAAGAAATGCAGGCACGCCATCACCTTTGAAGTTGCAGTGAAAGCTGTTGGATCTGTGCGACGTGGCTGCAGGTGTGGCTCCAACATGGCACATAGGTTTTGTAGGGAAACTCTATCCAGCCTGAATTTGCAGATGATCTTTTCATTCTCCATGTCAGCCAGCACTGTGAATGGACGATGGATATTGGGCCTCCTCCTAGGTCAGATGAAAGTGCACATATGTCAATGAGACACACCATGAGATGTACAGGACATTTCACATTTCTACAGACACATTGCCAAATGTTACAGACTGCACCATCAACCAACAGAGCACTGCACAAGTCGGTACACATCAGGCACACTACTCGTACACTTGTCCCCTTACCCGCAGCAATGATCTATGCACACCTCCTGCTCATTGTCATGCACGGTGGGATATGGAACCACGTATGCGCACAACTGTGAGTATTACCCCCAGCATATGTGTCAAACTACAATACTACCCTAACACACCGTGCTGCTGTCCATGATACACCTCCCAACACAGGTTGCACATGGCACACATCAAGTACACACTGACCACAGGCTGAGCATGGTGAACACGTGTGTGCATGTGCAGTAGACAATGTGACAGTCAATGATGCCCCTAGTTCACACAATGAGACAGCATTGTGCGTTACATTGCACCTACACACATTGACCATTATCTATATATGCTATGCAACACAAAAACTGTACAGTCTACATGCCCTTACACATCACATGTGACGTGCGTGTGTATGTGTCAATGCAATTTATCACATACACATATATGGAATGTGTAGGTGACATGGAGTTAAATGTCCCATTCATTATGTTGGCCTCATGAGGGTCCTTCAATGTTGGAGACACTGGGCACTGTTCATGTTGGGCTATGGATAGAGATGGATGACTCCATATGTGCAGCAAACCTGCTCCGCAAGTCCACGGACGGTCACTACAGGCACTGTATGGCACCCATCTGGCGGTGCCTACCACCTGGCCCCTGCGGACTCTCACCGCCAATACCCCAGACACGATCGCGGTAGTCTCAGCCAAATCTATATGTGTATATGGCGGTTGGCATGCACCGCTACCCAGCTCACGGTCACCACAGGCACTATATGGCACCCATCTGGCGGTGCCTACCGCCTGGCCCCTGCGGACTCTCACTGCCAATACCCCAGACACGATCGTGGTAGTCTCAGCCATATCTACATGTGTATATGGTGGTTGGCATGCATCGCTACCCAGCTCACGGTCACCACAGGCACTGTATGGCACCCATCTGGCGGTGCCTACCGCCTGACCCCTGCGGACTCTCACCGCCAATACCCCAGACACGATCACAGTAGTCTCAGCCATATCTACATGTGTATATGGTGGTTGGCATGCACCGCTACCCAGCTCACGGTCACCACAGGCACTGTATGGCACCCATCTGGCGGTGCCTACCGCCTGACCCCTGTGGACTCTCACCACCAATACCCCAGACACGATCGCGGTAGTCTCAGCCATATCTACATGTGTATATGGTGGTTGGCATGCACCGCTACCCAGCTCACGGTCACCAAAGGCACTGTATGGCACCCATTTGGCGGTGCCTACCGCCTGGCCCCTGCGGACTCTCACCGCCATGGACAATGCCCTGGCAGCCAATGGGAAGCACCCTCGCGGTAGCCTGATGCAATTTTGAAGATAGCAGTAGGCGTGTTCCGCAACCGCGTAGCCGGTCATTGGAAGCATTCAAAAGATGCACCACCGCGGTAGCGCGCGCCTGGCCCCTGCGGTGTGTCACCACCATGGTCCATGCCCTTGCAGCCAATGGGACGCACAGTAGCGGTTGCTTCATATGTATTTGAAAATCGCGGTAGGCGTGCACCGCCACCGCGGAGGCGGACATTGGATGATTTTAAAAATTGCAGACCTGGTACACCAATTGCAGTGGCGTGGGACCACTGGCACAGCCCCAGGGGCCTATATATGTGTGGGAGGGTGTCCCACATTTCCACTGCAACCAGGGATTGCTGCCTGCCACCCTCCACCTGCTGCTGCTGCCTCCAGGGACTGCTGCCTGCCACCCTCCACCTGCTGCTGCTGTCTCCAGGGACTGCTGCCTGCCACCCTCCACCTGCTGCTGCTGCCTCCAGGGACTGCTGCCTGCCACCCTCTACCTGCTGCTGCTGCCTCCAGGGACTGCTGCCTGCCACCCTCCACCCTCCACCTGCTGCTGTCTCCAGGGACTGCTGCCTGCCACCCTCCACCTGCTGCTGCTGCCACCGGTCCACAGTGATGTCGAGGACACAGAAGATCCGGACCAGTCCCTTCACCAGCGAGGAGCTGGAGGTCCTGGTGGACGGGGTGCTTGCACAGTACCCAAGGCTCTATGGTGCCCCTAATGTCATGGTAAGTCTCCAACAGTGTGAGTGAGAGTGCAGGGGGGCACATGTGAGGTGGGGATGCTGCAGTATGTGTCAGTGAGTGTGGGGCTCTGACATGCACTGCCTAGCATGTTTTCTCCAGGGGGCAGGGCTGTGTAGCCTCTTTCACACGTTTCCCTGCATGCCCATCCAGATTTGAGGGACATGTATTGTCCTGTCAGCCATACAGTGAAGCATCAAATTGGTATTGCAGGAGTCAGGCCAGTGATTGTTTGCGTGAATGGCTGTGTGGGTCCCAAATGTCCCTCAGTGTCAGCCCACCTGGCCTGCACAGTCGCCGCCCAATCCCACAAGTACACATCACTGCATGTACAGTGTGTTCCATGTGACTTTTGTTCACACATCTTCATCAAAGAGCCATCTCAGCCCTGTAGATTGCACATGACAAGCCTTGTGAGAAGGGTGTGTGTATGAGAGTTGATGTCACTGTATGTGAGCTCCATGACACAGTGAGCCATTCACAGGGTGAGGACATTGGGTGCTGCACAGTGTTGGACACAGTGAGTCCACCAACAACCATGTGTTGCTATCTAATCTATGTGTTGCTCTAGCTAACAGCGGACAGTAGATGTGGGCAGATTACTCATTGCTTGATGTGCTGGCATCCTGCATGTGAATGGGATGTACAGGTACTGTGCCCACCCTCCCACCTTCATGGATTCACGTGTGGTTCTCCAATGCCGTTGTACCATGTGCCATGCATTCTTGGCTCTGTTACACATATCGGTTGATTTGGGATGAGTGAGTATCGTGCCACTGTATTGAGAGATTTTGGTAGTATACACTGTGTCACTGATGTTTTACCCCTCTTGTCTCCCATGCCTGCAGCTGAAAGTCCACCAGCGTAAAGCCGTGTGGAGGGCCATTGCCTCCAAGGTGCTTGATCTGGGTGTGTCAAACCGACGGCGCAGCCACTGTCATAAAAGGTGGGACGACATCTGCCGGCTGAGCAAGAACGTGGCCGAGATGACGCTGGGGCTGCTCCCTCGGAGCGGCAGGTTGGCCCGTCGCACCATGAAACCACTAATGGCCCGCATCTTGGCCGTGACACAGCCTGAGTTGGATGCACAATTGAAGGAGCATCAGCAGCAAGCTAGGGGTGAGTATTTGTTGACGGGTGGCTTTGGCAGGGAGTGGCTGCATGTGTCCACAGATTGGACAAACTTTGAGCTATGTGAAGTGGGTAGTGTGATGCAGTGGATTGTAAGTGGCGTTTGTGCTGGGTGCATCTGACATGCATTTGTCCCACCTGTACTCACTGATGTGATCTGCGCAATGTGCATTGCCATTGCATTCAAAACTGTGGCATTCAGGTACCTTGTGCAGTGGGGTACTTTGGGAATTCATATTGATGTTGACGGCAGTGTGCCTAATCTGAGTGTGTTTGAATCAATGTGTGCAATGCCTGACAGCAGATGTCAGCTGCTACAACTTCTGAGGACAATGTGGTACAATACTTGTGCCCGTGCAAGCAACATGATGGCTGGCATGCACTAATGGCCATTGTGGGCTATTATGTTGTGGTCTATGTGTGTGTGCTCCCCTACTGCTCCATCCATGTACGTAATTGACACCATGTTGTGGTGTTCATCCTTGCCATCCTCAGCACCCTGTGTGGTCAGAGAGATTTTTGTGCCTGTGTCTGAAGTGGGCCACAGGCAGGATGGTGTGCTGTGTGAGTCACCGGGATCACTTATGGCTGGATTTGTTCTTTACATGCACTGTTGGGTTGATAATTGAGGTGGCAATGTATATTTAGTCAGGGTGATGTGCAACGTGGATAAGACATCTTCTTGAATGGTGATTTACTTGCACATGTTACTTCAGTTGGTGCCACTCCACTAACACTACATCTCTCTCCCATGTAGCATCTCCCGTGTGCGTTGAGGGACAGGGGACGGACACCAGCGGTGAGGCATCCAGTGCAACAGCCGCACCGGAGCAGAGTGACACAGATGTGACCAGCGCTGAGGAGGGGGACAGGAGTCTGCTGGAGGAATCACAACCCGAGACGCAAAGCTCTACGTCATCTGACGCCAGCGGTGATGCATCCATGTTGAGGGCACAGGGAACGGGGACTCTGACTCCTCTTCCGCCACACAGCGTCCACTGCCCAGCCTCCCATCTACTTCCACTGGTGCTGCCCGTGTTCGCACAAGTCGAAAGGGAAAAGTGTCCTTCACCCCAGGCACTGCTGCCCCGGCCCATGTCAGCCCTGCATCCCTCAGTGCTGAGTCAGAGCTATTTCGCCAGCTTTGTGTGGGGCAGACAGCTCTCCTCAATGCCTTCCTAGACCACGATAAAAAGTTGGGCCAGGTGATAGCTTTCATGGAGGGCATACATTCGGATGTGGGTGGGCTACACCGGACTGTGCAGTCATTGTCCTCACAAGTGACGGCAGCCCTGCAACAGGCACATTCTCAGGGAGCAGCTCCTGTCCCTTTGTCCACCGTCCTGTCAGTGTGCACCTCTGACGACAGTGACAATGCTCAACAGACCCCAAAGTCCAGATACAGCACACGCAGCACACAGCAGCAGCAACAGCCCAAACGGTCCAGGCCGCAGACACCATCCCCACAGAAAACTAAGACCACCCCAGAGCACAGAGATAAAAGCCCGTCAGGCAACAACAAGGGCCAGAGGGCCAAGAAACAGGCCTCATGGTCACAGGCCTCCGAGTCGTCCCCCGCCAAGGACTCTCCTGTCCCAAGGACTGCTCGCAAAGCAAAGACACAGTTTCCCTGCCCACTGAGGAGGTGTTACCTGCAAGGCTTACACTGGATGAGGGCCCTATGGCTGATCCACCAACAACCTCCACTCCCATCCCGAGCCCTGTGAAGCAGGCACAAGGGGGCACTGTAGGGGCTAAACATGGAAGACAGGGTTTGGAAGGGCGGAAGCAAGCCCCAGGGAAGCGCACAGCTGGATCCAGCATGTCCCCAGAGGGGGGCCCAGAGTCAGCACCAGGAGCAGGTTTGGTGGTGGGGTTACCTGTTGTGTCCACACCAGTTCACATTAGTCCCCAGACAGGGAAGCCTTTCAGGATCCCCAAGAAGTGGAAAGGCACCCCTCCACAATCTCCTGCACACACTGGGTCTCACCACAGCATCAGTCCACCTCCCCGTGCCACCACCCCACCTGGCCCAAGCAGCCCTCCAGCTTCCCAAGCCAGAGATGTCTCTTCCACAGATGTTCCTCACACTCCCCGGGGCAGTCCTCCTACTGACCGCGACACACAGTCACCTCCAAGTCCGACAGACAGCCACATCTGAGTGGTAGTCACCCTCACACACCTGTCTGTCCACAGCGGTGTCTGTGATGCCCATTGTTATCCCCATGACCCTGTTGCTGAGCATGGCATGGTATAGTCGCACACATTCTCTGTGCAGCTTCTGATGTAACTACTCTGCACATTGCACTTGCCTTGTTGTTCACTGCTGTTTGCCCCTTGCCTGTGCAGCTTCTCATGTACCTCACCTGCACTTTGGACTGGCCACTGGCCTTGCTGTTCACTGCTGTTTTCCCCCTGCCTGTGCAGCTTCTCATGGACTTCATCTGCACATTGTACGTGCCCTGTTGATCACTGCTGTTTGCCCCTTGCCTGTGCAGCTTCTCATGTACCTCACCTGCACTTTGGAATGGCCACTGGCCTTGCTGTTCACTGCTGTTTGCCCCTTGCCTGTGCAGGATCTCATGTACCTCACTCTGCACTTTGGAGTGGCCACTGGCCCTGCTGTTCACTGCTGTTTGCCCCTTGCCTGTGCAGGATCTCATGTACCTCACCTGCACTTTGGACTGGCCACTGGCCTTGCTGTTCACTGCTGTTTGCCCCTTGCCTGTGCAGGATCTCATGTACCTCACCTGCACTGTGTCCTGGCCACTGGCCTTGTTGTTCACTGCTGTTTTCCCCCTGCCTGTGCAGCTTCTCATGGACTTCATCTGCACATTGTACTTGCCTTGTTGATCACTGCTGTTTGCCCCTTGCCTGTGCAGGTTCTCATGTATCTCACCTGCACTGTGTCCTGGCCACTGGCCTTGCTGTTCACTGATGTTTGCCCCTTGCCTGTGCAGGATCTCATGTACCTCACCTGCACTTTGGACTGGCCACTGGCCTTGCTGTTCACTGCTGTTTGCCCCTTGCATGTGCAGGATCTCATGTACCTCACCTGCACTTTGGACTGGCCACTGGCCTTGCTGTTCACTGCTGTTTGCCCCTTGCCTGTGCAGCTTCTCATGTACCTCACCTGCACTTTGGACTGGCCACTGGCCTTGCTGTTCACTGCTGTTTGCCCCTTGCCTGTGCAGGATCTCATGTACCTCACCTGCACTGTGTCCTGGCCACTGGCCTTGTTGTTCACTGCTGTTTTCCCCCTGCCTGTGCAGCTTCTCATGGACTTCATCTGCACATTGTACTTGCCTTGTTGATCACTGCTGTTTGCCCCTTGCCTGTGCAGGTTCTCATGTACCTCACCTGCACTGTGTCCTGGCCACTGGCCTTGCTGTTCACTGCTGTTTGCCCCTTGCCTGTGCAGCTTCTCATGTACCTCACCTGCACTTTGGACTGGCCACTGGCCCTGCTGTTCACTGCTTTTTGCCCCTTGCCTGTGCAGCTTCTCATGTACCGCACCTGCACTGTGTCCTGGCCACTGGCCTTGCTGTTCACTGCTGTTTGCCCCTTGCCTGTGCAGGATCTCATGTACCTCACCCTGCACTTTGGAGTGGCCACTGGCCCTGCTGTTCACTGCTGTTTTCCCCTTGCCTGTGCAGCTTCTCATGTACCTCACCTGCACTGTGTCCTGGCCACTGGCCTTGGGGTTCACTGCTGTTTGCACCCTGCCTGTGCAGCTTCTCATGGACTTGACCTGCACATTGGACTGGCCACTGGCCTTGTTGCTCACTACTGTTTGCCCCCTGCCTGTGCAGCTTCTGATGTGACTACTCTGCACAATGTACTTGCCTTGTTGATCACTACTGTTTGCCCCTTGCCTGTGCAGCTTCTCATGTACCTCACCTGCACTTTGGACTGGCCACTGGCCTTGCTGTTCACTGCTGTTTGCCCCTTGCCTGTGCAGGATCTCATGTACCTCACTCTGCACTGTGTCCTGGCCACTGGCCTTGTTGTTCACTGCTGTTTTCCTCCTGCCTGTGCAGCTTCTCATGGACTTCATCTGCACATTGTACTTGCCTTGTTGATCACTGCTGTTTGCCCCTTGCCTGTGCAGCTTCTCATGTACCTCACCTGCACTTTGGACTGGCCACTGGCCTTGCTGTTCACTGCTGTTTGCCCCTTGCCTGTGCAGGATCTCATGTACCTCACCTGCACTTTGGACTGGCCACTGGCCTTGCTGTTCACTGCTGTTTGCCCCTTGCCTGTGCAGGATCTCATGTACCTCACCTGCACTTTGGACTGGCCACTGGCCTTGCTGTTCACTGCTGTTTGCCCCTTGCCTGTGCAGCTTCTCATGTACCTCACCTGCACTTTGGACTGGCCACTGGCCATGCTGTTCACTTCTGTTTGCCCCTTGCCTGTGCAGGATCTCATGTACCTCACCTGCACTGTGTCCTGGCCACTGGCCTTGTTGTTCACTGTTTTCCCCTGCCTGTGCAGCTTCTCATGGACTTCATCTGCACATTGTACTTGCCTTGTTGATCACTGCTGTTTGCCCCTTGCCTGTGCAGGTTCTCATGTACCTCACCTGCACTGTGTCCTGGCCACTGGCCTTGCTGTTCACTGCTGTTTGCCCCTTGCCTGTGCAGCTTCTCATGTACTTCACCTGCACTTTGGACTGGCCACTGGCCCTGCTGTTCACTGCTGTTTGCCCCTTGCCTGTGCAGCTTCTCATGTACCTCACCTGCACTGTGTCCTGGCCACTGGCCTTGTGGTCCACTGCTGTTTGCACCCTGCCTGTGCAGCTTCTCATGGACTTGACCTGCACATTGGACTGGCAACTTGCCTTGTTGCTCACTACTGTTTGCCCCCTGCCTGTGCAGCTTCTGATGTGACTACTCTGCACATTGTACTTGCCTTGTTGATCACTACTGTTTGCCCCCTGCCTGTGCAGCTTCTGATGTGACTACTCTGCACAATGTACTTGCCTTGTTGATCACTACTGTTTGCCCCTTGCCTGTGCAGCTTCTCATGTACCTCACCTGCACTTTGGACTGGCCACTGGCCTTGCTGTTCACTGCTGTTTGCCCCTTGCCTGTGCAGGATCTCATGTACCTCACTCTGCACTGTGTCCTGGCCACTGGCCTTGTTGTTCACTGCTGTTTTCCCCCTGCCTGTGCAGCTTCTCATGGACTTCATCTGCACATTGTACTTGCCTTGTTGATCACTGCTGTTTGCCCCTTGCCTGTGCAGCTTCTCATGTACCTCACCTGCACTTTGGACTGGCCACTGGCCTTGCTGTTCACTGCTGTTTGCCCCTTGCCTGTGCAGGATCTCATGTACCTCACCTGCACTTTGGACTGGCCACTGGCCTTGCTGTTCACTGCTGTTTGCCCCTTGCCTGTGCAGGATCTCATGTACCTCACCTGCACTTTGGACTGGCCACTGGCCTTGCTGTTCACTGCTGTTTGCCCCTTGCCTGTGCAGCTTCTCATGTACCTCACCTGCACTTTGGACTGGCCACTGGCCATGCTGTTCACTTCTGTTTGCCCCTTGCCTGTGCAGGATCTCATGTACCTCACCTGCACTGTGTCCTGGCCACTGGCCTTGTTGTTCACTGTTTTCCCCCTGCCTGTGCAGCTTCTCATGGACTTCATCTGCACATTGTACTTGCCTTGTTGATCACTGCTGTTTGCCCCTTGCCTGTGCAGGTTCTCATGTACCTCACCTGCACTGTGTCCTGGCCACTGGCCTTGCTGTTCACTGCTGTTTGCCCCTTGCCTGTGCAGCTTCTCATGTACTTCACCTGCACTTTGGACTGGCCACTGGCCCTGCTGTTCACTGCTGTTTGCCCCTTGCCTGTGCAGCTTCTCATGTACCTCACCTGCACTGTGTCCTGGCCACTGGCCTTGTGGTCCACTGCTGTTTGCACCCTGCCTGTGCAGCTTCTCATGGACTTGACCTGCACATTGGACTGGCAACTGGCCTTGTTGCTCACTACTGTTTGCCCCCTGCCTGTGCAGCTTCTGATGTGACTACTCTGCACATTGTACTTGCCTTGTTGATCACTACTGTTTGCCCCCTGCCTGTGCAGCTTCTGATGTGACTACTCTGTACATTGCAGTGGCCAATGGCCCTGCAGTTGCCCACATTTGTTATCTATCTATGCACAAGTGTGAATAAAGACAGTTGTTCCTGTTGTCAGTTCTGTTAGTGTAATTTCTCAATAAAACTGTTTCTGTGTGTGCATGGTTTACTGTGTCACATGCTCAGTATGGCACTTCAACATTGGCAATGGGTTGTCTCACGTTTCCCTGTTTTTTCAGGGGTAACAGGGACTTCAATTCTTCCTGACTCTTATACTTGTGGGTGCAGTGAAGGTGGTTTTTGAAAATGTTCTTGTTGTCATCATCCTTCTTTGTCCATGTTGTCTATGGTGTAGACATGTCATGTTTGGGGGCAATGTCAGCACAGGATGGGAGTTTATGCACAGGCTTTCATGCAGGTTGGCACGGGTCATGGTGTCTGTGTGAGCTTACTTACTGTGTGCCCAGCAGTGTATGTGTATGGTCCTCTTGTGGTGGTCAGTAATCCTGGTCCCAGGCCTTACTTCCAAAGTGTACACTTTGGTGGTGGAGAAGTGTGTGGTGTGAAGGGGGTGACTTTGTGGTGACTGTTGATGTGTGTGCACCTGCATTGTCAACTACACCCATGTGTCACCCTGGTGTGGTGTGCATGTATGTGTACTTGTTGTGCCCTGCAATTGTGATTTGGTGCACATGGGAGTGTTGTGTGCTGCTGATGTGAGAGGGGGGATGTGTGACATATCCTACTTGTGCTTATCAATCATGGAGTGTGTGAATGGGGCCTGTGTGTTGTGGTGCAGAGATGCTCCTGTCATGTAATTGCATACCTATGTGTGTCTGTTCAGTATTTGACTTCATGCCTTCCTCTCATCCCTGTGCCTTGACATGGGTGGCCTTGCTGTCTCCCTGAGTTGTTGAATTGAGGTGCTTGTGTTTTGTGTTGACTCACTGTGGCAGCCATGTGTGATTTGATGGGCTGTGGGTGTTCTCAGAGGTCTGTTGTCTTGCATGTGATGTACACATGCTTGATAGTTGTGTCCTTGTCCTTAACTTTGTGGACACATCACTTTAGCTTTCATGTATGTTGTCCTCCATTGCTGCTAGCATGTGGTCTGTGTATGTGGCTGTGAGGCAGGCTAGGGTGTGTCTGTGTAAGTTGGTAGGCTGTGTGTGCAGTGAATTGTTTGATCATCAATATGTGTGTGTGTGTACATTTTTGTGCTGGAGCTCAGTGTTCTGGGCATGTGTGTGGTGTTGTGGTGTGTGTGTTGGCTGGGGCCTCGCCTTCTGTGGTATGTGTTCCTGTGCAACAACTCCTGCTGTGGCTATCTCTGCAGTTGTTAGGGATGTGGGCCAGGGTGTGTATTCACCTGTGTTGTTGTTGTGCAGGAGTGGCACATGGCAGGCACATGATATGTACATTCAGGGAGAGGGCTAGTGTTTTGAGTGGGGGTTTGGTGTTGTTTGTACAGTGGCCATGGCTGGCGCTGCCACTGGCCTCTGCGTTGTGTGCATGTTTTCCTGCACACTGACCGCGGCGGTGACGCTACCAGGACATTTGTTCATGATCGCGGAACATGGGTAGCCAGGATGTGGCGAAGGGGTTTTTGTGACAGGTGGGACATGTGTGGATGCAGTGATGGCTGTGTGCCTGTCCCCACAGGGGTGTCTGGTGTGGACATGCACCGTTTTCAAAGCCTAGACTTGTGTATTGTGTTGCATGCACAGTTGTGTGTTTACATACCTGCGGCGGTGTCTGCGCCGGTCAATAATTTGCAGGTGGTGTATCAGATACAGCACTGGTAAGGCGTGTAGAGCTGGATCCATCGCGGAGTGGTCCGGGTGTCTATTTTCTTGCTCCTCTGTGGTGTATCCGCCGTCTTTGGCTATACGGTTGCTCCGCTGCGGTGTGCTGCCCTTTTTCCGGCTTCGTGATTTGTTCGGCGGACGGGACGTCATTAAGCCTGGGCGTAGTTCGCGAAGTAGCGCACCGCAAAGCTACGCAAAGTGCAGTTCGCACTACGTGAGCTACGCGTAGCACTACGCGAACTGCGTAGTGCACTGTTCGCAATGATTGCACAGTGCCGGATGCTTGTCCGCACTGTGCAATCATTGAAAACGGCATCTTGCACAGTGCGAGCTGTCTTTACTGCCGCTTGAGTAGATTTTTACTCGAGCGGCAGCTTTCTCAACGCGGACTGGTAGTTTCTCATCGCGAGCATACACGACCACTCGCAATGAGAAACCTGACCTCCCCGCGTTGAGAATCTCGCCGGGAGGTTTATTTTCCACGCTCGCGATCGGCAACTTGATGTTGCTGATCGCGAACGAGGAAAAAGTCTCGCCGGGATGTCATTTTGTTTGCTCACGGTCACCAACTTGACGTTGAGGACCGCGAGCAAGCAAAAAATGACCGCTGCACTACGCTACGCTACGCGTGTTTGCACTGTGCTACGTGCAATTCGCGTTGTGCGAAGTAGCGCAAACTTCGCAAACTACGCGAGCGTAGCGTAGTGCTTTGCCCAGGGTTAGACGTCATTCCGCACGGCGGTAGTGCTCATTGGCTCACTCCGCCGCGCTGGCGGGCGCACTTTGATGGCGGTCGGCGTCACACCGCAGCGGATGGGAAATGGCTCTGTCTAGACATGCTAATATTGCGGGCGTGAAGACCGCTGCCGGTGCGCGGTAAATGGCGTTTTCTCACACCGCCAGCATCGCGGAGGTGCATCCACCAGTCATCGTAATGGACCCCCAAGAGATCAAATGTCATTTGCGATTCTTGTGGTTGGAATTTTGAAATTGTGGATATATAATCAAATCATCAAAAACCACAAAACTGAATATTTCCTGATTTAGAAACCACCACAGAAAAAGATGCAGATGTCCTGTGCTGACTCTATCTTTGTTGTTCGTCAGTGATTAAACAAAGCACCCTGGACAAAGAAGAAAGATAATTCAACAGTGACTGCTTGAGCTGACTGGTGTAGGTGTCTTTGCAGAGCTCCTGCTATGCCTGCCAGATGACTATGGAGAGCAGGAAGCAGACCTACTCGAATGAACCCCATAAATGCTACAACTTGCCATGTATCCCTTCCACTGGCACAGCTGTGCTTGGAAATTCTGAGTGTGCATTGCATGAGATAATTCTGTATGCCTTTGAGACATTTACTGTTAAGCTTTGACTAACAATGTTTAGTGGATCACTTTATTGAACATTACTGTTCCAAACCAAGAACTGTTTAATAATTTGCTGTGGACTGGTCTATGAGTCACAGAATGCTACAACATAGTGAGCCTGCACCAGAGCTTGAATCATGATTGCTTTCATGTTTTAATTCTCTGGAAAACCCTACAGACTAAGTAGTGCATCTTGTAGACTTGCTTATTCTGTATGTACTGTACTAAGTTATTTTGTGATTGAAACAATTTTTCTGAAATGATAGGATTTGGCCTGAACTTTACATTATTGCACACATTATGTGACTGTTTGAGTTCTGAGGCATCAACATTCACCCTATCTCCCTGAGCCACCTTGGACTGCTTGCTCTCACTACCCTAAGAGATAAGAGCAGAAAGGTTGTACTTGGTCCAGTTAGTTGGAGAATGAGCTCCAGAATACCAATGGCAAATAAGCTCAACCTCCATAGTTGTCTGCCCTGTGGCCCTCTGAACATGCAAAACACACAAGATGATGGACGGAATGTTGCACAATGGCAAACATTCACCCCCAGTCACAGATCTGGGTTTAATCCATCGTTATTTTGCTTCACCACGCCACCCCAGTTCAGACATGGCCATATGCAAATCAGTCTTGACCCTGTGCCTCATGGGAACAGTCCAGACCGAACTGCCAAGCCATGTCTTCCCTGGACCGGAATCAAGCATCCTAGGACCGGTTTCGGGCATTCAGCCCTCATCAGCCAGAATAGCCTGACTCCAGTGGCGCAGTGAGCACGGGACCCACGTCTGGGCATACCCTTCCCACTTGGGGCGAATTGCAAAACACACAAGATGATGGACGGAATGTTGCACAATGGCAAACATTCACCCCCAGTCACAGATCTGGGTTTAATCCATCGTTATTTTGCTTCACCACGCCACCCCAGTTCAGACATGGCCATATGCAAATCAGTCTTGACCCTGTGCCTCATGGGAACAGTCCAGACCGAACTGCCAAGCCATGTCTTCCCTGGACCGGAATCAAGCATCCTAGGACCGGTTTCGGGCATTCAGCCCTCATCAGCCAGAATAGCCTGACTCCAGTGGCGCAGTGAGCACGGGACCCACGTCTGGGCATACCCTTCCCACTTGGGGCGAATTGCAAAACACACAAGATGATGGACGGAATGTTGCACAATGGCAAACATTCACCCCCAGTCACAGATCTGGGTTTAATCCATCGTTATTTTGCTTCACCACGCCACCCCAGTTCAGACATGGCCATATGCAAATCAGTCTTGACCCTGTGCCTCATGGGAACAGTCCAGACCGAACTGCCAAGCCATGTCTTCCCTGGACCGGAATCAAGCATCCTAGGACCGGTTTCGGGCATTCAGCCCTCATCAGCCAGAATAGCCTGACTCCAGTGGCGCAGTGAGCACGGGACCCACGTCTGGGCATACCCTTCCCACTTGGGGCGAATTGCAAAACACACAAGATGATGGACGGAATGTTGCACAATGGCAAACATTCACCCCCAGTCACAGATCTGGGTTTAATCCATCGTTATTTTGCTTCACCACGCCACCCCAGTTCAGACATGGCCATATGCAAATCAGTCTTGACCCTGTGCCTCATGGGAACAGTCCAGACCGAACTGCCAAGCCATGTCTTCCCTGGACCGGAATCAAGCATCCTAGGACCGGTTTCGGGCATTCAGCCCTCATCAGCCAGAATAGCCTGACTCCAGTGGCGCAGTGAGCACGGGACCCACGTCTGGGCATACCCTTCCCACTTGGGGCGAATTGCAAAACACACAAGATGATGGACGGAATGTTGCACAATGGCAAACATTCACCCCCAGTCACAGATCTGGGTTTAATCCATCGTTATTTTGCTTCACCACGCCACCCCAGTTCAGACATGGCCATATGCAAATCAGTCTTGACCCTGTGCCTCATGGGAACAGTCCAGACCGAACTGCCAAGCCATGTCTTCCCTGGACCGGAATCAAGCATCCTAGGACCGGTTTCGGGCATTCAGCCCTCATCAGCCAGAATAGCCTGACTCCAGTGGCGCAGTGAGCACGGGACCCACGTCTGGGCATACCCTTCCCACTTGGGGCGAATTGCAAAACACACAAGATGATGGACGGAATGTTGCACAATGGCAAACATTCACCCCCAGTCACAGATCTGGGTTTAATCCATCGTTATTTTGCTTCACCACGCCACCCCAGTTCAGACATGGCCATATGCAAATCAGTCTTGACCCTGTGCCTCATGGGAACAGTCCAGACCGAACTGCCAAGCCATGTCTTCCCTGGACCGGAATCAAGCATCCTAGGACCGGTTTCGGGCATTCAGCCCTCATCAGCCAGAATAGCCTGACTCCAGTGGCGCAGTGAGCACGGGACCCACGTCTGGGCATACCCTTCCCACTTGGGGCGAATTGCAAAACACACAAGATGATGGACGGAATGTTGCACAATGGCAAACATTCACCCCCAGTCACAGATCTGGGTTTAATCCATCGTTATTTTGCTTCACCACGCCACCCCAGTTCAGACATGGCCATATGCAAATCAGTCTTGACCCTGTGCCTCATGGGAACAGTCCAGACCGAACTGCCAAGCCATGTCTTCCCTGGACCGGAATCAAGCATCCTAGGACCGGTTTCGGGCATTCAGCCCTCATCAGCCAGAATAGCCTGACTCCAGTGGCGCAGTGAGCACGGGACCCACGTCTGGGCATACCCTTCCCACTTGGGGCGAATTGCAAAACACACAAGATGATGGACGGAATGTTGCACAATGGCAAACATTCACCCCCAGTCACAGATCTGGGTTTAATCCATCGTTATTTTGCTTCACCACGCCACCCCAGTTCAGACATGGCCATATGCAAATCAGTCTTGACCCTGTGCCTCATGGGAACAGTCCAGACCGAACTGCCAAGCCATGTCTTCCCTGGACCGGAATCAAGCATCCTAGGACCGGTTTCGGGCATTCAGCCCTCATCAGCCAGAATAGCCTGACTCCAGTGGCGCAGTGAGCACGGGACCCACGTCTGGGCATACCCTTCCCACTTGGGGCGAATTGCAAAACACACAAGATGATGGACGGAATGTTGCACAATGGCAAACATTCACCCCCAGTCACAGATCTGGGTTTAATCCATCGTTATTTTGCTTCACCACGCCACCCCAGTTCAGACATGGCCATATGCAAATCAGTCTTGACCCTGTGCCTCATGGGAACAGTCCAGACCGAACTGCCAAGCCATGTCTTCCCTGGACCGGAATCAAGCATCCTAGGACCGGTTTCGGGCATTCAGCCCTCATCAGCCAGAATAGCCTGACTCCAGTGGCGCAGTGAGCACGGGACCCACGTCTGGGCATACCCTTCCCACTTGGGGCGAATTGCAAAACACACAAGATGATGGACGGAATGTTGCACAATGGCAAACATTCACCCCCAGTCACAGATCTGGGTTTAATCCATCGTTATTTTGCTTCACCACGCCACCCCAGTTCAGACATGGCCATATGCAAATCAGTCTTGACCCTGTGCCTCATGGGAACAGTCCAGACCGAACTGCCAAGCCATGTCTTCCCTGGACCGGAATCAAGCATCCTAGGACCGGTTTCGGGCATTCAGCCCTCATCAGCCAGAATAGCCTGACTCCAGTGGCGCAGTGAGCACGGGACCCACGTCTGGGCATACCCTTCCCACTTGGGGCGAATTGCAAAACACACAAGATGATGGACGGAATGTTGCACAATGGCAAACATTCACCCCCAGTCACAGATCTGGGTTTAATCCATCGTTATTTTGCTTCACCACGCCACCCCAGTTCAGACATGGCCATATGCAAATCAGTCTTGACCCTGTGCCTCATGGGAACAGTCCAGACCGAACTGCCAAGCCATGTCTTCCCTGGACCGGAATCAAGCATCCTAGGACCGGTTTCGGGCATTCAGCCCTCATCAGCCAGAATAGCCTGACTCCAGTGGCGCAGTGAGCACGGGACCCACGTCTGGGCATACCCTTCCCACTTGGGGCGAATTGCAAAACACACAAGATGATGGACGGAATGTTGCACAATGGCAAACATTCACCCCCAGTCACAGATCTGGGTTTAATCCATCGTTATTTTGCTTCACCACGCCACCCCAGTTCAGACATGGCCATATGCAAATCAGTCTTGACCCTGTGCCTCATGGGAACAGTCCAGACCGAACTGCCAAGCCATGTCTTCCCTGGACCGGAATCAAGCATCCTAGGACCGGTTTCGGGCATTCAGCCCTCATCAGCCAGAATAGCCTGACTCCAGTGGCGCAGTGAGCACGGGACCCACGTCTGGGCATACCCTTCCCACTTGGGGCGAATTGCAAAACACACAAGATGATGGACGGAATGTTGCACAATGGCAAACATTCACCCCCAGTCACAGATCTGGGTTTAATCCATCGTTATTTTGCTTCACCACGCCACCCCAGTTCAGACATGGCCATATGCAAATCAGTCTTGACCCTGTGCCTCATGGGAACAGTCCAGACCGAACTGCCAAGCCATGTCTTCCCTGGACCGGAATCAAGCATCCTAGGACCGGTTTCGGGCATTCAGCCCTCATCAGCCAGAATAGCCTGACTCCAGTGGCGCAGTGAGCACGGGACCCACGTCTGGGCATACCCTTCCCACTTGGGGCGAATTGCAAAACACACAAGATGATGGACGGAATGTTGCACAATGGCAAACATTCACCCCCAGTCACAGATCTGGGTTTAATCCATCGTTATTTTGCTTCACCACGCCACCCCAGTTCAGACATGGCCATATGCAAATCAGTCTTGACCCTGTGCCTCATGGGAACAGTCCAGACCGAACTGCCAAGCCATGTCTTCCCTGGACCGGAATCAAGCATCCTAGGACCGGTTTCGGGCATTCAGCCCTCATCAGCCAGAATAGCCTGACTCCAGTGGCGCAGTGAGCACGGGACCCACGTCTGGGCATACCCTTCCCACTTGGGGCGAATTGCAAAACACACAAGATGATGGACGGAATGTTGCACAATGGCAAACATTCACCCCCAGTCACAGATCTGGGTTTAATCCATCGTTATTTTGCTTCACCACGCCACCCCAGTTCAGACATGGCCATATGCAAATCAGTCTTGACCCTGTGCCTCATGGGAACAGTCCAGACCGAACTGCCAAGCCATGTCTTCCCTGGACCGGAATCAAGCATCCTAGGACCGGTTTCGGGCATTCAGCCCTCATCAGCCAGAATAGCCTGACTCCAGTGGCGCAGTGAGCACGGGACCCACGTCTGGGCATACCCTTCCCACTTGGGGCGAATTGCAAAACACACAAGATGATGGACGGAATGTTGCACAATGGCAAACATTCACCCCCAGTCACAGATCTGGGTTTAATCCATCGTTATTTTGCTTCACCACGCCACCCCAGTTCAGACATGGCCATATGCAAATCAGTCTTGACCCTGTGCCTCATGGGAACAGTCCAGACCGAACTGCCAAGCCATGTCTTCCCTGGACCGGAATCAAGCATCCTAGGACCGGTTTCGGGCATTCAGCCCTCATCAGCCAGAATAGCCTGACTCCAGTGGCGCAGTGAGCACGGGACCCACGTCTGGGCATACCCTTCCCACTTGGGGCGAATTGCAAAACACACAAGATGATGGACGGAATGTTGCACAATGGCAAACATTCACCCCCAGTCACAGATCTGGGTTTAATCCATCGTTATTTTGCTTCACCACGCCACCCCAGTTCAGACATGGCCATATGCAAATCAGTCTTGACCCTGTGCCTCATGGGAACAGTCCAGACCGAACTGCCAAGCCATGTCTTCCCTGGACCGGAATCAAGCATCCTAGGACCGGTTTCGGGCATTCAGCCCTCATCAGCCAGAATAGCCTGACTCCAGTGGCGCAGTGAGCACGGGACCCACGTCTGGGCATACCCTTCCCACTTGGGGCGAATTGCAAAACACACAAGATGATGGACGGAATGTTGCACAATGGCAAACATTCACCCCCAGTCACAGATCTGGGTTTAATCCATCGTTATTTTGCTTCACCACGCCACCCCAGTTCAGACATGGCCATATGCAAATCAGTCTTGACCCTGTGCCTCATGGGAACAGTCCAGACCGAACTGCCAAGCCATGTCTTCCCTGGACCGGAATCAAGCATCCTAGGACCGGTTTCGGGCATTCAGCCCTCATCAGCCAGAATAGCCTGACTCCAGTGGCGCAGTGAGCACGGGACCCACGTCTGGGCATACCCTTCCCACTTGGGGCGAATTGCAAAACACACAAGATGATGGACGGAATGTTGCACAATGGCAAACATTCACCCCCAGTCACAGATCTGGGTTTAATCCATCGTTATTTTGCTTCACCACGCCACCCCAGTTCAGACATGGCCATATGCAAATCAGTCTTGACCCTGTGCCTCATGGGAACAGTCCAGACCGAACTGCCAAGCCATGTCTTCCCTGGACCGGAATCAAGCATCCTAGGACCGGTTTCGGGCATTCAGCCCTCATCAGCCAGAATAGCCTGACTCCAGTGGCGCAGTGAGCACGGGACCCACGTCTGGGCATACCCTTCCCACTTGGGGCGAATTGCAAAACACACAAGATGATGGACGGAATGTTGCACAATGGCAAACATTCACCCCCAGTCACAGATCTGGGTTTAATCCATCGTTATTTTGCTTCACCACGCCACCCCAGTTCAGACATGGCCATATGCAAATCAGTCTTGACCCTGTGCCTCATGGGAACAGTCCAGACCGAACTGCCAAGCCATGTCTTCCCTGGACCGGAATCAAGCATCCTAGGACCGGTTTCGGGCATTCAGCCCTCATCAGCCAGAATAGCCTGACTCCAGTGGCGCAGTGAGCACGGGACCCACGTCTGGGCATACCCTTCCCACTTGGGGCGAATTGCAAAACACACAAGATGATGGACGGAATGTTGCACAATGGCAAACATTCACCCCCAGTCACAGATCTGGGTTTAATCCATCGTTATTTTGCTTCACCACGCCACCCCAGTTCAGACATGGCCATATGCAAATCAGTCTTGACCCTGTGCCTCATGGGAACAGTCCAGACCGAACTGCCAAGCCATGTCTTCCCTGGACCGGAATCAAGCATCCTAGGACCGGTTTCGGGCATTCAGCCCTCATCAGCCAGAATAGCCTGACTCCAGTGGCGCAGTGAGCACGGGACCCACGTCTGGGCATACCCTTCCCACTTGGGGCGAATTGCAAAACACACAAGATGATGGACGGAATGTTGCACAATGGCAAACATTCACCCCCAGTCACAGATCTGGGTTTAATCCATCGTTATTTTGCTTCACCACGCCACCCCAGTTCAGACATGGCCATATGCAAATCAGTCTTGACCCTGTGCCTCATGGGAACAGTCCAGACCGAACTGCCAAGCCATGTCTTCCCTGGACCGGAATCAAGCATCCTAGGACCGGTTTCGGGCATTCAGCCCTCATCAGCCAGAATAGCCTGACTCCAGTGGCGCAGTGAGCACGGGACCCACGTCTGGGCATACCCTTCCCACTTGGGGCGAATTGCAAAACACACAAGATGATGGACGGAATGTTGCACAATGGCAAACATTCACCCCCAGTCACAGATCTGGGTTTAATCCATCGTTATTTTGCTTCACCACGCCACCCCAGTTCAGACATGGCCATATGCAAATCAGTCTTGACCCTGTGCCTCATGGGAACAGTCCAGACCGAACTGCCAAGCCATGTCTTCCCTGGACCGGAATCAAGCATCCTAGGACCGGTTTCGGGCATTCAGCCCTCATCAGCCAGAATAGCCTGACTCCAGTGGCGCAGTGAGCACGGGACCCACGTCTGGGCATACCCTTCCCACTTGGGGCGAATTGCAAAACACACAAGATGATGGACGGAATGTTGCACAATGGCAAACATTCACCCCCAGTCACAGATCTGGGTTTAATCCATCGTTATTTTGCTTCACCACGCCACCCCAGTTCAGACATGGCCATATGCAAATCAGTCTTGACCCTGTGCCTCATGGGAACAGTCCAGACCGAACTGCCAAGCCATGTCTTCCCTGGACCGGAATCAAGCATCCTAGGACCGGTTTCGGGCATTCAGCCCTCATCAGCCAGAATAGCCTGACTCCAGTGGCGCAGTGAGCACGGGACCCACGTCTGGGCATACCCTTCCCACTTGGGGCGAATTGCAAAACACACAAGATGATGGACGGAATGTTGCACAATGGCAAACATTCACCCCCAGTCACAGATCTGGGTTTAATCCATCGTTATTTTGCTTCACCACGCCACCCCAGTTCAGACATGGCCATATGCAAATCAGTCTTGACCCTGTGCCTCATGGGAACAGTCCAGACCGAACTGCCAAGCCATGTCTTCCCTGGACCGGAATCAAGCATCCTAGGACCGGTTTCGGGGGTTGGCGGGGGTATGCCCAGACGTGGGTCCCTTGCTCACTTTGCCACTGGATTCAAGCAAGCCTGGCTGATGACGGCTGAAATGCCAGAAACCGGTCCTAGGATGCTTGTTTCCGGTCCAGGGAAGACATGGCTTGGCAGTTCGGGCTGGACTGTTCCCATGAGGCACAGGGTCAGACTGATTTGCATATGGCCATGTCTGAACTGGGGTGGTGGAGTGAGCTAAAGAATGATGATGGATTAAACCCAGATCAGTTGACTGGGGGTGAGTGTTTGATTGGCTCAAGCGTTCCGTCCATCATCCCCTTTTGTATCGCTTTGGTCGCCCTTAGTTGGCGGGGGTATGCCCAGACGTGGGTCCCTTGCTCACTTTGCCACTGGATTCAAGCAAGCCTGGCTGATGACGGCTAAATGCCAGAAACCGGTCCTAGGATGCTTGTTTCCGGTCCAGGGAAGACATGGCTTGGCAGTTCGGGCTGGACTGTTCCCATGAGGCACAGGGTCAGACTGATTTGCATATGGCCATGTCTGAACTGGGGTGGTGGAGTGAGCTAAAGAATGATGATGGATTAAACCCAGATCAGTTGACTGGGGGTGAGTGTTTGATTGGCTCAAGCGCTCCGTCCATCATCCCCTTTTGTATCGCTTTGGTCGCCCTTAGTTGGCGGGGGTATGCCCAGACGTGGGTCCCTTGCTCACTTTGCCACTGGATTCAAGCAAGCCTGGCTGATGACGGCTGAAATGCCAGAAACCGGTCCTAGGATGCTTGTTTCCGGTCCAGGGAAGACATGGCTTGGCAGTTCGGGCTGGACTGTTCCCATGAGGCACAGGGTCAGACTGATTTGCATATGGCCATGTCTGAACTGGGGTGGTGGAGTGAGCTAAAGAATGATGATGGATTAAACCCAGATCAGTTGACTGGGGGTGAGTGTTTGATTGGCTCAAGCGTTCCGTCCATCATCCCCTTTTGTATCGCTTTGGTCGCCCTTAGTTTCGGGGGTATGCCCAGACGTGGGTCCCTTGCTCACTTTGCCACTGGATTCAAGCAAGCCTGGCTGATGACGGCTGAAATGCCAGAAACCGGTCCTAGGATGCTTGTTTCCGGTCCAGGGAAGACATGGCTTGGCAGTTCGGGCTGGACTGTTCCCATGAGGCACAGGGTCAGACTGATTTGCATATGGCCATGTCTGAACTGGGGTGGTGGAGTGAGCTAAAGAATGATGATGGATTAAACCCAGATCAGTTGACTGGGGGTGAGTGTTTGATTGGCTCAAGCGTTCCGTCCATCATCCCCTTTTGTATCGCTTTGGTCGCCCTTAGTTGGCGGGGTATGCCCAGACGTGGGTCCCTTGCTCACTTTGCCACTGGATTCAAGCAAGCCTGGCTGATGACGGCTGAAATGCCAGAAACCGGTCCTAGGATGCTTGTTTCCGGTCCAGGGAAGACATGGCTTGGCAGTTCGGGCTGGACTGTTCCCATGAGGCACAGGGTCAGACTGATTTGCATATGGCCATGTCTGAACTGGGGTGGTGGAGTGAGCTAAAGAATGATGATGGATTAAACCCAGATCAGTTGACTGGGGGTGAGTGTTTGATTGGCTCAAGCGTTCCGTCCATCATCCCCTTTTGTATCGCTTTGGTCGCCCTTAGTTGGCGGGGGTATGCCCAGACGTGGGTCCCTTGCTCACTTTGCCACTGGATTCAAGCAAGCCTGGCTGATGACGGCTTAAATGCCAGAAACCGGTCCTAGGATGCTTGTTTCCGGTCCAGGAAGACATGGCTTGGCAGTTCGGGCTGGACTGTTCCCATGAGGCACAGGGTCAGACTGATTTGCATATGGCCATGTCTGAACTGGGGTGGTGGAGTGAGCTAAAGAATGATGATGGATTAAACCCAGATCAGTTGACTGGGGGTGAGTGTTTGATTGGCTCAAGCGTTCCGTCCATCATCCCCTTTGTATCGCTTTGGTCGCCCTTAGTTGGCGGGGTATGCCCAGACGTGGGTCCCTTGCTCACTTTGCCACTGGATTCAAGCAAGCCTGGCTGATGACGGCTGAAATGCCAGAAACCGGTCCTAGGATGCTTGTTTCCGGTCCAGGGAAGACATGGCTTGGCAGTTCGGGCTGGACTGTTCCCATGAGGCACAGGGTCAGACTGATTTGCATATGGCCATGTCTGAACTGGGGTGGTGGAGTGAGCTAAAGAATGATGATGGATTAAACCCAGATCAGTTGACTGGGGTGAGTGTTTGATTGGCTCAAGCGTTCCGTCCATCATCCCCTTTTGTATCGCTTTGGTCGCCCTAAGTTGGCGGGGGTATGCCCAGACGTGGGTCCCTTGCTCACTTTGCCACTGGATTCAAGCAAGCCTGGCTGATGACGGCTGAAATGCCAGAAACCGGTCCTAGGATGCTTGTTTCCGGTCCAGGGAAGACATGGCTTGGCAGTTCGGGCTGGACTGTTCCCATGAGGCACAGGGTCAGACTGATTTGCATATGGCCATGTCTGAACTGGGGTGGTGGAGTGAGCTAAAGAATGATGATGGATTAAACCCAGATCAGTTGACTGGGGGTGAGTGTTTGATTGGCTCAAGCGTTCCGTCCATCATCCCCTTTTGTATCGCTTTGGTCGCCCTAAGTTGGCGGGGGTATGCCCAGACGTGGGTCCCTTGCTCACTTTGCCACTGGATTCAAGCAAGCCTGGTTGATGACGGCTGAAATGCCAGAAACCGGTCCTAGGATGCTTGTTTCCGGTCCAGGAAGACATGGCTTGGCAGTTCGGGCTGGACTGTTCCCATGAGGCACAGGGTCAGACTGATTTGCATATGGCCATGTCTGAACTGGGGTGGTGGAGTGAGCTAAAGAATGATGATGGATTAAACCCAGATCAGTTGACTGGGGGTGAGTGTTTGATTGGCTCAAGCGTTCCGTCCATCATCCCCTTTTGTATCGCTTTGGTCGCCCTAAGTTGGCGGGGGTATGCCCAGACGTGGGTCCCTTGCTCACTTTGCCACTGGATTCAAGCAAGCCTGGCTGATGACGGCTGAAATGCCAGAAACCGGTCCTAGGATGCTTGTTTCCGGTCCAGGGAAGACATGGCTTGGCAGTTCGGGCTGGACTGTTCCCATGAGGCACAGGGTCAGACTGATTTGCATATGGCCATGTCTGAACTGGGGTGGTGGAGTGAGCTAAAGAATGATGATGGATTAAACCCAGATCAGTTGACTGGGGGTGAGTGTTTGATTGGCTCAAGCGTTCCGTCCATCATCCCCTTTTGTATCGCTTTGGTCGCCCTAAGTTGGCGGGGGTATGCCCAGACGTGGGTCCCTTGCTCACTTTGCCACTGGATTCAAGCAAGCCTGGCTGATGACGGCTGAAATGCCAGAAACCGGTCCTAGGATGCTTGTTTCCGGTCCAGGGAAGACATGGCTTGGCAGTTCGGGCTGGACTGTTCCCATGAGGCACAGGGTCAGACTGATTTGCATATGGCCATGTCTGAACTGGGGTGGTGGAGTGAGCTAAAGAATGATGATGGATTAAACCCAGATCAGTTGACTGGGGGTGAGTGTTTGATTGGCTCAAGCGTTCCGTCCATCATCCCCTTTGTATCGCTTTGGTCGCCCTAAGTTGGCGGGGGTATGCCCAGACGTGGGTCCCTTGCTCACTTTGCCACTGGATTCAAGCAAGCCTGGCTGATGACGGCTGAAATGCCAGAAACCGGTCCTAGGATGCTTGTTTCCGGTCCAGGGAAGACATGGCTTGGCAGTTCGGGCTGGACTGTTCCCATGAGGCACAGGGTCAGACTGATTTGCATATGGCCATGTCTGAACTGGGGTGGTGGAGTGAGCTAAAGAATGATGATGGATTAAACCCAGATCAGTTGACTGGGGGTGAGTGTTTGATTGGCTCAAGCGTTCCGTCCATCATCCCCTTTTGTATCGCTTTGGTCGCCCTAAGTTGGCGGGGGTATGCCCAGACGTGGGTCCCTTGCTCACTTTGCCACTGGATTCAAGCAAGCCTGGCTGATGACGGCTGAAATGCCAGAAACCGGTCCTAGGATGCTTGTTTCCGGTCCAGGGAAGACATGGCTTGGCAGTTCGGGCTGGACTGTTCCCATGAGGCACAGGGTCAGACTGATTTGCATATGGCCATGTCTGAACTGGGGTGGTGGAGTGAGCTAAAGAATGATGATGGATTAAACCCAGATCAGTTGACTGGGGGTGAGTGTTTGATTGGCTCAAGCGTTCCGTCCATCATCCCCTTTGTATCGCTTTGGTCGCCCTAAGTTGGCGGGGGTATGCCCAGACGTGGGTCCCTTGCTCACTTTGCCACTGGATTCAAGCAAGCCTGGCTGATGACGGCTGAAATGCCAGAAACCGGTCCTAGGATGCTTGTTTCCGGTCCAGGGAAGACATGGCTTGGCAGTTCGGGCTGGACTGTTCCCATGAGGCACAGGGTCAGACTGATTTGCATATGGCCATGTCTGAACTGGGGTGGTGGAGTGAGCTAAAGAATGATGATGGATTAAACCCAGATCAGTTGACTGGGGGTGAGTGTTTGATTGGCTCAAGCGTTCCGTCCATCATCCCCTTTTGTATCGCTTTGGTCGCCCTAAGTTGGCGGGGGTATGCCCAGACGTGGGTCCCTTGCTCACTTTGCCACTGGATTCAAGCAAGCCTGGCTGATGACGGCTGAAATGCCAGAAACCGGTCCTAGGATGCTTGTTTCCGGTCCAGGGAAGACATGGCTTGGCAGTTCGGGCTGGACTGTTCCCATGAGGCACAGGGTCAGACTGATTTGCATATGGCCATGTCTGAACTGGGGTGGTGGAGTGAGCTAAAGAATGATGATGGATTAAACCCAGATCAGTTGACTGGGGGTGAGTGTTTGATTGGCTCAAGCGTTCCGTCCATCATCCCCTTTTGTATCGCTTTGGTCGCCCTAAGTTGGCGGGGGTATGCCCAGACGTGGGTCCCTTGCTCACTTTGCCACTGGATTCAAGCAAGCCTGGCTGATGACGGCTGAAATGCCAGAAACCGGTCCTAGGATGCTTGTTTCCGGTCCAGGGAAGACATGGCTTGGCAGTTCGGGCTGGACTGTTCCCATGAGGCACAGGGTCAGACTGATTTGCATATGGCCATGTCTGAACTGGGGTGGTGGAGTGAGCTAAAGAATGATGATGGATTAAACCCAGATCAGTTGACTGGGGGTGAGTGTTTGATTGGCTCAAGCGTTCCGTCCATCATCCCCTTTTGTATCGCTTTGGTCGCCCTAAGTTGGCGGGGGTATGCCCAGACGTGGGTCCCTTGCTCACTTTGCCACTGGATTCAAGCAAGCCTGGCTGATGACGGCTGAAATGCCAGAAACCGGTCCTAGGATGCTTGTTTCCGGTCCAGGGAAGACATGGCTTGGCAGTTCGGGCTGGACTGTTCCCATGAGGCACAGGGTCAGACTGATTTGCATATGGCCATGTCTGAACTGGGGTGGTGGAGTAAGCTAAAGAATGATGATGGATTAAACCCAGATCAGTTGACTGGGGGTGAGTGTTTGATTGGCTCAAGCGTTCCGTCCATCATCCCCTTTTGTATCGCCCTCTGAACATGGTCTAACAGGAGGTTCAAACTCCTCTGTGCCATTGTAGAGGAAACCTTATCCTTCTCTCCTGCGTGGACACTAGCATGAAGCACCTTTATGCAGTGGAGGAACTGCTGTGGAGGTTTGCCCTGCCACCTGGTCTTATATGTGCTTAGAGGTAGATTGTCTTTGGTGATCTTTAACTCTTATCCTAGTGACACTAGAGTGGGAAGAAAAGTTTGAACCTTTTGTCTCTCCCCTGTTTCCCTGAAAGAGATAGAAGACTACCAAGTGGCTAGGGAGAAAATGTGAGGAAGATCGCAACCATTTTCCCATGCTTGTTCCCATCTGCTGTTATGGGCATAGAGAAGAAAAAGGTGTGAAAACTACAAAATGTAAATATGGGATTTCTATTTACTTGCAGTCTTTTCAGTGGCTGGTCATTAAGAAGATACAGGGGAAGCAATGGAGGAGCAAGGGTAACATGGCCTACCATTGCCACTACATATTTGAGGTAAATGATAGTATCATGCAAATAAATCCTCATCAAGAGTCTCATGTACAAAGAATTGATTTGGTAAAGATGCTCGCAAATGGCACACTAACTTTTACTAAACCATTTTTGATTTTACTAACTGATCTATGTAATAATAGGTCAGGTCACAAACTACAGAATCGTAGTGGGTTTCAATTCAACCTACTTCATCAAGGTAGCAAAGTACTCTAATTGGCCACAGTCATGGGAATGGTGACCTGCTGGGGTCCGCAAAATGCAGCACATTTTCCTTAAACGACAATAAAAAGTTGCACAAATCTATGGAACACTGCCTACTCCTAAAAATGGTTTTGTCAACATTCACAAAGGACATATTTCCATTTGAACATGGGTTACCACCTCCTTTGAGTTGTGGTTAAAAATGTTAATGTTTGCAACCAGATTTCAGTCTCAAAACATAAATACATATAATAAGGAATCGGTATTTGGAAGGGAAGCCCTAAATACACCCCTTCAAAACACCAAGTACTTGTTGTTTCCTAAGTCCATTTAATATTTGGAAAACCTTTTGTGAATAGTTAATTGGGTTAAGTACATTTCAGAAAGAGTTTTAGCAGTTGCACACCCTTAGTTTTTCCAGATCTGAGGGTTTGTAAACATTAAAATAATTTGTACATGAGGACCCAAGCCAATACTAGAATTACCATATTCTATTCATTGCTAGCTACTTTTAAAATAATTTGAATTAGTTCTCTAACTTCTTCCTAGTGTGTGCTATGAGATGCGGACTAGGCAGTTCTGGAGTTTCTATGGTTAGATTTAGCAATTAACAGAATTAACCTTTTAATGAATATATAGAAACAATGTATAGTTCTGCTGGATATTTTGAGTATGTTATTCCTAGTAAGCTGCAATAAAACGGATGCTGGTCAGAATTCAGTGGAACATGAGTTACTGCTGTTCTGTTGTTTATTCGAATAAAGTATTGGCATGCATACTTGAATTTCCAATGCATAACAGGTAAATACAGTAGTGTTGAAAGAGCAGGCAGAACAATACTCACTGGAAGAGTTTGTTTTCTACATTTCTATACCATCCAGATTACAAATGGTTTTAAGTCAGTGACACATGCTGCTAAAAATTTTATGGCAGGCGACAATAATGATTTCAATGGGCACATTTTCAAGTGAGTGATTGAGTGAAAGCTGCATCACTCTGGCAGTTGCCAGCATCTATTTTCAGCATCCCTATCTTAAAATCCCGTCAGGCCCTTTCAAATAAATGCATTTTATAGTAATAGGCATGCCGAGAGAATAAGTTGTTTATGTGCAACAATTTAATGAATGTGACGGGTAGGCTTGTACTTTGTAAGTCAGAAAGGCGATTCAAGCTGCAGTTAGGCCACAATACTAGGAATCGCGCACAGTCTTCAATGCCTAATTGCTGTACTGTATATTTTCTACACCCAGCAATGAGGCTCTGGGAGAAACATCAGTAAGATATGCTGCACAGGCAAATACTGACAGCAGTGCCACAACAGAAGACTCCACAAAGGGAATGCAGAGGAGAGGAGTGATTCTAAAGAAAATGTTTAACATTTCTTGGCAGATAAGTTGTGAATCCCCTGTAATTATTATTTCTGCTGTCTGCTGCAGTTAGGAGAGTCGCAATGAAAACTCTATGCCTGGGAATGAGGGCTGGAATTGCATGCTTAAATTGGTTATTTACCAGATATTCTGAGCCTGGATTTGCCCTCATCCCTCCAAATGTTTCGGTGCCAGTTAGACGTGGTTTTTGTTTTTGTGGTTTCATTTGAGTGTGAGCACAGGCAGTCAAGGTGGTAAGGAAGGATACACTATTTAGTAAGATCTTATGATTTTAATGTACGTTATAAAGCATGCCAATGGCTGAGCTACAATAAGTTTAATTAAGGCGGTAAACTGCTCAAATATGAGCTGAGGTTTTTTTTTATAATACGATTACACACCTGAGTTCAGCGTTCATGCTGCATATTTAGCACATATGCTGATGTGCATGTGATATGCTATTTATTACCATTGTTGAGTGAGGGAAGGGATCATGACTCCTAAAGGGGCCTCAAGTGGGTTATGATGCCACTACTCTTCCTCCATAATGATGATAAATAGCTTGTTACTTGATGCAGATCTGCATGCATGGTTTATGCTATGCGGTTTTCAAAAGCATTGTTATAAAAAGGTATACAAACAGATCCAAGATATAAGAGGTTAAATTTGCGCATTGAGAGAAAATCATATTGAAAGGACCTTGTGAAAATTCTTACAGTTGCTTTCCTGTGTAAAGTCGCTGTAACATAGAAATAAAATATTATTTGACATTTAGACTATAGTAATAATTGTATGTGTATTTGTTAACACACTTGTAAATAAGATGTTATTTTCACTAGGATGTCATTAATAAATAATATATATATTACATATATATATATTCAATGAAAAAAACAAAGGTTAAAGCTTAGTTATAGTTAGGAAAACTTTGTTCCCTATACAAACCAAGCTTAAAATACACAAACATAAAAAATTCTAAAGTTATAGTTATAAACTTTGTTGGACTTGGCCCTTTTTGCAGGGTCATCCCTGAACTTTTTGCCTTCCTCCTGTACTTTTTCTGACCTGTTGTTGTTGGTTTTATGACTCTGGGCACTTTACCACTGCTGATCAGTGCTAAAGTGCATATGCTCTCTGTTATAAATTGATGTATGGATTAGTGACACCATGTTTGGCCTATTTGATTCACTGTCAGACCCTAGTACAGTGCACTGGTTGTTCCCAGGGCTTGTAAACCAAATGCTGCTGGTGGGCTTGCAGCACTGGTTGTGCCACCCACAGAAGCAGCCTGTAAAAGTGTGTCTCAGGCCTGCCATTGCAGAGCCTGTGTGCAGTCTGGTACTGCCATGTTGACTGGGTAAGTACACCCACTTGCCAGTCCCTAAACCTTCCCTTTTCTGCATATTAGTCACCCCCTATGGTAGGCCCAAGGGCAGGGTGCATTGTAAGTATAAGGTAGGACATGCCCTGGTGTGTGTGGCATGTCCTAATAGTGAATTACAGCCATTTTCGTTTTTCACTATTGCAAAGCTATCTGTTCCCTATAGGCCAGAATGGGCAGTTTGATTATTACATCTTATAATCCTAACTGACATAGGGAACATGGTAGAAAAACGAATTTAGTATGCCTGAACTCAGAATGCTAAAATACATCTTTTAGTGAAGTTGGTTTTAACATTCTGTGTTTGAAAATACCACTTTTAGAAAGTAGGTATTTTCTTGCCTAACTATCCAAGCCTGCCTCTGCTAGGTTGTGTATTCCTTGTCTGGAGTTTGAGTGACAGGGGCTGGGGGATTCCAGGAGACAGGGTGAGTCAGCACAGGGCTGAATAGAGATCTGCATGTAGATGGCTGGGAGGAGTTGCACCTGGGACCTGAATAGGGCTGTGCCTTCCCTCCACAATGCTGGCTCCACCTCCTGTGGTGCGTCTGATGTCCCTGGCCTACACTGTGAAAGGAAAGAAGGAGTCTTGTCAACAAAGTGCTCCAGGACTGACCAGAACTGGTTTGGACTAGGCAAAGGCCTCTCTGCCTTCAGAGAACAAAGGGAAAATGAGTATAAAAGAGGGGACCCAAACCCCAGAACTTTAGATCACTTTGGGAAACAAGAAGAACCTTTGCTGAGGAGAGGAACCAGAGAGAGAGACTGCAGGAGGAGACTATCCCTATGCTGAGTGCTGTTTGGGGGATTGGCCTGCAGTGGTTGCCTGACTGCCAAAGAAAGGAGAAAGGACTTTGTGCTACTTTTCATTCAACTTGTAAAGGATCTCCAAGGGCTTGAGAGAGAGCTTGCCTCCTGCTGAAGTCTCGGGGACAACAGACTTCACCCACCAGCTCCCCAAGAGTTCTTTTGAAGTGCCTGCTGTTGTGTTGGGCCTTCTGAAGGACTGCGTGTCGCAAGGAGCTGGAAGCGCGACTCACGAAGAAGAAGCGTGTAGCCGCCGCAGCCGCTGTCGTCGCATCGCTGAAGAAGGGTGTCGCCGCTGCCGCTGTCGCATCGCATTGCCGAAGCGCCTCGCATCGCCGGAGAGGAGGATCGACGTCGCATCAGACGCCGCCGCATCACCGGGAAGCGTGTCGCAGGGCCTGTCACGTCTCAGAAGAATCGTTGTCGCCGCACGGCCGTCGGGCGTGCACGCATCGTGTCGCATCAAGAAGAAGACGCCATCTTTGTTTCATTGCACCGGATCTTCATCGCATCACGTGTTGCTGGTCGCATCGCCACGGAAGCGCAGTAAGAAACCGACGCATCACCTCCCCACGCCGAGAAGAACTGACGCATCCCCTACGCATCAGTAGGGACCCGACGCATCACCGTTCTTGCGTGTAAGGAACCGACGCATCACCTTCCCTGCAACACTTTCGTTGTATAGCGTTACGCATCCAAAGGTACATTGAACTCAAAGTGTCGCATTTACCATCTAAAGAGAACTAAGCTAATTCTACCAGTTTTAAGTACAGTATTGTGGATTTTTGTCATTTGTGGTCTTGTGTTAAATCTATATAAAAGATACTTATTTTTAATATACAACCTGTGTGGTGTCCATCTGTAGTGTTGTCACTGGGTTACTGTATGTGTTCACAAATGCTTTACACACTGCCTCTGAGATAAGCCTGTCTGCTCGTGCCAAGCTACCAAAGGGGTGAGCAGGGGTTATTTTAGGAGTGTACCCCCTTACCCTGACTAGACGCAAGGGTCCCTATTTGGTCAAAGGTACCTACCTCTGCCAACTAGAGACCCCCAAATCTAACAACTTTCATTTACAATTGATCCACCACCTACAACTTTGTATAAGTAGCGCAACTCGTTACACACTCTTTTTAGCTCGCTAACCAGACAACACTAACTATAATTGGCCACTCTACTCTGCACTGTGGTGTGACAAATGGTGAGATTTGAGTGTTGTTCTGAATGCTATGATGTGACATGCTACAAGTGATGTAGTATGCAGGGGTATAACCAGTGCATGGAAAAGACATGAGTTATAGCTAATGTAGTGTGGCGAGTGAGGCGACAAGACTGTGTTTGGAGGGGCACGACTTATTGTAATTTGAAAGTGGTGCATAAATTATAAATTGAAGTTATAATCCTAACTTCACAATTTTTAATGTTTGTGTATTTCAAGTTGGGTTTGGATAGAAAGAATTCATAAGGTATTGCTAACTTTTAAATTATCCCTAACCTTTATTTTTTTCATTGTATGTTAATGTTTTTTTTTTTTGGTAATAAAAATGTGTTTCATATTGCTGTGTGGAGTGTCATTCATTGGAGTATCGTAAAGTGGAGCGTACTACAGTACAGTGAAGGGGAGTGTCATGGAGTCTAGTGTTGTAGAGTGGAGTATTGTAGAGTGGAAGAGAGTGGAATTGAGTAGAGTGGAGTTATGTAATGTACAGTGTTATATAGTGGAGTGGTGTGGTGTCATTTTATAGAGTGGAATATCGTAGAGTGGAGTACAGTGTAGTGGCGTGTTAAAAAGTAGAGTTGAGTGTTGTTCAGTGGACTATCGTCAACAGGAGTGTTGTGAGATGGAGTGTGGTGGAGTGGAGTGCCATTGAGTAGAGTGGCATAGAGTGTAGCTGAATGTAGTGGCATAGAGTGGAGTTCAGTGGAGTGAGTGTCATACATTTCAGTGTTGTTGAGTGACGTGTTGTGCAGTACAGTGGTGGAGAGTCTCATACAGTGTATTGTTGTACAGTGGAGTATCATTATTTGTGAGAACACAATGCGTGGTAGAGTGGCGAGTTATAGTTAGTGTTGTCTGGTTAGGGAGCTGAAAAGAGTGTGTAATGAGGTGCGCTACTTATAATAAGTTGAAGGTGGTCGATAAATTGTAAATCAATGTTATACCTATAACTCCACAATTTTTAAAGTTTGTGTAGTTTAAATTTAGTTGTTTATAGGGAACAAAAAGTTTCCCTAACTATAATTAAGATTTAACCTTTTTCCCCATTGAATTTCATTGTTATTTTACTGTTTTCAATAAAAATGTGTTTCAAATCATAGAGTCTAGTGTCGTGAGTGGAGAGTTATGTGGAGTGTTGTACATAGAAGAGGGTGTTGTAAAAGTCTATTGTCATAGAGTGGAGTATTCTAGATTGACTAGAGTAGAGTGCAGTGGTGTATTGCACAGTGTAGTAAAGTGTTTCATAGTGTAGTGGCATTGTGTTCCATATAGTGGAGTCAAGTATTGTAGACTGGAGTAGTGAGTTGTACAGTGGACTGGTATCTCGAACAGTAGAGTAGGGTGTCATAGACTGCCACAAAGCAGAGTAGAGAGTTTTACAGTGGATTAGGGTTAAGTAGAGTATTGTAGAGTGGAGTATCATCAAGTGGAGTGTCATAGAGTACAGTGGAGGCGAGTCATAGAGTGGAGTGTCGTATCATAGTGGATTGGTATATCAGAGAGAAGTTGATTGGTGCGTCATACAGTGTCATACAGTGTAGTACAGTGACGAAGAGTGTATGGGCATAGAGTGGAGTAGACTGTCATAGAGTGGTATATAGTGTAGTACAGTGTTGTAGAGTGGAATGCATACAGTGTACAGTGGAGAAGTGTGGCGGACAGTGGAGCAGCGTACAGCAGAGTATGGCACAATGACGTAAAGTGGGAAAACGTGTAGTAGAGTGGAGTACTGTGGAGTACACTGGAGTGGGGTACTGTAGAGTGGAGTAAGGTGTCATGAAGTGGAGTGGCATGTCGGTGACTATAGTGGTGTGGAGTGCAGTAGAGTGGAGTGGCGTAACATACCTCTGAGCAAAGTGTCATAAACTGGAGTACCGTGCTGTACAGTAGAGTTGTAGTGGCATGTCGTACAGTATTGGAAAGTGATATAGACTAAAGTAGCATGGCATACAATCTAGTTGAGATTTGTGGAGTGGTGGACGGTACAGTACAGTGTTGTAGTGTGTGGAAGAGTGGATTTGCATACAGTGTTATAGATAATGGCATAGTGTGGTGTAGGGTGGAGTGGCGTACAGTGGAGGAGTGGAGTACTGAGTCATAGAGTAGAGTGGATTAAAGTGTGGTGCAGTAGCATACAAAGAGCTGTGTACAGTGTTGTATACTAGACTAGATTATTGCAGAGTGGCATAGAGAGGAGGAGAGTGTTGTACAGTGGCATACTGTATAGTACAGTGTTATACAGTGGAGTGTAGAAGTATAGACCAGAGAGTGGCATACAGTGTAGTAGATTGTTGTAGAGTGAAGTTGCATAGAGTACAGTAGTGTGTCAAACATTGGAGCTGCATAGAGGGGATTGTTGTATAGCAGCATAGAGTAAGGTAAAGTCTCGTACAATAAAGTAGAGTCATGTGACGTGGCATAATGTAGTGTGGAACAATAGAGTGTATCGGTGTGCCATAGAGTATAGTACAGTGTTGTAGAGTGGAATTACATACAGTGGAGTGGCATGTAGTGTGTGGCGTAGCACAGGTAGTAAACTGTTATAATTGAAGTGGGGTCTCATACAGCAGAGTGGAGTGCTGTGTTGTGTAGAACAGTGTTGTATAGTGAGCATAGAGTGGAGTATAGAGTTGGACAGTGGAGTGTACGGGGATACATTGAAGTAGAATGTTGTAGAGTGCTTTAAAGTATGGTACACTTTTTTAGAGTGGAGTTGTATAGAGTGGAGGAGAGTGTCATACATGGGATTTGCATAGAGTGGAGTGGTGTATAGTGTAGTTGCATAGAGTGCATTACAGTGAAGTGGAGTAGCATACAGTGGAATAGATTACAGTTGACTACTGTACAGTGTAGTGTAGAAGAGTAGAGTGGCATAGTGTAATAGCATAGAGGTGAAGTGGTTTACAGTGGAGTGGTGAAAAGTGGAGTGGAGTACAGTGGATTAGCGTAGAGTGGGGTGGCGTACATTGAAGTGGTATAGCACAGAGTTGAGGAAACTAATATTAATTGGAGTGGCAAATCATACAGTAGAGTGCTGAAGAGTGCTGGTAGAGTGAAGTGCTCTGTTGTACAGTGTTGGAAACTGTCATAGAGTGGAGTAGAGTGTTGCACAACAGTGTGCAGGCATAGAGTTGAGTACAAATTTGGACAGTGGTGTATAGGGGGATAGAATAGAGTAAAGTCTAGTAGAGTGGCATAGAGTGTAGCAGAGTTTTGTAGAGTGGAGATATATAGAGTGGAGGAGAGTACACTGAGTGGCATAGAGTGAAGTAGCATACAGTGGAGTGACATAAAGTGCAATAGTGTAGAGTGGAGTGGAATAGCATATAGTGGAGTAGCATACAGTGGAGTGCCATACATTGGAGTAGTGTAGACTGAAGTTACATAAAGTGGAGTGGCGCAGAGAGTAATAGCATATAGTGTAGTATCATACAGTGGAGTGGTATACATTGAAGTGGTGTAGACTAGAGTGGTGTATTGTGGGGTGGGGTAGAGTGTAATTGCATACAGTGGAGTGGCATTCAGTGGCGTGGGGTAGAGTGGAATACCATATAGTAGAGTGGCAAAGACTGAAGTTGCATAAAGTGTAATAGCGTAGAGTGGAGTGGAGTACAGTGGAGTAGCGTAGAGTGGTGTACAGTGGCATGATATAGAGTAGAATAGCTTAAAGCGGAATAGCATTGAGTTGAGTAGCATACAGTGGGGTGCTATAGATTGGAGTGGCGTACAGTGGAGTGGGGTAGAATGGAAAAGCATATAGTGGATTGGACCAGCATAGAATAGAATAGCATAGAGTGAAGTGGTGTTCACTGGAGTGGCATAGAGTGGAGTAGTGTATAGTTGAGTGGCATACAATGGACTAGCATAGAGTGTAATAGCATACAGTGGAGTGGTGTCCATTGGAATAGTGTAGAATGGAGAGGCCTAGAGAGTGGAGTGGCATACACTGGTGTGGAGTAAAGTGGAGTAGCATACAGTGTAGTGGCATATTGTGAAATAGCATACAGTGGAGTGTTGTACAGTGGAGTGGCATAGTGGAGTGGCTTAAAATGGAATGATATAGAGTGGAGTGGAGTGGTGTGGTGTACAGTGGAGTGGAAGAAAGTGAAATAAAGCATAGTGGAGTAGCGTACAGTGAAGTAGAGTGGAGTGTAATAGCATACAGTGGAGTGGTGTCCAATGGAATAGCGCAGAATTGAGTGGTGTAGAGAGTGGAGTGGCATAAACTGGAGTGATGTAAAGTGGAGTAGCATACAGCGTAATGGCTTATAGTGAAATAGCATACAGTGGAGTGTTGTACAGTGGAGTGGCACAGAGTGTAATAGTGTATGGCAGAGTAGCATACAGTAAAGTGGAGTGGCATACAGTAGAGTGGTGGAGACTGGAGTGGCATACAGTAGAGTGTGTAATAGCATACAGTGAAGTGGTGTACAGTGGAGTGGTGTCCAAAGGAATTGCATAGAATGAAGGGGCTTGGAGTGGAGTGCTGTAGAGTGAGTAGCGTATAGCGGAGTGGCATACAGTGGCATGGTGTACAGATGTATGTGAAATTTAACAGTAGTGCAGATTACGGTGTGCAAAGTAATGCAAAATGGGGAATTGTGCTGCCTTACGTTCAACCAGATTTACCAATCAATGCAGGGTCACGCATGTTGGTCTTGTGTTGCTATTTAAACCTGAATTAAGTATTGCTTTGCCTATGCGACACCATGCATGACGCAAGGGTACCACAATCCAATTATACAGCCAGGCCTTCTATTTTGGGGCATCATATACCGCAGTAACTTTGCACTATACTGAGGTACATGGCGATGACAAACCAGTATATAATTAGGAAATGGCTGTTTTTAAACATTGAGAAGGCAGCCATATTGTTGTTACTACACTTTGGCTGTGTACAGTGTTAGGGCCTTAGATATAGGTAAGTAGTAGGTCTCTATCTATTGCCACTTTATTAAAGTGGTAATAGGTAGAGATATCCTTGCTGGGTGACCGTACTATACATGATTATGTCATAACTGTTGCGCTTTTGTGACTTATTCCTGAATTCTACTCGGAACTCGATTACATTTATCTTCTTTGTTCCTCATAGGTATGGCTGCTAATATTAAGAGTTTCTCTAAAGATGTGCAGGTTCTAATGTACCAGTACAGTTCCTAGACAACTGTGGTTATCATACCACATTATCTACTGACCTATTTACGACTATTAGAAACTGGAACTCATTAAATAACGTCCTGATCCCTATTTTGGATCATCTACCTGTTATACAGATGAGGTAGGCTTATTTTTAGTATAGATTCGATTAGTATTCATATGTTACACATTGTGTACAATCATCCAAGTCGTGATTTACTATTTTCATGAATTGGGTCTCTTTTCATTCTGCTTTATGCAGATGTGAAATTGATACTTTTGTTCGAAATAATCTATTTACAAGGCAAATACCATATGCACTCTACCTGCCGGTTGGCTCAGACTGATGAATGGTAGGTACTTGCACCGTTTTGGGTGTCTGACACAAGGGTGCGCTGTCTCTTATTCGGACCACTGGGCACATCTTTGGTCTTTGTCTTTAAGGTGCACCAGATTTTCATGGTACTATTGTTTCTCAGATATGGTGGACTTTGTCTATTTGGATGTTGGTTTTGATCCCACTCGAGACTTGATTGCAATAGGTTCCAGTTCCGTTAAATCGTGGATACTATTTATATTACCTATGCGTGACTTGCAATGGTTATGAGTTTTGTGGCAACTTATATCTAGTGTACATGATCTGGATAAGGATGTTTGCTGACGGTAATACGGGAGTCCACTAGGGTTCTTTTACCTGGATTCCATCTTTGTCGTATTATCTTTCACTTAGTTTCAATCTTTCTGCTGCTGTTCATTCTCTCTTTTCTCTCCGTTCTGTTGCAAATGCATAGATGCTATTAAGGTTTCTGTTTTTTGTTTTTTTCTTTTGAACTGTGATTGTCTGATTAATGTTTTTGCATTTGTTCGATTTTGGGTATGGTCTTATATCAATGATTGTTATGTGACTCTTTGATGTAAATAGTTCTCGTATATATGTGTTTGATTTGATGTCCCTCAAACACTGTATATATGTGTATATATTAATGTTGTACGTTTTGTATAGTGTATGTATTGTAAATGTCATTTTTTATATGTTTTTTAACTTACAGCCCTGAAGAAGTCCTACGCTACAGGGCGAAACGCGTTGGCTGTTGCTTTTTAAGAATGAAAAAATAAAGAAGAAATTATCTCACTCCGCGCTTCACTGAGCAATAACTATCTGTATAGACTTGTTCACTTCACAGTGGTGCAGCTCTGATCTAGTTTGTTTGTACAATTGCCCCTGTAGAAGGGGGGTGCTCTTGGACAGGGGGCATTTTTAGAAGCTTGCACACAAAGATAGTTCAAGATTTTGATTTCATTGGTGATTTTTTGTGATTGGTGCAGCAAGTGCTTATGTTTGGTCCACTGTCCAAGTTCTGTGTTGCTAGGTAGAGATATTTATTTATATTTTTTTGACATTGTCGGGAAAAGCCCGGATGGGGGCGCCGCAAAACCTGCCCCGACACTCCACACAATGCCTATGAGGGAAGTCAGGAGAGCAAATACAGGGTTAAAAATGTCCTCACGCCCTCTCCCTTACAGAGTGACGAGGAATCCGCCTCCACGGGGAGCCAATCAGAGGCAGAGGCGATACGGAAAAGAAGACTCTCCCGAGAAGTGGGGCGGAACCCGGAAGAAGGAAATACGGACCAGGGAGACGCCGACAAGCCGGAGCAGAGGGAATCCCCAAAGCCGAGGGAGCCCGAAGGAGCCTAGCCGGAGCAGAGGAAATCCCTAACGCCGAGAGAGCCTAAAGGACCCAAGCCGGAGACCCAGAGGACGGAGGATGCTGCCACGGAGGACGACCTCGAAGCGTGGAGCAAGGATTGGTGGACGCCCCCAGGAGACGCGTGTTTGCCGCCGTAACTCAGGAGAGTTGTGGCATTGGCGGTAAGTGCGTAGAACGGGGAAAGGGGGGGTGCACCAAAGGGGGTGTATTCACAAAAAGGGGAGCACAACAAACGGTTAGGACTAAGAGTCCCGGAAGGCACAAGAGGTGCCGTGAAATTTATGTCATAGGACGCCTCACCAAACTAGGACCATTAGGGGTGTTCCGGAGGCAACAAGGATAAGGGGTACAAACAGAAACCCCTCTTATTGTCGTAAAGAGGAGAGGCTATCCTCTGTTGTTTTTTTGTTGTTGTTCTTTTTGTGTTCACTTTAACCCTGGCACAAGACTTCCCTCACTCCCTATCCTCCACAAGAAAGCACCGCTCGAACAGCAGCCATTGAGCACTATCCTCACTGGGTATGGTGAAAGGTATAAAAACAGTACAGGAATCATAGCTCAAGTGACTGACCGCCACTCTCTTTTCTCTCTTTCCGAGTATCCTGGGGGAGTGGCCATCTGAGGGCGGAGCCGACATCAAGAGGGACAGAACTACCATCCTGTCATCCAGCTCATCTACCACCTAATACTGGCTCTACTACTGACGTTCAATAAAACAAATCCACCATTGATAAACCTATATGGCCTCCTAGCTTTCATTACCACCCATCCCTCCGACAAGTGGTGTCAGAAGTGGGATCCCCGGAAATGGAGGCTGTTATAAAGAAGATGGTGGAGAACCAGGAAAAACTGGGCCAAGTAATGGAGAAGTTCCTGGCAGTGGCTGAGGAGGATCGTGAGAAGCTCCACAGGTCTCTCACAGAGCAAAGCCAAGCACAGGAAACCGTGATAGGCAAACTGGCGGAGACACTGACCCAACAACGAGGACACACTGCTCTTCCCTCAGTCGTCATGCAGAAGTACGTCAGCGGAGAAGACCCTGACTTCTTCGCCAACTTTGAGAGGATGGCCAGAGCCGCTGCATGGCCGGCTGATAAGTGGGGCCAATATCTAGGACCACTCCTCACCGGGGATCTCCAAGCCGCCTATCAGGCCGCCAATCCGCTTGGGGTTACTCCTTACGATGACGTGAAGAAAAGCATCCTCGAACGAATGGAAATAGACGAGGAGACATATAGAATTCGCCTCTGCCAAATCCGAGAGGGGCCCCAAGAAACTCCCCGGGCTCTATATTATAGAGTAAGGGACATGACGGACCGATGGCTAAAACCAATGACCGCCACAAAGGAAGAAATCATGGGGAAAATATACCTGGAACAATATCTGTTGTCTCTCCATCCACCTATTCAGCGGTGGGTTCGGCAGCATACCGACCTCACCTTGGAGAAAGCAGTAGAGATAGCAAGTGCCTACAACCGAGCACAAGAAATTCAAAAGGGGAGAGACGACCCACACTGGAAATCAGGGGGTGGGGGCCCAAACACTAGACCCCATAGACCTCCTCCCGTGAGAAGACCTGAGACAGTGACAATACCTCCCGGGCCTCCCCCTCCCTCCTTTCAACAACTGGCTCCCCTTGGGCCTCAATGCTTCCACTGTGGTGGGCACGGCCATATAGCGCGGGTATGTCCACAGAGGGAGGAACCCATGGACATACGTCTCACCCGGTCCCTCGTATGCAATCCTGTCCCCTCCGGGTCACTCCCTTACCACAGGCAGGTGATGGTAAACGGAGAACAGAGGGAGGCGCTGATAGACACAGGGTGTCTCCAAAGCGTCATATGACCCCAGGTCATACCAGGAGGAGTGGGAACAAATACCGGTACAGTGACAATCCAATGTGTACACGGTGACCAGAAACCGTACACCACCACTGAGGTTTACAAACACCATGATCCATCTGCAGCCCCTGTACCCCTCAAGGTTGGGTTGATCCCAAAGTTGCCGGAACCCTTCGTGTTGGGGACAGACTACCCCCACATGAACCAGTTGGTCCAGGAGACCGTGATGGAGGAAAATGAATGGAGGCAGACAGCTCCCTTTTCGCAACTGCAGGATCACAAACTGCCTCCAGGGAAATCCCGGAAGAGCAAGAGCTAAAGACGAAAAGAGAAGCGAAAAGGGGTTCCTGTTTCTCTCAACCAGTCTGCCACAATGGGGGTATGGGAAAACAACCAGGGTTTTCGCAGGGCTCAGAAGGAGGATCCCACGCTGCGCGAAGCCTGGAATCGTTCTGCAGCACAAGAAGACCCGAATCTAGTAGGTCCCCAATTCAAAATAGAAAAGGGTTTATTGTATAGGAAAGGAGGACAAGAGTTGAAACCCCAGTTATTGGTGCCCCAGCAATACCACGAGAAAGTACTGTTCCTGGCCCATAGTCACTTGTTAGGTGGGCATTTCGGGGGAGAGAAGACCTAGAAAGCGATCCTGGAAAACTTCTATTGGCCAGGAATATATCATCAGGTTCACAGGTATTGCAGGGAATGTGCCATCTGCCAGAAAAATAGTCAGGCTATGCCTCCAAGAGTTCTCCTACGTCCTCTCCCGGTGATAGAAGAACCCTTTTCCAGGATAGGGATGGATATCATAGGTCCTCTTCTTTCCTCCCGTAGTGGGTGTAGATATGCCTTGGTAATTGTTGACTATGCAACCAGGTTCCCGGAAGCCGTAGCATTAAGACAACCTAACTCTACCCAGATAGCCAGGGCCATGATTAATATTTTCTCTTGGGTTGGTTTTCCTAAAGAAATTATAACTGACCAAGGCACGCCTTTCGTATCACGGCTGATGAAACAAGTCTGCCAACAATTAAACATAAAAAAATTCGGACAGCCGCCTACCACCCTCAGACAGATGGCCTTGTAGAAAGGTATAATGCCACCCTAAAGTCCACACTAAAAAAGCTGTTGGAGTTAGAGACACGAAAATGGGAAGAGATGTTGCCTGTAGCGCTCTTCGCCCTCCGCTGTAAACAGCAAAAGAGCACCGGATACTCCCCATTCGAATTGTTGTATGGGAGACAACCCCGTACTCTTTTAGACATGTTGAAAGAGAAATGGGAGGAAGAGCCTGCGGGGGCAAGACCTCTCCCTGATTGCGTGTTGGGATTAAAAACCAGATTATACAAGATACGAAATATAGTAAAGACACATCTAGAACAGGCTCAAGAAGCACAAAAAAGGCACTATGACAAAAAGGCAAAAGAACGCACTCTTAATATCGACGACCTAGTAATGTTGATGAAACCCACCTCTGACCATAAAATGCAAGGAAAGTGGCAAGGCCCCTACCGAGTAATTGAAAAGGTAACGCCTGTGACTTCCCGACTAGAATTAGACCCCCGGGAGAAGAAAAACACCCAAATATATCATGTAAACCTCCTTAAAAAGAGGGAGGGACCCCGACCCGCCATGATGGGAAAAGTATGGAATGGTGACCCCCCTGTTCATACAAAGCATAGACCAAGACCTGTCACCCCATCAACAACAAGAGCTGAGAGCCAAACTACTCCCTCTTCAGGAGGTATTCTCGCTAACGCCAGGAAAAACCACCCTTATCCAACATGCTATCCATACCACTCCTAACAAAACCATTCGGTTACGACCCAACAGATTACCAGAAGCAAGAAGGGAGGCCATTGAGGCTGAGGTTCAACAAATGTTACATATGGGAATCACTGAACCCTCCAAGAGCGAATGGAATTCCCCGATAGTAATCGTACCCAAACCGGATGGCTCCATCCGGTTCTGCATTGATTTTCGGGAAGTCAATAAGATCTCTCGTTTTGACGCCTACCCATTACCCAGGGTAGACGAAATGATCAAGAAATTAGGGAAAGCACAGTATATCAGCACCCTTGACTTATGTAAGGGTTACTGGCAGGTGCCCCTAAGGGAATGCGATAAAGAGAAGACGGCCTTCTCCACCCCTGGGGGGTTGTTCCACTTTAAGATGTTGCCTTTCGGCTTGCACGGGGCCCCTGCCACGTTCCAAAGGCTTATGAATTTAATTCTTAAACCCCATCAGGACTTTGCCTCAGCATATATAGATGATATAGTCATCTATAGTGATACATGGGACCTCCACCTAGACCATCTCAGGAAGACCATACAAGCCCTCAAGGAGGGAGGTCTCACTATAAACCCTGCAAAGAGTCATTTGGCCGCTCGTTCCGTGAAGTATCTAGGGTACTTACTAGGGGAAGGGTTTATAAAACCACAGGAGGAGAAGGTGGCAGCGATATCTCAATTAACGTTCCCCACAACCCGTAGGGATCTCAGAGCCTTCTTGGGTATATTGGGATACTACAGGAGATTCATTCCTGATTTCTCAGAAATAGCCACCCCCTTAACCAATCTCCTAAGAAAAGATACACACCTAGAAAAAGACCTGAAACAACCCTCTCCCATTATCAGACAAGCATTTGAACACTTGAAGAGACTTCTTACGACTAAACCAGTTCTCTTAAGCCCAGACTACAAAAAGCCCTTTATTCTACAAACCGACACCTCGGATAATGGTCTAGGAGCGGTATTGTCGCAGATCGACACACAGGGGCAGGAGAGACCTGTGATCTACATTAGCCGGAAGTTATACCCCAGGGAAAGCAAGTATGCTGTCATTGAAAAGGAAGCCCTGGCCATAAAGTGGGCCATTGAATCCCTGAAGTACTATCTAGAGGGTAGAGAATTCATGTTGTACACTGACCACGCCCCTTTGGAATGGCTTGCCAGAAATAAAGGACACAATGACTGCATCTTACGCTGGTTCCTGGCTCTTCAACCCTTTCGCTTCACCACTCAGTACAGAAAAGGAAAAGACCAGATAAATGCGGACTACCTCTCTAGATATCCCCAAGAGCTCTCTCTTGCAGGCAAGAAAGTTAGGGAAGGGGGATGTCGGGAAGAGCCTGGATGGGGACCCCGCAAAACCTGCCCCGACACTCCACACAATGCCTATGAGGGAAGTTAGGAAAGCAAATACAGGGTTAAAAATGTCCTCACGCCCTCTCCCTTACAGAGTGGCGAGGAATCCGCCTCCACGGGGAGCCAATCAGAGGCAGAGGCGATACGGAAAAGAAGACTCTCCCGAGAAGTGGGGCGGAACCCGGAAGAAGGAGATACGGACCAGGGAGACACCGACAAGCCGGAACAGAGGGAATCCCCAAAGCCAAGGGAGCCCGAAGGAGCCAAGCCGGAGCAGAGGGAATCCCTAACGACGAGAGAGCCTGAAGGACCCAAGCCGGAGACCGAGAGGACGGAGGACGCTGCCACGGAGGGCGACCTCGAAGCGTGGAGCGAGGACTGGTGGACGCCCCCAGGAGACACGTGTTTGCCGCCGTAACTCAGGAGAGTTGCGGCATTGGCGGTAAGCGGTTAGAATGGGGAAAGGGGGGGTGCAACAAAGGGGGATTCACAAAAGGGGAGCACAACGAACAGTTTGGACTAAGAGTCCCGGAAGGCACGAGAGGTGCCATGAAATTTATGTTATAGGACGCCTCACCAAACTAGGACCATTAGGGGTGTTCCGGAGGCAACAAGGATAAGGGGTACAAACAGAAACCCCTCTTATTGGCGTAAAGAGGAGAGGCTATCCTCTGTTGTTTTTTTTTTTTTCACTTTAACCCTGGCACAAGACTTCCCTCACTCCCTATCCTCCACAAGAAAGCACCGCTCGAACAGCAGCCATTGAGCACTATCCTCACTGGGTATGGTGAAGGGTATAAAAACAGTACAGGAACCATAGATCAGGTGACTGACCGCCACTCTCTTTTCTCTCTTTCCGAGTATCCTGGGGGAGTGGCCATCCAGAGGGCGGAGCCGACGTCAAGAGGGACAGAACTACCATCCTGTCCTCCAGCTCATCTACCACCTAATACTGGCTCTACTACTGACGTTCAATAAAACGAATCCACCATTGATAAACCTATACGGCCTCCTAGCTTTCATTTCCGCCCATGCCTCCGACAGACATATTTTTAAATAAGTTTACAGCCATGTACTGCGGTAGTTTCACGAGATTTTGTGAAATTCTGTAAAAGTACCATGGTGACACATACATCTAAATTTAAATGCCTTATAACTTAAATAAAATACCCTACTCAACTGCAGTACCAAACAAGCATCATCTGTGCACCATAATGTATAATCCTGTCAAATTTCAAGTAAATCCATTCAGCCATGTTTGTGCTATGGCAAATACAATAGTCTATGGAAAATGTATTGGTGGAAAAATGAGTTTTGGGATCCCCTTTTATTTCTGCACCCCTTACCGATTCACCACAAAAGCTCTCAAAATGTAGAAAATGCTATAGGTCTGGAAAGTTTTGTGGTGATTCGTCAAATGGGTGAAAAGTTATTAGGGAGATATGATCTGAGGAATTGATATCCCTGAGAATACTAACTATAACTACAGAGTGTCAATCAGATTTCATGTGGTTTCTTTCTATTTGTCGATTTTATTTGTTATGTATTTGTTTATTGGGTTTATATAATCATGTGACCCTAAGTGTCTCTTTTGGTTGTTCATGAAGTAATTCTGAAATTTTACATATGCAGTCTAGTTTATTTTTGGGGCTTTCTTGCTACTTTCAGTAGGATTGTGCTACATATGAAGTCCAAAGTGAATGAAAGCCAATCCTTGTTGAGGTTATAAAAATAGGCATTAATACTTTTTTTCTAGTAGCCATTTATCATGTCTTCCAAATAGCAGTTTGTGTAGCTCACTGCTAGATCATCTTTTCATTTTGTTGCACAGGAGTGCATAAGGAAGATGGTTTTTGTTTGGCTTGTTGGGCACAGTTTTATTTTGTGAGCCAGAGGGCATGCAAAGAAAATGTATGTAACTTAAGATTCTATGTTTTGTATTTGTTTATAGGTTTCCATTAGCATGTGACCATAAAAGGGTCTTTCAGTTATTCATGTAGTAAATATGAAAATTTACATATGCAGTCTAGTTTATTGTACTTCCTTGCTACCTCAAGTAGTATTGTGCTACATAGATATCACCAAGTTGTTGGTCCTTATAACTTCATAACCACTTCATAACATCACTTGCAATTGTAAAAAGAATCATATTCATAGTCTAATGTACATTGCTGTGAAATTTCATTACGCTCCGTTCAGCCGCTTTGCCGCTACGTGAAATACAAAAGTCTATGGAGTGCAGGTGTGTTATGGGACCCCCTTTTTTCTTTGCAATCCCTTGACAAAACACTGCCAAACTTTCATTCCTTCACCAATGTAACAGGTGCAATAGGTCTGCAAGGTTTTGGGATAACTCATCAAATGGGTGCAGAGCTATTAAGGGACAGAAATCCAAGGAATTCCTATTACTGGTAACACTAATAACTACAGAGTGGCTACTGCCACTCTGATATACATTAAAGCTGGGCCAAATTTGTGACCAAAAACTCCGCCCCAATACGCGGAGTTCCAAGAAGCAAAGTGCGTTAAGTCACACAGTTCGTGCTGATTTTTAGCGCCGGGTGTTTGTCCGGCTCTGGAAAATCAGTGTGAATGACACCATGCGCAGTGCAAAAGGGCGCTGCTTCTTTCTGCCGCTCAAGTAGATTTTCTACTCGATTGGCAGGTTCCTCAATGCGAGCAGATGGTTTCTCAATGTGAGTGGTCGTGACCATCCACGACCGTCCGCATTGAGAAATCTTGCTGGGGGGTGGTCTAGTGTTGGATTTTCCTCACTCACAGTTGATAACTTAATGTTGCTGAGCGCAAGAGGGGAAAAAACTCAGCTGTGAATATGATTGAATAACCCTCACCAAGTTTTGTTGTATGTAACAACGTATTTTCTGTGAATGTGTTTTTTCAGCAGGTCGTTTTTGATAATAATGTATCATTGATAAGATGGGTTATATATTAACTATCATGACATGCTTTCAGAAATTGCCAACATTGGCTACAGTAATATTGATGAAAAATCTTTTTGTATATATAAAGACTGTACATAGAAAATGTCCGTATGTTTTTAATTAATTTTTTAATTGTATATATGTTTGTAAATATTATTGTAAATATAATGTATATTTTGTATACTTATTTGTAGCCCTGAAGACGTCCTTAGGGACGAAACGTGTTGGCTACGTTTGTGTGCTTTTTAAGAAGATTAAGAATAAAGAAACTCTATACAAAGACCTGCTGAATGGATTTCAATTTTGTTGAACTTGATTATTGTTTACTTTGAGTGGAGTGCTGGACCATTGTGTTTTATGTAAAAGTGTGGGAATTTTCCCTTGGAGGCTTAGGGGTATTGAGCCTCAGGTCCTTGGCACCCTGAGAGTTGGGTTCACCTGTACCTGATTTTCGATAGGTGCAGTGATATTGCCCCATACCCTGTGTTCTTTTGTTGTCTATAGTTATAGTTAGGACCTAGTTTCCATAGGAAAAGCTTTTTTTGATTTGCCAATATCTTTGGCGCCGTTTGACGAAATCATTGTGAAATTTTCAAAACTAATGGCCCGCTCCGGTCAGCTCCTGTCTAGAAAGTTTCAGGGTGATTCATCAAGCGGGGGCCGAGAAAAAAGGGGGGTCCCAAAACGCATTTTCTCCATGTTAATTTCCATAGGAACTTTTGTCGTGGCTACAGCCCGAACTGCTGAAGGGAATTTCGCCAAATTTGGCAGAGAGGTAGCTCTTGGTCCAGAGTGCACTCTTTGCTTTAAATGGTGTAAATCTGTTCAGTAGTTCCTGAGAAATGTAAAAATAAAGAATTTCGATATCTGGTGACCGCGATGGATCTGCGAACCCTCCAGATCACGAGCTTCATTCTGATTGGCTGCCAACACTTCAAACCAGAAAGTGTTGGCAGCCATCTTGTGACTCGGTAGAACCGAGTCACAAGAAAAAAGGTTAAAAAAAAGAAAAGGGGGCAGGGTAGAAACACCCTGACCCCCTAGGCATGCCCAGGGGCCAAAAAAGCATTTTTTTTAAAAAACAATTTGGCGGTATTCAATGCTAGGTGTGCGAATCCGGACGTTTTTTTTAATTTTTTAGACGAAGCGCGGACTCCCGCGCTTTCTTTCTTTAAGCCCCCGGGTGGACCAGGTCCCGGGGGCAATATTTTATTATGGTGTGGGGGCCAGCAGGGGCCCCCGCAGCCCCGGTGACCGCCACCTCCCAGGGGCTTTAATAATAGTGCATGGGGGGCATGTAGCCTCCCTGCAGCCCTGGGGACCACCACCTCCCAAGGGTTTTCTTATTGAAATGCATGGGGGTGCTCCTTCCCCCCACGCAGCCCCGGGGACTGCCACCTCCCCGGGGCATTTGTAATTATGAGCGGGGGGCCTCGCAGGCCCCTCCAAGCCCCGGGGACCGACACCTCCCCGGGGCTACTTCCAAAAACTGTGTGTGGGGGGCCCGAGCCCCCCACACTGCCCCGGGGACCGCCACCTCCCCGGGGCATTGGTAATTATGAGTGGGGGGGCCACGCAGGTCCTTCAATCCCGGGGGACCGCCACCTCCCCAGGGCTACTTCAAAAAACTGTGTGTGGGGGTGCTTGAGCCCTCCCCAAACTGCCCCAGGGACCACCACCTCCCCAGGGCACTAATTATGTTAATGTTGGGGGCGTTGCGGACCCTCGGCCCCGGGGACCACCACCTCCCCGGGGCTTAAATACTGATGGGAGGGGGCCACGCAGCCTCCCTCCTGAAGCCCTAGATGGCCCTGGGGACCGCCATCCCCCAGGGCCGGCTCCAGCAATGTCCTCCGGTGCCCAGCCCTGGGACATTGCAGTTTGCCCTGCCATAGCAAACTTCTGCTTTGCTTCATGGAAGGTAGAGCAGGAAACCTGCTCTCGCTTCCAAGAAGCATAGCAGAATTGCTTTTGGACAAGGGGAGCTGCATGTTTTCAGCTCCCTTTGCCCAAAAGCAATGCCAGCTCCCGCAGGAGGTGGGGAGCCGGCAGGGACTGCGGGGGCATTGGCGCTCCCCATGCGGTCCCCAACGTGAGGGCTGGCCCCAGGGGATGGGGTTCCTGGGGCCAAAAGTGGCCCAGGGAAGGGGGGCCACATGGCCCCCCTCCCATAGAAATATTTAAAAAAAGGCAGAGGCAAAGCCCCGGGGGATGGGGTCCCCGGGGCCGATAAAGGCCTCACGAGTGGGGCCGCGCAGCCCCCTCCATTTAAAATATTTAAAAAAAATAATGAGGCCATGCCCCGGGGGGATGGGGTCCCCGGGGCCGAAATCGGCCTTGGGAGGGGGGCCGCGCAGCCCCTTTCCCAATTTATATATATATATATTTTTTAATGGTATAGGCCCTGGGGGATGGGGTCCCCAGGGCCCAAAAAGTGTTAAGGGAAAGGGGACCACACAGCCCCCCTTCCAGAAAGAAGAGAAAATAGAGAAGTCGGCATCTCGCCGGAGGCCCCGCCCCCTCCCTGAACCACTATGCAAATGTGCCTCCTGGTGCGTTCTGGGTTGGGGGATTAAGTTCCCTTCAATATTAAGGGTCCTTAGGGGCCAACTAGCCCACCAGGTACCTCCAGTAAGCCCCACACAGTGGGATTGCTGAGAGGTAGTCTGAGGCCACGCCCCTTTTTACACCACTCTGCAAACGCGCCTCTTGGCACATTTTTGGTGGGGCGATGAGGTCCTCTTGTGCCCTGAAGACCTCAGGACTAAAGTGGAATTCATCCCCCGAGCAGCAGTGCGCCAGTTGGCGCGTTTGCAAAGTGGTGTAAAAAGGGGGCGTGGCCTCCGACCACTCTCAGCAATTCAGCTGTGTGGGGCTTACTAGAGATAACAGGAGGGCTTGTTGGCCCCCAGGGACCCTCAGGAGGCAAGGGGACTTCATCCCCCAATCAAGAGTGTGCCAGGAGGTGCATTTGCAGAGTGGTGGTGAAAGGGGGCATGGCCTGTGTCCACCTCTCAGCAATCCCACTATCTGGGCCTTACTGGAGGTATCAGGTAGGCTAGTTGGCCCCTAAGGAACCCCACAAGTGAAGGGGACTTCAATCCCCATCCAAGAGCGTGCCAGGAGGCGCGTTTGCAGAGTGGTGGGAAAAGGGGGCGTGGCCTGCTATGATAACTAAGCAATCCTGCTGTGTGGGACTTACTGGAGGTAATAGGAGTGGTAGCTGGCCTTCAAGGTTCCCCTTGGGGACCAACTACCCCTCCTGTTACCTCCAGTAAGTCCCACACAGTGGGATTGCAAAGAGGTCTTCGGAGGCCACGCCCTCCATTCTCCACCACTCTGCAAACGCGCCTCCTGGCACAGTACTGGTTGGGGGATGAAGTCCATTTTACTCCTGAGGGACTTTGGCAGCCAAGTAGCCCTCCTGGTACCTCCTGTAAGTCCTATGCAGTGGAATTCCTGAGCGCTGGTCGGAGGCCCAGCCCCCTTTCTCCACCACTCTGCAAATGCGACTACTAGTTGTAATAGGTCTCGGATTTGTTAGAGCTATTGGCGTTGTAAATGTAATAGTTTTTTACTAATGTTTATTGGAGTGGATGTACGTTGTGTGTAGTGAAATTATGTGGTATGTTGTGCAGTGAAATTATGTGGATAGAAAGTACGTGGTATTTAGTGTATAGGAATTATGTAGAGTGGGATTTTATGTTATGGGGACTAGTTATGTGGTATAGTAGTCTGTGTTGTGGAGTGGTAACCTCAGGTTTAGTCTTCCTTGTTCCTATAGAAGCTAAAGTATGAACTCAATGAGACAAAAAAAGAAGGAACCACTGAGGAGCACTTCTGGACCTAGTCAGATGTATGAGCAGGGCCACTGGAATTATGCCACTCTTTGGCTGCACCGACTTTCGCACAGTTATATATTTTCCGCATTTGCCATATAATCCATTGTCTGCTGCATAATCTGCAGATTTGAACAAAAAAAAACTTGTTTCTAGCTCAAACGGCTCAAACATTACTAAACATGCAGCGACAAGTGTTACAGCGTGCTGGAAGGCCCATTGCAAACATAGAATGGTCACCTGTTACTTATTGCTAAATGTGGGTATTAAATTGGTACTAATGGTGTGCAAACCACTCTTGCTTCTTTCTGCACCTCTCTTATCTCTTTCTGCATTTCTCATGCTTCTTTCTGCACCTTTCTTCCTTTTTCTGAACTTCTCTTGCCTCTTTTTGCACATCTATTCCGCTTTCTGTACCTCCCTTCTTTCTGCACCTCTCTTGCTTCTTTCTGGACCTCTCTTGCTTTTTTATTCTGCACCTCTCTTGCCTCTTTCTGCACCTCTGTTGCTTGTTTTTGCACTTCTCTTGCCTTTTTGCACTCACTTCCCTCTTTCTGCACCTCTCTTGCCTCTTTCTGCACCTCGCTTGCTTCTTTCTGCACTTCTCTTCTTTCTGCACCTCTCTTGGTTCTTTTTGCACCCCTCTTCCCTCTTTCTGCACCCCTGTTCTCTCTTTCTGCACCTCTGTTGCCTCTTTCTGCACCTCTCTTGTCTCTTTCTGCATTTTTGTTGCTTCTTTCTGCACCCCACTTGCCTGTTTCTGCACTTCTCTTGCCTCTTTCTGCACCCCTCTTGCCTCTTTGTGCACCTCTATTGGTTCTTTCTGCACTGCTCTTGCTTCTTTCTGCACCTCTCTTGCAAATTTCTGCACCCTCTTGCCTCTTTCTGCACTACTCTTCCCTCTTTCTGTACTTCTATTGCGTCTGTCTGCACCCCTGTACCCTCTTTCTGCACCTCTTTTACCTGTTTCTGCACCTCTCTTGCCTCTTTCTGCAGTTCTCTTGTCTCCTGCTGCACCTTTGTTGCCTCTTTCTGCACCCCTCTTGCCTCTTTCTGCACACCTGTTGCTTCATTCTGCACTTCTCTTGCTTCTTTCTGCACCTGTCTTGCTTCTTTAAGCACCCCTCTTGCCTCTTTCTGCGCCCTTGTTCCCTCTTTGTGCACCTCTTTTGCCTCTTTGTGCACCTCACTTGCCTCTTTCTGCACCCCTCTTGCGTCTTTCTGCACCTCTCTTGCTTCTTTCTGTACCCTTATTCCATTTTCCTGCACCTCTCTTGCCTCTATCTGCACCTCTCTTGCCTCTTTCTGCACTTCTTTTGCCTGCTTCTGCAACTCTCGGGCCTCTTTCTGCAGTTCTCTTGCCTCCTTCTGCTCCTCTGTTGCTTCTTTCTTCATACCTCTTGCCTCTTTCTGCAACTCTTTTGCCTCTTTCTGCAACCCTGTTGCTTCATTCTGCACTTCTATTGCTTCTGTCTGCACCTCTCTTGCTTCTTTCTGCACCCCTCTTGCCTTATCCTGTACCCTTCTTACCTCTTTGTGCATCTTTCTGCACCCCTCTTGCCTCTTTCAGCACCTCTATTGCTTCTTTCTACACCCTTCTTCCCTTTTCCTGCACCCGACTTGCCTCTATCTGCACCTCTTTTGCTTCTTTCTGCACCTCTGTTGCCTCTTTCTGCAGTTATCTTGTCTCTTTCTGCACCTCTGTTGCTTCTTTCTGTACTTCTCTTGCCTCTTTCTGCACCCCTCTTGCCTCTTTCTACACCCCTCTTGCCTCTTTCTGCACCCCTCTTGTCTCTTTCTGCACCCCTCTTCCCTCTTTCTGTACCTCTGTTGCCTCTTTCTGCACCCCTGTTACCTTTTTCTGCACCTCTCTTGCCTGTTTCTACAACTCTCTTGTCTCTTTCTGCAGTTCTATTGCCTCCTTCTGCACCTCTGTTGCTTCTTTCTACACTTCTCTTGCCTCTTTCTGCACTTCTCTTGCCTCTTTCTGCACCCCTCTTGCCTCTTTCTGCACCTCATTTGCCTCTGTCTGCACCCCTGTTGTCTCTTTCTGCACATCTTCTGCTTATTTCTGCAATTCTCTTGCCTCTTTCTTCACCCCTTGTGCCTCTTTCTGCACCTCTCTTACCTCTTTCTGCACCCTTCTTGCCTCTTTCTGCACCTCTGTTGCTTGTTTCTGTACTGCTCTTGCTTCTGTCTGCACCTCTCTTGTAAATTTCTGCACCCCTCTTGCCTCTTTCTGCACCCCTCTTCCCTCTGTCTGCACCTCTCTTGCCTCTGTCTGCACCCCTGTTCCCTCTTTCTGCACCTCTTTTGCCTGTTTCTGCACCTCTCTTGCCTCTTTCTGCACTTTTCCTGCCTCTTTCTGCACCTCTGTTGCTTCTTTCTGCACTTCTCTTGCTTCTTTCTGCACCTCTTGCTTCTTTCTGCACCCCTCTTGCCTCTTTCTGCACCCATCTTTCCTCTTTGTGCACCTCTCTTCCCTCTTTCTACAACCTCTCTTGCCTCTTTCTGCACCCCTCTTGCCTCTTTCTGCACCTCTTTTGCTTCTTTTTGCACTTCTCTTGCCTCTTTCTGCACCCCTCTTGCTTCTTTCTGTACTTCTATTGCCTCTTTATGCACCACTGTTGCTTATTTCTGCAATTCTCTTGCCTCTTTCTTCACCCCTTGTGCCTCTTTCTGCACCTCTCTTATCTCTTTCTGCACAATTCTTGCCTCTTTCTGCACCTCTGTTGCTTGTTTCTGCACTGCTCTTGCTTCTGTCTGCACCTCTCTTGCAAATTTCGGCACCCCTCTTCCCTCTGTCTGCACCTCTCTTGCCTCTGTCTGCACCTCTCTTGCCTCTGTCTGCACCCCTGTTCCCTCTTTCTGCACCTCTTTTGCCTGTTTCTGCACCTCTCTTGCCTCTTTCTGCACTTTTCCAGCCTCTTACTGTACCTCTGTTGCTTCTTTCTGCACTTCTCTTGCTTCTTTCTGCCCCTCTCTTGCTTCTTTCTGCACCCCTCTTGCCTCTTTCTGCACCCATCTTTCCTCTTTGTGCACCTCTCTTCCCTCTTTCTACAACCTCTCTTGCCTCTTTCTGCACTTATTTTCCTTCTTTCTGTACTTCTTTTGTTTCTTTCTGCAACTCTCTTGCTTCTTTATGCACCCCTTGTGCCTCTTTCACACCCTTCTTCCTTCTTTCTGTACCCCTCTTGCCACTTTCTGCACCTCTGTTCCTTCTTTCTGCACTTCTTTTGTTTCTTTCTGCACCTCTCTTGTTTCTTTCTGTATCCCTCTTGCCTCTTTCTCCACCCTACTTCCCCCTTTCTGCATCTCTGCTGCTTCTTTATGCATTTCTCTTGCTTCTCTCTGCATCTCTTTTGCTTCTTTCTGCACCCCTCATCCCTCTTTCTGCACTCCTCTTGCCTCTTTCTGCACCTCTGTTGCTTCTTTCTGCACTTCTTTTGTTTCTTTCTGCAACTCTCTTGCTTCTTTCTGTATCCCTCTTTCCTATTTCTGCATCTCACTTCCCCTTTATGCATCTCTGTTACTTCTTTTTGCACTCCTTTTGTTTCTTTCTACACCTTTTGCATATTTCTGCACCTCTCGTGCTTCTTTCTGCACCCCTCTTCCCTCTGTGTGCATCTCTCTTGACTCTTTGTGCACCTCTGTTCCCTCTTTCTGCACCTCTGTTCCCTCTTTCTGCACCTCTTTTGCTTCTTTCTGCACCCCTCTTGCCTCTTTCTGCACCCATCTTTCCTCTTTGTGCACCTCTCTTCCCTCTTTCTACAACCTCTCTTGCCTCTTTCTGCACCCCTCTTGCCTCTTTCTGCACCTCTTTTGCTTCTTCATGCACTTCTCTTGCCTCTTTCTGCACCCCTCTTGCCTCTTTCTGCACCTCTGTTGGTTCTTTCTACACCGCTTTTACTTCTTTCTGCACCCCTCTTGCTTCTTTCTGCACCCCTCGTGCCTCTTTCTGCACCCCTCATCCCTCTTTCCTCTTTCTGCACCTCTGATCCTTCTTTCTGCACTTCTTTTGTTTCTTTCTGCACCTCTCGCTTCATTCTGCATCCCTTTTGCCTCTTTCTGCACCCCCTTTCCTCTTTCTCCACCCCTCTTCCCTCTTTCTTCACACCTGTTGCCTCTGCACCTCTATTCCTTCTTTCTGCACTTCTTTAGTTTCTTGCTGCACATCTTTCTTCTTTCTGCAAACCTTGTGCCTCTTTCTGCATGCCTCTTCCCTCTTTTTGCACCCCTCTTGCCTCTTTCTGCACTGCTGTTGTTTCTTTCTGCACTACTCTTTCTTCTTTCTGCACCTCTTTGCTTCTCTCTGTACCACTCGTGCTTCTTTCTGCATCCCTCTTCCCTCTTTCTGCACCCCTCTTGCCTCTTTCTGCACCTCTGTTCCTTCTTTATCCTCTTCTTTTGTTTCTTTCAGCACCTATCTTGATTCTTTCTGTACCCCTCTTGCCACTTTCTCCACCCCTGTTCCCCCTTTTTGCATCTCTGTTGTTCTTTCTGCACTTCTCTTGCCTCTTTCTGCACCCCTCATCCTTCTTTCTGCACCTCTGGTGCTTCTTTTTGCACACCTCTTCCCTCTTTCTGCACTCCTATTGCCTCTTTCTGCACCTCTGTTTCTTCTTTCTGCACTTCTTTTGTTTCTTCTGCACCCCTCTTGCCTCTTTCTGCACCTCTGTTCCTTCTTTCTGGACTTCTTTTGTTTCCTTCTGCACCTCTCGCTTCTTTCTGCACCCCTTAGGCCTCTTTCTGCACCCCTCTTGCCTCTTTCTGCACCTCTGTTCCTTCTTTCTGCACTTCTTTTGTTTCTTTCTGCAGCTCTCTTGCTTCTTTACACACCCCCTTGCCTCTTTCTCCACCCCTCTTTCTTCATCCCTGTTGCTTCTTTCTGCACCTCTGTTCCTTCTTTCTGCGCTTCTTTTTTTTCTTGCTGCACATCTCTTGCTTCTTTCTGCACCCCTTGTGCCTCTTTCTGCAACCCTCTTTCCTCTTTTTGCACCCCTCTTGCCTCTTTCTGTACCTCTATTCCTTCTTTCTGCTCTTCTTTTGTTTCTTTCTGCACCTCTCTTGCTTCTTTCTGTACCCCTCTTGCCACTTACTCCCCGTACTCTTTTAGACATGTTGAAAGAGGAATGGGAGGAAGAGCCTGCGGGGGCAAGACCTCTCCCTGATTACGTGTTGGTATTAAAAACCAGATTATACAAGATCCGAAATATAGTAAAGACACATCTGGAACAGGCTCAAGAAGCACAAAAAAGGCACTATGACAAAAAGGCAAAAGAACGCACTCTTAATATCGACGACCTAGTACTGTTGATGAAATCCACCTCTGACCATAAAATGCTAGGACAGTGGCAAGGCCCCTACCGAGTAATTGAAAAGGTGACCCCTGTGACTTACCGACTAGAATTAGACCCACGGGAGAAGAAAAACACCCAAATATATCATGTAAACCTCCTTAAAAAGTGGGAGGGACCCCGACCCGCCATGATGGGAAAAGTAGGGAATGGTGACCCACTGTTCATACAAAGCATAGACCAAGACCTGTCACCCCCCCAACAACAAGAGCTGAGAGCCAAACTACTCCCTCTTCAGGAGTTATTCTTGCTAACGCCAGGAAAAACCACCCTTATCCAACATGCTATCCATACCACTCCTAACAAAACCATTTGGTTACGACCCTACAGAATACCAGAAGCAAGAAGGGAGGCCATTGAGGCTGAGGTTGAACAAATGTTACATATGGGAATCATTGAACCCTCCAAGAGCGAATGGAATTCCCCAATAGTAATCGTACCCAAACCAGATGGCTCCATCCGGTTCTGCATTGATTTTTAGGAAGTCAATAAGATCTCTCGTTTTGACGCCTACCCATTACCCAGGGTGGACGAAATGATCAAGACATTAGGGAAAGCACAGTATATCAGCACCCTTGACTTATGTAAGGGTTACTGGCAGGTGCTCCTAAGGTAATGCGATAAAGAGAAGACTGCCTTCTCCACCCCTCGGGGGTTGTTCCACTTTAAGATGTTGCCTTTTGGCTTGCACGGGGCCCCTGCCACGTTCCAAAGGCTTATGAATTTAATCCTTAAACCCCATCAGGACTTTGCCTCAGCATATATAGATGATATAGTCATCTATAGTGATACATGGGACCTCCACCTAGACCATCTCAGGAAGACCATACAAGCCCTCAAGGAGGGAGGTCTCACTATAAACCCCACCAAGAGTCATTTGGCCGCTAGTTCCGTGAAGTATCTAGGGTACTTACTAGGGGAAGGGTTTATAAAACCACAGGAGGAGAAGGTGGCAACGATATCTCAATTGCCGTTCCCCACAACCCGTAGGGATCTCAGAGCCTTCTTGGGTATATTGGGATACTACAGGAGATTCATTCCTGATTTCTCAGAAATAGCCACTCCCTTAACCAATCTCCTAAGAAAAGATACAAACCTAGAAAAAGACCTGAAACAACCCTCTCCCATTATCAGACAAGCATTTGAACACTTGAAGAGACTTCTTACGACTAAACCAGTTCTCTTAAGCCCAGACTACAAAAAGCCCTTTATTCTACAAACCGACACCTCGGATAATGATCTAGGAGCGGTATTGTCGCAGATTGACACACAGGGGCAGGAGAGACCTGTGATCTACATTAGCCGGAAGTTATACCCCAGGGAAAGCAAGTATGCTGTCATTGAAAAGGAAGCCCTGGCCATCAAGTGAGCCATTGAATCCCTGAAGTACTATCTAGAGGGTAGAGTGTTGTACACTGACCACGCCCCTTTGGAATGGCTTGCCAGAAATAAAGGACACAATGACCGCATCTTACGCTGGTTCCGTGTCTTAGTGAATGCATGGGCGAATGACTAATCTGTGTGAATGTCTGTATCAGTCTGTCAGTTGGTGTGTAAGTGCCTGCATGGGTTGGTGAGTAGCTACATGAGTGTCTATATGGGTTAATGATTGGTTGTCTGATTACCTGTATGGGTGCCAGAGTGTCTGTGTGCTGTGACTCCCTCCATGGATGTGTGAGTGGGTGATGCAGTGGGTGTATGGGTTCATGAGTACGTCTGCAAGGGGCTGTATGGGTGAGTGAGTGTGCATATGACTGTATTGGTGAGTGAATGGATGTCTCAGTGGTGTGTGTGAGTAACTACATATGTGAAAGGCAGTATATGTGCATGTTGGAGTATATAAGTGACTATATGTGAGAGTGAGTGATTGTGAGAGTGGCTGTATGGATGAGTGTGTGCTTGTGTCAGTGATGGTATAAGAGAGTAAGTATGTGTTAGTATCTGTATAAATAAGTGAGGTGGTGTGTGTATAACTGTATTGGTGAGTAAATGGCAGTGTGATTGAGTCTTTGGGTGACTGACTAGGTGTGTGAGTATCTCTGTGGATGAGTGGCAGTATGTGAGTGTCTGTATGGGTGTATGAGTGCATATATCAGAGGCTGTATTGATGAGTGACTGAGTGTATGAGTGACTGTATCGGTGAGTGAGTGGATGTGTGTAGACCTATGAATCAGTGAGTGGGTATGTACCAACTGGTATTAGTGTGTCTATGGTTTCGAGAATGGTAATCTGTATTTTAGAGTGAGAGTATCAAAGGTTATATTAGGGTGTGAGGCGGTACGTCAGATATTAGGTGGATGATGTCATGAGTGATGTCACTGACCATGTCATGAGTGATGTAATATGTGACGTCATCAGCAGTGCATTGCGGGGGCGCAAGTTAGAGTTAGCTCAACTAACTATAACAGCCGAATTTCTCTGGTTTTATATGAGTGAAATGTCCAACTAACTATAACGTCCCTGAAACCTGTGGTTTTTTCAGTGACTTTCTAAGGTTGTTTTAAATGCTAATTTCTAACTGTAACGTCCCTGAAGCCTATGGTTTTTTCAGTGAATTTCAAAGGTTTTTTAAATGCTAATTCCTAACTATAACGTCCCTGAAACCTCTGGTTTTTTCAATGATTTTCTAAGGTTTTTAAATGCTAATTTCTAAATATGCCTACATAGGTAGGACATGTGCAGAAAGATGAAGAAAGGCGCAGAAAGAAGCAACAGAAGTGCAGAAAGAGGCAACAGAAGTCCAGAAAGAAGAAGAAATGTGCAGAAAGAAGCAAGAGAAGTGCAGAAAGAACCAACAGAGGGGCAGAAAGAGGTGTACTTTGACTGTACCTTACAACAGACTCATACAAAGTAGCCTAATCACTATTCCTTCTCCCAAGATGTCTTAAACCTCACTTTTCTCTTTTACGGTTCACTATTAATCGACTGCTCAGAATGTTAGGCCTACCTACCAAATATAAAACAGCAATCCTAGGCATTTCACTGTTGTAAGTCTGACCAAGTTTGGGAAGGTATGCATGCGTGTCTCTGCTTTTACTGAGTGACATATTACATAAAAATAAACATAGAAATACTTGAATACCTGTGTTTCAAACAACATACTCTGTAAATATGTGTACAAAAAGGTGTATGTATTTCTTCCTGCTCAAAATACAGGGCACATGGGTATTCAATAGTATATTTGAGGGGCTCTATAACACCTATATACATAAGACATGTCTGCCTGTGCAACTGAATGACAGAGCAGAACTGAGAACATTTAACCATCTATAGAAGAAGCTACCCACTTTTCAAGCTACCATCTTCAGATGCATAACACGTGAGAATACATATACAAGTAGACATATACCTCAGTCACAAGAGCACGCAGACCTTTAAACTTGACAGCTTGCACTTCCCATTTGAGTACAGAATGAGGCAAGAGAAGTACAGAAAGAAGCAAGAGATGTGCAGAAAGAAACAAAAGAAGTGCAGAAAGAAGGAACAGAGGTGCAGAAATAGGCAACAGGGGTGCAGAAAGAGGTAAGAGGGGTGGAGAAAGAGGCAAGGGGCTGCAGAAAGAAGCAAGAGAGCTGCAGAAAGAAACAAAAGAAGTACAGAAAGAAGGAACAGAGGTGCAGAAAGAGGCAAGAGGGGTGCAGAAAGAGGGAAGAGAGGTGCAGAAATAAGCAAGAGAAGTGCAGAAAGAAGCAACAGAGGTGCAGAAAGACGGATGAGGGGCGCAGAAAGAGGCAAGCGAAGTGCAGAAAGAAGCAACATAGATAAAAAAAGGGTGAAGAAGGGTGAAGAAAGAGGCAAGAGGGGTGCAGAAAGAAACAGAAGTGCAGAAAGAAACAAAAAAGTGCAGAAAGAAGCAACAGAGGTGCAGAAAGAGGCAAAAGGAGTGCAGAAAGAGGGAAGAGGGGTGCAGAAAGAGGCACGAGGGGTGCAGAAAGAAGCAAGAGAAGTGCAAAAAAAGAAGCAACAGAGGTGCAGAAAGAGGGATGAGGGGTGGAGAAAGAGGCAAGAGGGATACAGAAAAAGCAAGAGAGTTGCAGAAAGAAACAAAAGAAGTGCAGAAAGAAGGAACGGAGGTGCAGAAAGAGGCAAGAGAGGAGCAGAAAGAGGGCAAAGGGGTGCAAAAAGAGGCACAAGAGTTGCAGAAAGAAGGGACAGAGGTGAAGAAAGAAGCAAGAGAAGTGCAGAAAGAAGCACCAGAGGTGCAGAAAGAGGGATGAGGGGTGGAGAAAGAGGCAAGAGGGGTGCAGAAAGAAGCATGAGTGCTGCAGAAATAAGAAAAGAGGTGCAGAAAGAATCAAGATTAGTGCAGAAATAGCAACAGAGGTGCAGAAAGAGGCAAGCGGGGTGCAAAAAGAGGGAAGAGGGGTACAGAAAGAGACACAAGGGGTGCAGAAAGAAGCCAGAGATGTGCAGAAAGAAACAAAAGAAGTGCAGAAAGAAGGAACAGAGGTGCAGAAAGAGGCAACAGGGGTGAAGAAAGAGGAAAGAGGGGTGGAGAAAGAGGCAAGGGGGTGTAGAAAGAAGCAAGAGAGCTGCAGAAAGAAACAAAAGAAGTGTAGAAAGAAAGAACAGAGGTGCAGAAAGAGGTAAGTGGGGTGCAGAAAGAGGCAAAAGGGGTGAAGAAAGAGGGAAGAGGGGTGGAGAAAGAGGCAAGGGGGTGCAGAAAGAAGCAAGAGAGCTGCAGAAAGAAAAAAGAAGTGCAGAAAGAAGGAGCAGAGGTGCAGAAAGAGGCAGGAGGGGTGCAGAAAGAGGCAAAAGGGGTACAGAAAGAAGTGAGAGGTACAGAAAGAAACAAAAAAGTACAGAAAGAAGGAACAGAGGTGCAAGAAGAGGGAAGAGGAGTGCAGAAAGAGGAAAGAGGGGTGCATAAAGAAGCAACAGAGGTGCAGAAAGGGGGAATTGGAGTGGGAAAAGAGGCAAGAGGGATACAGAAAAAGCAAGAGAGTTGCAGAAAGAAACAAAAGAAGTGCAGAAAGAAGGAACAGAGGTGCAGAAAGAGGCAAGAGGGGAGCAGAAAGAGGGAAAAGGGGTGCAGAGAGAGGCACAAGGGTTGCAGAAATAAGGGACAGAGGTGCAGAAAGAAGCAAGAGAAGTGCAGAAAGAAGCAACAGAGGTGCAGAAAGGGGGATGAGGGGTGGAGAAAGAGGCAAGCGGGGTGCAAAAAGAGGGAAGAGGGGTAGAGAAAGAGGCACAAGGGGTGCAGAAAGAAGCAAGAGAGCTGCAGAAAGAAACAAGAAGTGCAGAAATAAGGAGCAGAGGTGCAGAAAGAGGCATGAGGGGTGCAGAAAGAAGCAAAAGGGGTGCAGAAAGAAGCGAGAGGTACAGAAAGAAACAAAAAAGTGCAGAAAGAAGGAACAGAGGTGCAGAAAGAGGCATGAGTGGTGCAGAAAGAAACAAAAGAAGTGCAGAAAGAAGCAACAGAGGTGCAAGAAGAGGGAAGAGGAGTGCAGAAAGAGGGAAGAGGAGTGCAGAAAGAGGCACAAGGGGTGCAGAAAGAAGAAAGGTGCAGAAAGAAACAAAAGAAGTGCAGAAATAAGGAACAGAGGTGCAGAAAGAGGCAAGAGGGGTGCAGAAAGACAAAAGTGGGGTGTGAAAGAGGCATGAGGGGTGCAGAAAGAAGCAAGAGGGGTGCAGAAAGAAGCAAGAGAGTTGCAGAAAGAAACAAAAGAAGTGCAGAAAGAAGGAACAGAGGTGCAGAAAGAGGCAAGAGGTTTGCATAAAGAGGGAAGAGTGGTACAGAAAGAGGCAAAAGGATTGCAGAAAGAAGGGACAGAGGTGCAGAAAGAGGCAAGAGGAGTGCAGAAAGAGGGATGAGGGGTGCAGAAAGAGGCACGAGGGGTGCAGAAAGAAGCAAGAGACATGCAGAAAGAAGCAAGAGAAGTGCATAAAGAAGCAACAGAGATGCAAAAAGGGGGAAGTGGGGTGGAGAAAGAGGTGAGAGGATACAGAAAGAAACAAGAGAGGTGCAGAAAGAAACAAAAGAAGTGCAGAAAGAAGGTACAGAGGTGCAGAAGGAGGCAAGAGGGGTGCAGAAAGAGGGAAGAGGGGTGCAGAAAGAGGCACAAGTGTTGCAGAAAGAAGGCACAGAGGTGCTGAAAGAAGCAAGAGAAGTGTATAAAGAAGCAACAGAGGTGCAAAAAGAGGGATGAGGGGTGGAGAAAGAGGCAAGAGAAGTGCAGAAAGAAGCAAAAGAAATGCAAAAAGGGGGAACAGGGCTGGTGAAAGTGGCAAGAGGGGTGCAGAAAGAAGCAAGAGAGGTGCAGAAAGAAACAAAAGAAGTGCAGAAAGAAGGAACAGAGGTGCAGAAAGAAGCAAGAGAAGTGCAGAAAGAAGCAACAGAGGAGCAGAAAGAGGCAAGAGGGGTTCAGAAAGAGAGATACAGAAAGAAGCATGAGTGGTGCAGAAAGAAGCAAGAGAGGTATAGAAAGAAGCAAGAGGAGGGCAGAAAGAAGCAACAGAGGTGCAGAAAGAGGCAAGAGGGGTGCAAAAAGAGGGAAGAGGGGTGCAGAAAGAGGCACGAGGGGTGCAGAAAGATGGAAGACATGTGCAGAAGGAAACAAAAGAAGTATAGAAAGAAGGAACAGAGGTGCAGAAAGAGGCAACAGGGGTGAAGAAAGAGGAAAGAGGGGTGGCGAAAGAGGCAAGGGGGTGCAGAAAGAAGCAAGAGAGCTGCACAAAGAAACAAAAGAAGTGCAGAAGAAGGAGCAGAGGTACTGAAAGAGGCAAGTGGGGTGCAGAAAGAGGCAAAAGGGGTGAAGAAAGAGGGAAGAGGGGTGGAGAAAGAGGCAAGGGGTGCAGAAAGTAGCAAGAGAGCTGCAGAAAGAAACAAAAGAAGTACAGAAAGAGGCAAGAGGGGTCAGAAAGAGGCAAAAGCGGTGCAGAAAAAGCATGAGTGGTGCAGAAAGAAGCAACGAGGTGCAGAAAGAAGCAAGACTAGTGCAGAAAGAAGAAACAGAGATGCAGAAAGAGGGAAGAGGGGTACAAAAGAGGGAAGAGGGGTGCAGAAAGAGGCACGAGGGGTGCAGAAAGATGGAAGAGATGTGCCAAAAGAAACAAAAGAAATGTAGAAAGAAGGAACAGAGGTGCAGAAAGAGGCAACAGGGGTGAAGAAAGAAGCAAGAGAGCTGCACAAAGAAACAAAAGAAGTGCAAAAGAAGGAACAGAAGTGCAGAAAGAGGCATGAGGGGTGCATAAAAAGGCAAAAGGGGTGCAGAAAGAACAAAAGAAGTGCAGAAAGAAGAAACAGAGGTGCAGAAAGAGGCAAGAGGGGTACAGAAAGAAACAAAAGAAGTGCAGTAAGAAGCAACAGAGGTGCAGAAAGGCAAGAGGAGTGCAGAAACAGGGATGAGGGGTGCAGAAAGAGGCACGAGGGGTGCAGAAAGAAGCAAGAGAGATGCAGAAAGAAGCAAGAAAAATGTATAAAGAAGCAACAGAGATGCAGAAAGGGGGAAGTGGGGTGGAGAAAGAGGAGAGAGGATACAGAAAGAAACAAGAGAGGTGCAGAAAGAAACAAAAGAAGTGCAGTAAGAAGGTACAGAGGTGCAGAAAGAGGCAAGAGGGGTACAGAAAGAGGGAAGAGGGGTGTGAAAGAGGCACAAGGGGTGTAGAAAGAAGCAAGAGGAGTGCAGGAAGAAGCAAGAGAGTTGCAGAAAGAAACAAAGTAAGTGCAGAATGAAGGAACAGAGGTGCAGAAAGAGGCAAGAGGGGTACAGAAAGAGGGAAGAGGTGTGCAGAAAGAGGCACAAGGGTTGCAGAAAGAAGCAAGAGAAGTGCAGACAGAAGCAACAGAGGTGCAGAAAGAGGTATGAGGGGTGGAGAAAGAGGCAAAGGGGTGGAGAAAGAAGCATGAGAGATGCAGAAAGAAACAAAAGAAGTGCAGAAAGAAGGAACAGAGGTGCAGAAAGAGGCAAGTGGGGTGCAGAAAGAGGCAAAAGGGGTGCAGAAAGAACCGAGAGGTGCGGAAAGAAACAGAAGAAGTGCAGAAAGAAGGAACACAGGTGCAGAAAGAGGCAAGAGGGGTGCACAAAGAGGGAACAGGGGTGTGAAAGAGGCATGAGGAGTGCAGAAAGAAGCAAGAGGAGTGCAGAAAGAAGCAACAGAGGAGCAGAAAGAGGCAAGAGGGGTGCAAAAATCGGGAAGAGGGGTGCAGAAAGAAGCACGTGTGGGTGCAGAAAGAAGCAAGAGTTGTGTAGAAAGAAACAAAAGAAGTGCAGAAAAAAAGAACAGAGGTGCAGAAAGAGGCAACGGGGTGCAGAAAGATGGTGGATGGGTGGAGAAAGAGGCAAGGGGTGCAGAAAGAAGCAGGAGAGCTGCAGAAAGAAACAGAAGAAGTGCAGAAAGAAGGAACAGAGGTGCAGAAAAAGGCAAGAGGGGTGCAGAAAGAGGCAAAAGGGGTGCTGAAAGAAGTGAGAGGTGCAGAAAGAAACAAAAGAAGTGCAGAAAGAAGGAACAGAGGTGCAGAAAGAGGCAAGAGGGGTGCGGGAAGAGGGGTGTGAAAGAGGCAGGAGGGGTGCATAAAGAAGCAAGAGAGGTACAGAAAGAAGCAACAGAGGTGCAGAAAGAGAGAAGAGGGGTGGAGAACGAGACCAGAGAAGTGCTGAAAGAAGCAACAGAGATGCAGAAAGGGGGAAGAGGGGTGGAGAAAGAGGCAAGAGGGGTGCAAAAAGAAGCAAGAGGGGTGCAGAAAGAAACACAAGAAGTGCAGAAAGAAGGAAGAGAGGTGCAGAAGAGGCAGGAGGGGTGCAGAAAGAGGGAAGAGGGTTGCAGAAAGAGGAAAGAGGTGCAAAAAGAGGCAAGAGGGGTGCACAAAGAAGCAATTGAGGTGCAGAAAGAAGCAACAGAGGTGCAGAAAGAGGCAAGAGAAGTGCAGAAAGAAGCAACAGAAATGCAGAAAGAGGCAAGAGAGGCACAGGAAGAAGCAAGAGTGGCTTGCACACCATTAGTACCAATTTAACACCCACATTTAGCAATAAGTAACAGGTGACCATTCTAGGTTTGCAAAGGACCTTCCACCATGCTGTAACACTTGTCGCTGCATTTTTGTTAACGTTTGAGCCGTTTGAGCTAGAAACAAGGCTTTTTTTGTTCAAATCTGCAGATTAGGCAGCAGATGATGGATTATGTGGCTAATGCGGAAAATGTATAATTGTGCGAAAGTCGGTGCAGTCAAACAGTCGCATAATTCCAGTGGCCCTGCTCATACCTCTGACTAGGTCCAGAAGTGCTCCTCAGTGACTCCTTCTTTTTTTGTCTCATTCAATCAATCAATCAGTGGTTTATAGAGCGCGCTACTCACCCGTGAGGGTCTCAAGGCGCTGGGGGGGAGCAGCTCCGGGTCAGTCGAAGAGCCAGGTCTTGTGGTCCTTCCTGAACGTGTGGAGGGTTGGGGAGCATCTGATGTTGACCGGGAGCTCGTTCCAGGATTTGGCTGCTATGTAGGAGAAAGCTCTCCCGCCCGTTCTGTTTCTGTGGATGCGGGGGACCTCTGCCAGGGCGAGGTCAGCGGAGCGGAGGTTCCTCTTGGGTACGTGGAAACAAATTCGGTCGTTCAGGTATTTGGGTCCGAAGTTGTTGAGGGATTTGTAGGCATGGGCGAGGAGTTTGAAGGTGATCCTCTTCTCGACGGGGAGCCAGTGGAGGCTTCGGAGGTGTTGGGTCATATGTTCGTGGCGTGGAGTCCCTAGAATGAGCCTGGCTGTGGCGTTCTGGATGGTTTGGAGTTTGTGTAGAAGAGTTTTGTTGATTCCGGCGTAGAGGGCGTTGCCGTAGTCTAGTCTGCTGGTTATGAGTGCATGGGTGACGGTCTTTCTGCAGTCAGGTGGGATCCATTTGAAGGTCTTGCGGAGGATGCGGAGGCAGTTGAAGCTGGTGGACGCGACGGCGTTGATCTGGCGGTTCATGGAGAGGGAGGAGTCGAGAATTATGCCGAGGTTCCGAGCGTGGTCTGTCGGGGTGAGTGGGCTCCTGAGGGCAGAGGGCCACCAGGTGTTGTCCCAGGTGGAGGTGCAGGGTCCGAGGATGAGGACCTCGGTCTTCTCGGAGTTGAGCTTTAGGCAGCTGTCCTTCATCCAGGTGGCTACGTTTCTCATTCCTTCCTGGAAGCTGAGTCTGGTGATTTCTGGGTTCTTGGTGAGGGAGAGGATGAGCTGTGTGTCGTCGGCGTAGCATACAAAGCTGAGCCAGTGTTGTCTGACGATGGCGGCGATGGGGGCCATGTAGATGTTGAAGAGCGTCGGGCTTAGTGAAGATCCCTGAGGTACTCCGCAGATGATGTCAGTGGGGTCGGAGAGGAAGGGGGGGCGTCTGATCCTCTGGGTTCTGCCGGAGAGGAAGGATTGAATCCAGTCGAGGGCGGACCCCTGTATTCCTGCGTTGTGGAGTCTGGTGGCTAGCGTGCGATGTGAGACGGTGTCGAAGGCTGCGGAGAGGTGTAGGAGGATGAGGGCTGCGGTGTGTCCCTGGTCTAGCAGCATGCGGATGTCGTCGGTGGCGGTGAGGAGGGCGGTCTCGGTGCTGTGGTTGCTGCGGAAGCCAGACTGGGATGCGTCTAGGATGGAGTTTTCTTCGATGAAGGCGGTCAGCTGGGCATTCACGAGTCTTTCGGTTACTTTGGCTGCGAAGGGGAGGAGAGAGATGGGCCGGTAGTTCTTCAGGTCAGTTGGGTCGGCCGTTGGTTTCTTGAGGAGGGGTTTCACCTCTGCACGCTTCCAGTCGTCTGGGCAGATGCCGGATAAGAGGGAGGAATTTATTGTTCGTCCTAGTTCGGGTGCGATGACTGTGGCTGCCCTGTGGAAGATGTGAGGGGGGCAGGGATCCATTGGGGCTCCTGAGTGCGTCTTCTTCATGGTAGAGGAGATGAGTTCGATGGACACGGGTGCCCAGGAGGAGAGGATCGGTTTCTTGGCGGTGGTGGGTGATGTGGTGCTGTTTTCTGCGGGCTCGCTGAAGTTGTCGTAAAGGGCCTTGGTCTTCAGGTGGAAGTAGGAGCTGAGTTTGTCGCAGAGTTCCTGGGAGGGTGTGATGTCAGTGGCTTCGCAGGTGGGTTTTGCGAACTGCTGAATGACGTTGAACAGTTCCTTGACGTTGGCTGAGTTGGTCATGACTTTGTCTCTGATGAAAGTCCTTTTGGTGTCCCTTATACGCTGGTGGTAGTCCTTCAGGGTGCTCTTGTGGTTGTTCCGTGCTTCCGTGGTCTTCTGGCTCCTCCAGGTTTTCTCCAGGCGTCTGCAGGCGCGTCTGGCTTCTTGGAGTTCGGTGGTGAACCAGGCGGCCCTCAGAGGGTGTTGTTTGGCGGTGCGGCGGAGAGGTGCCAGCTTGTCGGCGCATCCGGCAACCCAGCAGTGGAATTCCCTGGCTGCGGAGTTGGTGTCGGTCGCGGCCTTGGGGGGGTCTTGGAGGAGGGCGGCGTTCAGGTGCTCCTCGGTGACCTTACTCCAGTTCCGTCGCGGCGGGCGTGGGGCCGGCTTGGGTGCGGTGCTGGTGTTGAAAGTGAAATGGACGCAGTGGTGGTCCATCCAGAGGGGCTGGGTAGTGTGGCTGAAGCGGATGTTTGATCCTCCCACGAAGATGGGGTCAAGGGTGTGGCCTGCTCTGTGGGTGGGAGTACTGACGAGCTGTTTCAGTCCTAGCATGGCGAGGCGCGTTTGCACAGTGGTGGAGGGAGGGGGCGGGGCCTGATGTAACAAGTGTGCAAACGCGGCCCATGGCACCTTTTAAGTTGAGGGATTAAGTCCCCTTGAATCCTGAGGGTCCCTGGGGTCCAACTAGCCAACCACGCCCCGTGGTGTGGTTTAAGTTGGGGGATTAAGTCCCATTGAATCCTGAGGGTCACTGGGGGCCAACTAGCCCACTAGGTACTTCCAATAAGCGCCACAGGGCTGCGTTGCAGAGAGGTGGTCTGAGGCCACGCCCCTTTTTACACCTCTCTGCAACGCAGCTCTGTGGCACTTACTGGAGGTACCTGGTGGGCTAGTTGGCCCCCAGGGACCCTCAGGATTCAAAGGGACTTAATCCCCCAACTTAAAACGCACCACGGGGCACGTTTGCACAGTGGTGGAGGGAGGGGGCGGAGCCTGATGTGACAAGTGTGCAAACGTGCCCCATGGCGCCTTTTAAGTTGAGGGATTAAGTCTCCTTGAATCCTGAGGGTCCCTGGGGTCCAACTAGCCCACCACACCCTGTGGCGTGTTTTAAGTTGGGGGATTAAGTCCCCTTGAATCCTGAGGGTCCCTGGGGGCCAACTAGCCCACCAGGTACCTCCAGTAAGTGCCAGGGAGCTGCCTTGCAGAGAGGTGGTCCGAGGCCACGCCCCTTTTTACACCTCTCTGCAACGCAGCTCTGTGGCGCTTACTGGAGGTACCTGGTGGGCTAGTTGGACCTCAGGGACCCTCAGGATTCAAGGGGACTTAATCCCCCAACTTAAAACACACCACGGGGTGCATTTGCACACTTGTCACATCAGGCCCCGCCCCCTGCCTTCACCACTGTGCGTGTTTTAAGTTGGGGGATTAATTCCCCTTGAATCCTGAGGGTCCCTGGGGGCCAACTAGCTCACCAGGTACCTCCAGTAAGCACCAGGGAGCTGCCTTGCAGAGAGGTGGTCCAAGGCCACGCCCCCTTTTTACACCTTTTTAAATTTCTCTGGTTTTGCACGAGTGAAATGTCCAACTAACTATAACGTCCCTGAAACCTGTGGTTTTTTCAGTGAATATATATATATATGACATTAGCTTTAAAGGTGATTGATGGGACTTTGAAGTATTAAGAGAAAACTGTTTAAACCACAAGAACTTCGCTCTGCAGTATTCATTTAAAACTCAAAACGAGTGAACATTTTGTTCTTACTAAACATTGGAAAGCTAGAGTGGTGTTTTCACATATGATTTGAGTTGTCCCTGTACAATGTCTGCACATGTCTGTTATTCTGCTGTTAAAAAATAGTGCATCATCTATGACACGGGTACTCATAGTACGGCCCGCGGGCCGCCAGCGGCCCGGCAAGCCTTCCTTGGCGGCCCGCGGACCTTGCAGATATCCTACCTGTGTTTTTTCTTAAGTGTCAGCAAACACCGCCGGTTGCAGCAGCGCTCTATGGGGGCCGGGCGATTCTTTAAAATACCATTCACTTGTTAATGAGGCTTTGTTGTATTTCACCTGTTCTTAGCGCCCCTGCATCAGTGGAGATGCAGGGGCGCTAAGAAGAGGTGAAATACAACAAAGCCTCATTAACAAGTGAATGGTCTTTTAAAGACCTGTGGAGTACTCGGTGCGGCTGTGTGTGTGCCCGGGAAGCTGTCTCAGCCCGGGCTGACACACACGCGGGGTGAGGTGACAGAGGGTGACAGAGAGAGGGAGACAGACAGAGGGAGGGAGGGAGGGAGAGAGGGGAGACATAGGGTGACAGAGAGAGGGAGACAGACAGAGGGAGGGAGACAGAGAGAGGGAGACAGAGAGAGAGGGAGACAGAGGGAGAGAGAGAGGGAGAGGGAGACAGAGGGAAGGAGACAGAGAGGGAAACGGAGGGAGAGCGAGGGAGACAGAGGGCAACAGACAGAGGGAGGGAGACAGAGGGAGGGAGACAGAGGGAGGGAGACAGACAGAGGGAGACAGACGGAGGGAGACAGACGGAGGGAGACAGAGGGAGAGAGAGGGAGACAGAGGGCAACAGACAGAGGGAGACAGACAGAGGGAGACAGACAGAGGGAGACAGACAGAGGGAGGGAGACAGAGGGAGGGAGACAGAGAGAGGGAGACAGAGAGAGGGAGACAGAGAGAGGCAGAGGGAGACAGAGAGAGGGAGAGGGAGACAGAGAGAGGGAGACAAAGGGAGGCAGAGGGAGACAGAGGGAGGGAGACAGAGGGAGGGAGACAGAGGGAGACAGAGAGGGAGACAGAGAGAGGGAGACAGAGGGAGGGAGCGAGAGGGAGAGAGAGGGAGACAGAGAGCGGGAGACAGAGAGAGAGGGAGACAGAGAGAGAGGGAGACAGACAGAGGGAGACAGACAGACAGAGGGAGACAGAGAGGGAGACCGAGGGAGACAGACAGAGGGAAGCAGAGGGAGAGGGAGACAGAGGGAGACAGAGGGAGGCAGAGAGAGACAGGGAGGGAGTCAGGGGGAGACAGAGGGAGGGAGAGGGAGACAGACAGGGGGTGATAGAGGGAGGGAGACAGAGGGAGACAGACAGAGGGAGACAGAGAGAGAGGGAGGGAGACAGAGAGAGGGAGACAGAGGGAGGGAGACAGAGGGAGGGAGGGAGAGAGAGAGAGGAAGAGAGAGAGGGAGACAGAGAGAGAGGGAGACAGAGGGAGGGAGGAGGGCGACAGACAGAGTGAGACAGACAGAGGGAGGAGGGCGACAGACAGAGGGAGACAGACAGAGGGAGGAGGGCGACAGACCGAGGGAGGGAGACAGATAGAGGGAGGAGGGCGACAGACAGAGGGAGACAGACAGAGGGAGGAGGGCGACAGACAGAGGGAGGGAGACAGATAGAGGGAGACAGAGGGAGGGAAACAGACAGAGGGAGACAGACAGAGGGAGGGAGAGAGAGGGAGGGAGACAGAGGGAGGGAGACAGAGGGAGAGAGAGGGAGGGAGACAGAGGGAGGAAGACAGAGCGAGAGAGGGAGGGAGACAGAGAGAGGTAGGGAGACAGAGAGAGGAAGAGGGAGACAAACAGAGTGAGTGAGACAGAGGGAGACAGAGAGAGAGAGGGAGAGAGGGAGGGAGAGAGAGAGAGAGAGAGGGAGAGAGAGAGAGAGAGAGAGAGTGAGTGAGGGAGATGGAGAGAGAGAGGGAGGGAGAGATAGAGAGAGGGAGGGAGAGATAGAGAGAGGGAGGGAGAGGGAGAGAGAGGGAGGGAGACAGAGTGAGAGAGAGAGAGATAGAGAGAGAGAGATGTGTATATGCCGGGTCTGGTGGCTCAGTGGACGAAGGCGTCCGCTGCAGGGGCCCCGCCCCCCTCCCCCACTGACCCCGCCCCCACCGGTGCGGCCCTCGGCCACAAACCACACTGTAAATTTGGCCCCCGAGAGAAAGTTTGTGAGTACCCATGATCTATGATGTTAGATTTTAAAGTATAAAAAGAAAAGCCAACATGGCACACCTCAGATTGAAAAAGGCAGTGTTACTGCCGAAACGCGTCTCTCTGATGTTCCAGTGACCTGACTTAATAAACAGGATGCATAACCATGACTTCGAGTGCAAGCTCCCTCTCTCATTTTGGAGTTTGGGGAGATTTTTTGGCTATTTACAGCGCCTGCGGTGGCGCTGTTTTTCCGTGCACCATCAGTGATTTGGCCGCACGCCAGCATGCTGCATACTTTTCTTATGGATATATATATATATATGGATATATATATATATGGATATATATATATATATGTGTCCATATATATTCACAACTGCCCCCCCATTTAGGAAGAAGAAGAGGCCACTCGGGGAATCCTTATGGAAACACTTTAATGGACAGCGAGGCATAATGCTTCCGATGCCGCTGCTTCCTGGATATTGTCCCAACCACGCCTTAAGAATTGTCCTGCAACTCTCCCATTGGTGGGGGCACTCTCCACCCAAGATCATATACTCGCACACCAGTTGCAGCGTGATGGAAACTACAGCTCCCAGAGTTCTCCATTGCTGGGTAAGTGTTGCGTGGGGAAAATAATAACGCCAAAATAGGCTGGTGCTGTGCAGGGCAAGGCGCGGAGTTCCCAATTATGACAAGTCCCGGTTTTTGTAATGTCCTGGTTCCTCCTCGAGTCCCCTTTATGTTCCAGCCCCCAATTCAAGTGTCCGCCGGGCAGCAGGCTGTGATTACAGTGAATCTCACCTGTCGTGAAGTCACAAGCTGCCCCTGGCAGCAGCCCTTGCTTGGCTTGCATTGTGAGGCGGGCCGGAGCAATTCCGATACCTCGGAGAACAAAAACTGCAGATACAGACTCCAGAAACGCTCCAGCCAACTTGCAGAACGGGGCCTCTTTTCGCGTCTCTTGCTGACGCGCTCAATATTCACAACAGCCCCTCCATATATGTATATATATATATATGTGTATGTATATATATATATATGTGTATATATATATGTACATATATATGTACACACATATATATGTACGCATAAATATATATATGTACACACATACATATGTGTGTATATATATATATATATATATATATACACGATTTTTCCAACTATGAAGAGATCCTGAATCTGGAACTCGCAAGAAGGAAACGGACTCCAATTATTCAGTGCAATGCTGGTTTATTCAGTGCAAATGTCGCCATGACGCGTTTCGGGCTATGCAGCCCTTGATCACATGACATGACTACGAAATTCTCTCCCCCTTTAAAGTGCTAGTGCATCAAACGACCATGAAGACAGACTATCGTCCTGTCTTTACATTTCACCTGCCATACAACACCGTTTAAAATAATTTTGTGGCAATACCATATTCAAACACAATGTTGCATTGTCCTATGATCACATTATATCTGTATAAATACATGTTGTTAAACAATCCATATTGAAAATCTGTTGTTTTTTTTATAAAATCAAACACAACCAGAATTTACAAAGAACAGGGTAAATATAAATATATAAATAAATATAGATATGGTATGTACAATTAAAAATACTGGATGTACTACGCCAATTAGAACTTAACCTTGTGTTAAAATAACATAACATGGCTAGGATCCTAACAGCCATACACTTTACACTTTTGTGATCATTGGCTTAGATCCCTATATTGTACATAATCAAAGTACCACAAAATAATATAGCCCCAGTGGGCCAAGTCTGTTGTTCCATGTTGAAGGCATATGTTAAAATAATTCGGTCGTGTGAACAATTAAATATACAAAAAGTGCTCAACTGTGCCTAAGTGCTAAAACTGTAAAAACCAGTTTAAAGTGTAAAAAGGAGTTAAAAATAGTCGAAAAAATTGTAAAAAGCAGGTATGTGAAGAGGTTTAATTAAAATTACCATCTTGTTTTTGGAAGTTGTTAATTATGCGATGAGTATGTTCAAAAAGTGTCTGAGTGCATTGTATGGCTTCGTATTAATGTTATCTCCTCATAGCCATGTATACAAATCCTCAGTCGTATTAAGACCCCTAGGACTCTTACTGTCAAACTCTAAAATATATTGAGTTTCCAATTTCCTAAGGTTAGCCTCCCTATTCCCACCCCGTCTGAGTGGGGGTACCGAGTCCACCACAAAATACTTCAATTCCTGTATTTGATTACTATGGACCTCTTTAAAATGGCGTGCTACGGGGTAGCTGGGATCTGTGGACCTGCAGTTTCGTACTGCCTATATAGCAGAGTCCACAAGAGCACTCCAACACATAGATAGCAAATTCGGTTTTACAAGTCAAAAGTTTAGAGATCTTAGTGGGTTCAGGTTTAAAGGGTGTGACATTCGATGTTTTGTTCACACCCAATTTACAGGCCTTACACGTTGAGCATCTTACAAAGCCTTTTTGTCCCGATAACCAATTTTTATTAAGGATTATTTCGGGGCTGCTGCTCACCAAGAAATCACTGGTTGATGGAGCTCTTCTATAGGTTATAGTGGGTTTATTAGGAAACATCTCACCTATAACGGGGTCACAGCGGATAATGTGCCAGCTTTTCCTAATGATCCGACTTATATCTTCTCTCTGTGTGTTATATGTTAGTAATAAGTCTGGGATTATTGGATTCACTCACTGGTTTGTTTGTTTGTACATTCAATTTACAAGGGGGTTTGAATAATAAATCCTCCCTACAGAGTTCTCTTGTTTTTCTTATTGCTGCATCAACTGTTTGATTGGAATAGCCCCTGGCTAAAAAACGCATTTTGCAATCCTGCTGGGCTATATTAAGGTCTTGTTCTCTGCTGCATAGTCTGCGTACCCGAAGCATTTCCCCGTAGGGGATGCTATGTATTGTATGTTTTGGGTGGCAACTAGATGCATGCAGTAGGGTATTGCCTGCCGTGGGTTTACGGTATAGTCTTGTTTCAAGATTGTTGTTAATCACAAATACTTCCACATCAAGAAAGTAGACAGAGTGTTCACTGATATTATACGTGAGATGCAGGTTGATATCATTAGTGTTGAGGTTAGTGATGAAATTTACTGCACTTTCTTTGTTTCCTCGCCAAATCAAAAACAAATCATCAATATATCTGACCCACTTAATCACATGGTCAGAAAATATGTTGCCATATAAACCTTTTACAATCATTTCCTCCCACCACCCCATATGGAGGCAAGCATAACTTGGAGAAAAGCTTGCCCCCATAGCTACTCCTCTAGTTTGCTGGTAAATTTGGGTTTGGAAGAGAAAATAGTTGTTATTCAGGCAAAATTCTGTTAGATTGATGATCATTTTGTTGTGATTATAAAACTGAATTGCTCGTTTGTCTAAGAAATGTTTGAGCGCCCTAATGCCATCTCTGTGGTGTATGCTGGTGTACAAATTTGATACATCTATAGTTATCAACAGATAGTCATCACACCATTGACACTCATATATCTGTTTCAAAAAGTCTGTTGTATCTTGTATAAAGGAAGGTAAGGCTTTCACATGTTCCTGTAAGAAAAAGTCAATATATATGGATACATTTTCCAACAGGCTCTTTTTCGCGGAAATAATGGGTCTTCCCGGAGGTTTGTTGATGTTTTTATGTATTTTAGGAATGAAATAAATTACGGGCGTGATCGGAAAATCATTTTTTAAATTTATGTTCATCTTGATTTAACAGGCCCGCACTTTTCCATGCCAACAGTCTTTTGAATAATTCATTTTGTGCTGTTAAAGTTGTTAACTTGTTACTAAGTTTGTAGCACGTCCGATCATTTAATTGTCCAAGTGCTTCCTCCATATACAATTTCTTGGGCCAGAGCACCACATTGCCTCCTTTATCAGAATTTCTTATGACCAACGAGTCATTTGTTTTTAATTTTTTTATTAATTGATGATATTGGTGCTGGCACGCTTTTTGATATTTAGTTGTATCCTGAGTTTTGTGATTGAGTTTTTTGATTTCAGTCACAATTGCGTCATTGAATGAGTCGATTGAATCCCTCGGTGAAATCGGGATAAAAGTAGACTTGGGTTTAAATCCTGTATTTATGGTAGCATTGACTTCTATACATTGATTAGCAAGGATTTGCTCTGTGGTTGGTGTTTCTTCCGCTGAGGAATCCTCACTTTGTAAAGCTTGTATGTCACACAGAAGGTCTACATCAGAGACTGTTAAAGGGTTGATTGTATCTTGTACCAGAGTGTCTGATGTCTGGTTGGGTGGTTTTGCTTGTCTTGAATTGTAAAACTTTCTAAGTTTCAATTTCCTTATATATTTATAAATGTCCACCCTGGTCTGTGTGTACTCAAAATTTGATTCAGGACAATATGAGAGTCCCAACGAGAGGAGCTGTTGTTCTGCTTCACTTAAAACGACATCTGAGAGGTTAATTATCGTGTTCACATTTTGTATGGCTTGATTTACTTGCGCCTCCAGACCCTTTTTGCTGGATTCTTGTTGTTGGGACGCTTTGTGTCGTTGTCGCCTTGCTCGGCGTCTTTCCCGGCGTTTTGCATTCCTCCTTTGCCTCCTCTGGTATTTGTAGTCCGTGGGCGCAGTGTCGAGCGCCGCTCCTCCTGTAAAAAACCTAATTCCTGTGCAAGGGTATGTTTGGGTTTCTGTATGTTCAAGCCTTCCCCTGGAACTGCACTTTGCTCAGCTTCCGATTCACTGTCAATCGCCGAGCTTAGATCCGACATAGATGATACTGTCAGTCCCTCATTGCTTGGTCCTGCTCGGTTACCTCGGTCTGTAGTGAATCTTACTGCTTTGGGGGTGGCTTTGACTTTGTCATATTTGCGCGCAAATGTGAATATTTGACCCCTCTCATAGTCGTTTTTATCTCGTTGGAATTTAAAAGTTTTTCGCTTTTTAATTATATCCTCCTCTTTTTTAAGCCGTACCAACATTTCCTCTCTCATTTTAGATGTTGTGGTAGTGTTCTCTATCAGTGCAATTTGCTCGTTGATATTATCAATTTTGTTCTGTAACACCACTCTGTCACTGCCTGCATACTTGATGAGGATTATCATAAGGTTTTTAGATGCTTCTAAATTGCTCTCCGCCCACTCATGCAACATATTGGGGTCCGGATTGTCATAACTCGGGGCAAGCATGATTCGAAGACCTCGTGGGATCCTGCCCACTTCTAAATACTTTGACAAAGATTTATGCTCCCACCACTTTGCTTGTTCTGTTTTCATTAGCTTCTCAAGTTGTTTGTAGAGATCTTTTATATTGGAAGGTTGTCTTGTTGCTCCCACGTTCAAATCTAGCGTTTGTGTAAGTGAACTGGGAGTTTCTGTGAACATATCATCGGCCGCCTCCTCCCTGCATCGTAGCATATCGGCTGACATTTTGAATGCACTTGTTAAATATTAGCGCGAATAACACTGATTATGTTTGTTGGTTAATTCGCAGCACACCTCTCGCCAGACAATCTTGGCTTTTCCTACCTCGTACGATGCTGTCGGTCTCGTGCGCGCCCTTCGACACAGCCCGTTCCGCCTCACCGCAGTTAGTTGGTTGCTCAGCCGTTTGTGGGTTACAGGACCTTCTCCTAGCGGAGATGTTTGTAGTTCCGGTTCACGACCGAATTCAGCTTTTCGTCTCGATACCCTGGTTGAGAGGGGGTCCGTCAAATCCAAGTAAGCCGCCTTGGAAAACATACACGATTTTCCCAACTATGAAGAGATCCTGAATCTGGAACTCGCAAGAAGGAAACGGACTCCAATTATTCAGTGCAATGCTGGTTTATTCAGTGCAAATGTCGCCATGACGCGTTTCGGGCTATGCAGCCCTTGATCACATGACATGACTACGAAATTCTCTCCCCCTTTAAAGTGCTAGTGCATCAAACGACCATGAAGACAGACTATCGTCCTGTCTTTACATTTCACCTGCCATACAACACCGTTTAAAATAATTTTGTGGCAATACCATATTCAAACACAATGTTGCATTGTCCTATGATCACATTATATATATATGTACACATGACGGAGGAGCAGTTTGAAGAATCTGCATGACGGATGGCGTCCATACCTAATAAAGGCTTGCAGCCTAGCACTGCTGTCCGAGAGCTTCTTACCTGTTGGGCAATCAAGGAGCCGGATATATATATATATATATATATATATATATATATATATATATATATATATATATATATATATATATATATATATATGTGTATGTACATACATCCGGCATCAGCAGAGAGGCCCAATGTATCAGTGGTGGATGTGGGACATCTAGTTAGAGCTGACTGCATGAGAGCATAATGGTGAGAACCTGTGTGTTCTGTGGCCCTCCTTCAACACTCGTCCCAGCTCCAAGTGGAAACCACAATGGTGTGTTAATCATCAGCCCAGTCACAGGACAGGTCTAGAACCTCAGGCAGTTAGGGGCAGGCCCGGGCCTCTGTGCACACACACAGATTAGCGTGACACCAGGCCAAGATTAAAGGCAAAATACCAGATATACATGTAGTTGGGCACTCAGGGCAGGGGAACATGCCTGTTTACCATTTAGGGGACATTCCTGTCCCAACTTTCTAGAATCTTTACATTTTCAAGAAGACAAAATAATAATTTAATTTTAAACTTGATAGATATCAATCAACTGTAATTTTCTATGACAGCTGGGTGGAGAGTTTGGCAGTGCTGGTTATACACACAAAAATGGGTAAACCTAATTTCCATGAGAAAAATATCACTTCAGATCACTAGTCTGCTTATGTATTTCCACATCTTCTTTTACCATTACAGATGAATTGGCATTGTTGAAATGATCCTGCATTCTGCTCTTTGCTTATGTATCTGCTTGTGGCCTGTGGGTAACCCATATCAATAAATAACTGAGAAAAAGAAAACAGAAAATGTCACCCGTCTGAAGTGGGTATTTGCAGTTTGTTTGTTATTCTTCTAAAAGGGTTAATACCATATTTTAAAATACATGCCATCGGCAAGACAAGATGGATAGTCTAGTTTAAAAATACAAAACAAATACCATGGGGCCACTTGGCACCTCTGTGTAAACAGACAAAGCGATATATTGTGACTTCTTAGTGTTTGCTATTAGATAAATTATAGAGTCATGACCTTGCTTCCTTTCTAAAATGGCCTTTTTATACCATACATTTTCAACGGAGATTTCATGGTCTCTACATTTCAAGGTCTGCCAAAAGTGTAAATTTTCCATGAGAAAATGCAGTCGCTTTTAATGTTTTGATTACATATTAAAACCTGCTCTCTCCATATGGAAAGCGTTTACTAGAGCAATATTGCACACAAATCCAACTCCAGCAGAGGCGATCTGATGTAAATATTTGTTGTCCTCCTCACTTAGCCGATCATTTATAAGCAAGACGAATCTGTGCACTCAGGATCCAATACCACGGATTGCTGCCATTCATCATCATCATTTTCCAATCATAATGCAATCTCACTCCTGACGTAAGGGGCCACAGTCCACCGCTCAGCGCGACAATAATGCAATGTTGCTAAACATAAGCTGGGGTCCAGAACGTAAGATTCCGCAGAAGCCAAGAGTACACCTTGCATCAGAAGCACATGAAGGTCGGGGCCGTTTGAATCTCACCTTACAGAGTGTTAGAAATGTTCTGCTAAAGCTTTTTTTTCATTTTACATATTGATAACTTTTTACACCTGTCTGAGAACAAAAAAACCCCTATTCATGTATGTGCGTGTTGGTATTTGTGATACTGCACATCTTTGATTACATCCTGATCTTGGTATCACAAGATTTTATTTTTTCTCTGCATATGTTATTTTATAATATTTATTGAAAATGCATCTGACACCTGCAGGGTTTGTGGCACTAAGTACCATGGTAACCGATTAAGAAAGGGATGAATAAAACAATAGTCCTGTTTTCTGAAAGTAAAGTATTTTGAACAAAGCTGAAGATAGTTTGGAAGGTTATTCTATGGCTTGGGAGCATAGGTTGAAAAGTTTCCTTCTTCCAGTCCAGTTTGTCCGAATTTAGGAACTTGTAAATGAAGCAATTGAGAAGAATAAATCTTTGTACTAGGTATATAATGAACGATTCTTTGTGAAAGAAAAATAGAGTAGGTTCCCTATAAAGGACGATGAACAATGCAAAGTGCATTAAAATAAATACGTTTATGAGTAGGAAGCCATTAAAGGGCCTTCAAACTGGTCGTGAGAGGAGAATCTGGTATCACACACTACCAGTCAGGCTGCCTTAATTCGACTGGAAACAATGTTTTTATATTGTGGTAAAGACTATTGCAACAGTCTAATTTTGCTCCTATAATGTAAAAAATGGATTTAATCACACCCTCGTGTGTTAAGTAGGGTAAAATGGGATGAAGTTGGTGTAGATAGGTGCAGGTCAGGATGACGAATGCCACTTGATCATCCGTTTGTAGGGTGTTGTCAATCTTCTGAACCAGGCTTTTAACAGATTTAGACAGTGAAGGACAAACGCCGCACAAAGGCATTTTACTCTTGCTATTCTACTATGGATTCTGAGCAACTGGGCCATGTAACCCTTCTGCACTTGACGCTCAGGGGTAAGGGTGGTCCAAGCAGTCCAAAGCTTCCTCAGGGGGCAAGGGAGGATACAGGGAAGATAACACAGGCTCACAACTCAAAATGTGAGCAGCAACAGCAATACATCAATGTCCAGCCAAATACTAACTTTCATGAAAAAAAGAGAAATATTTTATTTTCTTCCGCTACCAGTACAAAGCAAAATACAACATTCACAAACTGCACAATTCACCTGAGGTCAGGGCTCTAGTGTTTCCTTGGTGGTTCCCTATGCATAGCCTAACTCCTCCCTGGAACGACTCAAACCAGGTTTCGGGATTTGCTGGTCCCTGTGACCCCCTCTGGTATACGGGGTCACTATCGCCTCACAGTACAGGGGCTAAAGCTCGATCGGTACAGTGAAGCACTCGGCGGCGGCCATTCCTGGTCATGGTCATAAGTCTTACAGAGCTACCCCTCCTCACACAGCCTGTCTGGCTGCTTGGCAACAGCAATTTGTGGGGACTCAAGCTCCCTTTCTTATAGTCCATTTTCAAACACCAAATGTGATTTAGAGTATGAGTCTTTGACGTTTATGCTGTGGGTCTGCTTCCTATGAAGTGCCCACTCCTCTGCCCTCTTCTTTCTCTTGAAAGCAGTCTTTCACAGCAGGAGCGACTGCAAAGCTGATAGCTCTCAACACAAGCCATGGGAGGAACTAGAGTTCACATCTGGATGTAAGCCACAGTGATATTTGTAACAAAAGCTTAGCCAGTGTGATGAGATTATTATTACACATAGGTAAATCCGATAAATTCTGGGAATTTATGATGGACTCCCTAATTTTGTCAATCTTAGTAATGAAAAAGTGACTGAGTTCTTCTCCACAGGAGCTTTGGAAAGCGAGGAACTGTGTAAGTTTTTTAATAACTGCAAATACTTCTTTTAATATGTTTGATGCTTTCAAAATCCTATTTGAGAAATGGGCAATCTTGGTAGCTTTAATCAAATTCTTCCATGGCCTTAATGTTTTTTTATACTTCGCATGTTTAACCAGATCATATGAATGTCTCAGTGATTTTGGAGGCTTTCAGTTTTTTTTTTTGTAAGAGTATTTATTTTTATAATACAACACAGAGAATTAAGAGCATTAGTGATCAGTGAGCAATAGAGTTGATTCTTAGGAGAGGGAATATTGGTTAGATTCCTCTGGCAATAATGGGTGAGGGCTACAGCATCTGCAGCCACACATGACCCATTGAGATCAGGCCTAAGAGATGATTAAACAGGTTTCAATGTGAGCGGTGTGTCTATTTGATCTATTAATGAAAAATGATCAGTCCAGACCAAAGGCAAAATATTTAGTTTAAAAAAAGATTACAAAAAGGTTTAATCGGGTCAATAATTAAGTCTAGTGTGAGCCCAGCAAGATGGGTAGCACATTTATCAAATTGCTGCAAGTCGCAGGACTCCAGTAATTAAACCAATGTAGATATGGAGGAATCGCCTGATTTTGTCATATGAATATTCAAATCACCTAAAATCAGGAAAAAAGTATTAATGGTTGGGAACTGTAGGAAAGTAGGACCTACTGCTATGGTTACCCCCACTTTTTCCCTGGTGCTAAGCTGTATTATGACTAGTCTGACTGGGATCCTGCTAATCAGGACCCCAATCTATCTGCTTTCCTTCTAAATTGTTGTGTTGAGTACTTTGGTACACTCCAGATTGGATACTGGGGTGCCCTTATCAGTCCCAAGTATATGGTACTAAGGTATCCAGGGCATAGGTACCCCAGAGGTCTCGCATGGGCTGAAGCATGCATTATGCAACCCATGGGAGACCATGCAAAATGGATCTACAGGCCTGCCATTGCAGCCTGTGTAAGTTGGTGCTTGCACCACTTACTTAAGATATAGGTTTACTATATCTAAGGGTCACTGCACTTAAAACCTATAAGTCACCCCTATAGCAGGCCTTTGCAATCCTGAAGGCAGGGTGCTTGGTTCTAAGTGAGAGGGTGCCCCTGCATGAGCAGGACATCCCTGCAGCTTACAGAGTCCATTCTCCCGGGTTGTCAGTGAAGCAGCCATATACTATTTAGAGGTGCACCGCATAATTACGCGATGACCATCTAAAAAACGGCTGCAACGAATCCTATCATGTTTGGTATCAAACATGTTGGAATTATACCCCCACACCATAAACGGTGTGGGAGGTATGATTCCAAGCACTGGAAGAGCCCACCGTTAGGCTCTCAGTGTTCCCGGTACCAGTCTTCTAGACCCAGACAGCACAAAATTGTTGCTGCCGACCAGAGACACATTTCTGCCCTCCTGCTGCTGAGCCAAGCTTGAGCAGAGGAAGGTGGAACAATAGGCATCCTGTCACAGGGAGGTGTGACCACCTCCCAGACAGGATTTAGTGTGTTGGGACCGGGTGGGTACACTTGCCAGTGCCAGAAAGTCTGCATGAGGGGCACACTTGGTGTCCCCGTGCATAGTCCAGTTCAAACCAGTTCTGGGAGCCATTGGCTCCCGCTCTGAAGCATCAAAGACACCTGAAGTAATCACCCTTGGAGTAAAGGAGTACTTCCCTGCATTTGCACAGGCACTGCAACTAAGTCGACCGGTCTGCAGATCAAAGCTCCTCCGGACTCTGTGGGCTCTGAAACACAGGTGATGTTTTTCTACAGCTCCAGAGGCCTGCCCTGCCGTCTCACCAAGTTTGAGGCCAGTATCCCCCGTAGGGGTTGCAATAACCAAACCCCTGTGCACCGCATCCAACTTGCAGTTGCAAAGGCTTGTTGGCTTCTTTGCAAGAAGATCTTCGGGCTCCAAGTAGCCCCAACCACGAGCACCTCCAGTGACCGAGATCTTCAGCCACACCGTATCGTGTGCATCGTGGCCTGCATCTTTTGGTTAAAGAAACAATGGTTGCAGCGGTGCACAATTCAAGTTATAGAACACAACATCACCATGTAATCAAATCTTACAATCGGTTATATTCAAAACAAGCTGATTTATTCAGTGAAACAGCATGAATAGTCTGTACATTTTTATATACAATGCAGGTGCTCCAGAAGGAGGTGAGAAGAAAGTGCTCAAAAAAGAGGTGTGCACTTGTGAGGGTTGTAGGGAAGGAAAGGCAGTGTGCAAGTAATTTACATCAGAGGACTGAAAGAAACCTACCCAGCCGCATGAAGGCAAAATTTACTTATGGATATAGTAACATCGTGACATAGATAATTAATTTCTGTTGTCTGTACTCGTCAGCTCAGGAGAGACTGTCTACGTTTCGACCCCCTAACTTGTGTAGGTAGATTAATCCTTACATTGGGGTCTTCATCAGGACAGGGGGGGGAGGAGACACCATTCAAGACCGTCTTGAAAATTCAGGCAGTCAATTTCAAAATGATAGGGCCCGTAGGCTGAAACGCCACTTGCAATTTGCGACCCCATTGGGAATGGCTGGCCCTCCCAGGGATGGTGGCCTGCTGGGCTCAGCAGACCTCCATGTCTGGGACTGCTTGTCAATAAAGCAGTTTTTTGTTTTTAAATGCATCCCGTTTTCCTTAAAGGAAAACGGGATGCATTTAAAAAAAAAAAAATGAAACGTTTACGTTTCATTTTTTAAGGGCAGGTAGTGGTCCCTTGGACCACTGCCTGCCCTTAAAAAATATTTTTAGAGCCAGTCACAAAGAGGAAGGGGTCCCTGGGGACCCCTTCCCATTTGCGACTGCATTCCCACCCTCTTGAAGAGGGTGGTAATTTGCGAGTGTTTTGCGACCGCAATTGCTGTTGCAAAACATTGGTACATGGCTTGTGACTCGTTATTAGGAAGGGACACCTCTTCCTAATAGCGAGTCGCAAAACACTATTTTGCGAGTCGCAAATTATTTGCAACTCGCAAAATAGTGTTTATACATGGCCCTATCAGAATTAGCATGCGCAAACGGGTCGCAAACCCGTTTGCGCATGCTAATTCTCGTCTTACATCTGGCCCTCTGCCCACTCTGCTTTCAGGTACTCCTCTTCAAGAATCCACATTTGGATTCTCACGGACACTTTCTCCTCTTCCAGCAGCAGCACTTTCCTCAAGTCCTCCATTGGGTTCGACGGCAGTTTCCGACACCACTTCACACGTATGCACCCAGCTTCCCTGGTGTAGGTAACGTGGGTACTAGGGTATCCACGGGTGGGGTGGCTCTCCAACCTTCTGTCTTCCAAGGGGTTTCTTCAGGGTCCACTGGGACGGGTCCTTAATTTTAAAAATCCAACCGCGACTTGCACATAGAGTTATACGGAGCACGCGGTCGTGTTCCCACACTGCACACGCTCTCCGTGGGGTCCCTATCTACTCACCTCGGGTGGTTCCTTGGGGTCCCAGCACTTCTAAATCCTCCCGACACTAGGTTGACGAGTCGTGGTTCTTATACCACTTTCTTAGAATATGGTTTGGTCCCCCCCCTTGGGCCACTGTGTATTTCATGCTATTTACTGTGTTTCTTTGCTAAAGTATTGTGTGCATTGTGTTCACCTCCATGTAGGAGATATTGGAACGTACTAGAGAGTATTATATAATAAATACATATTTTTATAAATACCTGGTGTGTTTTTTTTCTCTTAATCTGTACTATAAGATTGCATTCTGGTAAAACAAGCTACTTTACACTCCTCCTGGACTAAGCCTGAAGGCTGCTCTCCACAGCTACCACTCAGAGAGCTTTATAAGGTTGTCTAAGACCTCTTAAATCACCATAAGGGGTGTCTGGACTGGTGCAAGGTGCCCACTTACATTAGTGGACATCATATACCAGGCCAGCTTCTCACAGGTACTCAGTAACAACCTCAGGTCTATAAGAAAAGGAAGAGGAGAGGAAGGGGTGTGACAGATGAACATGAGAGTTTTAGGCACACTCGATTTGGAGTGAAACTTGATAAGTAAAGATTCCACATCTGGCAAGGAAGAAGCAGCAAAGGGCAAGAAAGTGATAGTAGTAACTATAAAAAATTGCTGCTCTCCATGTTTTTCCCATCCCTGTTGAAGTCAATACAGTGGAATGAATTCGAAGGGGCCTCCTTTAGGAAAGATTCCATTCCAGGATTCATTATCAGGCATTGCTCTTTAAAGATCTCTGCAATTTCTATTGGATGCTTGGGAAGAGACCTTGCATTAATAGGATGGATGATAGATGTAAGATGTTTGCGTGGAGTTTATCTAACATGCCACTGTGAGTCACAGTTCAAACACCTTTAGCCGAGAACAAACATCACCTTTAGCCGAGAACAGACAATCAGGAGCATTGCTCATGGCAACATTTATATGAGAATTAACAGCAAATCTGCTAGTTTACAGTTGAAAGTAAGCTGCACATTGATAATGTTGTTAGTATTGTGATGAAGCAGACAGGAAATGTGTCACTTACATTCATCAACATAGTGAGTTGCATTGTGTGGTTGAGCTTGTAGAACCAGCAGCATCTCTGACCTCTGGACTCGGTCGGGCACAAACAAGCTCAGAAGCTCTTGTCTTTAGTTCACCTCTGGCATGCCCAAAGAGCAAACGCTCAGCTGCCTTAATGTTATACTAGACCGCTGAGTAACAACTCTACATCCAAAGCTGGTTCCACGTTAAAGTGGAAAAATCCCCTTTAAAAATGGCTTTCTCATTGTAAAAAAGTATTAAATGGCTGCCAAAACTGCAGAGTGAAACATGCAAATGAGCTTAAAAAGAGGAAAAGCTAAGGAAATGTCCAATTTAAAAAGAAAACACTAAAATGACACAGACCAACAGAAAAGAGTGCAACACAGTTTATATAAAGTGTGAAGGTGCAGCTGCTCTGATTTTACAGTCAGCCAGGTTTCTACACCACCGAGTAACAACTCTTTGACTAATATCAGCTCCATATTAAATTTGAAAAATAATCTAATTAAACGACCCTTGTAAGGAAAAAAACATTAAACGCTGCAAAATGTGCAGAGTTCAATGTGCAAATGAGCTAAAAATAAAATAGTATGGGAAATATCAATAAAAAAATTCAAAGATCAATAAAATGAGACCGAGCAGCAGCAGAAAATGGAACACATATCATATGGGGGCATTTTAATTACCTAGGTCCATTATGCCTTGCGTGGCTGATCTGGGCAAAGAAACCCAGTGATGCTTATCCTACCCTACTGTGAGAGAAATGGGGGAAGGGAACACCACTTACATGTCCCAGACGGTCCACCACATGCATGTTCCTCTGTATTATCCCCATCAACAGTCAACAAAGAAAGTGAAAAGGGACATCATGGATTAGAAAGACATTTTTTTTTTTTTTAAAACTAACTAAAAAGGGTGGTGCAAGATGAGGTAGAAGGACAGCTAAGGAAACTAAAGGAGGAATCATTTTGTAAAGGAGGAGGAGTCAAGGAGGAGAAGAAGGCGGGACTTAGAGTGCAGAGTGAGGGAATGCTGAGGAGGAGAAGGAGAGACAGTGGACAGAAATGGAGCATGGAGGAGAAGGAGGACCGTTGTGCCTTCCTTTTTTTCCTCCTTCTTAATTTGTTTCCAGTTTTGTTCCCCTGCACACAGCAGTAAGGGTCATTAAGGAGACACCCTACCTGCTATTTTTCTTTTCTCTCTTACATTCCCAACTCTACAGTGACGGGATAGTGGTTGAAGAAATATATCCCACTATAGAGCCCTATTTTACCCTCTTGCCAATTATTTACGTGGTTTTACCTTCTTCTCCAAGGTACAACGAGAGGATTCCACCAAGGAGACACCTGTAAGGAGAAATAAGATAGAGGGGATTAGAACCAGAGGATGCGGATTTGTTTATTGCTTTAAAACACCAAAGACAACCACAGGAACAGTGGAATTAGATTTTTGTTTTTTTGTCCACACCCAAAGTGTGATTTATTAAATAAATAAACATTGTTAAATGACTGCCTAAGACGTCTGCCAAGCCTTATTTGCGACCCAACCTCCCACACCTAGGTAGAGTGGCACAACCATCACTATGAACTGGTGGCCCACTGTAAGACATGCCATCAGTTCCCGCAACAGCAAGTTTGGTGGATGGGGTATGTGCTGCTTTTTCTCTAGATGCCCTGCACCTGTCAATTTCTTAATGACCTTTACACAGTTTACAAAATTTGAACCCTCCCGGGTCCCTGCTCTCCAGCGCACAGCTCTGTGGATCACCTGGTAAGTGCTCTGCCCCTGCCGCCCTCAGACCACAGTTCGAGCCCCCGGACTGCAATCGCGTCTGCCGTCAGTTATTTTCCAGGCCTGCCAGGTCTTTTTGCCAGGCGATTTCGTTATTATTATTGATTAGTTGACTTCGTTGTCTAGTGGGACAGGGATCCTTATTTATTCCTATTCTGTTCCTGGGCTACTTATTACTATTCTGTTCTGGGATAGGGCTGTGCGTCTGCCTACCCTGTGCAGCCTTCAGCACTTAGCCTCCCTCCGCTTCCTGCCGCTGCTGCCCCATGGCCTCTCCCGCTCCTGCGCTCTCTCTCCCGCTCGCGTTTCCCACCTCCCAGCTGCCCCGCCCTCCTCCGACCTCTACTTAATGGAGGCCGCTGCACGGCCGCTCGCATTGGGCGCGCCGCTGGTGCGCCAAAGACGTGCCAAAGGCAAGCCCATCTGCGCCCGTCCGCGACCCGACCGCGACCAGTGCCAGAACCCCTGGATCTCCTACAAACCACCGCTACGACGCAGCCGCCCTCCTCCCACTCAACCCCGGAAGAAACAACAACTGCCAGCAGTCCAATCCAAAAACAACCCATGGCCAATTCTCCTGCCGCCACTGCCGCCAGACCTTCACCACCGCCCGGCCGCCAACACCGCCGATGCCCTGAAGTGCATCCTCCTCAACGTGCGCTCCATGCACAGACACGCCGTTGAGATCTGTAACTTTCTTGACACCCTCTCACCAGATGTCGCCTTTTTTACAGAAACCTGGACCAACGCCTCCTCCGCCCCAGACATCGCCATCGCCATCCCGGATGGATACAAGATCCAGAGTAAGGACCGCCCCAATCACCCGGGAGGAGGACTCACCATCGCGCACAAAAACTCCCTCCGCCTCTCCACCTCGAGCGACACCTTCTCCGCCGCCGAACACCTGCACTTCCAGGTCCAGACCAGCCCCAACTCCACACTCCGTGGCACCCTCACCTACAGAACCCCCGGCCCCCGTGCCCCCTTCGCTGCCACCATCACCAACCTCATCGCCCCCCACGCCATCGCCTCATGGACTACATAGTCATCGGAGACCTGAATTTCCACCTCGACAACACCAGCGACCAAAACTCCACCACTCTCCTTGACAACATCGCCAACATCGGACTAGAACAACTCGTCTCTACGCCCACCCACAAGGCAGGCCACACCCTCGACCCCATCTTCGCAGGGGGAAACAGAACCCACTTCAGCCACACCATGCAACCCCCATGGACTGACCACCACTGCGTACACTTCTTCGTCAACAAACCCAAGCAGCCGAAACCTGCTCCGCTCCCTCCGCGAAGAAACTGGAGCAGAGTCACCAAGGAGCAGCTCAACTCCACCCTCAACCGCGACACCCCCACTGCCACAACTGACGCCAACCTTGCAGCCAGGGGACTTCACACCTGGATCTCCAGCTGCTCAGACAAGCTTGCCTGCTACGTAACTCCGACAGGCAGCACCACAGAAAAGCCACCTGGTTCACCGCCGACCTCCAGGAAGCCAGACGCACCTGCAGACACTTTGAGAAGAACTGGCGAAACAACAAGATGCCCGAAAACCACACCACCTACAAAGACGCCATGATGGAATACCACCAACACATCAGAATCACCAAAAGAACCTTCATCCACAACAAAATACTCACCAACTCAAGCAACTCCAAGGAGCTCTTCAGGTTCATCCAGGAATTCACCAAACCCGACAGCAAAACCACAGACATCACCCCCTCCCAGGACCTCTGCGACAAGCTCGGAACATACTTCCACCTGAAAATCAAGAACCTCTACGACAACTTTAACCACCAAACACCTGACTCCGCAACCACCGCGCCCTCCAGCAACACCAGTCAGCCCACCATCGCCTCCTGGACACCAGTTACGACCGAAGAGACCACCTCAACCATAAAAGGCATCCACTCGGGTGCCCCCACGGACCCCTGCCCACCGTACATCTACCACAGAGCTGCCACCACCTTCGCACCAGAATTACGACACACCATCAACGCCACCTTCATGACCGGCACCTTCCCCGACGACTGGAAACGCGCAGACGTCAGAACCCTGAGCAGATCCCACGGACCTCAAAAACTACCGGCCCATCTCTCTCCTCCCCTTCACGGCAAAAGTCGCTGAGAAGACCGTCAACGCACAGCTAACTAAGTTCATCGAAAACAATTCCATCCTCGACCCCTCCCAATCCAGATTCCGCAGCAACCACAGCACCGAGACCGCCCTACTTGCCGCCACAGATGACATCCGCATCCTCCTCAACCAAGGCCACACCGCAGCCCTGATACTACTCGACCTGTCAGCAGCATTCAACAACGTCTCCCACCGCACACTCACCGCCAGACTACATGACGCCGGCATACAAGGAACTGCCCTCGAATGGATCCGCTCATTCCTCACCGGCAGAAGCCAAAGAATCATACTGCCACCCTTCCTCTCCAAACCCATGGAAATCAGCTGCAGAGTACCCCAGGGATCATCACTCAGCCCAACCCTCTTCAACATCTACATGGCCCCCCTCGCAGCCATCGTCAGACAACACAGCCTCAGCATGGTATTCTATGCCGACGACACCCAGCTCATCCTCTCCCTCACCAGGGACCCCACCACCACCAGACTCAACTTCCAGGAAGGAATGCAGGACGTTGCATCCTGGATGAGCAACAGCTGCCTGAAGCTCAACTCGGAGAAGACAAAAGTCCTCGTACTCGGAACCACCCTGTCAGCATGGAACAACTCCTGGTGGCCCACTGCACTAGGCAGCCCTCCGACCCCCACGGACCACGCCAGAAACCTCGGCATCATACTCGACTCCTCCCTCACCATGAACAAACAGGTCAACGCCGTCACATCCAGCTGCTTCAACACCCTCCGCATCCTCCAAAAGACCTTCAAATGGTTCCCCCCCGAGTCAAGGAAGACAGTCACCCACGCACTCATAACCAGCAGATTGGACTACGGAAACGCCCTCTACACCGGCATCAACAAGTCTCTGCTCCGCAAGCTCCAGACGATACAGAACACCGCAGCCAGACTCGTCCTCGGCATCCCCCGACACGAGCACATCAGCCAACACCTACGGAAGCTCCACTGGCTCCCCATCGAGAAGAGAATCACTTTCAAGATACTCACCCACGCCTGCAAATGCCTCCATAACATAGGACCCAATACCTCAACGAGAGAATCACCTTCCAAGTACCCAAAAGAAACCTCCGCTCCACCAACCTCGCCCTCCCCGAAACCCCGCGCATCCGCAGAGCCAGAACAGGGGGAAGAGCCTTCTCCTACATCGCGGCCAAGACCTGGAACGAGCTCCCTATCGACATCAGACGCGCCCCCTCCCTGAACACCTTCAGGAAGGCTCTCAAGACCTGGCTTTTCGACTGAACGGAACTGCTGCCCCTCCCCCCCACAGTGCCTTGAGACTCTCACGGGTGAGTAGTGCGCTTAAAGCTCCCTGATTGATTGATTGATTGATTAAACATTCCTCACGGGCCTCTGGGCACCTACATCTAGATCTATAATATTGCACACTACAAGCAAAGTTATTCCCTCAGTTCCACAGGTCCATGCTGCATGGAAATGAAGTAACACCCACTTTGAATTATGGGGATACTAATTTTGGGCTTGTACAATGTTATTGTTACTTTGTGATTGTTCAATATGAAGTGTTGTTTCAAGCGTCCGCAGCGATTTCCCTCATGTGAGCTCAGAAAATAGATGCATATGTCCATTGCTCTCCAGAGCCAACTTGGTAATACATCAACAAACTAAAGCACTGTGTAGCTGGTGTTCTTACATGAAGCGTGTTTCATGAAATATTTTGCTTTGCTGCTGACACCAGTCTATAAGAACTTCTTTAAACTGTCTTACTTATCTGGTATGATTCCCTCTGACATGAAGAAGGCAAGATTGACACTATTTACACTCAAAAGTACTCAAGGTTAAAGAACTTCATAAACCAGTGAACTCATATGTAGCCTTGCCCAAGGGAGCACAAAGAGGCCAGATAAATGCAGGAAACAACCACACAAAAGAATGACATGTTGAATTCCTATAATATCTAAAGCAAAACATCTCCCATTCCACATACGGCCACACCTACCATGGACAATTTTACACAAAATGCCCTGGGAGCGCAACAGGTGTGTGCGCCTGCTGTGCGTGCCTCCAGGGCACTTTGGTATTACAGAAGGGCCGCAGACACTTGTGCGGCCCCTTCTGGAATACTGATAGCGCTGGTGCACCTGTAGCACCAGCGCTATCTTAAGAGGAGGTGTCCTTATTTGTATTGGGGCGCAGCCCCATGCAAATTAGGGAATCTCTTTGCCACTGCACCCACACCATATTATGGACGTGGAAGCAAAGGCAAGGAATCTGGACGGAGGTGCACTGACACTGCATCACAAAAAGATGGCTCACTGTCAGTGCACCCCCTGAGGTCAGTCCTCTAGACTGGACAATGGGGATCCCATGTACTGCCCAGACATCCCTCTGCAGGTGGGTGCAGTCATTCTCTGGCTCTCTGTCCTCTCACAAAAGAGCAGGTGGGTGCTGCTTGCACAGTGAAACACGGCGTGACTGATTAATGCAGTCACTCCATTTTCACTGAACGCGCACCGAGTTTGGGGCTGTCCTGAGAGTAGCACATTCACTGTAATTAGGCATAATGTTCATGTTTGCTCTTGGCGCACCTGTTTAAAGGTGCACAATAGCACAAACATGAACAGTGCTCCCGATACATAATAAAGTCCATATCTACCTGGATCTGGAGCTACTCCCTGGCTAGAGCTTGGTCCTTGACCCTCCATTCCAAGGGTACAGACACCATGGCCATATCTGCTGGACTCAATTCTAGACTTAATGCTGGTTTCAGGTGAGACTTTTGCTGATTACTAAAAAGTCCATCTATCTAGTATCTAGAAAAGCACTTCGAAGCCATTTACTAGTTAAGCTTGAGTGAGAGATACAATCAAAAGATCATCTAACTGCAGGAATTTCGATCCCTTTTCATGAGGAATTACTATAATTGTAACCAAAATCCTTATGAATATTCTGGGAGATGTCTTGAGTCTGAACAGTAATACATGAAAGAACCGGTGTAAATCACCCACTGCAAACCTCAGGTATCTTTGATTTCTTTCTCTGCTGCTTGCAGGGGCTAGGTGGACAGGACAATCACACAGGCACTTGCAGCCCTGCTACTCCATGATGATGCAAGGGAGTGGAAGGCCGAGGTGGCAAAGTGCCTCTCTTGAAATGTTTCTTCACACAAATGCTTCTTCATTTGTCACGACAATTAGTATCCATGAAGCTACTGTAAAATAAATTTTAATTGTTACAAATGTATTTGTAAAGCTCTTATTCACCCACTGGGGGATTTTGGTGCTAAACAACAGATGATGACTCATCTTATCGACCTCGAAAAGATAGAAAGCCTAATGGACTCAATGAGATCCAAACTTGAGGCCGTGAAATGTAACACAGGTTTGTGGAATGGATGCATCAGCTCACTGAGCCACCAGAACGAGGTCATTGAACATTGGTACTCCTTGTAATAGAACATATATTTTGTAGACACATGCCAAGGTGACCTTAGAACTCAAACCCTTAACATTCGCATCGAGGGTCAAATGCTCATAAAAATATTTACAATCAAATTTTAAAATGCTGTGATGTTATGTGAAGTAAAGCTCAGTGTAAGCAACATTAAAATCTACACTATCAAAATCAGGCATTCTTATAAATCATATCTTCTCTCACAAAGGAACTGCTTGACTCTCTGCACATTTGAACAGGTAAGATACCAATTACCTTGTCTTCAGATGGTTGTTCACAACTTTTCTCTTAATTCAAGTGGCCATCTTCGCTGCTCGGAATCCAGAGTAGTTCTACACAGTGTACTCAGGGAATGGGCCCTGTAAAATAAATTTGACCAAGCACCGTTTCAAAGAAAAAAAAAATGTACATCAAAATTTAAATTCACGCGCAGGTCAATGCTCTATGCTGAAAAAGTCTGTCCAAAGGGACACAAAAAGCAAACAGGAAGAGGTGGTATTCTATTTCCCTTTACATATTAAAGGGGGTGGGTACGCGTTAGAACCTCGGAAAGGGAAAGGTGACTAGTAGAAGACAGCGCCTCAGCACTGCATAAATTAAGGAAAGGGCTGAGTAATGCTGGATGAGGAGGAATTATAGACTTTTGAGTTTATCTAATTAATTCCTATAATTTTTTTCTAGGGACTTCTTTGGTGTCGATATGGCATTCTCTTACATCCCCATGGTATGTTATAGACTGAGAGAATTTTTAAATAGAGCTAATAATATTCAAAAGAAGGTAAGCATATATGCCTACATGACAATAACAATGAAGGAAAGATGCCCGTATTGTAAATGGAACGTTCAAAACGTAAGGCATGATATGGAAAAATAGGCTAAAATGAGGTTGGTATCTGATTAATCCAAATAATCAAAGACATTGTTCTCAGAGCTTGGTGTAAACTCAGTATAATGAATCAAGAGCAATTCTCACAATTATATATCTTGGCTGCAATCACGTTAGAGGTAATCAGATCACGTAGCACAGGTGCATAAAGGCACATCCATTCTTATCCTAAGCTGGGTCGTTAGTTGCAACTAGTGCTACTATCAGCCCGCTGAATTAATTATGTCATGATGATCTGAAAGTCCCCCCTCCCTCCACACCGGTAAATAGTTACACTGTCTGTCTATTCTGTTGTATTTGAGTAGAATTAGCCTTGAGCTCGTTAGCATGTGCATGCCTTTCCTCATTCATTCAAGTTAAAAGAAAGGATAACCTGTGTGTAAAGTAAAAGTTAATTCCTCATTCCAGGGTTGAATCTTAATACCAGGGCTGGATTTTTGCTAATATTATGCTGTCTTTAGTTATACAAAGGCAAACCTGCTTCATCTTTGTCCTGATTATAAAAGACCCAGTTTTGGCATTTGTTATATTCCCAAATGTGCCAATGAATCATTCTGCCTTGCTCATGGCCTTCACGAGGATGATATATTTTATTTACACTCCTGGAAAAACACTATGCATGGTCAATATTAATCACTCTCACCTTTAAGAATGATCTTACCTCTTGCCAATTCATCAAAGGCATTGCTATTGGACACATCAAAACGGACTCACAATCAAGTTGTGCCACTGTGCTCTGGCCCTAACAGAATAAATGGGTCAGTTAGAGAGTGGTGCATTTTAAGTAATGGCAGAATTTCGTAATTACATTATGCAGCAGGTAATCATAGTGGTATAATGAATTTAGTGTGGAGTTCAGAACGTTCTTTCACATTTAAAGATGCACTGGCATTACAATAAAAAGTTCATTTTAACCGCACAGTTACAGTTACTTCACATTTAACCTGATACTTATCAGTCTCTGACCTTCTCTAATTGAGAGCTTACAAGAGTAGCTGTATGGAGTTCTCGGGAAAAACTGAAATTGTATATATAGTTTTCACAATATTTTATGTATGCAGACACTAAAGTCCTGATTCATAAAAGACATTTTGGACCACAAAATACAGTTCACAAACCTGCAACCAGAGCTCTCCAATTCTGTCTGTCCTATTTTTCTGAACAGAGATATCTGCCTGGGCAGTTTTAGTTATAAAAGTAAGAGAGACAAAGGGGAGGAGAACGGATACTACAAGATAGGTGGAGGTAAGGGAAACTGAAGGATGGGTTCATTGAGTGACATGCTAATACATGCTAATACAAAACACACACCCACTTAAGAGAAAGACGATTACTGTTGACAGAATACACATCCCACAAAAATTGAAATGTTAGCAAGAGTGGGTGATTTTAATTTTAAGGTGTTATTCAAAAATATTATTTACACATTAATCAACAGTGCATATGTTTGAGGGAGGAGGGGTCAGATTTATTATTCTAAACCCAGTTCCAACAAACATATTAATTATTTACACAACATAAAGTAATCCATTTACATTTCCCAAAAATATTATCACATAAAATTCCTATTACATATTAATTTACCCCAATAAACCACCCACCCACAAACAAAAAAAGATTATTATAATTCAATTTGCAAGTTCAAAAAATGACACAATAATGAATTAACATAAAATAATATATATTTAAGGTGAAACAATAAAATCCCCCAAATCTCCATAACCCAAAACAAGAACACAATTAAAGAACTTAAAAATAATTAAACACATAAATAAATAATTTCCAATGTAAAACTTTAAATAGTTAATCTTAATCAATTGCTGTCTATTAATATATATCTTAATTATTAGTCTTCGGACCCAATTACCCAGTAAACCCAACAACCCAAAAATTTAATGAATTATAAAAATAAAAAATAAGTAAACATGTAGAAAATATAAAAGTTAAAAAAATATATAAGCCTATTACTCAACTAACATTAAATAATAAAAAACTTAAAAATACTACTCTCCCAATCTCCCACTACACCCAACAACCCAAGCAAAAAATTAAATATACTCCCAAAAATCCTACATCCTAATTATGAAATGTGTTTGTATTTAAAAAATAATTAAATATGTAAAGACATACAAAATAATTAGCAAACTTACAAACCACCTCGAACTTCACTATATTCTAGACCGCACTCAATCAGGAACCAGAAATACAGAAATACAAGCACAATCAACAAAGTGATGCGCAGGATATCTGGAATTAATCTCAGACCATAGCGATTTCTTGTCTGCCTTCCAGTCCATACTTTATTGCCCACTGTGCCATTCTAGAAGAGACATTTGTAAATCAGTATTAGTCATGCTCTATTACGAACAGTCGAGCCTCAACTGCCACATCAGGTCCTCTCCTGAAGTGAACTCAAGCAGTCAAAAGTGTTTTTTTAGGGACTATGGTTTGAAAAAGTCTGACCTCATACACTAATTTATGAGACTGAAGAGTCTATCCTGATGGTGCTGAAATTGTCGAGTAACTTAGGTAGTGCACGGGCTCACCATGGTATTAACACGTTCTGACATATAGAGATCATTGTTGCACTGATCACCGTGTTTAATACAAGACTGGTTTTGGCCTTCTTGGGCCTCATAAGTGATGTTCAGCTTAAGGGACTGATTATGAGTTTGGTGTTCTAACTGCCGTACCACCGCAGCGCCGATCTCCAGCGTATTACGATGCTGGCCCAGCAGCGATGTTTTTGACGGCAAGAAATATTTTTTCTTATGTGTCCATGCAGGTGTGTATATTTTGACTGCAGTGTACACATATACATGACACGTGAAAAAATACCTACTAGAAGTACTTTCCCGTTACAGGAGTCTGGACCATATGTGCCCAGTCCAGTCAATGGGTAAATAGAACAAAACGGACATACTCGGATTTCAGTGCCAACAGAGTAGTTTTCTTTGGGGTCAAGACGCTTCTGTGAAGGGGAACCTGGAGGAAGGGATCTACGTGGGAGGTTGAAGGGAACAAAAGGAAATGGTTGAGTATGAACCCCAATTCCTTCGATTCTGCCGGCCCTAAGCAGGCAGTCTTCCCGCCATGGTCGGCTCATCGGAAAGCCAACTCGTTATTCAGATGGCAGTGAACTTCTCTGTACCTCTCTCTGACAGCTGCTTTCCCCCTACCGCCATTGAAGTGGTCTGTTAATGGCTGTCAGTGGCGGCGGTGCTCCGGCGGTCTTAAATTCAGCAAACCACCAACATTATAATACAGCGGGTGGACCACCAACTGTGCGGAAGGGTTTCCGACGCCGGTTCAACGGTGGTTCGCTTACCCTCAAACTCATAATCAGGCCCTAATTTCTTTGACATAGTCAGCACTAAATCCAAGTGTGGGCTTACGTGTCGCTATGTTGCCTCCATCATCACTGTTATTGCGAAGTACCTCCCGCCTGTAGTTTCAAAGCTGCAGGGTTTGTTTCCATCTTCTAGCAGACCTATGCCTCCCCTCGCTCTTGCCCACAATCATCCACAGCTAAGATCTTACTCTCGGTCCCTGGACTAAAGGGAAAATGTAAGGCTTAACCTAGGGAGTCTCTACAGAGAGCCACCATCTTGCTTGCCACTCGGCTCCACCCCTTCACTATTCCACACTTGATAGAGACCACCGATATGCACATCATTTGTGGCCCTGCTCCAAAAGAAAAGTTCAGCCCAAAATACCAGGCCCGTCCCCTCCAAACGGGAACAGAATGAATCCCAGACTGATTGTTGCATGCTGGGCCTCATCACTGAGGTGGAACTTGAGTCTATAGTCCAGTGAACAGGAGATCAACCTTGTATCATACTGTCAGACAAACTAGATGGTGGTAAAAGGAATACTCAAATCAATCTAAGCCACTTGTGATCACTGAAGACTGTATTTTTGTTCAATTTGTTTTGCCCAATGTACCACTCTAGACAGGGACCATCCATGTGCAAATCCATCTTGGCATTGCTCCAATAGGAATAGTGCAGCACAAACTGAGAAGCCATGTCCCCTCCAGATGAAAACACAAGCAACTCCAGACAGGCAAATCATAAACACGGAAATATAGGTGTAGCTTAATTCTAAAAGTGCATATATCTCCTATGGATGAGTAGTTGGGGCTGGTTTATACAATATATGAAATCACTAATCCTGCCTAAATCAACACATGTAAAAAAAGATTTTTAAGTAATTTCAATACTCATTACAAATAAGCTCCTCCACCACTTACACAATGACAGTATAGACATCTCGGTCACTGCCACTGTAGGGTAGGTGAGGTATTGCCAGAAATACAGCCAATCATAAGCAAAAATCTGAAGTATAAGGAGTTTGCACATTATTTCCAAGGAAGTGGTTAAGTTGCGGTTTTCTATTAAAATGTGGGAACTGCTTCATCCTCTGAACTATATGAATCATTTGTCAATTTCCTTCTTTTACAAATTACACTACATTTACAAATTAACCCAGTGGTTAAATATCAAGAACACGATTGTCTTGCATGAAAATTGTCACTGGTCAGACTGAGGTTCTGAGTATTCTACACTATTTTCATGTGATTAATCCTCAACCATTCTAGGATCGTTCCAGAAATTGCCACTTGTCAGGATACACTCTTAATCATTGGCGTGTCACAGTTAATGGAACAGCTTCTCACTGTAATTAACCTATTGATGACTTTTGAGATGGTCCATCCTATTGGAAGGAAACAGAGCTTACACCCATATTGTGAAAGACATTTTACTTGACTTATGTTTTTTCTGTCTGATCTGAGCTTTTTTAAACCCTCCCTAATCAATATCAATAAGAGGGGGTAATGTTTTATTATTTTATTGTAATAATATAGGACAGATGAGAGTTATCATCCACCTAACTAAAACTAAGCTCTGACACCATAATTGAGTAGGTTTAGATGCATTACAACATTTGATCATGTGTTCTGGTCATACCTATTTGTCATTTTAAATAAGATGAATATTGGGAAACTCTTCTTTGACAGTGTAATATCTTTATACTCCGGTGACATAGCCAACTTCCATAGCAATGACTTATTGCCCGTCTACACAACGAGGCTAAACATAGGTGTCCACCCCATCCCTTACTATTTCATTTAGTATTGTTGCAAACGGGAACACTAACAGTATCTAAAGTTTCAAATTTATCCAAAATAATATGTTAATGTTAATGAAGCTTATAGAGCGCAGCTGCTGCCCAAAGGCGTCCTGGCGCTAAGCGCTACCTGGTGGGTGTCCTAAGAAGAGGATTATTCAGAGAAAAGCCAGGTTTTCAACCCTTTCCTAAATGAAAGGAGATCCGTGGCCTTTCTCAGATGCACCGGAAGATCATTCCAAGCCCTGGCGGCACAATAAATGAAACTCCTGCCACCCCAGCTGGCTTTCTTAACTCGGGGGATAGTCACTAGCTTTGCTTCCGAGGAGCGTAGCATTCTTCCAGGAACATACCAGAGTAATCGATTTCTCAGGTATACTGGGCCACTGCCCTCCAGGGCTTTAAAGACCATGCACAATGCTTTAAACCGTGCCCGTTGTTTCACTGGAAGCCAGTGGAGATCTCGAAGACCCTTTCCCACTGAGACGAACCTGGGAGTGCCCATTAACAGTCTTGCTGCTGCATTCTGCACAATCTGGAGTCTATTAAGATGTTTCTTTTGTAAACTCAAATACAGACCGTTGCAATAGTCCAGTTGTGACAAAACGAGCGCCGTGACTGCTGTCCTAAAGTTATCTGTAGGAAGAATTTTTTTAATTTTTCTCAGCTTTCTGAGAAGAAAGAAACTGGTGGAAACCACCCCGCTAACATGATCACCAAAAGTTAGTTTATTATCCATCACCACACCCAAGTTCTTAGCTTTCGTGGAGGGGGCTGGAGGTAAACCCATTTCCTCTGGCCACCAATCAGGTGACCAGAGGTTGGCATTATTCCCAAATATCAAAACCTCCGTTTTACCGGCATTAAGCTTTAGGCAATTGGATGCCATCCAGCCTGCAACGGATTTCATGCAATCGTGACATCTCAGGCTGGTCTCAGCTTCTTTGCCCGGCTGAAGGGACAACACAATTTGAGTGTCGTCTGCATAAGACGTCACCTGAAACCCAAAGGATCCGATCAGGGCCGCCAATGGGGACACATATATATTGAAAAGCGTGGGACTAAGAGATGAGCCCTGTGGCACCCCGCACGGAAAGGAGAACGGCTTAGACTTATTCTTGCCTAGGTCCACCGTTCGGGTTCTATCCGTCAAAAATGATTTTAGAAGGTTCCAGGCCCTGCCTTGAACCCCTGCTGTAGTTAGCCGGTCCATCAATACTTCATGATGGACCGTATCGAAGGCCGCCGAGAGGTCTAACATAAACAGAATCGCAGCACCTCCTTGATCCAAGGCCTCTCTTATTTCCTCCGATGGTTTAATCAGGGCTAACTCTGTGCTGTGTTCAGCACGGAAGCCAAACTGCGTGGGATCCAATGAACAGTTAGTGCGAAAAAACGTGCTGAGCTGGGTGTTCATGGCCTTCTCAATAATTTTGGCTGGCAATGTGAGGCGTGAGATAGGTCTATAACTGTTCAGATCACTAGGGTCCAGTTTAGGCTTTTTTATCAAAGGAAGAATGGAGGCCTGTTTCCACATTATGGGAAAGTCAATGTCTTTTGTTTGCAGACATTGTACTGCTGAGCTGTATTAGAAGCTTTTCTAGGTATGAAATTAAATGATCAATATCAGTAATGATGAATAAGAAAGAATATGGAAAATGGCCTATTGAATGGGAGTTTGGATATCTGAGGTGCGTGGAAATGATAATTTCCAGAGAGGTAAACTCTTTTTTGGCAAGTAAATATGGACAACATAATAAATTCACAAAAGCTCATTTTCAACAGATGGCAGAAGCTCAAATTGGCGCTCTGTTGTATACTCAACACCCTACGAATCAATGTATATTTGTTTTTGTAATTTTTGACGCATTTCAAAGAATGTGTGCCCTGAGTATGAAATCCTTATATCTTTAATTAGTACATCTTAAGATGCAATATCAATGGTTACATAAAAAAATCCTCCTCCCATCCATTGATAAATTGAAAATTCAATTTAAGAATGGTGGCAATGGCTTCCAAAATCTTGAAGAACACCATCCATGTATTTACATTCCTACAAGTAATGCACTGATTTTAAAAAAAATACCACAGAGATTTCACAATGGGTGCACATTGAGAGAGGCTACTAAAACAAACACTTCCCTATTTCTCTATGTGTAGGCAGACTCAAATTTCAATCTAGGCCTGATTTGTAAAGCCATTTATTATTGTAAAGAGTAGCACTCTACCTCACATATTCATGAATGGCAATTCACAAAGGTGCATATGTAAATCTACGTACCAGGGCTCTTGTCTCTTTTATGTAATAATATTCCACATATACAGGTATCTCTGGACATGTACCTCTACGACTGAGGACTAAATGTCGAATTGGCAAGTGGAAGAGACAGGAAAATGAGGAATAACACCTCCAAAATTGAAGGGGTAACAGGAAAATTGAGGAGGAGCACAGGAAGGGCTATGCAGTAGCATAGCATAAAACTTATTAATGTTTAGTCACTTGTCTTTAAAACATGCCTTTTAAAACTAGATAAAATCTCAATTAAAAAGAAATAATAAAAAAGGAGAGAACCCCTCCCACCTATCGCCCCTGCGTGTAAACCAGGTTAATACCCAATACACCGCCATTTAATACATATAATCTCTATTCCCCTAGCACCCCCAGCATTAAATAATTAACTGAACCTATTGCATCGCTAATCCAAACATATTTGTAAAATTTTTGCCAGTACGCATGCCACGTCGAAAAATTCCTTATTTAACAAAAGTGAAAGTGCATCATTATGACGATTTATGTCATATCTTTTAAAAAGTGGTTTTAAAATCAAACGACGAAGCCTATTAAAATGATGGCAGTCAATTAATAAATGGATGGAAACACAATCCACATGTGCAATCATTCTCTGCAACTAAGAAAACTTCACATTTTTCAGCTCTTATATATCGCACATTTAATGCTACCCAAAGTTTTAATAGTGATAAACGAAATGGGCGTCTGGAAGTGCTGATAAATACGGAAATGCTCTCCTATTTTCCCAAGATTCTACCAGATACTTTGCAGAGGGTCTGTTACCTACATACTCCATATCAGCCAATCTGGACTCTTTTCTACAAGCTATTTTTAATTCTACTTTAAAAAGATGTGAGGCCTCTGTGAATTTTAATTCCATTTTTAAGGCTCCTTCGATGGCTTCTAGCCTTTTCCTGACCTTCACCGCCCACTTTAATTCACTCTTTCCTATTTCAGCAGCACACAAAGCTGATACCTTCCATACCTCTGAGACCCAAAGTTTATCCCAAAATTGCAAGGTTGCTTTTTGGCTAAACAAATCCAATCTTATTGCCTGGTTCATTGCACACTTACTCTCACATCTCACCCAGCTTCCCTCCATACTTAGGGACAGCAACTCGGACCTATAGATGCATTGAGTGGGGACCATTGCATTGTAAGCTGTCAAAAGGGGAGACCAGGAAGGGCAACCAAAAGTCTTCTTAAAACAAACAAGGCCCCGTATCGTTGCTGCTTCCCTCATCTCCACCAACAATTTATGCAAGACCCAGCTCAACTGTCTTGTAAACGTCATCCCAAGGTAATTTTATGACGACACAACCTCAACCCTGCTATTACCTAACAGCTACTTTTACGGCTTCCCTTTTTTCCCAAAAGGTATTTTTTTGTTTTTTTCCAGATTCACCTTCAATTTATTAGCCTCACAATAATTATTGAATCTGGTCAACTTCCTCTGCAGGCCTACTTGAGTCAAGTCCAGAATTACCAAATCATCTGCATAGAGTAGGCACAACACATGTCTACCCCCTATTTTTGGGGAAAAGGAATGAGTCACTGCCAACTTCTCTGGAAGGTCAGTAAGGAAAAGGAGGGGCCAGGACACAGCCCTGCCTTAACCCATTTCCCAAAGGTATTCTCCCTGAAAGGGTCCCATCTAAATCAAACTCCACTTGGGCCAGGTCCCAGTGCGCAATTCCTGCAGGATTGTTATTAAGCATTTTGGAATAGCCTGTTGTCTTAATTTAGCCCAGAGTATACTACGCTGAACTAAAATCAACAAAACAGCAGAATAAACTCCCAGTTGTTTCCTTCGCCTTCTGCCCCAAGGCCCATAAGCTGAAACAATGGTCTATTGTTGAGTGCCTGGCTTTAAAGCCCCCCTGCTCCATAGGCATAATTTTGTTGCCCTCAATCCAATTCTTTAAAGCCCTTAGTATAACCTTAGAATACAGTTTTGCGCCTACAACCAATAGGTTTATCAGACGATAATTGCCTGGAACATTCATCGCACCTTTTTTGTGTATGGGTTTAATTATTGCACCCTTCCAGCTTGGAGGTATTATGCCAGTCTTGGTTAGGGCTATAAAAATGTTTGAGAAGAATCCTTTGCACCACAATGGGTTTGACTTAATCACAATTGCTGGCAAATTGTCCGTTCCTGCTGCTTTAGTTAAATTTAGGGAGATTATCAACTTGGCAATAGATTGGATGGAGAAAGACCTTAGAGCTTCCTCGCCCAAGTTTGGCCAGCACTTCCTCACAGCGATCTCCCTAGGCTTATAAATATTACTTAAATAATCTACCCAGTCAATTTCTGGCACCATACATCTTACCTGAGGGGGCGCAATACTGCATCCCCTCTGGACCAACTTCCAGAACTTTATCATGTCCTTTCCTTGTAATGTACTAATCATAAGATCCCAGTTTGACTTGGAAGAAATCCTGCTTCATTCTCCCAACCAGAGCCTCATACTCCCTTTTCTTACAACTACAGACCTCATTCACATTTACAGGGTCGACGGATTGCCTCGCCCTTCCTGCCTTCCTTAACTCCTTCCTAGCGAGTACACACTCTTTGTCAAACCACTGTTGCTTAGGATACTGGCAAGTCAGATCATTTTTTACTTAAATGACCTTATTACTGGTCTCAGTCGATTTACAACCTCTGTACAATGGTGGCTCCTCCACAATGGCGGAGGAGCGTCGCCCCACTGCCTGGTCTCAGAGCCAGCAAATACAAATAAAAACGATGTTCTTGCATCATTTTAATTTACATTTGCTGGCTCTAAGGCAGTGGTTTTGGGAGGGGCGGGGCCGAGGTATGGGAGGAGAGAGGAGGAGTGCTAGTGCACTCCACTCCCTAAGTGCACATATGTATTTTGGCCAGCCATCTCAGGCCGACCAAAACACACATGTGCAGTTAGGTTTTCTCCAGCCCAGCTGCATTGAGCAGCCAGGCTGGAGAAACCCCACAGACTCCCTGGTCTGAGCAGGGTGTCTTTCCTGCCTGCTCAGACCAATCCCTGCACTGATCTAGAGTGCAGGGATTGGACTGGGAGTCTGTCCCAGGGTCTGCTGGGCCCAGCAGGCAGGAAGAGGAGAGGCGGCGCGACGAGACGCAATGCTGGAGTGAGCCGCTGCATAAGGTAAATTTTTTGTTTTTTACATTGTATTCCCCCCCGCGACGTCTCCCGCGTGACCCCACCTGCCCCACCACCCTTCAATTATGGCGGCGGCCACTGCTGCTGCATGGTGTTTGCTTACCATTCAACATTTGGCTGCCCTATGGCCCTATCACGTTCCATCTCATGAAGGATTTGATACTGCATCAATTGGTCATTGTATTTTTCATCTATTCTCATTGTTAAACGTTTTGGGAAGTATACTTCCATTGGAATAACTCGCTCCCTCAATGTTGGTGCTGCCTCTATGGCCAATTTTAGCCTCCAATGATCACTTCCCCTTACTTTTAACACTTTGAATTCTATACAGAGGTAAAAAAAAAGCCTGAATAAACATATAATCAATAGGGCACTGCTATTTCCCATGCAGAAATGTTTGGGCTGCTGGATCATCCTCTTTGAAGCGGCCATTTAGGCATACAAACCCTAACTTAAGGAGAAAACATGCCATTTTCCTTTCAGAAGTGGACTGGTCACATTTTGGGAAATTTGCATTGGGGATGCGGTAACATTCTAACATATCTAAAATCTCTAAATCAACCGTCCCCGGATCAAGGCGTAGGTTAAAGTCCCCTAGGGGGAGAATCAGGGATCTCCCCGGGAGCTCTGCTAGCTCTACCAGATCCCTCTGGAACACCTCCCACATTTCTTTTCAAGACTCCTCCTGATTTATATAAACATTCACAACTATCAAATTATTTTGCAGCAGACAACCCTCATAGAGATCCAGCGAACAAGCTAATAGCCAATCACTACTTGTCTTGATAATTTTTGCCCCCTTACTGTATTTAGTAGATACCAATGTCATTAATCCACCTTTCACCCGCCGGGAGCCGATTTGGTTCCATCTTTTTACAAACTGCATAAATCCACTCTGGTGGTATTCCTCATCCGCCAACTAAGTCTCCTGGAAACAAATTATCTCATTTCTCAACCATAAGTGTGAAATATCTTTTGTTCTTATTACATTTCTCAGCCCATGTACATTCCAGGAAACAACCCCCAAGCCGGCGGGTGCGGCGATTCCCTAGTCTATCTGTCCCCCCCATGAAAGAATATTATCCCTATCAACGCTTAGACGTGCAAACCTATTGCGTAGAGGGATCTGTTCTGTCAATCTCTCCCTTGACAGTGATGGAATAGTTACCTTTAGGGTTCCACTATTAAACCCCACCACCCGGGATGGATTTGCTCCCCCCCCATCACCAAGTTTCGCTGTTCCTGACTTAAGCCGGCATGGTTTGCTAACATGGGAGGCTTTGGGCAGGGAGGTTCCACCTCTGCTACCTGCACTATTCTTAGTCCTAATTTATTCAACACATCACTTGCCTCTAATACCAAGTCCACAAACACTGGAGAACTAAAATAGACTTTTGTTACCTTTCTATCTTCTATGTAGGCTATGTACTCAATATCGTTTGACAAAACCTCCTCCAGTACCTTACAGGAGGCGAATATAGTCAAAGTACTTGACCTATTTAGAGGCTTCCATTTGTTCACTTTTCCCCCCCTCCGGGTCACCTCCAACTACACATAATTTACTCTTGGTACTCTACACATGGTATATGCCTGCTCTGGAGCTACAACGTTTTCTAGGACAAGAAGGGCTTCAGGGTTCTTAGAGCTCCTAACACTCTGCCAGGAGGGCTTCCTTTCCTTGTGGCTTTTACTGGCGCGGGCTCTTCTCTTTGGCCTAGTGCCCTCCTGTAGGTTGGCAGTACCAACTAAACCCTCACCTTTACTCTCTTTTAACACTCCCTTCTTCTCAGTACCTGCCCCTCTTATCATTTGCCTCCTCTTTATCACTATAAGTGGTGCGGCTTGGACTTGATCCAGCCTGCTCTGGACTGGAGTTTGGACTTGATCCAGGCCGAGCCTTTAGGCTGGTGGCCCTGTTTTTAAGTCCTGACTCCTTTTTCTCCCCTTTAATTGGTCCAAATGCCAGCTCATCCCCCACTTATTGTTCCTTCTCCTCACCAACATTGGCCTTTTGGACACATAAACTGAGGTGTGTCCATGTTCCTCTTCACCTAGGGGCACTTCTTTTGACACCGGTTGAGGGATTACCTGTCTTACCAACAAGGGCATACAAGAATTAATTTATTTTACTTCTAACAAAATATCTTTTAATTCTGGCCTCCATTCTCAGTGACTCATTTGCCACTAACGATGCTTCAAATAGCCCATGTAATGTTTTCTGTATTAACAAAAGAACGTCCAACATCGGGGATGGACCTGACAGCAGAGAGTCAATATTTGCTGTAGAGTTTGCCAATGTCCCTTGGTTGCCGCCACGGGATCCCCATCCAGGTATCTAGGGACCTCCTGGTAGCACCCTCTTCTCGTGACCATCCACTGATGGACCATCTATACTGACCTTAGCCCCTGTCCATTCCCCAGAGCACGCAAAACTCAGCTCTGAGGGCCGAAACAAACAAGGAAGAGGAAATCTGGGGATGAATCACTCCTAAGGGTTCAAGTAGATCCCGAATTTCCTTCTCACGTGCGATCGTTGACTCTTGAAGAGTGCCCCCGACGAAACCACAAGTCACATATTTGTATCCTCTGATAATACAGAGGACTTGAAATGCTTTCCTACAAAGTCTTTAATTGAGACTGCCAGTGATTGGGCTTTGTCCACTACTGGGGTTCCACCAGCTCCTACTTGGGTTCCTTCTACGAGGGGGGAAGGCACAGGTTCTCCTATTATTGATGCAACATCTTTCTTCCTTCTCACATTCTTTCCTTTTATTACACCTTTTTTCCTTAGTGGTGGCATCTTTAGAAGATAGATGATACTTCAAAGTGATACGTAAGAGACACAATCAGCAGATACCCTTCCCTCACCCCTCCTGCCTTTTGTCTTCAAATCTTCAGCTGAGATGTGCTGCAACTTTGGGCTTTACTTGTGCTAATCTTCCACTGAGATCCGTTGGCTGACCACACTGTCACCACTACAAGGGTATTCCATGCCCTCCCTATGAGGTGGGAGGCCTTTGCAAAACATAAGTCATTCCGTGCTATTCCCCTCTTCCCTTGCCAAGAACGTGGGCCAATTTGCACTGCTGTCCATGTCCCCGCAGCCCCATGGCTCAAGCCTCAATTGTGTCCACCACAAACTGCCTTCGGGTGACTCTGCCCCTAGTTTGCAACAGGAGTGTGAGACTTGCAGAGGCATACCGTCCAACAGCCCGTCGGCGCTGTTGGCCAAGCACATCAATGTTGCCCATGTCTGTATAGGCAGGAGGAGGAGTCTCCAACACTCTGTATCCAAACCAACCTGACCCCCACCAAAGGGCAGAAGGGCGCAACCTACAGGGGTAGACTGGACCACAGCTCCAAACCCCCGAGCCCACCGAAATCTCCTGCTTCACCTGGGGGTCGGGCCGGCACGATGCGGTGATACCGCTCAACATTGCGGCACCTGAGGAGGTGCTGGTGTGGCACCCAATGAAGACACCGGAGATCAGGCAGGTTGGCGGGCCAAGGTCGGAAGGGCCGTACAGGCAGCAGTGCCGATGGCCACTACGGCAGCACCGACAGAGCTGAGGACCCCGCCACCACCCTGCTTGCCTCTGGAACTCAGATGCAGCACATGTTGTCCGCTCTCTCTCTCTTTCTCTCTCTCGCACCTCTCGGCAACCGGTACCAGAACTCAAAGCTCTTCCAGTTACTCTCGAAGCTCTTCCCAAATCCAGATTTTGGCTATGGAAACACTTCAAAAATGTACCTCAGATCCATTCACAAAAGTTACACCCAGACCTACTGAAGTAAAACTATGCGCCAACCGACAATACACACACAGTACAATGATGGGATGTACACATACAAGAAGCACAGTACATAAAATTCCTCAATAAATAAATTAATACAGGAGACATTTCCCATGTGCCATCAAGCAGTAACCAATGCAAAAACAACAGTTGTCTGAACTGGGGTGGCGTGGTGAAGCAAAATAACGATGGATTAAACCCAGATCTGTGACTGGGGGTGAATGTTTGCCATTGTGCAGCATTCCGTCCATCATCTTGTGTGTTTTGCATTTCGCCCTATGTGGGAAGGGTATGCCCAGACGTGGGTCTCGTGCTCACTACGCCACTGGAGTCAAGCTATTCTGGCTGATGAAGGCTGATAGCCTGAAACCGGTCCTAGGATGCTTGATTCCGGTCCAGGGAAGACATGGCTTGGCAGTTCGGTCTGGACTGTTCCCATGAGGCACAGGGTCAAGACTGATTTGTATATGGCTATGTCTGAACTGGGGTGGCGTGGTGAAGCAAAATAACGATGGATTAAACCCAGATCTGTGACTGGGGGTGAATGTTTGCCATTGTGCAGCATTCCGTCCATCATCTTGTGTGTTTTGCATTTCGCCCGATGTGGGAAGGGTATGCCCAGACGTGGGTCCCGTGCTCACTACGCCACTGGAGTCAAGCTATTCTGGCTGATGAAGGCTGATAGCCTGAAACCGGTCCTAGGATGCTTGATTCCGGTCCAGGGAAGACATGGCTTGGCAGTTCGGTCTGGACTGTTCCCATGAGGCACATGGTCAAGACTGATTTGTATATGGCTATGTCTGAACTGGGGTGGCGTGGTGAAGCAAAATAACGATGGATTAAACCCAGATCTGTGACTGGGGGTGAATGTTTGCCATTGTGCAGCATTCCGTCCATCATCTTGTGTGTTTTGCATTTCGCCCTATGTGGGAAGGGTATGCCCAGACGTGGGTCCCGTGCTCACTACGCCACTGGAGTCAAGCTATTCTGGCTGATGAAGGCTGATAGCCTGAAACCGGTCCTAGGATGCTTGATTCCAGTCCAGGGAAGACATGGCTTGGCAGTTCGGTCTGGACTGTTCCCATGAGGCACAGGGTCAAGACTGATTTGTATATGGCTATGTCTGAACTGGGGTGGCGTGGTGAAGCAAAATAACGATGGATTAAACCCAGATCTGTGACTGGGGGTGAATGTTTGCCATTGTGCAGCATTCCGTCCATCATCTTGTGTGTTTTGCATTTTGCCCTATGTGGGAAGGGTATGCCCAGACGTGGGTCCCGTGCTCACTACGCCACTGGAGTCAAGCTATTCTGGCTGATGAAGGCTGATAGCCTGAAACCGGTCCTAGGATGCTTGATTCCGGTCCAGGGAAGACATGGCTTGGCAGTTCGGTCTGGACTGTTCCCATGAGGCACAGGGTCAAGACTGATTTGTATATGGCTATGTCTGAACTGGGGTGGCGTGGTGAAGCAAAATAACGATGGATTAAACCCAGATCTGTGACTGGGGGTGAATGTTTGCCATTGTGCAGCATTCCGTCCATCATCTTGTGTGTTTTGCATTTCGCCCTATGTGGGAAGGGTATGCCCAGACGTGGGTCTCGTGCTCACTACGCCACTGGAGTCAAGCTATTCTGGCTGATGAAGGCTGATAGCCTGAAACCGGTCCTAGGATGCTTGATTCCGGTCCAGGGAAGACATGGCTTGGCAGTTCGGTCTGGACTGTTCCCATGAGGCACAGGGTCAAGACTGATTTGTATATGGCTATGTCTGAACTGGGGTGGCGTGGTGAAGCAAAATAACGATGGATTAAACCCAGATCTGTGACTGGGGGTGAATGTTTGCCATTGTGCAGCATTCCGTCCATCATCTTGTGTGTTTTGCATTTCGCCCTATGTGGGAAGGGTATGCCCAGACGTGGGTCCCGTGCTCACTACGCCACTGGAGTCAAGCTATTCTGGCTGATGAAGGCTGATAGCCTGAAACCGGTCCTAGGATGCTTGATTCCGGTCCAGGGAAGACATGGCTTGGCAGTTCGGTCTGGACTGTTCCCATGAGGCACAGGGTCAAGACTGATTTGTATATGGCTATGTCTGAACTGGGGTGGCGTGGTGAAGCAAAATAACGATGGATTAAACCCAGATCTGTGACTGGGGGTGAATGTTTGCCATTGTGCAGCATTCCGTCCATCATCTTGTGTGTTTTGCATTTCGCCCTATGTGGGAAGGGTATGCCCAGACGTGGGTCCCGTGCTCACTACGCCACTGGAGTCAAGCTATTCTGGCTGATGAAGGCTGATAGCCTGAAACCGGTCCTAGGATGCTTGATTCCGGTCCAGGGAAGACATGGCTTGGCAGTTCGGTCTGGACTGTTCCCATGAGGCACAGGGTCAAGACTGATTTGTATATGGCTATGTCTGAACTGGGGTGGCGTGGTGAAGCAAAATAACGATGGATTAAACCCAGATCTGTGACTGGGGGTGAATGTTTGCCATTGTGCAGCATTCCGTCCATCATCTTGTGTGTTTTGCATTTCGCCCTATGTGGGAAGGGTATGCCCAGACGTGGGTCCCGTGCTCACTACGCCACTGGAGTCAAGCTATTCTGGCTGATGAAGGCTGATAGCCTGAAACCGGTCCTAGGATGCTTGATTCCGGTCCAGGGAAGACATGGCTTGGCAGTTCGGTCTGGACTGTTCCCATGAGGCACAGGGTCAAGACTGATTTGTATATGGCTATGTCTGAACTGGGGTGGCGTGGTGAAGCAAAATAACGATGGATTAAACCCAGATCTGTGACTGGGGGTGAATGTTTGCCATTGTGCAGCATTCCGTCCATCATCTTGTGTGTTTTGCATTTCGCCCTATGTGGGAAGGGTATGCCCAGACGTGGGTCCCGTGCTCACTACGCCACTGGAGTCAAGCTATTCTGGCTGATGAAGGCTGATAGCCTGAAACCGGTCCTAGGATGCTTGATTCCGGTCCAGGGAAGACATGGCTTGGCAGTTCGGTCTGGACTGTTCCCATGAGGCACAGGGTCAAGACTGATTTGTATATGGCTATGTCTGAACTGGGGTGGCGTGGTGAAGCAAAATAACGATGGATTAAACCCAGATCTGTGACTGGGGGTGAATGTTTGCCATTGTGCAGCATTCCGTCCATCATCTTGTGTGTTTTGCATTTCGCCCTATGTGGGAAGGGTATGCCCAGACGTGGGTCCCGTGCTCACTACGCCACTGGAGTCAAGCTATTCTGGCTGATGAAGGCTGATAGCCTGAAACCGGTCCTAGGATGCTTGATTCCGGTCCAGGGAAGACATGGCTTGGCAGTTCGGTCTGGACTGTTCCCATGAGGCACAGGGTCAAGACTGATTTGTATATGGCTATGTCTGAACTGGGGTGGCGTGGTGAAGCAAAATAACGATGGATTAAACCCAGATCTGTGACTGGGGGTGAATGTTTGCCATTGTGCAGCATTCCGTCCATCATCTTGTGTGTTTTGCATTTCGCCCTATGTGGGAAGGGTATGCCCAGACGTGGGTCCCGTGCTCACTACGCCACTGGAGTCAAGCTATTCTGGCTGATGAAGGCTGATAGCCTGAAACCGGTCCTAGGATGCTTGATTCCGGTCCAGGGAAGACATGGCTTGGCAGTTCGGTCTGGACTGTTCCCATGAGGCACAGGGTCAAGACTGATTTGTATATGGCTATGTCTGAACTGGGGTGGCGTGGTGAAGCAAAATAACAATGGATTAAACCCAGATCTGTGACTGGGGGTGAATGTTTGCCATTGTGCAGCATTCTGTCCATCATCTTGTGTGTTTTGCATTTCGCCCTATGTGGGAAGGGTATGCCCAGACGTGGGTCCCGTGCTCACTACGCCACTGGAGTCAAGCTATTCTGGCTGATGAAGGCTGATAGCCTGAAACCGGTCCTAGGATGCTTGATTCCGGTCCAGGGAAGACATGGCTTGGCAGTTCGGTCTGGACTGTTCCCATGAGGCACAGGGTCAAGACTGATTTGTATATGGCTATGTCTGAACTGGGGTGGCGTGGTGAAGCAAAATAACGATGGATTAAACCCAGATCTGTGACTGGGGGTGAATGTTTGCCATTGTGCAGCATTCCGTCCATCATCTTGTGTGTTTTGCATTTCGCCCTATGTGGGAAGGGTATGCCCAGACGTGGGTCCCGTGCTCACTACGCCACTGGAGTCAAGCTATTCTGGCTGATGAAGGCTGATAGCCTGAAACCGGTCCTAGGATGCTTGATTCCGGTCCAGGGAAGACATGGCTTGGCAGTTCGGTCTGGACTGTTCCCATGAGGCACAGGGTCAAGACTGATTTGTATATGGCTATGTCTGAACTGGGGTGGCGTGGTGAAGCAAAATAACGATGGATTAAACCCAGATCTGTGACTGGGGGTGAATGTTTGCCATTGTGCAGCATTCCGTCCATCATCTTGTGTGTTTTGCATTTCGCCCTATGTGGGAAGGGTATGCCCAGACGTGGGTCCCGTGCTCACTACGCCACTGGAGTCAAGCTATTCTGGCTGATGAAGGCTGATAGCCTGAAACCGGTCCTAGGATGCTTGATTCCGGTCCAGGGAAGACATGGCTTGGCAGTTCGGTCTGGACTGTTCCCATGAGGCACAGGGTCAAGACTGATTTGTATATGGCTATGTCTGAACTGGGGTGGCGTGGTGAAGCAAAATAACGATGGATTAAACCCAGATCTGTGACTGGGGGTGAATGTTTGCCATTGTGCAGCATTCCGTCCATCATCTTGTGTGTTTTGCATTTCGCCCTATGTGGGAAGGGTATGCCCAGACGTGGGTCCCGTGCTCACTACGCCACTGGAGTCAAGCTATTCTGGCTGATGAAGGCTGATAGCCTGAAACCGGTCCTAGGATGCTTGATTCCGGTCCAGGGAAGACATGGCTTGGCAGTTCGGTCTGGACTGTTCCCATGAGGCACAGGGTCAAGACTGATTTGTATATGGCTATGTCTGAACTGGGGTGGCGTGGTGAAGCAAAATAACGATGGATTAAACCCAGATCTGTGACTGGGGGTGAATGTTTGCCATTGTGCAGCATTCCGTCCATCATCTTGTGTGTTTTGCATTTCGCCCTATGTGGGAAGGGTATGCCCAGACGTGGGTCCCGTGCTCACTACGCCACTGGAGTCAAGCTATTCTGGCTGATGAAGGCTGATAGCCTGAAACCGGTCCTAGGATGCTTGATTCCGGTCCAGGGAAGACATGGCTTGGCAGTTCGGTCTGGACTGTTCCCATGAGGCACAGGGTCAAGACTGATTTGTATATGGCTATGTCTGAACTGGGGTGGCGTGGTGAAGCAAAATAACGATGGATTAAACCCAGATCTGTGACTGGGGGTGAATGTTTGCCATTGTGCAGCATTCTGTCCATCATCTTGTGTGTTTTGCATTTCGCCCTATGTGGGAAGGGTATGCCCAGACGTGGGTCCCGTGCTCACTACGCCACTGGAGTCAAGCTATTCTGGCTGATGAAGGCTGATAGCCTGAAACCGGTCCTAGGATGCTTGATTCCGGTCCAGGGAAGACATGGCTTGGCAGTTCGGTCTGGACTGTTTCCATGAGGCACAGGGTCAAGACTGATTTGTATATGGCTATGTCTGAACTGGGGTGGCGTGGTGAAGCAAAATAACGATGGATTAAACCCAGATCTGTGACTGGGGGTGAATGTTTGCCATTGTGCAGCATTCCGTCCATCATCTTGTGTGTTTTGCATCAAGCAGTAACCAACTTACATAGGACCACACATAAGCAAACCTAAAATTTTACAAATTTGTGACATTGAGCACACCCTACACATAGAAAATGAGCATAGTTGGCCCATCAATACAGCATTTCAACGTTAATTTCCCATTCAAAACACAAGTCAATGCAAGCAGTTTTGGTGTTACTGAAAACTTCTGCACCACACTCGTCATGATGTGAGCCTCAGAAATACCATCAACCAATTACACATTGCCCGGTCACATATGGAACCAAACAAAAGGCAGACCACTATACCCACAATGTTACCAAATGCGTTTTATGCATTGTCCTTCATTATGATGAACAATTCCTTTAGAGGAGAGAGAGGATATGTAGGCAGAGGATCATCCACTCTAGTTTATCCTAGGATGAGCTAATGCAAGATAACAATTTTCCCCTGATATTCCGGAATGGGAGCAGGAGCTCTCTTCACCTACAGAAAGCTTAAATGTCATAACTGCCTCTCCCAAAATATTGACTACACTCCATTTCCTGGATGCTGGATCATACTAGAGGGGCAGTGGGAAAGTGGTTGACATCTCACAGGTAAACCAATCCACATTTTTGCACCAGATATTAACACACATCACCAGTCGAGTGCGCTTGTACATCACAATGCCACAGTCACTACAAGACAGGCAGTGATAAGAGCTGAAATTTTATGCAAATTCTCATTTCCCTTGTGGCTAGATGCCATTGGTCACACAAGTGGCACCAAAGCTTTCCCAGCACAGGGCATTTCAATGTTGCAATCAACACCACTGGTACTTCATCAATGAGCAAGCTGTTTGAAAATCTAGAGGCTGCTTCATCCATGTGAATGTCATGTGAATGTCACTTTTCCTAGCTCAACACATAATTAGAAGTGTGTGTAACTCTTGTAATACAGTGTAGCATAATCATGCAGAAGTATCCCCAAAAAGATTGAGTGACTCTGCATTTAGCTCCATTTTTGTAGTGCACAAATGCCCCCAAGCGAGGATGCATTTTGCGCTAAGAAATAGCGCTAAATGCAACAGAACATGAATAATGAGAGCCCCCAACATACTGCCAGTGTATCCTTGTTTCCAAAATGGACGCGAGGATGCATTTTACAATAGGAAAATAGAGCTAAATGAAACAGAACATAAACAGCAGCATGAACAGCCACTTGCACTTGCAACATGCGCTCCTGAGGTAGGATTTTTTCGCACAAATTACTCTTAACTACGCAAGCTGGTGCAATTTCATTATTATTGGCAATTCTGTGTCAAAGAGTAACACGGATACCAAAATTACTCCGGCATAATTGAAATTCCAACCACGAATACACATAAGAGCTTCATAGTCTGTCAGTTGTCCATTGCACATCAGCTGTTTGACAGGGATTATGGTGACATGTGGCTGCTAGAAGGTATTGGTTTAACACCTGACAGCTTTATATTCTGCCAGTTGTCCTTTGCTCATCGGGGATTATGGTGTCACAGGGGTTCTGCTGGTAAAGCAGAACTGTGCATTGGGATGACAGGACGTCAGAATGTAGGTACTGATTCTCTTTACAACGTCCGTATCTGTCGGTCCAAATCCTGGGTATCTTACAGTGCCTCACCTGAACGACTAGCCTTCCCAGAGTAGCAAGTGATCATGGCAAACCTAGAACATGATCCTCTAGTCCCCAAAGGTACCGTCGAAACAGATCATCACCTTTAGTCTCTCACTCATGCATGCCCTTTGTAAACTGAAGAAAGACACAAAGAAAGTTTACAATACATTTATTGAAACTATTGTAGTCTATTATGAAGCAAATGTGCTGCGATCACTAGGCAGATGAAACTAAACAAAGTAACTAGCGTTACTATCAGGCTGTGTAGAATAAACATCCCAACCATGGCAAATTATCTACCTGTCTATGCCTATCTTTACTGAAAATGGGGGACATTAGTTTGAGGTTGGGCGTTGGGTGGATGTGAGGAATGGGGAAGTGGGGGGTAATAGTCAAGCATGAGTATGTGGGTAGTAGCAGGACAACAAAATAAAAAGCAAGGCTGATGGATGAAGTTGTGATAGAAAGAGATGTAATGAGAAAAATCGGAGGGAAAGCCCAATTTTTGGTGAGTTACAGCACCTCTTATTCCAGTAGATAGTAGAGAGGAAAGGATAACAGTGGCAGAATTTTGAAGTCAAAGGTATCTAATATTACGAAGATTGGTGAAACTAGGAGACAGTAATAGTGTGGGGAATATGCAGTAGATGTGATTGTGCAGTGTGCTATGGATTGTGGGGCTGAGATTAGAGGCATGTTTACATGGTGCTGAGACTGACATGTGGCAAACTATAGTGTATGTTGAGCCGGGAAGGGTCATTGGCCCAAGACACTGCAGGCCTGTACAGGCCCAAACAGAAATTACCCTTTGCTGAAGCCCTTACCTGAAAAACCTAGGGGAACACCTTTTGAGGGAGATGGAGCTGGAGGAAATTCTGCTTGCATACCACTCATGGTGCAAGACAGGCATCAAGGAGACCTGATTCACCCCCAAACTGTGGCCCATCAAACACAAATGCAAGTGACTGGAGAGATGATGGCACTCTAGCAGGAATCCCACAGACCTCACCACCTTCAAATCAGCCATCAGCGAATACCACCACCACCTCAAAGAAGCCAAGAAGGACACCCTAACAAACCGCATCTAGGCATGTGCTACTCATACAATCATACGAAGGAACTCTTCAGCATCGTCAGAGAGTTCTCCTGCCCTTCTGCCACCAAGAACACGATCCGCCCTTCCCAAGCTCTCTGTGATGCCCTGGTGGACTACTTCTACACCAAGATGTCAGACTTTGGCCATCTCCTGACACCTACAGATGCAAAACACCGCCACCTGCTCACCGCTTGGAGACTGCTCACCACGCTGAGCACAACAGCCATCATGACCTTGATTCATTCCGGAGCACTGATGAACCCCACCCCCCACCACGTCTTCAACCTGGGATGGAAGGAAATCAGCAGTGCACTCACCAACATCCTCAACTCATCCATCACCATGGCCACCGTACCCGATGCATGGAAACACGCAGAGGCTAAACCCCTCCTGAAGAAGCCCTCCACCAACCCCAGCGAATGCAAAAATTACCACCCCATCTCGCTGCTCCCCTTCCCCACCAAGGTCCTGGACAAAGCAATCAACCACAAACTCACCAAATACCTGGAAGGAAACAACCTACTCAATGCCTCCCAATCCGGCTTTCGCTCCAACCACAGCACAGAGACTGTCTTGATCGCCGCAACCAACAACATCAGATCCTTCCTCAATTGAGGTGAGATAGCAGCCCTGATCCTCCTCGACCTCTCAGTGACCTTTGATACTGTTTCCCACTATACCTTTATCACAAGACTCCATCACTTCAGCGTCCAGGGAAACGCCCTCATGTGGATCACCTCCTTCCTCACAGGACACACTCGGAGAATCCGCTTATCGCCCTTCATCTCTGAAACCAAGTACATCATCTGTGGCTAACCCAAGGCTCCTCCCTCAGGCCCATCTTGTTCAAGGCCTACATGACCCCAGTGGCCAACATCGTTTGAACCTATGAACTCAATATAATCTCCTACGCCAATGACACCCAACTCATCCTTTTTCTCTCGGAGGACCCCACCACCACCAGTTGCAACCTCCGCAATGCCATGGCCAACGTCCCCGGCTGGATGAGATCCAACTGCCTGAAGCTGAACACGGGCAAGACAGAAGTGCTTACCTTCGGTAGGAAAACACCTCACCGTGGGACGACACATGGTGGCCCACCTAACTACAACTCCCATTGACCATGCCTGCAATCTTGGCATCATCCTGGACAGCAAACTCACTATGAAGCACCAGGTCAATGCAGTATCCTCTTCCTGCTTCCACACCCTCCGCATGCTTCATAAAATTTTCAAGTGGATCCCCATCAAAACCAGGAAAACCATCACTCAAGCCCTCGTCACCAGCCAACTTGACTATGGAAATGCACTCTATGCCGGAACCATCACCAAACTCCTCAAGCAACTCCAGACTATACAGACTCATCCTCAACCTCCCCAAATGGACCAGCATCTCCCCCACCTCAGAAGCCTCGACTGGCTCCGAGTCCAGAAGAGAGGCCAGTTCTAGTTGCTAACCCAGGCCTACAAAGCCCTCCACAATATAGGGCCAACCAACATCAACTACTGCCTGACTTTCCACCAACCAGCCAGACAACTCTGCTTCGCCTCCCTCACCCTCTCACATGTTCCCCGCATCCCCTGAAGTGGCCTCCTGGAATGACTTCCACCTTTGAACTTCACCATCACTTTCCAATTTCAGGAAGGGACTCAAGACCTGGCTTTTCGACTAAAAGACCCATGGGTCCTCATCGCCTGGATACCCCCAGGGGTGATAAGCTGTGCTATATAAATACTGCTTGATTGATTGACCAGGACCCATTATGGCTACCTTGGGACTTGGCTGAACGGGAATCAGATCATTGGAATCTCAAGTCGAAGGGAAGCCTCGGACTTGACCCTATGCCTCCCATAGTGGCTGAAAAGTGAAAGGTGACCCAAAGCATGTTGCGGTCTGTGCAGGACAAGAAACACATCATCCAGGGAGGGGAAGTGGAGTTCCACCAGAGGGCCAATCATGGCACAGGCAAGGTAGTAGGGAGAGGAGGAACAGGAATGGCCATTCCAGGCCTTCACTTTGTGGAATCACTGCTGTCCCACTACTGGGATCTTAGGCTGTCAATCCCGTACCTTTCACAATGACAAGCAGGGAAAAGGACACCCTGAGAAATGTCCTGGCATGTGAGAGTTAAGAACATGCCATCCGAGGGGGTTGGCTGAACTTCTGCTGGAGGCCAATTAGGGCATGGGCCAAGCAGCAAGGAGGCCAGGACCCGCAATGGCTACTGGTGAGCTTGGCTGAGCATGATCACTGGAATCCCACAGTGAAAGGAAGCCTAGGCCTCTTGCTTGACACTCTGCCTCCACAGAAGAGGAGAGTAGGACCTAGCATATGTTACAGCCACAAACCAGGCTTTAAAAGAAAAGTGCATTTCACATGATTTCTGTTTGATCTGCAGGTCCTCTTGAGCATGCAGCTTTCCTAAAGGCTTTTCTTTTCTTGCAAAATCTGGAAAATCTCTGTTTGTGCTTATGTTTTCTGCAGGACATTCCAGTACCAATTGGAGAACAGGTTCCTTAAAGAAACAGTGACATTTTCCTATAAAAGTATAGCTTTAACACTGAATCTGAACTCAAAACATTTGCAATGAAGCATCTCTTTTATGATCTCTAATAGTGACAATAGGTATTGCTAGGTTTGAGATTCATTTGAAAATAGTGTTTTTGTTTTGCTTAAAACATTGGTGTCATTTGGCAAATCTGCACAAAACGTTCCAATTATATAGTGAAAGTAGCTCATTAACCAACACGATGCACCAAACACCAGGTTGGAAAAAATAGAAATAGACAGGACACAATAGGGCAATGTGAGTGTATCCTGACCCCCAGGTCCATGTGGAGGGGACCCTAAAGGGATGTCTTTGGAGGGTTTTCTGCAGAACCTGGCTGTAGTTCAGACCCTGCAGCCACGCCTACTGTGGGTGGCTGTAAACTATTTACAGCAGGGTTTGCCCACTCAGAGGGTTGAGTACAGGGCATTGCTGTCTTGTGGCCTACCAGCACTGCACACATTTGAAGGTTATGCACAGAGGTGATCTACAGTATAAGAGCAGTTACTCTTCTGTAATCAACTGCAAAACTTCTGAAATTCTCCCTTTAAGTTAGCTCCGCAAACCATAGCTCACACGCCTGCCATCTAAACCATAACTCAACCACCAAATGCAGTGCTGATGGCCTCACAATATTTATTAGAATAACAAGTAGGACTTTACACCACATCCTTAAATGGCAGCATATACACAATCAAAGAACTCATAATTTACCCATAGTTGTGTTTTTCATGATGTAATAAATGAGGGGCAATGCATTTGCCCCTCTATGTATTTATGTATGTATTATTATTATTACAATTGTTATTATTATTAATAATAATAATAATAATAATAATAATAACAATAATAATAATGATAATAATAATGAAGTGTTGCTTACAAAAGCTCTGGGAGACTGTTCTTACCCAGCCCTATGGAGGAAAACAGACATAAAAAGAGCCTTAATTAACACAATCAGGAAAACAAGTTAACAGCTCAAAAAGCTCCTACCTCCTCCCCTGAATTAAACACAGATGTGGAAAAAAAATCGTTTTTTATTTCCTCCTAAGCTTGTGGTACCATGGGTGGTACAGAGAGCGAGTTCTTATTGTCAGTTCTGATGAAGGAGTCTGCCATTGTTTCCGAAAGTAAAAAATAAATTGATTATAGTTGTAATCGAGGGTGACTGTGGAAATAATGATGACCTCATGAAATCATAGGGGTGCTGGCCAAATATTGAGGTATGTTCAAGTGGATAACTCTGTAGGTTCATCACACAATTAGAATAGGATCCTATCCTTAAAGAGAAGCCAGTGGACCTCTCAAAGGTTATGGGACACATGATCACATTTACAAGCCTCTATCAATAACCTTGTAGAAGCATCAACAGTTATTTAGAAAAGAACAGGGAAAATCTTAGCTATGCCCTCCAGACTGTGATCCCTCCATCTTCCATTGATAAGATCAGAGCCTCAAACACTGTCTTTAAGTCAGTTTCAGAGATGTAAGGTTTTAAATCTCTTGAGGCGATGCACTTGGACATGTGCAGGTTGCATATGTAGTCTGGAGCTGTCAACAAAGAAAAGGACACTGGCTTGTGACATAGCATGAGGGCGATAGTTATATCATCAATAGCTAGCGCTTGGAGCCAGAATTGCACTGGTATGGAGCATGCCTGGGGAGTAAGCAGCATACATTCACTTTGGAGGAATTAAGCTTGAGGCAATGCTCTACCACCCAGGTCTGAACAGACCTGAAACTGGTATTCAGCCTAGGGATATAATTGTGAAAGGATACCTGCAGTTATAGCATTGAACCCAAATACTAGTTGGCCTGCATGTCCACGTAGCCAAAGAGTGCTCCGAGTGGCTCCATATTCAAGATTAAATTAATAGGGGACTGATTATAAATCTGAGGAACATCCTCTGTAACAGAAGATGGAGAAGACATTGCTGGCCCACTCCTAAATCAGAGATTGATCACTGAGGATGGATGCAAGCCAGTTCAACAACAAGATGGAGAAGACATTGCTGGCCCACTCCTATATCAGAGATTGATCACTGAGGATGGTTGCAAGCCAGCTCAACAACACTTCCCTGGGTCCCATTCGAGGCTTTAGGATGTTAAGCAGGAGTCTACGTTCAATTTCATCAAACACTATCAAAAGGATGAGTAGCATTAAGGAGGCACATGTCGCCCTCTGTCCGTATGTGAGTAGAGACAGCAGGACATCCATAACTCAGATTTATGTGACCCTAGAGGACTTTGCTAAGACATATGAGGACAACTGAAGGCAAACAAAGTGTTCAACTTTCTTAACCGAAAATGGGATGCAGTAATAAGTTCAAATTTAGCAAGGCCATCCGGATCCTAAGATGCCTTTTTTCTAAAGAGGGGTCACATTTGCCATTCATCTCGGAACCAGGAAAGTCTCTGGAGAACAGGAAGAGATTTTACAGATGTCTAGAACATTTGTTGAAGCCCAAAGGTGAGATCTCGCTTAGAAATACATTTTTCTAATTAAAATGTAGTTTTCACAGAAGCAACCCTGGAAGCTTCTGCTGAAAGAAAGCTAGAGAATGTAGTCCCAATATGTCTTGGGTTGCTGAGAGGGAGGTGGCATAGCAAGTGGGAATATGTGTTGATCTCTGCCTCAATGAAAAGACAAAATAATCCACAATGTGTTTGCACTTTTGGCTAAGTAAAAAAAACTGATAGGCATTTGAAAGAATTGATGTTGTGCTGAAGGCATTCAAACTGCTTTAGAGTTTAGTGACCTGCTTTGGACAAATGAGCCTGGACACAGGTAAGTTTGACTATATTAATGTTATTCTTGTAGACTTGCTGACACTGCAAAAGATAAGCATTAGAGTCTTTAGTGGGAGATTTTCTGATGAATCTTAACTTTCTTCAACAACTAAATCAGAAACCAATGCATCCAATCCAATTACTGAAAACAGCCAAATAATATATATTGCTTTTTATTCTACTTCCATTTACCAAGTGTGCAAGGGGGGAGGAATCCTTAGAAGGACCCATGAAATGCTCCCTAACAGGCACCTTTGATGATCCATGTCAGAACCCCCCCCAAGGAAAAGCAAAATAACCCTGCTTTCCCTCTAATAGTTCAGCAATCTGCAGGATAGGCCAGAACATCACAGATACAGCGAATACAGAGCTGACTCAGCAGCAAAACAGCTGGACCTCTGCTCAGAATACGTATTCTATGTTTCAAGGGCTAGGGACAAGACACAAAGGTATATTATGCAAAATGTAGACATAATCAATAAAGATATTTTTAAGGAGAAATATTTTACAGTTCACTCAGAACACTTATACCACCACCTAACATGCGAGAATAGTACACAAATACTGCTGAAACACAGCATTCAATTCACTAATCCTATGGATTGGGGGGGATTTGTGTGCCCATAGCAATGGGAAAATGCATTTGAATTAGCTAATACCAAGCTGTAAAAATGGGGTAGTTGCAGGCACAGGTAAGAGTGGCGGGGTGGTGCAGAGCAAGGTGGGGTGTGGAAATCGACAGATGACAGAATAGGTTAAATTAAATAAAAAAATTAACAAAACCACTTACCTTGCGTTCACCGCATCGCAAGTGCAAGGGAAATTGTTTTATTAATTTGTTTATTTAATTTTACCTATCCTGTCTGTCGACTTCCACCCCTCCACCCCGCCCCGCCCCACCTCTCTTACCTGTGCCAGGCGCGCCTGGGTAGTTGCTGACATTTCCTAACCTTGTGATGTGACTTTAGGCATATGCAAGGATTGTGAAATGAGCGTCCATAAGCATCCTAGCACATGGATACATTTGAGTACTCAAATTATTAATTTCCAACTGTTCACTTGAATAATCGAAAAGTATAACATTGACGTATGTACAAGCGTATGCTCTGCATAAATTGTCATTGTTTATCTTTGGAGAATATGACCAAGCGTAGAAGTGGCACTAAGTTATTCATAGCACGGTTACCAGGATAAACAGTTGCTTTATTGGGTGCACCTCCTTCGCTATTTTTTATACTTCATGTGCGCTTTATTCACATAAGGCTTTTTTCAGGACAGCCTCTGATTAAATACAACTTGCTTGGATTGTATATAAAGAACAACAGCAAAGCCTCATTCACATTGTCAAAACTGGCAAAATTGTGGCCTTTCAATGATGTATTTTTTTTAAGGCACTATTGAGAAACAACCTGTTAAGAATTCCTAAGTATAAGAACCTTTTTACAATTCTGTGAAAATGGCTGCACTAGTTTGTCGCTGCTGCACTTATTAGATTTTCTCGGAACTATTAACAATCTTAAAGTTTTGTGTTTATTCATAATCCTATTATTTCAGAATCCTATTATGGTAGCACTTGGATGATTTAAACATATTTACTTCTTAATCTCTGTGTGATCTCGCATACTTCTCTTCAACTGTGACTCTTGGCTGACCCTGATAATATTTCTGCACTTCTGAGCTTAGAAAGTTAAAACATTCTAATGGAAAGGAAACTGAGTTTTACTCCTCCCAGCCTTTTCTAACAATGATACAACATGACCCAGCTGTTTCTGCAAGAACTATTCGGCAGTGCTTACAATTGAATGCCTTGATTAGGCGACCGGTTATAGAAAGTTGGAAATCTACTCCTCGTTGATTTTCTCCTGCATTTGATTTAAATAGTCAGCTATCATTTTAGGATATCTGATACAAAAATCCTACGAGTAGTAAAGGCAGTTCACGTAATTCCATGACAACAGCACTAGCATCGCATGTACAGATGGTCATTGTTCACGCAGCAGACAGTCCGTGTGATGTGTAAATGTGCACTTGAACTTGGTAAAGTTTTTCTTTTCTATTCACAAGAAAAATACTTTTCATTGTGGAAAATTCTCTTCTCCTAAATCCCCTTTAATTATGAAGATGTTGCCGTGCCGTTTTCTTCTCCTAAACCTAGTTCTCATGCCTTTTTGCAGGAGAAAATGTTTGTATTTACATTGTATCCGGTTGCATAGATGCTATTTCTTTCCGCCTTATTTCAAATTTGTTTGATGCTTGCATCTCCAGAGAACAAATACCTAAAGTAAATACAGTGTAAGTTATTTATTGTTTGTGGAACTATAGCAGTTTTAAACTAATTAATCACCCAGTTAGTCCTCAAATTCTATTCTCTTCTTGTGGCATAATGACTGTAGTTCATTGAAAGATGCACACTTGGCAGTTATGGCCAGATGATTGCCCTATGTTCACTTAAAATATCAGTGTGCCTACATGACATGAAATTTCCCATTATTAGATTTTCTACCAAAAAAAGATATAGAGAAGGAATTAAATAAAGATTGCCACAAATACTCTCCTTATGCTACATTTACAGAAAAAACATAGATGAAGCTACTGAAAGTGGGTGTGGACCTACCTACTTAGTGCACACTGAGGGTGTACTATCTATATGTCCTAAGCAATGTCCTGTTGATTACTCAGAAGGTGAACCCTTACTCACATAGTATGACATGTTTCATTTTAGGTTTCTGTCCTCTAACACTGGGAAGCTTTATATTTGATCAGTCTGCCCTATCATCGGTCTGACTAGTGGTGGTTGGGCTACGGATTGTTTCATTTCTTCATGTAGAAAAGGTGTAGACTAGTGTATTAAGCACCCTTTTTATTCCTTAGTGTATCCCAGAACCTGTTTAAAATGTGTAATAATGTAGGTTAAAAAACTTCCACCCACTAAATTATAAAAAAAAAAAATGGAGTAGTGAGCATTAACAACAATCAACATGCTTCTGAGCTTTTAGTAGTGGGCTAAAAGGATCAGCAGCAATCTTCTAGACCACGGGGCATATTTACCAAGAGTCGCACAGCGTAGCGTTGTGTGCTATTTCATTGCACTGTGTTGCGTTGCTTTTCAGCCTCATGTTTGTGGTATTTACTGTAGGATGCATCATAAGACCAGCAGTATGCAGCGATGAGGCAGTGCGATGCAAATTCTTCATTGTGGTGCACAGCAGAGTCCTGCAACGTTCTCTGGTGTGTCGCAAAGCACAGTTGCATCACATAAAAGGAAGCGTGCAATGCAAATCTGCTTTACATCACACAAGACCAAAAACCTGTGGTCTTCTCTTTTTGAAACGACACACTGACAAGCACCAATTTCCTCTACACAAAAATGGGAGAAAATTCCATTCAGGATGAATTTAGGAGTCAATTAGGTGGTGCAAGAGAAGGGCTTCTCAAAAGAAAATTAAACTTTACTGAAGAGGAAAGCCAAACTTTGATTTCTGAAGTGACTCAACTCCTTTTATCATCTTAAAATTGTCAATGTCCAAAAAGTAAGCTTTATGTCAAGCAATTTTGGTTAAAGTGAATGCTGTAACCCCTGGAAAAAGGACTGGGGTTGAAATAAAGATTAGGTGGCATGATTACATGTGCAGGACCAATAAAAAACTGTCCAGGAACCTGAAGGCTGCGATGGGGACTGGAGGAGAACCTGAAGCCCAGGAGGTATTGAATCCCATGGAGGAGCGGGTGGCATCTCTTCTTACCATCGAGATGGTTGCGAGGGTATAGACGCACATGTACCTGAAACTTTACCATCTGTCAGTGTTGCAATGTTATACATACTATATAATATTCTTCCCATAAATCTAAGTACTGCCACATTGTGTCTACTCCTAATGGTTCACCCTTTCCTTCCAAAGTTATCTTTGTTGTTTCAGATTTAATGTTTGCTTACATTTATGTTCTTTTCTCTCTCTATCTGCTTAGCTTTAAAGAGGCTTACCACAGTGCAGATCACACATACTATTTGTAGTTTACCTCCTATTGTGTGTAGTTTATATATGTTTTGATGATGATTAGTTTTTGTATTTTAAATTGTTTGACACAGAATTTGGCAACCTGTTATGCTTGTTGTCATTAAATGTTTTCTTTCTAAACTTATCATATTTGTTTTTCTCTCTACATCTTTTCTTATACATGCATCACCGTTTTGAATCTAAATAAATGATTAGCCTTCACTCTCATAGGTCATGATGTTGTGTTCTTGTATTGTTTTTGCATTCATTTCTTGCAGGCGCCAATGCAGACAAATATGCATTATATTGTATCCTTTAAACAATATTGTCATTTTGATGTCTGTTATTGTTCTTATATTTTGGCAATGAATTATATTGCAATATAAATATATTTCGAATATCATGATATTGTGTACTTGAGAATGATATGAAATTATAATTATTATATTTGACCTACAATATCAAACACATGTTAACATTGTTTCTATTTATAAATAGATATATCCTTATGATTGTATATAGGTATACATTTCTGTACTTATTATTGTTTGCATGTCTATGTACCTACTGCATAAGTTTCACATATATATCAGTCTAGAATTATGATGCTCTCGATTTTTGTATTACAATGTGGACTACATAATAATAATAGTAGTATGTATTTGTATTTTGAAACATAAGTTTTTGTACTATCTTTGAATAAATATTCTAGCGTGATGTTTGTTGATATGATGTATTCACTATCTGTATTATTTTTAATTGTTGGGTAATCCACAAAAATAAAGATTACAATCCCTTTCACAGTGGGGGAACGGGGGACCCAACGGGGGAAAACAGGAAGGAAGGGGAGTGTGATCGGTACATGGTGAGCTGATGAGAAAAGCAGTGCTGGTATGATTGGAATGTATGCCAATGCTAGGGGGCAGATGGCCAGGGAGAGGAGACCAAGCATGTAGGGGTGTTTCAGGGGAAGTCATGGGTATTTTGGACTGCAAAGAGGGCTATGTGCAAGGAATGCAACCATTCCCCATTCAGAAGGACTGGTCAAACAGGTGGAAAGCCTGCAGTTTGGGTGGTTGGAAACAAAGATGTTCCATCCATGAGGGGTTGACATAGTCGAGTAAACTGTTTATTGGTGAGAGAAAGCTTATGTGACAGGTGTTCCATCGCTAACGTATGCCAAAGTCTGGTGAACCACAGGGCAATGGGAGGGGAGACAGGTGTCTTCCAGGCCAAGGCAATGAGTCATACGACGGATTAGGTACCAATCAGCATGGGTCATGCTTCAAGTGTAAGCGGGTGAAGGCCCAGTATGATCATGCAGTAGTCAGCCTGGATCGGAAATCCTAGTGTGTTTTTAATGTGTTCCAAGACTTCCTTCAAAAAATGTGTAGTTTAGGGGCATGTCCACCAGATGTGTTTGAAGTTACCTCCCTGTGCTCCACATCTCCAACAAGCTGCAGAGGCCATGGGAAACATGGCATGTAGGCGAGCTGGGGTATAATACCTTTGGAACATCAATTTATAAGCGGACTCTTGGTGTAAGATACTTTTATGTGTCTTGGAAATTTCTCTCCACAGCAGATCCCACTGCTTCTGCGTCATGACTGTTGCAGCGCCCGACTCCCATTTCGTCTGATATGGGTGGTGCAGTAGGAGGCAAGACTGTTGAAGCTCACTATAGGTTTTGGAAATCAGACCCTTCAATCTCTCGAAGTGTTGAACTAAATGTTCGAAGGGTGTGAGTGTTTGGGTCACCCCTTTGGCATTAGGTGGATAAAGCACCCAGTGTTGAAGCTGGAAGTATTGATGCCTAAGTTGATCAGGTAGGCCAAAGTCAGATTTGCATTGGTCAAATGATTTAAGTATTCTGCATTTGCCTCTCTCCCAAGCAGGAAGGAGCCTAGCTATAACCCTGGTGTAAAATCTGGGTTACACGCAATGGGAGTATTTGGAGAGGGGAACGAAGTCAGGCTGTATTCCACTGCAACCCTATCCCAGAGCTCCATGACCATTTTATTAGGGGTCGCTAGAGAAGCAGTTCGGGGGCGGTGACACTTTGTAACCATGCCAAGTCCCAAAGAGGTCTACAGGCCACCGTACGATCCATGTGGAACCAATGCTTCTCACTTTCTCTGACCATCCATTGTGAAATAAACCGCAGATGGGCTGCTCGATAATGGTTAAGAAGATTGGGACACATAAGACCCCCACAGTTCGTAGGCAGCATAAGGATGGTATTAGAGATGAGGGGCTGCTTCCCATTCCTTATGAAGGCACAGATATCCTCTGCCGAAATAGAGGTCGGAAGTACCTGAAACAGATTGAATAAGCGGAGTAGGATGTTCATTTTAACCACATTCACCCAACCCAGCCAGGAAATGTGCAAGGGTTTCCACCGGCGTGGAACTTCCAAGATGGCCCTACGGTAAGTGGGCCAGTTGGTGCAGGTCCATGTCTATAAAGAACTTTTGATATTAAGCCCCAGATAATCGACTAGTGATCAGCCCAATGGAAAGGAGCTAATTCACATAAAGCTGGGAGATGCTGTGGATGAGTAGTAAGATTGAGTGCCTATGATTTTGACATGTTGATATTATAGCCCAATGCCAATACAAACTTCTGCAGCTTCTATACAACTGTAGGGAGGGTGGTGGTTGGTTTAGTCAGAATAAGTAAAAAGTCATCTGCATAAAGCAAGACCTAATGTTCCCATCTCCTGAAGGGAATGCCCACAATGTCCGCTGTCTGGCGAGAGCGAATCGCCAGGGGTTCAACGACTAAAGCAAAAAGGAGAGGGGACAACAGACATCCCTGTCAGGTGCCCCACTGTTTTGGGATGGGGTCAGTAGAGTGACCATTTACCCGGATAGAGGCCGTTGGGGCAGCGTAGGAAGCCATGATCTTGCTAACCATGACTGGGCCAGTTCTATCTTGATGAGGACAGCCCTCAAAAAATCCCAACTGACCCTATCAAACACCTTCTCCAAGTTCAAGGTCAGGAGAAGGGCAGGTATATCATGCATGTTTGCTTTTTCTAGTAGGAAAGCAAGGCGCCTGGTGTTATCTGGGCCTTGGTGGTGTTGTATAAAGCCCACCTGGTCAGAATCAATTATTCCTGGTAAGATGGGCTCAAGGCGATTTGCCAAGACTTTGGTGAAAAGCTTAGCATTAGTGTTTAATAATGCTATGGGCTGGTAGGAGGAGCTGTGGGTGGGGTCCTTACTGGGTTTAGAGATGAGGAAAATGTCAGCCGTCTACATTGTAGGCATGAGCCCAGTAGTATGTGTAAATGATTTGGAGAGCTGGAGCAAGTGGTCTTTCAAGGAGGGAAAGAAGATCTTAAAAAAGGAGACTGGCTTTCTTAAGTTCCACCACAGTGAAGGGCGTTTCCAAGTCTTGGGCGAGGTGTGGTTCTCAAGGCAAACATGGACAATCCTGAAGATAGGCATGACTGGTTGCAGGATCTTCCCTCCCACTCATGTAGAGAGCCCGATAATAGTCTCAAAATGCTTTCTGCTGATCTACTTTCTTGACTGCAAAGCCCAAATCTGCTGTGTGGAGTTTAGAAATATGGGAGCAGGCATACTATTAGGCGAGATTGTGCACCAGGAGGATCCCCACCTTGTTCCCTCCATCATAATATTTTTGCTTGCGGGCCAAGAGATTGTTCAGCTTTAACTCTATGTGTACGTAATTGTCCACAATGTATCGTGAGCTGTCATTCATTATGATTTGAGGGCTAGCATTTGTCTAGTCCCTACAGGGTCTGAATCTCATCAGTGAGTTTGGATTCGAATAAGCGTGCTTTGCGCACCCATGCAATCACTATGGAGGAAATGGCGCCCCGTATTGTTGCCTTAAAGCTTTCCCATAGCATATGAAGAGAGGTGTCAGGTAGAGCGTTGAGTTCTAAATATTCATGGATCACATCATTGATTGCAGCTCTATGTACTGGATTACGCAATAGATGTGGTGGGAGGCACCAGCGATGAGGGGCACCTGGGGCACCCGACCAACAGGGCCAGATCAAATCTATTTGTGCATGGTCTGAAATAGAAATGTCACAAATCAGCGCTGTCTCCAGGCTGCAGAGCAGGGAATGGGTAAGGAACACATAATCAATACGGGAGTATGACTGATGCACATGCGAATAAATGGAGTAATCCTGAGCATCGGGGTGCAGGTAGCGCCCAGCATCAACTAGGCCTGAGTCAGTGATCTCCCTTTTAAGTTGAGCCGACATGGCTCCCATGCCTTCAAAGTGACTGGAGCTTCTGTCAAATGTGAGCTCAAACACCAGGTTAAAATCCCCCCATACCACATCCCCCTGGGCCTGACAGAGTTGGTTCTTAAGAATCCCACGGAGTAAAGAGTCTTGAGCATGATTAGGGGCATAGACATTCAGAAATAAAAGAATCTTGGGGCATATTAGCAAGAACCTCGTTAAAATTATCGCCGTTTTAGCGGCAGGAAACTGCCGCTAAAACGGCGATAATGAAGCTTAATAATATGCGTTATAGAATTCCAATAGAAGCCCAGGTTAGATGTCCTGCACATCTAACCTGGGCTTCTATTGAATTCTATAACGCATATTATTAAGCCCATTATCACCGTTTTAGCGGCAGTTTCCTGCCGCTAAAACGGCGATAATTTTAACGAGGTTCTTGCTAATATGCCACCTTGTATCCCCACTCCACTATCCCCATCAGGAAGTGCCCTCTAAGGTCTCTGACTATGGGTAGTAATTTAGTACTGAATCCCCGCTTAAAAAGAATACCCACCTCTAGTGTTTTAGTGTCTGTCTACAATAAGTATTGGGAGCAGTACTTAGGTGTGACATACGGGGCAATCTACCCGGAGCAGGTGGGTCTCCTGTAGGAAAATTATATCTGGATCATGGTGAAGTAGGTAACGTCACAATTGTTTATGCTTGTAAAGCCCCTTCACATTGAGAGAAAGAAGTTTGGTTTTATTCAGGGTCACCATAGTCTAGCAAGAAGGAAAGAGAAAGGCAGGTGCAGTGGGACATATGTGGTCGCAAACCTGTCAGAATATTCCGGCAGGATGAGGGGAAGCGAAAATCCCAGACCAACAGCCCCTCCCCCCTCCAAAAGCCCATGAGGCATAGCGGGTAAAATGAATCACAATACCAACAAAAAACGAATGGGCTAACAGAGCCAAACATGGTGAAGCCCTCCATCCTCTGACCAAAGAGGAAACACCTCCGATCCATAAAGGTGTCCCCTCTGGTGGAGATATGACCCAACAGGGGGGAAGAGGCCAGACAGGCAGGAAGAAGCAAGTAATATTGTGATCTACGCCTATGTTTAATTCTAGAGGAACAGCATGGAATACTATAAAGGGAAAATCAAGAATTAAAAGTCCAGCCTCTAGTCCGCAGACCCTGCAAAAGAAAAAGGAGGAAGAGTGGTTAACATGCTAATATGTACAGGTGGTCATGATAGAGCTAGTGTAGCCTGTTCAAGTAAAAGTCAAGTGTCTGAGCTAGAGTGCTGAGAAGGTTCATGTTTCATATTTTGTAGATGAGATATAATGTCCTCTTTTTGCTGCTCGGAGGGCTCCTACTTTACCCAGATGATCCCTCTTGCATCTGGCCAACCGTGTTCCACAACGGTCTCCATCTGTCACTCTCTTCCGGGGGTGGAAGCGAGGGCTCTCTATCCAGTGACCCCTCCGGTAGGCCCAGTAGGCGTTTGGCTTCAGTGAGGGAGTGCACCAAGCGCTGTTTACTGCATCCATTGATACTTGTGGCCCATATACCTGAGTTTCTTCGTAATTGGCCTGAAATCCCTTCACTTCTTTAGCATCACTGGCAAGAGGTCCTTAAAGATTTGTAGCATATGGGCTTGAAAGACCAAGTCAACTTTGGTCTTAGCAGCTTTGAGAATGGCCTCCTTCTCCCTAAAGAAGTGGACTCTCGTCAAGATGTCCGGGGCAGCGTCATGTTGACCCCACATGGCCGCGACGCAGTGAGCGTGGTTCAGAAGCAGCAGCCAGGCCCCCCGTATCCCTTCGAATAGTTTGGAGGAGGTCAGTAGTGAAAGTCATAATGTCATAGCCCTCTGCGACCTGTGGGACACCGCAGATTTGGAGGTTATGTCTGCAGCTGCGATTCTCCAAATCTTCCTGTTTGGCTTGGAGTTCAATATGTTGGTCCTCCAGGACACTAATACAGTACAAAAACATCCCTGATCCTCCGTGTCAGAATCCATGGTGCACTTAAGATCATCCACCAGTGTTCCCATTTCCATAATATCTCTGCGCACGTCCTGCATGCAACTTTTAAAGTCTGCTTTTAAGGAGCCAGTTCCTTGCTTAATGTCATTCAGGAATTGGCCATGTAATCCTGGGTGATCAGCTAAGCAGCTGCAGCTTCAAGAACTGGTGCGGAGGACTCCCCCTTGGCAGCCATTGTCTGTGAGGAGGACTTTGACCACAAAGATACCACTGAACAGTCCTTGGAGGATTTGGCCCTTGAGTTTATTATCGTGGAGACAGACGGTGGATGAGCATGAGGGATGGGGCTGGAGAATTCTGCAGGGTGCAGACAATCGAAGGGTCTGGGGGTCTACCATGAGCTGCACAAGAGGACGGTTCTGGAGCTGAAGATTGCCAGGGATTGCAACACCCAGCAGTTTCACTTAGAAAGGGGGAGCAGCCACAGTGCAAAAGAAGGGTAGAACCAAGCAGATGTTTTAGTGATGCCTCATGGTGCCCGCACCCTCTCAGGACCAAGCCCGCGGCTGTCCGCAGCAATGAGTAAAAAGATGACCACAATGAGAAGGAGTGTATTGAAGGAGGGCCCACCACTGCTGGGGCTGGATATAGAGGGGGGCCAGGACATGGCAGTCCCCACAATGCAGGCCAAGTGCCACAAAATATTTGAAATTCAGTGGGGTTCGGGGCATACATCCCCTCCAGACATATCCCAGGGAGACAGCAGGTCATCAGGAAGGAGAATGATCAACAGGTGCGCCGCAAGTTGCCGGGTCTCCACCGGTTGCACCCAGGGCCGCATGGGAATACCAACCATCCCAGAAGGGGCAGAGAGCAGGCAAGGAACCCAGATAGTATAAAGCAGGTGAGCAGAGCCCACACTCACCAGCCAGGAAAATGCACTAAATATCCCAATGCTGTGCTCAGGGCTACGGAGTGATGTGGACACTGGGAATAGGAACCTAAGCTCCAGGCATCCAGTTCCAGGATATTGTCCCTTGCTTGGCTTGGTTGTGGGTGAAGATGTCAGCCAGGGGCCCTCCAGGGCAAGTCAGGGGAGCCCAGCAAAATGCTTGGTCTGGACCCCACACCACTCCCTCGATCAGGAGCGTGGGGCTGCTGCAGGTCTAGTCACTGCCGCGCTGCAACAGAAGCTGGCCAGCGAGGGAGATGAAGGCTCATCCACAGAGGGTACAGGCAGTGTCCTTGCCATCTGCTTCATAGCCCTCTCGTGGCTCCAGCAAGCAGCTCCAGTGATTTATTAAAGCCGGGTGTCAGGAGGCCAGTCGGCTGATGATCTGTCCAGGGGCTTAGTGTAGCAACAGGTCCCTCCGCTGCCATGAGTCTACTTAAGATGGTGGGCCAGGAATTTGCAGACCCACCAGCAGTGGTCACCGGCAATGACTCCTCAGCTCACAGGGCCTCCTGTCCCCTCCACTCTAAAGTTCTCCTGGAATCCGTCATTACAGGGGGCCAGTAGGCCATCTCACTCATGCCCAGTGGTGCATCCAATCTGTTCGTCGGCAGCTCGGAGGACAAGATGGCAGATGTCCCTGGACCCAGAGAGCTGATCAGGGTGTCCCCTTCACCGAGGAGCCGCTTCATCAGTTCACGATCATTTGATCCCCAGGCTCCAGGGATCTCCGGAATCATGTAACAGGCAAGTTAACTATGGGTCGGTATCACAAAGCAGGCGAAAGTCAACTTTAAGGCCCGCGGGGACTCGGAGCATAGACAAATTGCGTCATTCTCCATATCCCGCCACGCAAAACCCCATTAAAATGTATTTTTCATTTGTATCTTGAATCACACATCTAATAGTATATTATTATGGTATCTTATTAAATTTATGTTTCCGAAGTTGTCAAACTGTCTTCTAAGTTGTGGCCTGCCAATGAAGTGTCGCCTGAACTTGACTCCTACCTGCTCTCCTTGGATAATGACACCTATCAAGCAATCCTGGGCATTATCAATGATTCTTCTCCATATTTAGAAGGGGAACAAGATGTTGCGTTATCACCAAATGAACCAACACAGACTTCTTCATATCCTGCACAGATATAATGCGGAGAACAACTATCTTCTGACTCTTAGATTGACTTATAAAAGAAAATCGTCTGGGCTTCAGCAGAGAATATTAGAGGAAGTCAGGTCAGGGACAGAGACATTGACAAGCACTCTTCAAGGAGTGTTGAGGTGCCTTAGCCCTAACCAGAGCCTGACTACAGCTATTAAAGACACACATTCTTGGCTCCAAGTAATAGATGAGTCCCTTACTGATATGTTGGAAATGATGAAGGAAAAGAGTAAAGAAGACCATGCTCAACATTCCTTCGAAACAGAAATCATGCATCACCTAAGGGACATCAATTCCACATTCCAAGCATACCATCATGGAATGCACTCTAATATGGATTCCTTGAATGGCACGCTGAGTGCTGTCTTAGTGAGTCAGCAGTCCTTTTCAAGAGATTTCATTGCAGCCTTCTATTCCGTGTCTAATATTCTCTCCCACTTGTGTTCTCCATATTCTCCATCTAATGATTCAGCATTGTCAATCGTTCCTCTTTTGCCTTCTCATCAGTCTTTTGTTAGAGAGTGAAGGAAGGGACCGGTGATTCCAGAGGTAGCACTCAGCAAGGTGACAGGGCTAGCTAAATACCAGTCTTCTCAAAGTATAACTGTGATCACAGGACTACAAAGCAAAGGAGACAAACAAGAATAAGGTTTGATCAAAGTAAGGGATGTACTGGTATATGACAAAGTGGTCTCTTAGTAGCTCAGGGAACACCCTTTGTACTGACACCAGCAGATTGCTCTTAACAACAGTCCTACATCGAAGTCATAGTTGGGCTTGCTGTTATAGAGACTGTTGTACTCAGTGCAAGGTGGACCAAGACTGGCATCAACACTGAGACAGGTAAGACTCCACAGAACCTGGGGAAACAACAGTAGTGTTTCCCCTACCTGATTAGAACAGAGACCAGGCCAGATGTCACACTGTAAATGGATATGGACTGCAACAGACAGTGGACCAAATTTGGAATGGAACAGGAAACCAGAGTAGAAGGAATAGCCAGAATACAGGACAGACAAGACAGAAAGACAGGGAGAACACAAAGTCAAAGAGTTATGATGAATCAAGAGCAAGCTGCATTTAAAGTAATTCTCTGTTTGTACAAGGAAACTGGAACTATGATTCAGAATGAGGAACTCTAGAATGTACCCAACAGACACTGAAACAAGTAATTTCCTGTTGGTACTTGGAATAAAACAGAATGTCAGCACAGTAAATCAGAACAAAAAAGCAAAGTGAACCTCTGCAAACTCAGCGAATACCAGGTCCAACGCCCAACAGGGAAAACACAGAAATCAGAATACCATGCTAGAAAGGAAAGGCAGAAAAGAAAGAAAGGTGAGAGCGTGAAGCAAGAAAAACACGCAAACCACAATGCTGCACTGGGCAAAGCAGGACACTGCAACAAGCAGTAGAAGAAATCAGGACTACTCTCAGGTTCCATGGATTCAGCAGTGCAGGAAAGTGGCGAAGATAGCAGGAGCTCCTAGAACAACATTTGAAGCAAAAATTCTGAATGCAGAAGCCAGGATTAAATCCCTCCTCACAGCTACACAGAGGGATTGGAATTCTGAACAGGTGTGCGCTAGCTGCAGCTCAGTGCAGGTGAGTGCAGTAAAGGTCCCTCCTGCAGCTCTCTGCCTGAAGGAATGAACTGAAGTTCCAGGAGACAATTAGTGGTCAGTACGAAACTTCGGAGTGGAACAAGGATCAGATGGTATTTCAGGACATGGCAGGAATTTTTGCAAAGCAGCACATCGGCATGCTGGAAGTGGTGAGACAGAGTTCCAAGTATAATAAGATTTATCTAAAGGCTTCTTTCCAGCTCTCATGCTCAGGTAAGGCATACAACTACCTTAATGCATTAGTGCTAAATAAGTTAAGCTTGAAATGGAATCTGGAGTGGATCTGATTTCCAAAAGGTTCTGCAAAGTCTTTGAATGAACAATGAAGTACTGCACAGTTTACAAACTAGAGCTGACAATGGAAGCAGGCTCACAGAAGGTCTTCAAGTAGCATCACCCGATGGCAGGATTGAAGGATCCTGACATCTTCAAACCCTCCATAAGATGAGGAGCATGCTGAATCTGCAGAGGTTGAGAATATTGAATTCTCAACTTGACAACGTAAGTCTGGGAGGTGATCATTAGTCAATAACTTGGCCAGTTATGTTTTTTATATAGTGTTTATCATGCTGTCGAAAGCCACTTCACCAGCAGACCCCTGCAATAGTGTCATCATTCTCACTAGATTCTTGGATCAAAGGTTCCTAATTAAAATGTTGAAAAATGTACAATATGTCCTACTTTATATATATTTTTTCATTGCTTTTCCTCTTCAGTACAGTTCAATTCTGTTGTTTGCCTCATCATTGACCATGAACATAATTTTTTTTTTTAACTAAATGAAATCTCACAAAATGTATTTGTTTAATCCAATTGTTTTGGATGTTAAAACTTTTTTCTGCTCTAAAAACATTGCTAAAACATTCTCTAATGTTAATCTTCTTATTCCTGGTGACACGGTTGTCTACTTATTCATTTGGAACGAATCCACTATATATATGCTGGTGTGTCCTATGTTCTGTTTTTAGATATATCAAGAGTTGAGCCAGAGATGCTGGGGCAGAATTTCCTCAAACTGATCACCCATATAAAGGTGTTGGTCCTTCTGAATATATACATAGAGGTGTGGAATACAATAGTCTTATTTTTCCAACATTAACAATATTGTCTTAGTTAAGTTTTTTGTCAGACTGTTATGTAATTTCATAACATTGGTAGTGCATGAGGACACCCTTAAAAACATCATCACTACTCTTTTCTGGGTTAAGAATAAAATCAGAGAATGAAACCTCTGATTAACACCCTGTTAGCATTAGTAGAAGTAGTTAGCCTAAATGCACAGCCAATGTGTAAAAAACAAGTCAAAGCGGTAAAACATAATACAGTCGAAGCACAACACAAGCACAAGGAACCAACCATTTGCCAAAATGTATTTTATAATTAAAATAACAATACACTAAACAATCACTTAAATAAGAATTTGTGATTCATCATCAGTCAATGTGCAATTCTAAAATAGTGCCCAAATGCCCACAGCAACAAAAGTGTTTATCTGGTTATGGAACACAAAGTCAAAGACAACAGTTTTTGAAAAGAAAGAAAAGGAGTATGTGCTGTATACATGGACCATGGTTGTCCTGCTAAACGAGTCGCCTTCATGATTTGTTGTGTGGGCTGTGTGTTACTGTGTGATGCAGCAATGTGTAGCTTAGTGTTGCTCTGCATGTGCATCAAGTGATCTGTTGATCAGGAGCCACATGGCTCTGCTGTGCAACACACAGCGTCATCCTGTGTTGTGCTGTGTCTGAGTTGATGCAGTTTGTTGAAGATGCAGGGAGAGGCACACTTTGCTGTCCACCAAAGGCCCAGGACCTTGGAGACACTACTGGGGTGTCATGACTCACTCCAATAGAGGCCAGTAGACGGGTTCAGTTCTGGTCCAGTTATGTCTGCTCAGATGCAAAGGAGGTAAGATAAGGGCAATGCAAGCCTGTTGATATCCTATACTTCACACCGTAGGTCGGACAATTAATGCTCAACTTTACTTCTGGGATCCCTGACAAAAGGCCAGCACTTCAGTGTTTGAAACATAGTTACCAACAACTTGTGACTCCTTCATTGGCTCTTCACAAGTCCATGAGTGTTCTAATTTGTTTGTCTGAAGGTGGCACTTTACTGATAATTGTCAGCCTGTGTGTGGTTGACAAACACTTTGTTTAACAGCAAACTAGTGATGTTTTTTCCAAGCTATTCACTGTCTGTGGCTCAATCCTGTGTATTGCAACAATGCTAGGTATAGGCATGGTGTTATGTTCCTTGTTGGGTGCATGGAGCTGAGCCCTTAGATGCATTGCTAGGGCATTGCACAGGTCCTCCCTTAACATCCTGTCAGAATTAAACTCACATCTGAATATACTATTATTATTATTATTATTGCTTAATGTATTTCTTCAATACCCCATTTCACGGGGAATGCTATTAACAAGTCAGGTGTCATAGATCCCTTCCAGGAAGGCTTTCTGACACTTTAGACAGCAAAATTTCAACTTTGACAAAGTGTGAAAAAACTATTTATCTGTCAAAATAACACTATCTTTTTGTAGGTTGTGGAGCATCCAAATTAAGGTATTTGAAGAAGCATATCTCAGAATGTTTCTGATGAAAAATAAATGTCAACATGAAAACAATGTTAGTGTATGGAAGTGCCCCACTTACACCAGTGAAAGTCAATCTGGGACCTTTTAACTGTCAACACACGCACAACAATAAATAGTGTAATTTAAATAACATGCACCCTTCATTATGACTATTTATTAGGTGCCTTAGTGCTGAATGTATATTAATAAAATGAAAAGGTTACTTATGCAAAGTACTTAACATTGCCAAGCCTATTTTGCCTTTTAAGAGTGCATTTCAAAGTCTTTTTTAGGAAAGTTTTGTTCCACCTGCAGAATTGGCAGAACTTTGGTCAGTCCGTGTTACCCTTTAACGCAGAGTTCTGGCCAAATTCTGCTGATTGCAGCATGGTGGAATTTATCTCCTGCGAGGCTCCTGAAAAGTGAGTGGGATTTGGTATCCCCTAGTGCAATTTTCTAATATGCATGGTCGTGGTCAGAGGTCTGCCTCTTGGATAGATTTTCTGTCGATCGAGTAGATTTTTTACTCGAGCGACAGCAAAATCAACTTGAATGGCCGCAGGCTCTTGTGCAATGCATGGTGCCGTTCACACTGATTTTTCAGTTCTGCTCGCACTACTGGGGCTACATTGCAGCACGCGCTGTCTATTTTCTGCCAGTTGGCAGAACTCCACAGAATCTCGCAGAGTTTGTAGTGGAATTCCACAGAGTTCTCTCCACCCATAGTCTTTACCATGATGTTGAATTATTTTTTTATAAATGAAATTTGGAATAAGTTTTTACATCTAACTTTTCATTATGATAAAAACGTCTACACAAATTTATTTTACTATTTAAAAGTAAATTTTTTCAATTGATTTTGTTGAGAAAAATAAATGCTCATACTTTTTTCAGCTTAATGTAGTTACGTGGGGATACGTACATTTTAATGATGCATTGTCACGCATCCGTCTATTGTGTGTTGTTGCATGGCAACATCCGTGCATCACTGCGCAAAACGTCATCACACATGATGCAAAGGATGCAAACGGCGTGGATACCTGAAACATGTTTTTGCATGTCCATTTCACTTTCATCTTTATGTGCTAGGTGGGGAGTTGGTTGAATTGGTTGTGGAGTGTGTGGTCTGGAGGTCTATTGTGATATTTTGAAAGTAATCTTTGTAGCTCATGTTGTTTTGTATTGTCTTGTTCTAGTGTTTGACTGTGTAGTTTCTGTATTGTCACTATTGTTGTTGGTCTTGGTCTGTCTTTGTGTTGGTTTGTCTTAGTGTAGTAGGGAGTTTTGCTGTTTTGGGGGTTGTTATTAGGGATTAGGTAGGGGTAGGGTTATTAGTTTTGTACCTATAGTTATATATCCGTGTCAGGAAAGGGCTGTAAGGAACATTTTGAGGAGAAGGATGTTGGGGCCCTGGTGTAGCTAGTTGTCTGTTATCTGCCCAGCCAGCATGCTATCTGCTGGTGGAATAGTGGGCTAAAGCTACATCTATGAGGAAAGGGTGATGCAGTGGAAGAGGGCACAATCTGGTTGCACTCACATCGAAATAATGTACAGTCCATAAGGTGCAACACCCTTGGGCAGGGGTGGTATCTTGGGAGGAAGACCTGCTACACTATTTGGGCATTGAAGTAGCCGGATGGACCACTTGGTAAATGTTTGATTCGCTTTTTTTTAACTAAACTGTTTATGATTGTGTAGTATGTGAACGAAAATGCATGCCACATTTTTCTAAAACCTGCTTTCTCTAGCATTTATTCACCACAGCTAAAGTATTTTGTAAATATTAGGGTTTGTTATAAATATAAGCATTCTCAGTGTTTTATTGTATTTTTACGAGTTATTTTTAAAATGTATACTTTGTTTATACAGGATGTTATTGTTGTAATATTACAAAGGAGGTGGGGGAAGAGCACATTGTACCAAGCGGGCCCTCAGAGAAGGCCACGGGTCCCCGGAGCGCAGGAGTCACCTTCACTGCACCTGGGTTCTAGACCTCAAGTCCCAGGCTTCCATTTGACCACAAAGAGGCAGGGAGAACAGCACGCTGCACAGAGCAGGTGCTCATAGGAGGCCGCGATTCTCTGCAGCAGGGATGCAGGCGAAGACTGGGCCAAGAGCGGGCCCATCTGCACCCATGCGCTTCTGGATGAGGCTGGGCTGGGTCCTCCCTCTTGGCCCATGGATTGAGGACCTGCTGATAGCCGGAAACTATAAGGTATTGTTCTTGTCCTCTGGTTTTAGTGCCGTGGGTGGTTTTCTTTTCCTGTGCCTACGTATTTACAGTATGCTGCCTACAAGGGGAATGGGAAAGAGGAAAGGTAACCCTAAAGGGGGATGACCGAAATTGGACCTGGGTCTACTACTAATTATCTGATGGGCAATTAACTCCAAAATCAGCTTGGTAGAAGAAAAAATTGATGCTGTCAGAAGGCAATCATTAACCCCAGTCTTACAAACTTCAAGTTCTGCTGCCTCAAGAGGGGAGGGGGGGCTCAGTAACACATGATGATGTCACTGGAAATAAAAGGGATAAGGAAAAAGTCCAATAGGACAGTGTGCCTGCAAAAGGAAAAAGCAGATTTTCACAATATATTTGTAAGTATGTCGTTTTTCTGTTCTCTCTTTGTTGTAACACAGTACAGGAAATTCCCTTGCTGCGCAACTTTACATGAACAAAAATTAAACATGCCACTTTGTGTGCAAGAACATTCACCTTACTGCTGAAAATAAATACTAATAGGCATAATCCTCTTTGTCTGTGTGCTGGAGAATGCAGCACTCATGGAATGAGTATACAATAAGGACACATAACAAATTTGCTCATAATTCGACCAATTTAGCCTTATTACATCATTTGGATTATAAGGCAGGCTTGCTTCCTGAAGGAAATCAGGGGGCATATTAGCAAGCCCGGCGATAAAATTATCGCCGTTTTAGCGTTAGGAGAATTCCAATAGAAGCCCAGCGTTAGATGTGCTTGCTAATATGCGTTATAGAATTCCAATAGAAGCCCAGGTTAGATGTGCAGGACATCTAACCTGGGCTTCTATTGGAATTCTATAACGCATATTAGCAAGCCCATTTTATCGCCGGTCTTGCTAATATGCCCCCAGGTTTTTCAAAAAAGGCATAGTTGGGTGCATGTGAAGGCCCATTGTCCAAACGTGTAATGGCTCCTCAATGCAATGTAACACAATACAGAGCATGGGGTATGTAGTGGTTTTCAATGTTTTGAAGATTTGTCGTCCAAGCAGCGCAAATCAAACTTTTCTTGGCTTTGTAAAAGTCAACATGGATTTAGTGCTGTGCAAATGGCAAAAAAAGAAACAATACCATGTTAATACTTCATATATTTATATATAATGCCGACATATTTGTATAAAACTTAACATAAACTTGATATGTATATATATTTGTAAACCATTAATTGAAAATAATCAGCAACAATTTCATTTCTACCCCTTCGGCCTTCAGTTGAATCATGTACAAGGTCAGACATATCCATTTCTTCAATAGATGGTTTTGAGGTTCACATTCCCATAACAAATTAATCTGCATACATATGTTGTGAAGCACTGCACAAATCACAATAATGTAAAGACAGTTTGAGGACTATAAAGCTTTCTCCCTCCTGACTGACCTAAACAATGGAATCTGGATTTTAAAACAGTAAAAGCTCTCTGTACAACGTTGCGACTCTTTTTTAGGGAAGCGATGAATGCTTTTGAGCCTCATTTTGTGGCTGAATAAATGGAGCCATTAGTCAGGGTATTAGTCCATATTATTGATCACCTACCAAAACCAAAAACGATAGAGTTATAAACACTTGCATATTTAGAAAGAGTTTACAAAATTGGATTTGCATACACATATCAATGAAATTAATTTGCATGCACATATTAATGAAATATTGAGCCAAACATACAATGACTTTGTGTTTCCCTTGCATTGTGATTGGCAAATTAAGGCTTAATATATTATTCATTAAGAACTGACTCAAGGTAATTGTTAGACCTGTCAGCCTTAGTGTGGGCTTCCCCCAAACATTTTGCCAAAGAGTTTTTGTGTGGGCCTCAGGACTCTGTGCACTTTACCACTGATGAACCAGTGCTAAAATGCTTGTGCTCACTCCCCTAAAACATGGCTAAATTGGCTTATACCCAATTGGCATATTTAATTTACATTTAAGTCCCTTGTAGAGTGGTATACTATATAACTAGGGCCTGTACATTAATGCTACCAGAGGCCCTGCACCACCCATTTAAGCAGCACCTTAAAACATGACCCAAGCCTGCCACTGCAGACTGAATGCAGTTTTAAAATGCCACGTCAACTTTCATTAAAACTTCTTTGCCAAGCCTTAAACTCCCCTTTTATTAGATATGTCACCCCTAAGGTAGCCCATAGGGCTGGGTGCTTTTTAATTTAAAGGTTGGACATATACTTTTATGTTTTACATGTCCTGGTAGTGAAAAACTCCTAAATTTGTTATTCATTACTGTGAGGCCTATCCTTCACTTAGGATATCATTAGGGATTCCTTAGTACATTTAATAAGCCGTATTTTCAGCTGGGAGGAGGTTGCTATGTCATGTTTGGTGTCTTTGGAATTGTAATGGAAAACTCCACTTAACTGTGAATTCGTCATTTTTCTTCCTCTAACACTTTTGTTCCTGTAGCCTGTCTTCAGTCACATTACTGGGTGCAAGTGACAGACTTTGTAAATTCCTCCCAGACAGTCACACAATAAAGGGATTAGGTGTGCCTGAATGGGCCATATGCTGGCAAAATGGGAGGGTGGAACTGAGCACAGCCCAGCTTGCAACTGAATAGGGATTGCTCTGCCTTCTCTCAAAGGCCCTATCACCTCCACAGTCATTTCAGCCAGCTTGGAGCCAGTGCAGGGAAATCAGGAAATCCCATGCACTTCAAATCCACTGTCTAGAAGCTTCTCCACATTCGAGAAGGAGGGCACCAGGGTATAAAAATAGGACCTCAGACACTAACTCTTCAGTACACTTCTGGACCTGTGGATACTCTGCCAGGAGGAAGGACTGCTGTGCTACTGAAAGGACTGCCACTCCGCTGGATTGCTGGCCTGCTGCTGCTTTGCTGAATCACTGTATTTCTGCCCTGCTGCCTTTTTGCTGGGGAAGAAGGAGGTCTGGACTTGCAACTTGAACCCAGGACCACCAGAGTGACTCTAAATGGCTAGTGTGCTGGCCTCCTGATCTGAGCCCCAAAGACACAAAAGGCTCCCTTTACCTTGGACCCACACCTGAACCCAGCCTGAGTGAGTCGTGAGCCTCCAAGTGGTGCCCCACCAGTCCTGGACCCTCGGAAGTGGTGCTGAGGTTGACCAGATAGCCAAAATCTAAAAGTGAGGACTTAAGAATTTATTTTACTAAAAACTGTTCTGAGAACAAGGAACAGACCGGGAGCAACCTGCTCCAATAGCCACCTGAGGTGCATTGCATGTTGGATTGACTTTGCAGCTACTTTCCTCTTTGCAGCGGCAAATCAAATTCAGCAGTCCTTCACCAAAGGGGTATCTGGTCTAGTGTAACTGTCTTCGGCTACAGCCCTCTGCCTCGTCCTGCTGGAGAGTTTTGACTTCCATTTCAGAGACTAAGTCAAAATGTAGAAATCTCCACCATGGCTTCAACCCAAGGCTATCCTACAACGACAACACTCCCTCCTCTGACACCTCCTGCAGGCTTGCCCCATTTTTTTTTTATCAAGACATTTTTTATTATGTATTTTTGAGAAAAATAGGCAATACAGTGAAAGGAAATAAACAATAATAATTACAGTTACAAAAGAACCACAATAGCAAGGTAAACTATCCCAACAGGATGGCCAATAGAAACCACCAACATCAAACACAAAAACAAAAACAAAAAATATACAAAAAAAACCATCAACACAGCATCCACTGTTAGCATCATTTCCCCTTACTGATTAGGGCCAGAGAAAAGGAAGGAACATGTAACACCCACTTCCACCCCCATTCCCTCTCCCACCCCAACAGTATTTAATATACAAAATGTCTAATTTTGACCTCCATAGAGCTCCCCACTTGAGGACATTGTTCCAACTGTAATCCCCGGTATGCTGCTCAGCATTTCCAGATTTTGCAATAATTCTTCGGACATCCCCTGCTATGCAAACAGGATGTTCGAGGCCTAGGTAACGGTACAACCACTCCTTCCAAACCTCCAAATAGGTAGCCAGAGCCTTCTTCCAAGGCCTCGCAATTTCATGCTTGGCCCCCACTGAAATTTACCTTCTCAGAATATTTTTCTCAAAATGTCTTCGAAGTCCAAAGGTAAGAGTGGATCGGGCCCAATCCACTTCATGTATCTGAACCATGCTCCATCGTGGTTGGCCATATTTTTCAACATTGACCCGGTCGCACGTGACTAGATGTCCGCGGATGGCACTTTGATCTTTTAGGTGCTAGGTTTTACTAAAAAATTTAAAATGCATTACCCCAATTTTACTGATTGGATTTTTGTCATTTTGGTGTCAAATCATTTAGAAAAATTTACTCTATATGTAGCTTGGTGTGGGATTTTTTTTATTGTGTTGTGCTTTCATTTTTGTTACTGTTTGTGTGCTGCATAAATACTTTACCCATTGTCTTTAAGTTAAGCCTGACAGTTTTTTTGTGCCAAGCTACCCAGGTTTAAGCACAGGTTAATTGGGTGAGTTTTGTGGGTCACCCTGCAAGGGATTGTGGCTGTTGCTTGACCAGGGCTCACACTCCAGTCAACCCCAATAACCCAATTTCTCACAGTAATCATACAAAAAGAGTGCATGACTTATAACGGTTATTACCTGTGATATTATGACGAATCTGATAGTGAATCTGATAGGTAGAATTATTTGATACAAAATATATATGCACAAATTATGTGCAACAAAATGCACAAGGCACATGTAATAAACAAATATTAAGTTATGATTTCTGTGGCCTTGCATTGTTTTGCAAATACCTGTAACACAACACAGTCACAAAGACAGTAGTAAACACGAGTTGAACTGAGCACAGTACAACACCAAAGTCATGCTGTCGTGGAGAAAATTGTTTTGTTTTTTTCAATTTTATTTCCTCTTTTTATGCCTGATGAAAGAGTAAATTGCCTCTTAGGATTATTTTTGTACAGGAAGATGTCAATTCCTGCTATAATACAATCATGGCTCTTACACAGACACACTTGAAGCATAGCACAAGGTTGCTTGAGTTGCTAATTGAAAATACACAGTCCACAAACAAAATCAGTTTGCAAATGAACAACTTATTACATTTGATAAGGACATATTTGTGTGAGGTTGTGTTTTATGTCAAGAAAAAGGAAAAAATACACCACTGCTCAGTTCTTCTCCTGCATGATACATTGGCTTTGCAGTCACATTTAATTGTATACGATACACACTGTGGCCTGTGCAACAACATTCTTAATGTAAATTTTTGCACTTAGATTGCATTTAACATTATTATTTAGTGATATTAATTAATATATTTAGTTAAACAGTAAAACAAATTGATGTATTATTTGAACATAGTTATAAAATCATGCATTTACCAAGCAGGAGGGAGCTTTCATGTAGGCCATCTTGGAAATGCTGATTAAGCAGGCAATACAGGAAGATATAGGAGTCATGTGCACTACCAGGAAATTTTGCAACAAAATTTATAAATTGACCTTTGTAGTCCACAATTGCTTGCAGAATAATGGAATAGGTGTGTTTTCTGTTGCGGTATATGTGTGCTGTATCTGCTGGTAGCACCAATTACACATATGTGCAGTCAAAGACTTCAGTAATGTGTGGAAAGTTGGCAATTTCACAGAATCCTTGCTTGATGAATCTTTGTTCTTGCCTGTTATTTGGGAAGTGAAGAAACTGAGGAGTAATCCTCAATATGGCATCCAAAAGAGTATGCAGAAAAGAAAATGCAGACTGTGAAATACCTGCTAAGCGAGTAGAAGTTGACTGAAAGTATCCCAAGCCAGCTTATACTATACCAGCAACAATTTTACATGCAGTGGAATGGCATGTGAACAAGATGTAGTAGGTTCCAGACTAGGTGAAATCTTCTCCAATAACTGTATGATGCTGTCCTCTTCAAGCAATAAAATAAAATAACCTCCTCATCCCTTTATTCAATTAAGCTGATCCTTTGGCAAAATATCCGCTCCTTCCTTGGCTGAATGTTACGTTGGTGCAGACGATGACTCAATTGCAAAAAAATAATCTCCATGGCTGCAATAATTTGTAACGGATTGGTAGAGGTTTTCTTTTATATGGAGACCACTGTGGCTAGCTACGCCTGTGAGGACCATGCATAGCAGTCTTGTACAATGTCAGCATTGTGATACACTCCCTGAGGCTGTGTAATGCATCAGGTGCCTTGTTATTAAGAATGTGTTATGCTTGCATTAACATTTGTGTGGGAGGGGGGCACTAGAGGGCGCCAGGCAAGTTGGCCGCACCTTAGTGTAGCTCTGCCCGGCTGATCCCTCAACCGTCAAGAATCCGCCTGAAATTAACGCACCGATCTTTAAAAACTGTCTGCCCTGCACAACGACTCTCCCCTGTCGCAGGCGGGGGCTCTGCGGAATGTTTTGATGCATCATGGAGGCTTGAAACAAACACGCAGGTTACAGCCGGCAGAGGACAAAATGGCGGCGTCCGACATCCGGAGCTTAACCGGATCGTTTGCCGCTGTGCTGTGAGCTGAGTGCACGAGACTGCGGGTGTGTGGTGAACGTACAGCATCCGGTGTGATGGAGAACGCTGGGGCTGCCTGGATCTGATGCCCGGGGCCGGGAGGAGGTGAGCGGGCCCACGTTCGCGCCATACCGCAAGCACGGCTCGGAGTGCGGCTGCCTTCCAGCGCCTGCTCCGATCGAGACCTGCTGCTGCCTGACATCGACGCATTGCCCCTTTACTCATTGACCACAATACCTGCTGCTGAGGGGGCACTGCGGGACACTTGGAGGCAGTGAGGCGGCTAGATGCTGTTGGGCGAGCTCTGCCTGGCAGAGGGTAAAATGGCGTTTGTCGATGACCGGAGCTGTCCTGGCGGCTACGGGCAGACAACTACTGGAAAGCGGTGATTGGCAGCATACTACTTGTTGGAAAACGCTGGGGATTCCTGACTGTGGGCCCGGGGACCGGACGAGGTGGGCGGGCTCGCATTCGTGCCATAATGCACATACCGCAGGAGTGTGACGGCCTGCCAGTGCCTGTTCCGAGTGAGTGTTGCGGCCTAGTATTGCTGCAGGAGAGCGGCAGAGGTTGGGTCGCGGCTGCCGGAGTAATCATTGCCTGGCTTGGACTGAGCGGAGGCGCTGCACGACATGGCAGGGGATCTTGGCTGCTGAGGGTGCTGTTGCCCGCATCGCTGCACATAACGGTGCAGTCTCTGACCCGCGGATTGACACGGACCCAGCCGGAGCTTCACTGGCGATTGGACCCCCAGGGCGCCTAGACTATCGTTGCGGGACGCTGACGACATCTGCAGGAGGCGGTGGTAAGTGGGGCGCAGCCTAGCTTAGGCCTGTGGCTGCGGAGGCGGGTGCGGGCCTGAGCGCGAGCTGCGTTCTGCGAGCTGTGGCCTGTATGTGTGGTGTGCGGCAGTTGGGGCCTGCTGGGGCATCACAATTGTGCTTGGCCTGCGGTTCTGGGGCCGCCTATTATAATTTGGACATACTGGGCCTGTTAGTTGCTGACCTTCCACCAGCTCATTGCATATCCGCTTTCCTACGCTGCTACATGAGCTGCTGCGGGGCCCCCTTAGACTATTAGCTCCACAATGGGCCTGTCACTTACATGCTGACTGTTGGTGTGTCTGCTACGGCGCTGACCCTCTCGGCTCGGGAGCCGGGCCCCTATATGCTTGTGCTCTCCTGACTGCTGCTTCTCGACAGCCTTTCCTGTGTGCTGACATTTCGTGCCGTGGGGCGGTGGCCCCAGGGTAGGATGCCCCTCTAAGGAAGAGCTGTTTCTATTACAGACTGGCGTGCGCAGTGCATAGGTGCCATCGCGGACCCCTGCGTGATCCCCACTTGGGGCCGCCTCAGCCTGTTGGTGCCTGCTCACTGATCTTCTCTGCTATTGCGGCAGCTAGTGAGCCATTCCACGGACTGTCGCTGTGTACTTACCTTGTCTCTTGGCCGCCATGGGAAGAACGGACAGAACACATCTTCGCCTCACGTTTGAGGAACGTAAGCCTAGCAAGTCGCAGCAAAAAGCGGCCTCTGATTCTGAGGCGGACGCACAGGGAGATGGCCCCTCCACGCTGGAGTCGACGCTGCTAGCCATGCAGAAAAGTCTCCAAGCCATTGAAGGGAATATGGCTGCGATGAATCACAGACTCAACCATATGTCCTCCCAGCTAGAAAAACAAAATGTACGGATGGGGGAGGTAGAGCAGAGGGTCTCCACTAACGAGGATGGCCTCAGTGAGGTAACGGGCAAGGCGCTCCACATGGAGAAGGTTCTTGCGCTTATTCAAGCGAAGAACGAAGATTTAGAGGCCTGGTCCCGCCGAAACAACATTCGAATCACGGGCCTGCCGGAGTCCACCAATACCGGCAGGATGGAGACCTTCATTGAGACCTTGCTCAAGGATATCTTCGGCCCTGAAAACCTGTCCGCCATGTTCATAGTTGAGCGGGCCCACCGATCCCTGGTGGCGAGACCAGTGCCGGATGCTCCACCCCGCCCTATAATAGCTCGGCTATTAAACTACCAAGACCGGGATGTCATCTTGAGGCTTGCTAGAGAGAAGGGCACTGTCAATCACCATGGGAACTCATTGTCCTTCTTCCCGGACTTTACTGTCGCCGTCCCGTCAGCACGACGGGAGTTTGGCGCCGTGAAAAAATTCATACAATCAGAGGGCATCCCCTATGCCATGTTGTACCCCGCCCGATTGCGACTTCAAAATTTTCACGACTCCCAAGGCGGCGATGGATCATGCCAAAAAGCTGAAGCGACGACGGCACGAGGCTGCTGCGGAGTTGGATGAAGAGGAGCAATAGTTGACCGCATGGTGACAAAATGTATCTTTGGCCGCTGCTCAATAGAAGGTTCATGTCTTGAATCCATGTACTAGGACCCACTGTTCTCCACAGCTGATTAGTTAGAACTGTGTTTCCGAATGTATCTTTTAATTTTTATGCAGGAACCTATCGCTCTCACAGCTGACTGGATGTACTGATGCTGGATGCTTTATGGTGAATGTATTACTGTCTATGTTCTGCACGCTCACTCTCGTTTTTTGCAGGCACCGACCACACCTGAGGTGGCGAACTCTACTCCTGTTTCTTGTCCTCTTAGTAAGCCAGGTCCCAAATTTACGCACTGCAATGTGTCTCTCTTCATTATGAACTGGCACTGAGTATTGTTAGGCGGGTGGATGGTCACTGCCACCTTCCCGTGCCTCTCCTGGTGTCCGCGCTCAGGTGTTGGCTGCCTATATGGCGACTCCTTGTATTAATTACCCGCTCTCCTTCCGGGGAGTTGCGTTTTACACACACCCATTGTGGATCTCGAACACTCACACCGGCTGCCTTGCAGGGGCAGCAGAAAGCTCTGTTATGAATGTCTTTGATGCAATGTTTATCGGTACCTGTTCTTATATCCTAGCACATGTATTTCGACCTTATCAGACACCTCCTACTTAGTGGGAGGCGAGTAACATCTGGTGTTCCCCCCATGGGTGTTCCCCAAAAAAAGTTATGTACACTTTGTTCTCCATGTTGGGGATTGTTTACTCAAGGAAGGGATGGCTTTGGCATGTTTGGGTTGCTGAAGTGGGTGGGGGGTTGTGGGGGGTGGGCTGGGTGGGACGGGTGGCACTCTCTTATTGTAACTTCATTGCACCTCTGCGGCCTGTTTTTAATAATGTACCTCAAGCTACTGACTACGTCTGATTTTGCATATCCATCGGCGGTAACATAAAATTCCTTACATGGAACGTGCACGGCTTAAATAGTCCCAAGAAGATACGATCTGTGCTGGCACATTTAGACAGACTGGACGTCCAGGTGGCGTTCTTGCAATAAACGCATCTTACGCAGCTCTCAGAGAAGAATGTTGGCACCCGCTGGGCTGGGCTGAGGGTCGCTTCCTCTTACTCTTCCTATGCTAGGGGAGTGATGATATTGGTTAAGAGAGGGGTCCCATTCACTGTGCTTAACACAGAAACGGATACACAAGGCAGGGTAGCATTGGTTCATGGTAACCTTGGCGGTGTGGGGGTCCTTCTGGTGAATGTCTATGGCCCAAACGTCGATGACCACTCTTTCTTCACAGGTGTTTGGCGCCGCATTTCGAAATTTCCTCCGGCTGAATTGCTTTGGTGGGGTGACTTTAATACCTGCCTGGATGGGCAATTAGACAGACCGGGTAGTGGGGCAGCGCGACACAGACAGGCAACTGACGCTTTATTGGGCCTCTTGGATGCAGGAGCTATTCATGATATTTGGCGTATGTGGCACCCGGGTATCCGCGAAAGTACATTCATTTCCACTGTACATGGCACATGGTCCCGCTTGGACTACTGGCTCCTCTCCGAGATTGCATGCACTTGGGTTGTTGATGTTCGCCAACTGGCCAAAACATTGTCAGACCACTCCCCCGTTATGCTAGAGATGCAGGTCCCCACTTGTGAGCGCCCCCCTTTTCAATGGCGTTTGCAGCCATCCTCGCTTACTGACCAGGTGTTCAGGTGTACAGTGGGAGCGGCCATTAGTAATTTTTTTTTAGAAAACAAAGGATCTGTAGACAGCGCTGGGGTTCTTTGGGAGGCATTTAAGGTCACCATCAGAGGCGTCTGTATGGGAGCGCAGGCAGGTGTCTTGAAGGACCTGCGACGTCGGATCAATAGACTGGTCGGTGATATTGCTGCACTAGAGCGTGAGTATGCCCAAAACCCAGTTCCACATAAACTTGCTGCTATACGGGAGTTGGCACATAGGTCACGGCGCTATACTGCTCGTTACTATGGGGAGGGGGGTCGTCCCAGTCGCTCGCTTGCTCAGAAACTGTCCGCACCTTGTAGCCAGGACTACATCACTGAGATGCTAGATTCTGAGGGCATAGCGCACTATAATTCCCCTGAAATCAGTGAGGTGGTGCTGGACTTCTACTCCAACCTCTATGGGGATAGGGCGCATGCGTCAGCTGCCGACATAAATGCATACTTAGATGATTTCGCGTTGAGGTGGCTATCTGTCGGCCAACGTGAATATCTCACACAGACATTTGACGTGGAAGATGTAAAATTGCCCATTATGTCGCTGCCCACATGTAAGGCGGCTGGCCTGGATGGACTACCTAGTGAGTTCTACAAGGCCTATGCTGATGACCTCGCGCCCAGGCTCCTGGATGTCTTTGCGGAAGCATATGACAAGGGCACCCTCCCGCCCACGTTAAAAGAGGCCCTTCTTGTTATTTTTCTTAAGCCTGACAAAGCTGCCAATCAATGTGACTCCTATCGCCCTCTCTCCATCATAAATATAGACGCCAAAATTTTGGCGAAAATGCTTGCCAGTAGGCTTCAACCCCTCATCCCAAACCTGGTCCTCCCCGATCACTCGGGCTTTGTCCGCGCTCAGGTGTTGGCTGCCTATATGGCGACTCCTTGTATTAATTACCCGCTCTCCTTCCGGGGAGTTGCGTTTTACACACACCCATTGTGGATCTCGAACACTCACACCGGCTGCCTTGCAGGGGCAGCAGCAAGCTCTGTTATGAATGTCTTTGATGCAATGTTTATCGGTACCTGTTCTTATATCCTAGCACATGTATTTCGACCTGATCAGCCACCTCCTACTTAGTGGGAGGCGAGTAGCATCTGGTGTTCCCCCCATGAGTGTTCCCCAAAAAAAGTTATGTACACTTTGTTCTCCATGTTGGGCATTGTTTACTCAAGGAAGGGATGGCTTTGGCATGTTTGGGTTGCTGAAGTGGGTGGGGGGTTGTGGGGGGTGGGCTGGGTGGGACGGGTGGCACTCTCTTATTGTAACTTCATTGCACCTCTGCGGCCTGTTTTTAATAATGTACCTCACACTACTGACTACATCTGATTTTGCATATCCATGGGCGGTAACATAAAATTCCTTACATGGAACGTGCACGGCTTAAATAGTCCCAAGAAGATACGATCTGTGCTGGCACATTTAGACAGACTGGACGTCCAGGTGGCGTTCTTGCAAGAAACGCATCTTACGCAGCTCTGAGAAGAATGTTGGCACCCGCTGGGCTGGGCTGAGGGTCGCTTCCTCTTACTCTTCCTATGCTAGGGGAGTGATGATATTGGTTAAGAGAGGGGTCCATTCACTGTGCTTAACACAGAAACGGATACACAAGGCAGGGTAGCATTGGTTCATGGTAACCTTGGCGGTGTGGGGGTCCTTCTTGTGAATGTCTATGGCCCAAACGTCGATGACCACTCTTTCTTCACAGGTGTTTGGTGCCGCATTTCGAAATTTACTCCGGCTGAATTGCTTTGGTGGGGGTGACTTTAATACCTGCCTGGATGGGCAATTAGACAGACCTGGTAGCGGGGCAGCGCGACACAGGCTGGCAACTGACGCTTTATTGGGCCTCTTGGATGCAGGAGCTTTTCATGATATTTGGCGCATGCGGCACCCGGGTATCTGCGAAAGTACATTCATTTCCACTGTACATGGCACATGGTCCCGCTTGGACTACTGGCTCCTCTCCGAGATTGCATGCACTTGGGTTGTTGATGTTCGCCACCTGGCCAAAACATTGTCAGACCACTTCCCCGTTATGCTAGAGATGCAGGTCCCCACTTGTGAGCGCCCCCCTTTTCAATGGCGTTTGCAGCCATCCTCGCTTACTGACCAGGTGTTCAGGTGTACAGTGGGAGCGGCCATTACTAATTTTTTTTTAGAAAACACAGGATCTGTAGACAGCGCTGGGGTTCTTTGGGAGGCATTTAAAGTCACCATCAGAGGCGTCTGTATGGGAGCGCAGGCAGGTGTCTTGAAGGACCTGCGACGTCGGATCAATAGACTGGTCGGTGATATTGCTGCACTAGAGCGTGAGTATGCCCAAAACCCAGTTCCACATAAACTTGCTGCTATACGGGAGTTGGCACATATGTCACGGCGATATACTGCTCGTTACTATGGGGAGGGGGGTCGTCCCAGTCGCTCGCTTGCTCAGAAACTGGCCGCACCTCGTAGCCAGGACTACATCACTGAGATGCTAGATTCTGAGAGCATAGCGCACTATAATTCCCCTGAAATCAGTGAGGTGGTGCTGGACTTCTACTCCAACCTCTATGGGGATCGGGCGCATGCGTCAGCTGCTGACATAAATGCATACTTAGATGATTTCGCTTTGAGGTGGCTATCTGTCGGTCAACGTGAATATCTCACACAGCCATTTGACGTGGAAGATGTAAAATTGCCCATTATGTCGCTGCCCACATGTAAGGCGGCTGGCCTGGATGGACTCCCTAGTGAGTTCTACAAGGCCTATGCTAATGACCTCACGCCCATGCTCCTGGATGTCTTTGCGGAAGCATATGACAAGGGCACCCTCCCGCCCACGTTAAAAGAGGCCCTTCTTGTTATTCTTCTTAAGCCTGACAAAGCTGCCAATCAATGTGACTCCTATCGCCCTCTCTCCATCATAAATATAGACGCCAACATTTTGGTGAAAATGATTGCCAGTAGGCTTCAACCCCTCATTCCAAACCTGGTCCTCCCCGATCAGTCGGGCTTTGTCCCTGCCCGGTCAACGGCGCATAACTTGCGCACGGTTTTTTCCACCTTGCATTATTTTGATTCTGATTTTTAAGTGGTTGCTGTGCTGCTCGACGCAGCAAAAGCATTTGATTCCCTGCAATGGGAATTTATGTTCACAGTCCCACTCAGAATGGGGCTACCACCCTATTTTCTGAAGTAGATACAACTACTATATGAGACGCCTGCGGCGCGTGTGCGGGTCAATGGCTGGGTTTCAACTCCATTTCCTATTCGGCGTGGCACGCGGCAGGGCTGCCCCCTGTCGCCAATGCTCTTCGCACTTGCACTGGAGCCCCTGGCTTGTAAGCTTCGCCAGCGTCATGCACAGGCAGCGCTGCGGTTCAGACAGCGTCCATTAGTAGTCTCGTTGTACGCCGATGATATGCTTCTGTATGTTCGTGAGCCTGCAACGTTTCTCCCAGAATTGCTACATGAATATATCAAATTCGAAAGTTTTGCAGGGCTTGGCATTAACTGGGCGAAATCGACGGTGCTCCCACTGACGGCTCGCACGCAGCACGTGGAGCTAGACTTCCCATTGACATGGTCAACTGACCCAGTAAAATATTTAGGGGTATGGCTACACAGACACCCTGAGGTGGTGGTTTCCGAGAATTATGGCCGCGCCCTGACTCAAATCACTGATCGAGCAGCGAGATGGGCCAAACTCCCGCTTTCTCTAGCAGATCGCATTGCAGTGGTTAAAATGACGATCTTGCCCAAACTACTCTATTTGTTTATTAATATTCCCATCCGCCTCACTCTTGCGGTGTTTAACTCACTTCAGTCGGCACTGCTGTCCTTTGTGTGGGGTGGTAGGAAGCCTCGATGCAGCTGGGAGGTACTGGTATTACCGTTCGAGCTTGGAGGTGTCGTGTCCTTAGCCCCACAGACACACGGGAGACAGGTAACGGATCTGCAATTCTTTATTGATATATAATATGCTGTGCTGTGCCCACGCACGTCTGCCTACGCTTTCTCCTCGCTCTGCAGTGCCCCTCTCCACCCCTTGACCGGATGTGGTGTCCGGTTCCCTCGGTGTCCCCACAGTCCACTGCAGGGTCCTAGTGCCCTGCCCCAGGTCACTACACCTCCCCCCTTTGTCACGAAGAAGTGACGAGAAAAGTGAAACACAGAGATCTGTTGATAGAGATAGATGCAAGTCTGCCCTGGCACAGGTCGGTGTGCTTCCCATCATTACATTTCTTCTATTAGTCTTTTTGGCCGTCTGCATGCTCTTCTTGGGCCGGCCTCCATCTGTTGCTCTTCTGCTGGTCCCTCACCATTGTCTCTTTCCTTCCTGTTGTGCTCCTGCTCTTCTTGTTCTGCTGTTTCCTTATCTTGGTCTTCCCCTTTCTTCTCCTTCAGTTCTTTGAAGTGTGAGCTGTTCCGTGTTATCCTCTGATGTTCTGACTCTGCCGTGATCATTGGGCCCTTCACTTTAGTTACTATTAGCGGGTCTTTGGAGAACATGCTGTCAGATTTCCTTTGTTGTCGTTAACGCACTACCACCGTGTCTCCTTCCTTTAGGTCTGACGAGCTGGCGTGTCGCTTGGCGCCTGCATATCTTTTCATTTTTTCTTTCTCCTCTCTGTCTTTCGCTGCAATGCTGCTGTGATCTGGCGCCATAGTTACTTCTTTTTGTGGTAGCCTCGTTCTACTTGTTCTTCCCAGTACTAGCTCTGCTGGGCTCCTTCCTGTGGAGTTGTGGGGTGTGTTTCTGTAGTCACGTAGTACCTGGCACAGAGCTTGGCTAAGTGATATCTGCGCTAGCTTCGCCCTTTGAACTGCCTTTTTGATGTTCCCCATGAACCTCTCCACCATTCCATTCGCTTGAGGCCACAGCGGAGTTATCTTCCTGTGGTTTATCCCTAGATTGGTCATGAATCTGCGGAAGTCTTCTCCTGAGAATGGAGGACCATTGTCTGTTTTTAGTGTTTCTGGTGAACCCCATGCTGCAAATATGTCATCTAATATCGGTAGTGTTGCTGTTGCCGATGTCGATGGGACGTGTCGCACTATTGGAAATCGTGAGTATTCATCTATGACCACAAGCAGGTAGTTGCCTGTGTCCAGTGGCCCAAAGAAATCAGCTGCTAGTGTTGTCCACACTGCTCTTGGAAGTTCTGACATTTGTAGTGGTTCGTGCCTAGCCGGTGGTCCTGTCACTTGACAGAGGTGGCATGTCGTTATGGTGTCTTCTACCATGCGATCTAGGCCAGGGAACCATACTTTCTCTCTTAGCAGTTTCTTCGTTGCTACTACGCCTCGGTGTGACTCATGAGCCAGATTTATCAGTTGCCTCCTGAGTGAACTTGGTATCACTATTCTTGTCCCTCTCATCATTATTCCTGTGTCTGTCTCCGACAGTTCTTCATGTATCTTCTTTAGAGCTAGCACTTCTTCCTTGCATACTCCTGCTCCCCAGGTGCAATTATTGTTAATGTGCCTCCATCTCTGCCTTCTCGTTACCTCCATGGCCATTTGCAGCGTGGCATCTTCCTTGGTCTCCCTTGCTAGCTCCGCGAGTGTTATCGGTGCTGGGGTGTTTTGCTTTAGTACGAAATTTAGGTATTCTTCTGCCATCGATGTCGTCTCGTGAGCCTGCGGTAATGGGTGTCTCGACATGTAGTCTGCCGGGTTGTGTTCTTTCCCTGGCTTGTGCACAATCGTGAAGTCATAGTCCATCAACCTTATGCCCCAGCATTCAATCCTGGGTGGCATTTTGGCTGACGGGCTGCCATAGATCGTCACCAGCGCCTGGTGGCCAGTTATGATGGTGAATGACTTCCCGTAGATAAACATGTGGTAGTGTTCACACGCCCATACCACTGCTAGGCTCTCCTTTTCTGGTTGCGAGTATGCCTTTTCAATGTCTGTTAAGCTTTTGCTTGCATACTCGACAATTTTTCTTTGTGAATCTCTCCCTGGCAGATGCTGCGCTAGTATTGCTCCTAGTCCTACTGGGCTGGCATCGACAGTCAATTCAGTGCAGAGCAGGGGGTCAAACTAGGCCAGATGTTCCACAGTCACCACTGCTTGTCTTATTTCCTCGAATGCCTTGTTGCATTCCTGAGACCAGATGAACTTCAGTCCTTGTTTGGTCAGTTCTCTTAGCGGTGTGCTCACTGTGGCGAAGTCCTGTATGTACCGCGCACAGTAGCTGGCGAGGCCTAGAAATGATCTTACTTCTGCAACATCCGTCGGGGGATTTGCGTTCTTCAGTGTTTCAACTTTGTTGTGGTCTGGCCTCATCCCTTGTTTGGAGAAAATGTGTCCGAAGAACACCAGTTCCCTTCTCCCCAGCTCGCATTTCTCTCCATTCAATGTTAGGCCCGCTTGCTCCAGTTGTGTGCACACTTGACGCAAAGCTGTGTCATGTCCTTTGTCTGTTTTCCCAAATACCAAGATATCACTATAGTTTAGGCTGTTATGTACCGGCCTTATCACTTGCCGTATTGTCTCCTGGAATATCTCCGCTGCCGATGAAATTCCGAAGCTCAGTCGCTTGTATCTAAACAGACCCAGGTGTGTGGAGAATGTCGTGATATACCTGGACTGGTGGTCCAATTCTAATTGATGGTACCCTTTGCATAAGTCCAGCTTCGAGAATTGGCAGGCCCCAGTGAGGCAGCTGATCATGTCGTTTAGGTGTGGCCCCAGGTGACGTTCCCTTGCGATTGCGGTATTTGGGATCCTCATGTCCACGCAGATGCGGATCTTTGAGGTGTTCTTCTTTGGAACTGCCACAATTGGAGACACCCAAGGCGTTGGCCCTTCGGCAGGTTCGATTATATCTTGTGCCAGTAAGCTAGTTATTTCCTCTTCCACTTGTGGTTGTAGGTGAATTGGTACTCGTCTATGATGTTGGGCCACCGGCTTGATTGCTTCATTGATGTGTAATGTTATCTGTTTTCCTTTCAGCTTACCAAGACCTTTCAGTATAGCTGGGTATTCTTGTAGGATGTTCTCCGTTTCCGACGTGGTATGTCATCACCAGTAGCCCCATCACCTGTGCCGTCGCATTGCTTAGCAGGCATGGCGCTGGGATGTCACCCTTGAGCACATGTATTTCTTCTTGGTAGGACCTGCCTTTGTACGTTAAGGTCTCTGTAAATGTTCCCATGTTTTCTACCGGGCTTTTGGAGCCCCACGTGAACACATCCACGGTCGACGGTGATAGCTGTGGTTTCACTCTCATCTTCTTGTATTCTGACATGCACATGATGTTGCATGTTGCTCCACTGTCAAGCACAAACTTAGCTTGGTGGTCCCCTACGCCGATGTCCACAGTGGCGGTTTTCTTTATTTGTTGCTTCTCCACAAGATGAACGTGCTCTGTCCCATTGGCTTCTCTGGGCGCGTCCGACATTAGATATAGTCTCGCCTCCCTCACAGGTGCTGCCGTTTCTTCTGACTCGTCGGAGGAACTGCGATTGGCCGTTTCCATATGTCGGGCGTACCTGTTGCTGGTCATCCGTGGTCTCATTGTTCTGCCTCTCTCGCTTCTGAATTGTCTGGTCATGCACGTGCTTGAAAAATGATTGTCCCTGTTGCACTTCCTGCACTTCTGGCCCATTGCTGGGCAGGCACCGACATGTGGGAATTCGAGGCCGCATCGGTAGCATGTTTGTTCGCCCTTCTTTGGTAGGACCGACGGCTGGAATTCTTTCTTTTTGAAATTCCTAGTGATGCGATGCGCTAGCGCCACTCTCTTCTCCTTTCCCATCTCCATCTGCTTGGCGTGCTCTGTGGCCCGTGCTTCCGTGCGAGCCATCGTCAGTATCTTTTCCAGCGTCGTTGGTTCCTTCAGAATGCGTGCTCGGAACTCCACTGATTGACAACCTTCGATGATGCGCAATCTTATTGCTTGCTCATTGTCAAATTTGTCAAACTCGCAGTATGTGACCAGTTTTCTCAGTCTCGTTGCAAAATCGTCTAGGCTCTCTTCTCCTTGCTGGCATGCCGTGTTGAATGTGTATCTCTCAAAGTCAACGTTTCGTTGGGGGTCAAATTTCTGTGTGAGACACTGTGTCACTCTCTTGTAATCCGCTGTTTGATCAGCGGGGAATGTTAACAACAGATCTTCTATTTCATCCCCTGCGAGATTCAAAATCAGGTGCAGTTGCTTGCTATCCGGGACGTCCGTGGCACTCATGTAGCGCTCACATTTTCTGATCCATCTTTCCCACCGGATGCCTGCCTGCGGCTCCGATAGGCTGAATGGTAAAGGCCTGCGGAAGACTGCTTGCGTGCTTTGCTTCTCATCATTGTCGCTCATTTTCCTTCCTTGGCACTCCTCTACTCTTCTTCCTCTTTTATTTTCTTTATTTCTTTATTTGTCCCTTTGTTTCCTCTTTATTGTGCTTTATTTCCACTGTTTTCTTCTTCTTTTTGAGTCTTTTCGCTCTGTTTTTCTGTTTCCCTATCTATTTCACTGGCCGCCTGACTTCAAAATGGCCGTTGCGCTGTACTTTGTTCTTATTGGCTTAGTTGCCTGACTCCAAAATGGCCGCCGTAGTCTCGCGAGGTTTCTTTGTCCCTCTCGCTTTGCCTGACCTCTCAAAATGGCCGCCGCTTGTTTCTGGCTTCTGATTGGCCTGCTCTGCCTGTCCTCAAAATGGCTGCCGCTCTCGCGATAGTTCGTTTGAACTAACGCGCGTCTTTCTGCTTTAATTCTCTATGAGCACTCTCGGGTGCTGACGCTTGCCGGCTCTTCGGTTCGCTGGCAGATGCCTTATTTCTTTCCTCTTGCGTGCAGCCTCACAGCGCTCTTACCGCTATTTCGGCGGCCGGGGTGGGCTCCCGCGTCGCTGCTTCTTGGCTGCTTGACTCGGACCAGGGTGGGCTCCTGGCTCCGCTTCTTCTTCTTCACCGTCGCGCCAATCACCACGATGTTCCTTGTGTTGGCCAGCGGACCAGGGTGGGCTCCTGGTTCCGTCGCGCTTTTCTCGGGGAAACAACGATCCGATCCACTTCTGCTCTTCTGTGGGTGGTGGACGATCCCGCCTTCGTTCGTCAGTTGTCGTGTCCTTAGCCCCACAGACACACGGGAGACAGGTAACGGATCTGCAATTCTTTATTGATATATAATATGCTGTGCTGTGCCCACGCACGTCTGCCCACGCTTTCTCCTCGCTCTGCAGTGCCCCTCTCCACCCCTTGACCGGATGTGGTGTCCGGTTCCCTCGGTGTACCCACAGTCCACTACAGGGTCCTAGTGCCCTGCCCCAGGTCACTACAGGAGGCTTTGAAGCCCCTGATATGCGCTTATATTATCTCTGTGCACAGGCCCAATTTGAACATTATTGGTTCTTTCCACAATGATTCCAACCACACGTAGCTATTGAGGCTGATGCTGTCCTTCCAATGGCCCTTGTCGCGACCGCCTTGTCTGGTGGGGGAGGTGGACCCAGGACTGAAATCAACCCCGCGCTGTGCACAGCATGGGCGTGGAAGATGCTGGCAGCGCGTGCACAGTTGCAGTATCTCTATGCCCCAACATTACCGCTCGCTGCGCACCCGGATATCTCTGCTGCACAAGAGCCGGCTCCCCTTAAAGCATTGGGTGCGGTGGGAATAAGACAATTAGGTGACCTTTATAAAGAAGGCCAGTTCAGGTCGCTCTCTGACATACAGGGTGGCAGGGACCGGGATTTGATGCTTGGGTTCACTTATGTGCGTGTGCGGCAGGTGATCAGAACCATCTATCCCGATTACCCGGCTGAACCCAAGCAGCTGTTGGCACTGCAGGCGGTGTTAGCAGGTGAGGATTGCACAGGCCTGATCACAAAGTTATATAATGCGTCCCTTAGGGAAAGAGAACAGCTTGATTCACCCTCATATAAAAAATGGGTGGCGATACTGGGGACTTCATTGTCGCCGGATGTGTGGAAGTTCTGCTGTACTCTGACTGGCCGCCTAACGGCAAATTGTAACCTCCGCATCATCCATTTTAAATACCTGCACCAGTTATACTATACCCCGCTTCAATTGATGCGCTTTGGTCTGCGGGAGAGCACTTGCTGTGTCCGCTGTGGGCAGGGAAATGCGGATTTCTTACATCTCGCATGGAATTGCGCGGGAATAAATACATTTTGGAGTAAGGTCGTGAATATGCTCACGAATGTGGTATCTGAACCTGTGCTATGTACTCCTGAGGTTTGCCTATTAGGCTGGGTAAAAGATCTTAAACCCTGCAACCGCAGACTGGTGGCTGTTTCGAACTTACTGGCTAAGAGGGCGGTGGCGCAATGCTGGGGGTCTAAACTCACCCCAACATTGAAAAAATGGGTCCATGACTTACTTTACTGCAAAGAACAACTTGAGATTTATGCTGAGGAGTTGCCTAAAACTTCACGCCCTAAAGACTTCTGGGCTCCGCTCTCAGTGTATTTTCTGGGAAACCCTGATTTGCAATAGACGCTGTAACTTGATGCTCTTGCTCTGTTTAAACTTGGGACTGTCACTTGCTGTCAAACTGTCACATGTGATGATATATTTCGTTGGGGTCACAGTACCTTTTACAGTGCCGTGGGGAAAGGGGGATGAGGGTGGGGGGAAGTTCCGAGGGATGTTTCTTTACTCTATGGAAAATGCTTGCACTAGTTATGATCCTTGATGTCTGCCTTGGCCCCTAATAGGGGACCTACTGTGTATTATACAAGCTGTTCAATAAACAAAACAACAACAAAAAAACATTTGTGTGGGAACAACTACTTCACATATGTTAAAATCTGTGATACTCAAGCTGCCACAATGCAGATATTGCCCTACGCAGGACAAGAGAAACCACGCAAAATACACACTGGGGCTCATAGGCCTGGTAAACATGACCCTGCCCTTTACTTGCTTTGCAAGGGTGACGCAAAGGCTTAGTAAACCAGGGCCCACATAGATATAATATGATTAGGGTTCCCGGTTTTCCGTTTAAACGGGTATTTACATATAAATACAGACGGAAAACTATTTTTCCTTTGTCTGTATTTATATTTAGAAGCAGTAAAATACTAGCAAATTTTACGTGCTGCTGTGCTCCAGTTGAGTTGACTTGCCACGCCCCTAACCTGCAGGGCCTTACAGTTTGTGATTTGCTGGAGATATCTTCCAATTAGGGTCTTTTTTGACCTGGTGCCGTGCCACTGAGCCAATCGTGGTTGGACCCAGGCGTCACTGTGTGGGCGTGTCAACAGTTATCCGGCCCTGCCCTCATACCTTTTGCCCTTTATTTTGGGGGGGTCACCCCCTACTTCCTCCTTCTTTTACCTTCACAGTGCCCACCCTGAGTGCAGAAGGGGCCTCCCTGTCGCCATTTTCGTTGCTGCACCAGCCCTTCTCTCGCCATCTCCGGGGCTCCGCCACTCGAGTGAGCTCTGCACCAGCCCGTCGCCATTTCAAGGTAAGTATATTTTCCCGACGTATGTACTATCGGGGAACAGATGAATGGTGGCTTCACAGTCTACTCGCAGGGGCTGGAGTGTTTGCCGAGTTTGTGTCCGGGTTGTTCTTTCAGTGCAGTACACTGTGTACTGTCACGTAATCTCCCTGTGACTGCTAAAAATGAATGTGTCCTTATGTAATTGGTGCGGAAAGGTAAAGCGCTCAATACCGCTGTGCCGAGTTTGCGCTATATGATTTAAATCTGCAACAACGTGTGGCTGCAAGAACAATCCGGCCACAAACTCGGCAAACACTCCAGCCACTGCGTCCTCAAAGCCAAGCGAAGCTTGATGGCAGCTTCACAGTCTACTCACAGGGGCTGGAGTGTTTGCTGAGTTTGTGGCCGGGTTGTTCTTTCAGTGCAGTACACTGTGTACTGTCACTTAATATCACAGTGACAACCAAAAATGAATGTGTCCTTACGTAATTGGTGGGAAAAGGTAAATCGCTCCAATACCTCCATGCCTAGTTTGCGCTATATTATTTAAATCTGCAACAACGTGTGGCTGCAAGAACAATCCTGCCACAAACACTCCAGCCACTGCACCTTCAAAGCCAAGCGAAGCTTGATGGCAGCTTCACAGTCTACTTGCAGGGGCTGGAATGTTTGCTGAGTTTGGGGCCAGGTTGTTCTTTCAGTGCAGTACACTGTGTACTGTCACTTAATATCACCGTGACAACCAAAAATGAATGTGTCCTTATGTAATTGGTGGGAAAAGGTAAAGCGCTCCAATACCTCTGTGCCGAGTTCGCGCTGCATTATTTAAATCTGCACCAACGTGTGGCTGCAAGAACAATCCGGCCACAAACACTCCAGCCACTGCGTCTTCAAAGCCAAGCAAAGCTTGATGGCAGCTTCACAGTCTACTCGCAGTGGCTGGAGTGTTTGCCGAGTTTGTGGCCGGGTTGTTCTTTCAGCTCAGTACACTGTGTACTGTCACTTAATATCACAGTGACAACCAAAAATGAAAATGTCCTTGTGTTACGTAATTGGTGCACATGCTTGTTTATTTACTTGTATAGTGAAGAAGAGGGTTAAGCTCCGATCTCAAGCACCCTGAACGCATTCTTTGTTTCTTGCGGGGAGAGCTGGTGAATCTTCTAAAAAGGAGTTATAAAATATTTAAATCAATATAGATTTTTTTTTTAAAGATATTTTTATTGGCATTTTATATAGTGCAACACACTGAATACAAAAAAGGAGAAAAGGTAAAAACAAATCGATTCACATCATCAGTTACCGACTACATTCACCAGTACCTGCTCCACTAGTACAGCTATAATACAACAGTTATGTGGGCAGCTGCTCAACACCAGTCCATCGTGTGCATATATGTCTATAAACATGGTCATATCAAGCCAGTAACAATGTTCGAACCCTGAAGAAGAAAGAACAAAGAAAAGAAAAGGAAGAAAAAGAGTAACCTGTGCAGAGGAGTGGTGTGGATGTGTCGAATCACTAATGTCCATTGGAAGTGACAGTATAAACAACCCACGAGAGGGTCTGGGAGGGCCCCCCAACAGCTGGTATCCCCTCTGCACCCAGCCAACACTCCCACCGACGTCTTAAGCCCATGTGCTGCCTCCCCGTGAATCAAACCCCTGACGCCACAGGGGATCTTAATGGAGCGACCTGAGCCACGGCACCAGCTTGGGGTTCATGATCAGACTCACCCCCCCCACTGCTATGGCCCGCCGGTTTCTCCCATTCGGCCATTGTCTCTCTCCACTGCTCAGCAATTGGGCGCTTTCTCATTCCCTTGGCCTCCTCCCATGCCAATACTCTACCCTCTGCCCCCGCCCATGCAATAACATTCCTGTCCCAGACTGTCACCTGAGGTTCTCTCAAGGATTTCCACTCCATCGCTATCCTGCGCTTGGCAAGGCCCAACGCAAGATCTATCAGTCGATTCCCGACCAGGCGCTTGGGTGGCCTAGGAAAGAGACCCAACAGGCATGTCTGAATCGTTAGAGCCACCACCCTTCCTAGCACGTCTTTGATCTTACCCAGCACTGCCTCCCAGAAAGGACGCACCCATTGGCAGTCCCAGGTCATATGGCCAAAATCAGCATCCGGGTGGGCACATCTGGGACACCGTCGCACCTCCCCTCCGTACGTCACATTAAGCTGATGAGGTGTCATATAGGTCATATGTGTGTAATTGAATTGGATATATTTCAAACGGGTATTCCGGGAGATCTTTTTTGGGTAATGTAAAACCTTACGCCACTCAGAGTTAGTAAGGACCCTACCCCCGATCCTGTCCCAACGCTCCCGCAATCCATATAAGGGGCCGACGGAAGCCTCTACTAATGTGGCATAAAGCCATTTCACCAGGTGGCTCGTGGTGCCAAGAGTGAATAGGGCATGGAGGACTGGGTGCGTACCAGGTTCTTCCCTCCCGGAGCCCCATAAATGCGCAAATGTGCGTGTCAGTGCCTCATATTGTAGAAACTGACCCGAGGGGAGCCCACTACCATCCACTAGTTCCGCGAAAGGAATCAGTGCCTTATCTAAATAGCAGTCCCCAACATTTTCCAGTCCGGCCTCCTACCATCTGGCCAATTGGGCACTCGAAAATATATATTGGGGGTCCCCATGCGGTAGCCCCACTAGAGGCAGCATTGGAGAATACTTTGCGGGTTGTCTCCCCCCCTTGTGACATCGTCGCCATGTCTGGAGGGCAGTAGGCTGCAGCAAGGAGCAGCAAGGGGTAGGTGTAGCCGGTAGCAGTAGCTTCACCGTCACCAGTCCTGAACTGGATGCCGGGTCTGTCAGGCATGTTCCCTCCTCGTTCACACCCTCCACCTACTGTGCTAACCACTTTAACTGGGCGGCCAGCATGTAAAATTCGAAATTCGGCACCCCTAGTCCTCCCTCCAACATGCAGAGTTTTCAGGGACACCCTCGGGCGACCGTCACCCCAGACCAGATCCCGCAGAAGTGCATTCAGAGGGCGAAACCAGCTTCTTGGCATTAAATACAGGAGATTCACGAAAAAGTACAACAGCCGGGGCGCATGACCATTTTGGACAGTGTGATCTGGGCCATGATGGGCAGTTGTAACGTGCCCCAGAAATGAACACAGGAGCGAAGGGAACGCAGTGCCCTTCCCAGGTTTCCATCCTTTAGATCATCTAGGCCATGAAAAATATGTATGCCCAAGTATTTAAAGGTGCACTGCGCCCATAGAGTGTCGACCAGCAGCGCCTCAGGTCTGGGTAGAGGCCCAGCTATGGGAAACAGATATGTCTTGTATTTATTAACCTTGAGGCCTGAAAGCAGAGCAAAGTCATCCAGGATATGTAGAGCCTCAGCAGCATCTCCAACTGCCTCCGTAAGGTATAACAACAAATCATCTGCATATAGAGAGATGTGGTGCCGTCGCCCACCCAAGATCAATCCCAGCCCTCTCCCCCCCGAGGCGGAACTGTTCCACTAGCGGTTCAACAGCCAGGGCAAATAGGAGTGGGGAAAGGGGACATCCCTGCCGGGACCCCCGAGAAATCTTATACAGCCTAGATATAGTTCGGCCCGTCTTGATTCTCGCAGTGGGCGAGGCATAGAGAAGCCGTATCCACCGTACCCAATCTTCCCCCAGACCCATGCTTAGCATCACCTCAAAAAGGTACTCCCAGCTCACCGTGTCGAACGCCTTCTCCAGGTCGACAGACAAAAAACCGCCGCCTGCCGGAGGGCTGATGCATGCACATGGTATAGTACGGAGTAAAGCCTGCAGAGATTATAAGAGGTACTACGAGAGGGGATAAACCCATTTTGGTCGGTGGGATCAGGGACGTCATGTGCGGGAGCAGTCTGCCCGCCAACAACTTGCTCAAGATCTTGAAGTCCAGGTTGAGCATGGAAAGAGGCCGATAGTCTCTCACTCCTGCATCTGGTTCCTTAGACTTAGGGAGCGGGATCACAAGCGCGGTCTGGGTGGAGTCGGGCAAATCCCCCCTCCCTCGTATGCCTCTGAAAACAACGCCACCAGACGTGGGGCCAGAGTGTCAGTAAACCGCTGATAGAACTCAGCCGGGAGACCATCAGGCCCAGGTGTCTTATCAGGCACCAACGCCGCTATGGCGGCCCTGACTTCCTGCAGGGTGATCGGATCCCCCAGTTCGTCCCATGCATCTGCCTCCAACGTACGGAGTGGCAGAGGACCTAGAAATTGTCGTATATCCGACAAGGGGGGGTGCGGTCGGGGCCTCATACAACCGCTCATAATACGTTAAGAAGGAGTCATTAATGGTGTCTGGGTCGTGCACCACATCCCCCGAGTCCAAACCAAGCCGCGTAACAGGTGCTCCCCCAACTCAGGCTTAATTCATCGCGCTAACAATCGACCCACCCTCCCCTCCTCCCTTTGCACTCTATCTAAGTAGTCCTTATAGTGGTAGAACCTCAGCCTGCCCAACACATCGTTATAACGTGCCTGTGCTTCCTGTAAGGACACCCGGGCCACATCCTCTGCACCCTGTAGATTGTCTAGTCTACGGATGGTCCCCTCCAGATCTAGGAGTTCCCGGCTAATCTCCCTGTGAGCCCCACACGCCTGAACCATGCAGTGGCCCCGCACAACCACTTTGAACGTCTCCCACTCCACCTTGGGAGAGGAGGCTGTGTTGGCATTGATAGGGAAGTATGCTTTGACCAGTGCCAGCAAGGAGGCCTGGAAAGGGTCATCGTCAAGCAACAACGGGTTCAATTTCCACATAGGGATCGGAGGACACCGCCCCGGCAATTGGTGTAACATGAGTAGTGGGCTATGATCCGACAGAGTGCGCCCCAGATATTCGGAATGGGAAACGTAACCATTAAAGGCCGGGGAGAAGGGAAATGTGTCAAGCCTAGTGTGAACCTGGTGGACCAGCGAAAAGAAGGAGTACTCCCTGTCTCACGCATGCTGCAGTCTCCAAACGTCTTCAAGACCCCAAAGAGATATCCAGGTTCGGAATCCCAATGCTGTGCGATGTGGCTGAGTCCCCGGTAGAGGAGGGTGCGAACGGTCAACAGCAACATCCGTCAAACAGTTAATTAAATCGATATAGATAAGTTTAGAATCTTGGTTTGTATCACCTTCAATGTGGATGCACTCTTTAATGCTTTCAGTGATGTGCTCATCCCACCAGAGGTCAGTCTAGATTCATTTTGGTCACACATTAAATGTTCTTATTATTTTGGATGAACGGGTCCAGTTATACTGAAGGATTTATGTGGCCTCAATTGGATTCTGAGTTGTGTGAACACTTTGATTTGAAATTTCCTAATGCACGAGTTGACTACGAGTGGATCGCCAACTATAGTGTTTACTACGGCCCTCAGTAATGATTCAGAATGTAGAGATTTCACAACATTATCAATCCAGACAAGTAAACTCCATGCATGTTTTGTATAGCTGTGCTGGAATGAGAAGTGTGGTAAGAGAGCTGACAAACTTCACAATAGTCATGAGGATAGAGATTGACACTAATAGAGGTTTGAAGGGCTGAGCCTCCTTTCACTCATGCCCTTTTAAATACTTTGCGACAAATTCTTTAGGAGGATTAAAAAATCTACATTGGCACATTTAGCAGAGTTAGGCTGAATTATGTGCATAAGATAAATAACCAACAACTACAGCTTTGTTCTATATAATATTAAAAATGCTTCAGTTCTGACATGGTGAGACTGTAAAAGAACTATAACGAATCTCTTTGAAGTTACATCAAAGCAGGGAAGGGCGATACTGCTGTTAAGATTTTTTTTCCCACCCTGAGGGTGAGGGCAAAAATGGAGAGCCCGATAGGGACCCGTCTCAGCACCTGCTTTTTATAACTGCTGTTGCTGAGCACCGGCAGGACCCGGCTCACTTAAAACCCTGGAGTTAGGTGGATCCCCTCCTCTTGTGATACATTAGCGGGGGCAGTAGGTGGTCCAGGGGGCGAGGCGCCTCAAATCTACCCTTTTCGGCTGCTGCTCAAAGAAATTGAACGTATTTAGTCGCTGACTCCTTTTATTTTGCTTGTTGGGTTGATATTCCTTGTGCAGGCCAGGCTACCTTATACAGGGGTCTCGTCACTGCTAGCATCCTAGTTTTAAGCGCACCCCCAGTGGAAGCCTTGAGCCAGGAAGTCAGCTTCCTGATTCCATGAACCAAGCCTAAGGCACAAGCACAAACAGGCTCCAAAAGTAGCCGCTGCAGTGCTCACCTGAGTGCACAACAGCAGCAGCTTATTTATATTACTGCAAATAATCGCTGTGACACCCTCCCATTTTTCACAGGTGAGGTCTGTTTTGATCTAAAAGAAATGTCTGTAATAGATTCTCACACATCACCCATATTAAACAGAAATGAAAGGAAAACGGTATTTAAGCACTCTGTTTAAGACACCTGTGATGCAACTTAAATTGGTGTAGCATGTGACATATGGTGTTTGTAGGTCATTCTGGACTATATGCGAGGTGTCTGTGTTCACTTTGTGTGTCTTGCTTTCAGTGTGTTGCACTCTCCACACCTGTCAGCTACTGCAAGGTCCTGACGTCACTTCCTGTTTAACACTTAAGGTAAGCCCGTCTACCTTTGCACTTCCACGTCAATATTAGCACACTCTGTTTCATGGTCACAGTTTTGAATCTGGTGGGCCCACTCAGCCTTTAATCCTTATTAGGTCAATAAAATGCCTAGCTTTAAGTCATGGTAACTCTTCAGAGCAAAAGCACATCATAAAACGAGTAAAAATCACCATTTGTCTTCACTGAACAAAACACAATTTGAAAGCTTTAATAAAGCTACTTTGTTTCCGTGTTTTTAACTCAGAGGAAAGCCGGAACAATAAGCAAATGGCCAATTCCAAAAGTAATTCTTTTTCATAGTTTGGCCATGATGTCCTTTGGCATCATTTTTTTTTTGTAATGTGCCAGATGGATCACCAATATCAAAAAAGAATGCAGAGGTCAGATTACATAGCACATCACCATTGCCTACCTGTCACTCGCCTACACTACCCTGTCAAAAGAAGCACGAGCAGAGGATGCTCCTTATCCTATCTCACAGCGAAGAAATGGAGCAGCCTCCCCCTCCAGCTCCAGACCGAACCATCTGTACTGGAATTCCAAAATGATCTGAAGCTCTGGATATTTGAATGAGTCTCTCGGACCCTGCAAGTGCCTGGCCACCCTCTTGGGTGATTAGCTGATCTCTATGAATCAACTCATTGAGTGATTGTGTGAATATATCGACAAAGAAACTATTGGTATATGCGAACATATTTTTGGCATCTGCAATTGTACTGCGCTGGCTTCTCTCTGCTTCGCGAAAACCAGAAACTGAATTAGTTATCTTGAATGGCATGGACATATTTTGATAAATAAGATACAAGAAATATTTGCAACTAAAAATGTACATATCTGTATCCAATTCCGCAGTGCAGATAAAGGCTGAGTGTTTTGTTTTGGTCACATGCAGTGTTTTAAACATCAACCCAATGGCTGCTTAATTTTTTAATCCTTACATTTATAGAGATGGGCCGCAAACGTAAGGACATTGATGATTACTTACTGGAGTATGCAGAATTTGAATCCGTGTCCCTTAAAGGGATGAAAATGTTCACCTGCAAGTCATGTCGAACAACTGTTGACATTGAAAACAGGGCAGCGGACAATATCAAAGCTCACCTAAAGAGTAAAACCCATGAGAGACTTTCTTCTCCAGTTGTAAAGAAGGCCCATACGGAGCAAATGACCGTGGAGCACTGCACAACTTGTGCACGCCAAAATATTGAAGAGGCTGCAAATATCCTGCACAAGGTTGTGAAAGCTCTGTGTGAAGGTGGTGTTCCACTTCACCAGACTGATGGTCCAATTGGAGAGCTGATTAGGCAGCTGTGCCCTGCAGCAAGGACAATGTGCAAATCCAGCCAAAATGTATGAGAAATATCGTCCAGAAGTGTTTGAAGCACAGCTTGAAAGCATACGTCAAGCTGTAGCAAATGTCCCTATCTCTTTAACAATTGACGAAACCACAGAGGTGCATGGTGACCCAGCCATTGGAACATTGGTCACATATTACAGTGATGATGAAGAAAAGGGTCGTCGCTCGGCCTTAGTTGACATCACTGTATCTGATGAGTGTTATTCTGCTAAAATTGCCATAATTGTATACAATGTGCTGCAGAAGTTGGGTAAATCATGGCATGACCTTGTTACAATATGTTCTGATTCTGCATCCTATATGACAAAGGCAGTAAACGATTTGCACGCTGCTCAGAGGGTTAATTTCATTCACATAAAAGATCCATGTCATCTTATCCATGCTGCTGTTTCCTATGCTCTGTCTCAGCCTGAGAACAGGGACATGTATGATTTTGTAATAAAGGCTGGAGCAGTATTTAAGTATGCACGAAACTTAAAACACATTTATTCTCAAGGCAAAGTAGACGGGAGAATGAAATATCCAAGGGCGGTTGTTGTGATCCGATGGTTCAGCTGGTATGAGGGAGCAGTAAGACTTTTGGAAATATGGCACAACTTCCTTACTTTTGTAAACAATGAAGAAGCCACTGGATCCAAAATGGATCACCTACGTAAACTACTCGGCCCCAACAGTGCTAACCACCAATCTTTCTATGTTAAGTTACATTACATTGTTAAAACTCTCACTTGTATTATCAACATTCAGAAGAAGTTGGAGTCAGAAGAAACACATGTCCACCAAATATATTCAGCCATAAATGCTGACATAGCTTTGGCATTGGAGCAAGACCGGACACAAGATCATCACTTTATTGCAAATGTTACCACATAAAAAAGCAAATTCCCTAATAAAAGAGATGATTACTTTTAAATATGCATTGAAAAACAAGTGGGATGCTGTCCTAGCTCGGAACATAACTGGGCAAATGAGTTACAGCTCTTTTTGGAAACGGGTTACAATCCTGGATCCATTCAAGAAAGTTCAGTTTAGTCAGGATTTCAATGATTACAAAGATTTATTCATGTTAGTTGGAGCTTCTGATGACATAATGAATGTTGTTGAAGAAGAATTCAACAAATATTTAATGCATAATATTCCACAAAAAGAGATCAGTGCAACAACATACTGGCGTTCTCAGAAGCAAGAATGGCCAACACTGTGTAATCTTTCCTTGAATCTTTTGGCCATTCCTGTATCATCAGCAAATTTTGAACGGGTTTTCAGTGGTCTTCATTTCATTAACAAACCAGAAAGAGCCTCACTGTCCTCAAAGTCTCTTGAAATACACATGTGCTTGTACTACAACGGCAAAGTTTTCAGATGAATGTATTGTGTTGACCAATAACAACCGAGTGTATGTGTGCATTGTCTATTTAAATAAATGTGGAAAAGTACTAGCTGCAGCGTTGTCTTTTGATTGCGGCAAAAATAAATGTGGAAATATACAGATAAATTGGGCAAAAAATAAATATGGATAAATACAGACTGAAATGGCAAAAAAACAGAAAACCGGGAGCCCTAAATATGATTAAATTCAAATGATATAGAAAGAGCCCACAGGAAGTACACTCCAGACTTGGATTTGGTGTTGTTGTCATAAGAGCAGTAGCACAAATGTTTTCCTCTTTTGCCAGCCTTGTTTGGGAAGTAAGGGCTTGTATTACAATGGCCATCAGGACCACTTCTTCAGGACCACTTCACTTAATCGTTTACCAGCAGCTGGACACAAATGACTTGCTTGCTTTGAAAGTGAAAAAAAGCTATTTCCAGACTACTTGTAGTACACTGTCCATGAGGACCACTTCACTTAATCTTTTACCAGCAGCTGCACACATATGACTTTCTTGCTTTGAAGGTGAAAAAAAGTTATTTCCAGACTTGCTCCTGATGAAATTTGTAGTAAACAATAGTCTAAAGAAATTTTTAGTGTAGAGTTTCCGTTTTTGAGAAGCCTGGGTTTGAATATCATCAAGGACTTTTACTAGCCACAACTGATCAAAAGAGCTCAATGCTTTTGGAGTCCAAATGTCATTGAACAAGATCATGAGAGGAGACTTAGCAATATATGCTTCCAATGTGGGAACATTTGAAAAGCTAACTCATTAGATGGGCAATGTGAGAGGCCTCACATTACAGCATCCAGTTATAATAAATCAATACATTCTCCATTTTTGAATTCTGATGGAGAGTTCACCTTCAATGTGTTCTGGAGTCAATAGCCAGAAGACTGAAAGTGGTGATTGTCTAGACAATAGGTTTCCTGAGCATCGACATGACACCTACCCAATAGGAAGCACCATTCTGAAGTTCTCCTGGCTTATAATTAAAAAGCTCATACCTACTTATAATGCTAAATTGGTCTGCCAATGTTATCTAAATCCACACTATTTCATAATGCTTAACAAATCACTTAAAATCAGGTCTTCTAAGTCCTGTTCTACCATACATTCATTGTGCAGAGCAATAGCTCAACCTCTTAATTGTTTGTACCAAGAACCACATCTCGCTGTCCAATTTTCATTCTTGGGGGAAACTTGCCGTATTGACTCTATAATTTATTGTGATATAGTCTAGACTTTCCATAATCATCTCTGTGATATAAACTTTTAGTCTATCAAAATCATCCTAGTCATATTCAGTTTAAACTATATCAGAATGTTCTGTTCAGTTTAGATTGCTCAACAATTTGCAATCTACTTCTTGTTCTGTGCTATTCCCATAGCTGTACACAACTATGGACCTCACAAATACATATTCCTTACCAGTTTGAGGTTACGGCATTCAGGAGGTTAAATGCCTCTTTAAAAAGTAACGCTAGATCAGCATTTGTCTGTTCTCATCCCAACTACGGAACAATGCAAACATGAAATAAAGCAAATCTATGTAAAATATTTAGATATTTTCCATCGCATATCATTTATTCTCTTAGTTTTTTTATGTCGATATTGTCCTGATTTTTGTTAAACATATAGGACCTGATTTCGAGTTTGGCAGTCTTGGGACTGCCGTCGAGTGGCAGCGTCCTATTAACCGCCACACTTTTGGCAGTTTGACTGCAGTATTATGATGTTGGAGGTCCCATAGATGAAAGACCGCTGGCGAACTGCTGCCAGCCATTCACCGACCTCCTCGACCATGGCGGGGGGACCGCCTGCTTCAAGTCGACAGAATCAAAGGAATTGAGTTGCATACTCACCCATTTCCTTTCTTCCATTGAGGCTCTAACGTGGATCCCTTTCTCCAGGTACCCTCTTCACAGCATATTGACTCCTTCAATGGGAAAATACTCATACAGGGTGCTTTTTCATGTGTCATTCATATGTGTACACTAAAATCTAATTATTCACACCAGCACTGACATTTGAAAAAATACAAACCGCTGTCAGAAACACTGCCACAGGCCAATTGGAAACATCATAATACAGCGGGGGACCGCTGCTGCGGCGGTCTTCTTTGGACCGCTACAGCGGCAGTAAGTCGGTGGGACCACTGAACTCCTAATCAGGCCCCTAGTCCTGGAAAAGTATTAGGAGGGGTGAAGTTTGGTTAGTAAGTTTGGGGGAGTGAGCTTCAGATTTCCCAACAATCACACAGGTAAAAAATCATTATACGAGAAGCAGGCCAGGAGAGGGGCCTTTAGAAGCAGTAGGAAAGGAGAGAAGTGCAGACTGTGAGGGGTACTTACAACTCAATATTTTGTAAATTAACAATTTTTAAGACCTTTGAAACAGAGACAGGAATGTGTGTGTTTTTGTTTGCACGTGTATGTAAATATCCCAAATGAAATCCGACAAACACCTCACCATACCTGAATAAAGCACCTGCACCCCACTATTTACAACAGAATATATTTATTAGGGGTGTGAAACACCCCAAACACCCCCCTGAAGCGACGCCCCTGAGTATTAGAAAAGAAGGACCTCATTACGATGGTGGGCAGACCGTTACCGACAGGCCGTCTGTGGCAGTCCGCCTGCCATCTAGGGCATCGGTCTGACCACTGCATTACAATGCAGGTGGTTGGAATGCAGAGGTGGGGGGTAGGACCACCACCTTTGACAGGATCAAAGATCCTGTTGTGACGGCGGTTGGATTCCTAATCCCTACAGTGGGGTGGTGCTTGCGGAGGCACCACCGTAGGGATTCGGATATCCCTTTCCCTCAGCCTTTACATGGCGGTCCCACCGCCATGTAATGGCAGATGGAAAGGGACTTTGGGGGCCCAAGCAGGGCCCCATCCCCCGTGGGCCACTGGGCGGCAGCACAACCCGCAATTGGAAAGGGCATTTTTCCGACTGCCTTGACAGTGGTCGGATTGAAATATGGCGGGTTGAGCTGCCGACTACCTGTCTGCCTGTCTCGATCCCGCAACGATGGCGGTCAGACGCTCGTCCGACCACCATCGTAATGAGCCCCTAAGTCTCTTACTGACATTTGAATCCAGAATAGATTTTAAGAGGCTTAACTCTCATCGTCTATTTGATGTTACTCAGAACCCCTTTGTGAAAAATATGGCCACAATTCACTGTTACCAATCTTTAATTCTTCATGTTAACAACTATTGCTTCATCATAGAAGATATTTACTGGATTTAGAATCCAGTCAATCACGCTAGTGGTTCTCTATAAGAGCCCTACATAACAATGCATTTTCATCATTGCAATAGCTCTGTCTGAGCTCTGTGTCCAGGATAACTTATCAGTACTCCTTGGGGCAGGTCACAGACAACAAACACTGTGCACTGCTAAGACTGAGACCGCCACTGATAATAATGCCTTCATTCAGCACACCAGCCAGTGCTCAGGTGCCTCATTGTTGAGGCCCCATCCAACCCCAGCCATTCGAATAGACATTTATTATGCCATGTTATGCAATAATATTTAGGGATCCATCTGAACACTGGCTCCTACACAATATATACATAGTGCAGCCCTCACTCAAGGAATCGTTCATAGAGGGTACTTTGGAAACTGATTACAGACCTGCTCGTCTCACCGAATCCTTTGACTCCTGAGATATTCGCACAACTTTTTGCCAGAGTTTTAGGCAAAATAATCAGCATTAGGTTATTCAAGTGCATGTACCTCTTTGGTCTCATTGTGCACTGATGCAAACTATATGTTTCCATTCAGGACTTTATATTGGTGCATACCCTACATCAATATCTCATTGCAGAATTATGATATAATGAAACATGGTGACGTCTTCATTTTTTACCCACATTTGCTGATATTTTTGCATTTCTGAAATGGACACACAAAAATCAGGAAACACTAACCAAGAAATGATGGTCAGAATGTCTGGAGTCTAGAAATATGTACTATATGTGTGTTCATCTAGGGCATGTAGGTTACACAATCAAATTGCAATTGCATTTATGTAGTGCTTACTACCCTGATGAGGCGTCGAAGTGCTTTTTCGGCAAGTTGCACGATACTCCGGAACCCAAAAAGGCTTACTGGTAAATTAGTATAGGGAAATATGAAGTTCATTTGAGCGGGGGCCATGTGAGTATGTTAGTTGGATTGAAAAGGACAGTGGAGGGAAAGAAGAGGGAAGGGTCTAGAAAGTGCTTATTTGGAGATCATAGAAGCAGGTTGATGTTTGGGATGAGTACAGGAGAGATGGAAGAGTCTCTAGAAGCGTATTAGGGAGAGAGATGAGGTATTGTTAAGTCTAGGAGGGATAGATACAGGAACAGGCTTGCTTGGGAGATCTGAATAGTAAAAGAGGTTTGAGATGATGCAAGGAGGGTTGGAGGAAGTAAGAGTTTAAAAAAGGGTTATTTTGGATACCATATTAGTAGAATGGAATTTGGGATGAGTCAAAGAGTGGAGGTAGAGAATATATTGAAAGATGTATGGGGTGAGAAATAGGGTAGTGCATTGGAGAGAGTAGTGGAATGAGGTTTGGGATGAGTCAGAGAGTGGAGGTAGAGGATGCATTGAGAGAGGTATAGGGTGAGATTGTGGGTAGTGCATTGGAGATTCTGAATTAGGAGTAAAGTAATAAATATAAAGATACATAAGTACTTGGGAGGTAAATATGTATAAGAAAGGTAAAATATCTACATTTAAATTGTATTTAATAAACTCAGACTTTCATGTGATACTGTACTTTAAGCTAATGTATTTGTTTTAAATTTTTGATGTTGTTATAGTGAAGAAATTGTAGATAAATTGTTATGAGAAAAATTTGCTTATTAATGCAGTGACCTGTATACATGTCAAACATAAAATAATGTAACCATAAATAATATGTACATTTGTTAAGCAGACCTAATGAATATCTATATATTTATAAACATAATTATTAAACACATTTATAAACAAGCATTGAAAATGCAATAGGTCTCGCCTTTGATTAAGTTAAAGCCATTTGCTTTGCTAATGGTATTGTATAGCAAAGCAAATGGCTTTAACTTAATAAAAGGCGAGACCTATTGCATTTTCAATGCTTTTTTTTGTTTACCCCATCTATACGCAGATGTTTTCATTTGCGGTCTAAGTAACGCGGTCTAATATAACCCATTCCGAGATGTCCGCCTGGAGCAGACCACTAACCCCCTTCCTCTTCCAAGATGGCCGTATTTTAGATCTTGAAGGATAACATTTTCTTCCAGCACCGGAGCACAACGGCCAAAGTGCTGCGCATATTCTTCCAATATTTTTTGTTCACATTTTGAGCAGTTGAGGCAGGACCCGGTTCCCCGCACTTTTTGATGCATTAGTTCTGCTCTCGTTCCAGGCACATCTGATGTTCTAGCTGTAATAACCGGAAGCTCCACTCTGACAGTCTTTCGTGTCTTCCGTCTGGGTTTGTAGTTCCACGTCCTCTTTCTCTAGTGCTCTATGATCCCCCCTGGTGTTGCGCATGCGCGTTCTAGAGTTTGAAGTTTGGTGTCGTGTCTCTTCATATTTGGAGGCAGGCAAGGAGCGGTGGGAGCAATGGGTGACAGGGGGCACAGGGAGAATGGGCGAGGGTACAAGCGAAACTGGACTGTGAGTAAAAGCGTGTAAAGCACTGGGGCTGTGGGTCATAAAGGGGGAGCTGGATAAGTGCATGGGTGAGAGATCAGGTATCAAGGTGAAAGGAATAAGATGGGGGCATGGGCAAAACAAGGAAAGCCCATCACCAGCGCATCACACAACGGAAACGAGTCTGCCTCGCAGCGGAGACTGCTGCTTCTTAAACACACCGCTCGAGACAACGGATCTAAAGAGTTAAATAGAAAAACACGTAGAACTTTGCACAAACGCAGCTCTTAGTCCCCTTTCAATAAAACATATAGGCGGGCAGAAATAATGTGTGACGTATATTTTTCACAACGTTGCCAAGAACTCAACCACACATGAAAAGAACGCGCCATATTACAATGGACCGGATTCCATTGAAAGAAACAAACTGCAATGTACTAGTTACTAGATCCTGTGACGGTCCTACCGAAAATTGCACTATTTGGATAGATTAACATTTCGCGACATGATCCTATTTAAATAATTTAAAAAAATGCACACATTGAGTTTTTTTACATGTTTTCCTCAAAATCGAATGAATTTTCATTTAATAGTAATTTGTCGAGCGACGTACATTACGCGCTCGTACACCAGCATAAAAGCGACTTTTCAAAATCCATATTTTATGTCTACATATGACAGAACAATAAGCTGTGTGTCTGAGAGAGACAGAGGGAAGGGTCTGCTCGGGGAGAAAGACAGAGGGAAGGGGGAACAAATAGTGCTTCTCCAGTAATTAAAGGCCATAGTCTAACGCCACGGGTAAAAGATCCAATCCCGGTGGGCGTGGCTAATAGGAGACAGGGTGGCAACAAGGAGGGATTGACATGCCTTCGGTGCAATCATTGCACTGCCTTTGTCATAATTTGTGACGCCAAACGACGCGCACAAATGAAAGCTGAAGGCGGAGCTGGGACACGGCTTCTGGAATCGTATCGATTCCAAGAAGCCCTCGTATGACGAGAGCAGCGCATGCGCTGCTTACGTCAGGCCGAGACCTAAAAACCTATAATATATCACAATATAGGAGGCTACACCGTCACAGCTGTCTCTGGAAACAGAAGTGAGGGGATTGTGGACAAGCAGAAGCACTACTCAGGAGTCTCGCAGATAAGAACCAGACCAAACGTTGGCGGTGCCATGTTGCGGGGATTCAGCACCTACACAGAACTATGCACAGGAAAACAGGACCTCCGTGTATAGGGGTGTACCAACCTACCACTTTAGTGCCCAAAATCCCAAAACCGACTAGTTATAGTGTCTCATTCGTTCTCCTCCAAAATCAAGAAGCCACAAATGATTAGACAACCCAGAACACAACACTCCCGACTCTCACAGGAATCGCGGTAGCAAGACATACCCTTTCGCTCGCTCACTCGTACTTGTCCACAGATAAGAATTGGTAGAGTCACTGTAATAGTTCAAAATGTTTATTTTAACTATTGTGCTCTATAATACAGTATACGAGCCACTACCAGCAGCAAAATGCATAAACTCAGAACAATTAGCATTGTTACAATTCCATAGAGTACAAAGGGGGATGTCATTATATAAAGACTGTGGAAAAAGGACTATAAGGCCTAACCACCCTCCCCTTGACTGGAAGAAGTTTATTATATAAAAGAAGATCTCTGGGCTGTGTCAGCAGACCCCATACCTTAAAGCCTAGATGTAAGGTTTACATCATAGGAACAGCATATCTCTTCTCCATGGAAAGGGCTCTCTCCAAGTGTGTGTTAAAAGTAAACAACATGCATCCCCATAATATCAAAGCATGAGTCTCCAGCAGTGCAGCTGTGTTTAGCATGTTATGTGTAGGTGCTAGGGACTGACCAGAACAGAATAACAAGGAGCATTGTTTATCGACCTTGCACATCGTGTTCAGACTAAACTCCAGGAATTTAGCAGAGAACGTGAAAAGCAGACAGTTCTCATGTGAAAGGCATAAACAGAGTGTTGCAAAATAAAGTCATGTAGTAACGTGCGCAAAAGCAGCATCATGGCAGCAAAGCTCATGCTAACTTAGCAATGTCGAGAATGACCCTAATGGCCATATAACATGTTATTTCATAATACAGCCACCTGTTGTAGAATGTGTGGTGGCCCCAGCCACTTTTCTGTTTATAGACTAATTTGTGTGGAAAAGGTGATGATGCAGTGGGAATCCGCATAGAACAAAACAAATGATGGTACTCTGCATTGAAGTCCAGTTGTTAAAAGCAGCAGGCACATCTGGTGTTTGCCATACTTTGACTGCTCTGATTACAGCCACGGAGTAAATCAGAACATCCCTCGACAGGGGGCAATGAGATTCTTTTCCTGCTGGATCTTTCAGCGGCTTTTGATACGGTTAACCCCGAAATACTGTTAGACCGTATGCAGGAAATGGAGTTTGGAGACTCAGCCCTGGCGCTACTAAAGTCTTTTCTCTCGGGACGCCGACAAGTGGTATCACTTGGAGAATTTCACTCACATCCATACTTCTTGCCTTGCGGGGTCCCTCAGGGCTCCTCCTTATTCCACACCCTGTTTAATCTGTATGTTACACCGATTGCCTCCTTGATCAAAGGCTTTGGAGAAGTGAAACCTTCTCTGGTAGCATTGTCAATGAATGCATGTGCGCAGTTAGTAAAAGGATGGATAGCAATTGCTTGAAGCTTAACTCTACAAAAACAGAGGTCATCCAGTTCGGCAATAATCCGTCCATCTTGTCCCTGGACTGGTGGCCATCGGATTTGGGCCTGGCCCCTACGCCAACTCCCAAAGCTAAGAATCTGGGGATCATGTTGGACAGGGAGATAATATATAAAGACTAAGTCAACAAGGTCACGTCCTCCTCCGTCCATTGGCTCAGAATTATAAAAAAATTGAAAAATTTCTCCTAGCAGATCTTCTGAAAGCAGTGCTCATTGCTCTAGTTCTATCACAACTGGATTATTGTAATAGGCTGTATGTTGGCCTCCCAAAAAGTCCCCTTGAGAAACTGCAGACCATTCAAAATGTGGCCGCTCAATTTCTCCATAAAATTCCTAAATCACAATCGGCTAGGTCATCCATTAGACAAGTGCATTGGCTCTTGGTCAGCTATCGTATCACCATTAAGGCACTTTGTCTAGCCTACAAAACACTCTATGGGAAAGCCCCAGCCTACTTTAAGAAAAACCTTGTGTGGTATATACCAGGCAGAACCCTATGCTCCAGCAAGCCAAAGTCATAAAGGTTGCTCCCTTCAAACTTGCTACATGGGGGGGAAGAGGCTTTTTCAGAGCTACGGCTCTTCATTGAAACCGCTGGCCACCAGAACTGAAAACAGCATGAATGAATGAATTAATTAATTACATTTGTAGAGCGCATGGCTACCAGAAGGCCTCCCAGCGCTTAGGAACAAAGCCTACACAAATGATCATTAAGTGGCCGGGAACAGGAACGTCTTAAGCTGTCTACGGAAGGACAGATAATCGTCATCAAGATGAATGTGGTTTGGAAGAGTATTCCAGCTTTTAGAGGCAATGTAGGCAATGAAGGCATCTTCACTCTCTGTCTTCAGAAAGCAGCTTAAAACCTGGCTTTTTAACCAGTGATTTTCTACAACACTTCCTAGGACATCGTTGGCTCCTCTCTGGTCCGCATTGCGCCAAGACGCCTCCGGACAGTCATGTGCTTTATAAGTTACATCATTCATTCATTTTCTTTCACCCATAGAAGGCTGTATATGCCACTTGCATTTGAAAGCTTTGGTTAGGGGCCTTCTGTCCAAGCATAACTTTTCACCCCCTAGTCTTTAATTTTTGGTGACTTAATCATTACACCCAAAGTGAGAGGCCTTTGACCTTTTCAATGAACCCTGTTGCCTCCTTTGCAAGTTTCCACTTTGGAACCTACCTGAAACAATATTCTGTAGTTTTGCAGGGCAACATGCTGCAGTGTTTTGTATTGTAATGTATTCATATGCCTTGTTTTTGAGACATATCCTAAAGTCACGAGGGACTCATTTGAATGAGGAAATCTCGTCTGTACGTTAGAGGAATCCACAGTCTAATTAACAATAAAATTATAGCTTAGTTGCACAGAAAAACATTGTCAGAATACCAGCAGCAGACAACCTTAGTTCCTGTGACAATTGTATTAGATCACTACATCTGAAGTACTACATAATACAATGTGATATAAGTGAGTATAGTGCAAACAATGCAGGGCTCCCATAGTGAATCGTTTTTGCAGCATATAATACATAAGACAATGTACAATTCCCAAGGGTTGTATAAATTAATTAAAAAAGATAAGGGTAGGTCAAGCGACGTCCCTTTCCATTATTCGTCAGTGTCAACCAAATGGGAGGGTTTGTTGATGTTTTTACCTCAAATTATTTGTAGGATCTCCTCAGGACGTAGTTATTCGACTAACACACCACCTCAATGTGGTATGTGGATTTGTCTAGTGTGTAGATTACATCATCCATATGAATCCAATTGACGGCTCTATAAGTCCATCAGGTATACTAAGTTACATCTCAGGCGCCCTCAGTGCCTTGTTTTTGAGACAACCTTCTTCTTTACTCTTCAAAGATATTCATATATTTTGTAACATATATTATATATATAAACTTGGCATGACCTACATTCAGTAGCTTTTGCTCGATTGGGCCTCATTTTCTGGCTATGCTTAGGGTTGTCCCCAATAACCCCAAGATAGCTGTAGAATTATCACAATTATGTTAGTATATATGGCCCCCTGGTGATGGTAAAATTGGCCATATTACTTTGCAGATGTCCTCTGCAATAAATCCTGTTCTCGTTTTCTCGCCTTTATTTATACGCATACAGATTCATTGTTACTCACCGAATCAGAAAGTACCTTCCTGTTGCTCAACCCCAAGGTCCTATTTATTTGCTTGTCAATCTGTATTTATTTAAGCAATCGTTATATTTTATATATCACAACAAGTATTTAGAATATGTCAAAAAGATATAGGGCCAGATGTACGACCAATTTTAGCATGCGCAAACGGGTTAGCAACCCGTTTGCGCATGCTAAAATTGGTATGGCCATGTACTATCACAAAAAAGTGTTTAGAGACTCGCTATTTGGAAGGGGCAGGCCCTTCCAAATAGCGACTCTCTAACCCATGTACTAATGTTTTGCGACCGCAATTGCGGTCGCAAAACACTGCAATTACCACCTACTTCAAGTAGGTGGTATGTATTCGCAAATGGGAAGGGGTCCCCAGGGGACCCCCTCCCCTTTGCAAATGCATGCGAAAATATTTTTTAAGGGCAGGCAGTGGTCCCAGGGACCACTGCTGTCCTTCAAAAATGAAACGAAAACGTTTCATTTTTATTTTTTTAAATGCAGCCCGTTTTCCTTTAAGGAAAACGGGCTGCATTTAAAAAAAAAAAGCTGCTTTATTTAAAAGCAGTCCCAGACATGGTGGTCTGCTGAGCCCAGCAGGCCACCATCCCTGGGAGGGCCAGCCAATCCCAATGGGGTCGCAAAATATGAGTGCCTCATTAATATTAATGAGCCTCTCATTTTGCGACCCCATTGGGAATCGCAATCAGTGTCTCTGACACTGTTGTACATACTAAATTGTGACTCGCAATTTGAGACTCGGAAACAAGTGCAAATTTCGAGTCGCAATTTAGTATGGTCGTACATCTGGCCCATAGTTTATATAAAATCCAAATAACGTTTATCTACAATACAAAACCTTGCTGTAATTCTTCTTTATATAACATGCAGCATGATAGTTTTTTGGTGTAGATGAATGACTGAAAAGAGGCTTTCAATTAAAATAGAGTTCAGGAGTTGGCTTGTATATTCTAAAATGCTGTTAGTGCTCATTCATTTGCCTTTTACAACTCAAAGCATTCCAGTCTCATAAAAGTCCTATAACCTCTTCAGGACAAACACAAGGACTTTTCCCTTTTTTGATATTCCTGTCCCCCTAGAGCTCGAGTTTTGTTGGTTTAACATAACTCCTGAATGCTTCTTTTTTGGAATATTTTCAGTTACCTCAAGACACAGGTCAACTGAAGATAGTAGGATATTAATTGCCTAGCAAAATGTGCAGTTGTGTTCATAGATTGGGGTTTGTAACTTCATCCCTCAAAAAAAGTGATTATCACTGTTTGTAAGCTTTATGTACTTCCTGGAACCTCTAAAGGTCAATTCACCACACAGGATGTTTCTAGTGATGCTATTGGTGCTGTTTTAGCAGAAGGTGTCACATGGAAAGCTGCTGTTTTGATGCTACTGGAGTCACCACTGTGCTCAGCAGAGGTTGGTGAAGATAGCGCCTCAGTTTTTTTTTTTTACCCTAGAAGTCATAATCTTTCATCTTCAAGTAGATGACCCAACTTTTATAAATTGAAGGGGCGCTAGGTGGCACACGAGCAAAATGGCCGCACTGGTGTGAGGCTCTTGCAGCTCTGCACCGTTATCCTGATATTTATCCTGCTCCTTGGACCTTAATCTGCTCCTTGCTGCGGCGGTGGGGCGCCTGAGATCCGGTGCCCTGGCATAGCGAATCTGGGGCTGATAGCGCGCTGACAAACCACACTGCTGCGATACCTTTGGCGGCGCTGCCGCTGGAGAGACCTGCACGGCCTGGTGCCCTTGTCGGGCTTGACCTGCCACTCGAGTCCCGCGGCGCCCACGTGGCGTCTGGGCCGCATCCTGGCCGCGGCTGAACCCCGCGTCGCTGCAACACACCAGGGGTGAGTGATCCTCAAACTGCCTCCAGCGCGCTTCTAAGCCAGCATTGTCCTGCACCTGCGGGGGATAACCACTGTCGCAACGCCCGCATACTTGAAGGTGGCATCCTCCATCGACTCCTGGCCACCCGCGCGACATTGAAGGTTGCGCGTTACAAGACTGTGCGTTGGCCGATCCTGCCGTTGGTGTAAAGGAGTGACAGACTGTGTGAACTGTGGCTGCCGGATAGCGGGCGACATCGGCTCCCAACAACCTGTGGCACCTGAGGCACTTTCTGGTCCCGCCATTCTCTCTCCCGGGAAACGATACCAGCGCTGCGGGGGAACGACATGCCGCTGCAGTCGTAGCCCTTCACAGATACCCCTGGAGGAGTGCTTGCGGTGCGGTCTACCCTGCTGCACGTGCATAACCTCAATCTGCCAACGCCTGCATAGAATAAAGTCACCAATATCTGCCCACATTGCCGACCTGGGGCTGGGCCTCGCTCTTGCTTACTCCACTGCGCTTCCACTCTCCCGGACCACCAGCGAACGCAGCTTGGGCTTGCCTCTTCGCTGTCTGCATTGTAGAGCCCCGGTGGGCTCATGGCCTCTGTAAAGTCGTGACTCTGCCCTCTTATGTGCTGCTGGGCTGCGCGGTTGGTTGGCACTGCAGCCCGCCATCTCCTCATTAGTTTGCACTACGCTGGGCTCTCCTTGAATACATAGCCTGCCCTCGTATCTCTGAAGGCGCACAAACCACACGCTGAGCAACCTACCCATGGTTCCCCCAGGTACTGCCACAGCCCATATTGCTGGGCGGCACTGTCCCAGTGGCGCCGCACCTCCCGGACGACTGGTGGCCTGATTACACTACTCTCCACTGGCGGTGACGGGTCCAGCACTGTGGCTCTGGTGAGGAGCAACACGAAAGCCTACTGTCACTGCTTGGGGTGAGCTGGAGAGTCGCACACGCTCCCTGCACCCCGCCTTGGACTCATCCTCATTCCTGCAATTATCAACACTGAGCCGGAAGGTATTCCACATAAATCATGGGGAAGGCGGACATCAGGCAGCCCCGGCTGACTTTCGAGTCTAAGAAAGTTGGTCGCACTCAGCAGGAGGATGCCGGGGGGACCAGGGAGGATGCCACACAGAAAGCGGCCCCCCTACAGGAGGACGATATGAAATCTTTACTTTTAGAGGTGTGACAGAGCCTCACCTCCATTGCTGAAAAAATGGACGCCATGAACAATCGAATGGACGCCATCGTCCACAAGCTGGACGGTCACGACGAGCGCATCAAAGAAACTGAGCGCCGGGTTTCGGGAGTGGAAGACAGCACCTCCAACATTGAGACTCATGTGGCGCAGATGGACAAGTTGATCAAGATCATAGCCGCAAAGAACGAGGATCTTGAAGCGCGCAGTCGCAGGAATAACATACGCGTTCTTGGTATTCCAGAGAGTACCAACACAGGCAGAATGGAAGAATACATTGAAAGACTGCTGAAAGACACTATTGGGGCCGCATCCTTTTCCTCCCAATTTATAGTCGAAAGGGCACTCCGCACCCTCTGCCCCAGTCCGCCCCCGGGAGGCCGGCCTTCTAAATTATCGCGACCGCGATGTGGCTCTCAAGATAGCTCGGGAGAAACGCCAACTCGTCTATGAAGGCAACAAGTTTACACTCTACCCGGATTTCACAAATGCGGTGCAGGAGGAACGGCGCAAGTTCAACCCCGCCGAGCAGAAGCTACGCCAGGCCCAGATAGACTATGCCCTCCTCTACCCTGCGAGGCTGAGAGTCACACACCAGGGCAAGCAATCCTTTTTTACCAACGCGCAGGAGGTGGATGATTTCCTGGAACGGTTGAAGCGCCAGAATAACATTTCCTCTACGCCGGACACATCTCCTAGTAAAAATCCTGCGGACAAAGACTAACTGTCAGGAGCGCTACGTCGCGACAGTCTCAATGGCGCTCGTGGGGACGTACCATCGCCGCAGCGGATGAACTGGACGAACCGATCCGGAAGAATTTGGACACCTGACGGTACTTGCCAGGCCAATATTGCACAAGGACATGTTACTTTATGTACCGAGCACCCTCGCCCTCGAGAGGCATGATCTTTCCATCGCCCTGCCACTCTGAGGACGGGGAGGAACCGTGCTTGCACCTAGAAGTTCCCCCCAGAGGGCGTACCCCCTTTGACTCTTGTTGCAGACTAGTCTACAGATGTTTCTTGCTGTTCATGGGGTTTTGGGGGTGGGGGGAATGTACTTTCTGGCATGTTTGGGATGCTTCAGTGGGAGGGGGTGGGAATGGGGCTGGTTATGGGTGTTTTCTTAGCATATGTGACATGCTGTGACAGACAGACGAGGTTGAGATCCTCAATCCTCAGTACAGAAGTACGGAAATCAAAACGAGCATTAGTTTTTGCATTCTCAGATGGCTAATTCATCACATCCCCAAAGTCTAAATGTCCTCACCTGGAACGTTAGGGGGTTAGGTGACCCTGCGGAAGAGGTGGAGTGTTTTGTCATGCTTAGATCGCCATCAGACACAAGTTGTGATGCTCCAAGAAACCCATCTCAATCCCCACCACAACACATTTGCGTCCAAATGGGCGGATCACCGAACATTTTCATCCTATTCCTCATACTCTAGAGGGACGGCCATACTCATAAAAAGGAACACTCCCTTTGTGGTAGCCGGCACAACACACGACCAGCAAGGACGCTACTGCATTGTATGGGGTAGAATAGGCTCCGAATCGGTCACCTTGGCGTGCTGTTATGGCCCTAATATCGACTCTCCAGAGTTCTTTACCACGCTGTGGGGGAAAATCATAGAAATCGGTTCTACCCACATAATATGGGGCGGGTACTTCAATGTTGCCCTTAATCCTGCTGCGGTTAGGTCCAACTCCGCGCCACATCATTACACTAGAGCGCAACGAGTGCTGCAAGATATAGATATAATGACCGACAATGAGCTGATAGATGCCTGGCGTCACATACATCCTCACACTGCAGAAGGTACACATTTCACAGCGCAATCTGCTTCATGGGCTAGATTGGATTATTGTCTCATCTCCCGAGGCCTTGCTCCGTCGCTACTGTCCGTCACGCAGTTAGCGCGCACATTCTCTGACCACTCTCCTGTAAAAATGGCGATTTCCCCCCCGGGATGTGAACTACCATGCAGCAACTGGAGACTATCGCCCCTCACGCTGCTTGATGCGGTGTTTCATGACGAATTGGGTCAAGAAATTGCTGATTTTTTGCAGAGGAATCAAGGCTCTGTTGAGAGCGTTGAAACAGTTTGGGAGGCCTTCAAAGTTACAATTCGGGGTTTTGTATCTCAAAGAGTTTTGGCGTCTTACGGGACATTCAACGTACCCTGCAGACATTAGAGAAGGATCTCAAGGGTATAGAGACTAGACTTTCCCAGGGTGCCGATGGAAGAGCCCAGAGTGAACTTCGAGATAAGCTCTCGGAGTACGCTAACACAGCAGAACGGGAGGCAAAAATTCAGAGGGAAGTATTGGGTAGCCCGACGCTACGGCGAGGGAGAACGACCAGGCAGGGCACTGGCGGAGACTATACGAAAGCCTCGCTTTTCCAATTATGTCCTCGAAGTTGAGGGACCTGGGGAGGTGTTATACAGAGATACGGTGGACATCCTTAACATATTTATGACTCACTATTCCATGTTGTACACTTCGGGCAGACGGGATGCTCTTGACATCGACACCTACCTTGCTGATGTCGCCCTGGGATGGTTTGGGGACTCGCAGAGGGAGTTTTTGTGCGCTCCATTTGAACTAGATGAAATCAGGGAAGCAATTATGCAAATGAAGTATGGGAAGGCCCCTGGCTTAGACAGACTCCCCATCAACTTCTACAAAGCGTACATTGATCTCCTAGCTCCCATTCTCAGGGAGGTGTATGAGGATTCCCTAGAGCAAGGTATGCTCCCCCCTTCCATGAGAGAGGCCCTCATCATCTCCCTACTTAAACCTGGGAAGTCGCCCGTCCTTTGCGACTCGTACAGACCCCTGTCCCTTATCAATTGCGATGCCACAATTCTCGCTAAGGTCCTTGCCAATCGACTGAACCTGCTCATGGAGAAGCTTGTTCTCCCCGATCAATCGGGATTTATCCCTGGGCGCTCGACCACACATAACTTACGAACGCTTTTCTCCATATTACATAACGTTGATCCCGATCTGGCCCTGGCGGCCGTCTTCCTAGACGCCAACAAGGCGTTTGATTCGGTCGAACGGGACTATCTACTAGAGGTTCTGCAGCGTATGGGCTTCCCTCCACTGTTTCTCTCGTGGATCCATTTGTTATATAGCCTCCCCTCCGCCAGAGTGATGTTCAATGGCCACCTATCTCCGGCTTTCCCCTTAACCAGGGGAACCAGACAGGGGTGCCCACTTTCCCCCCTTCTTTTTGCCCTTGCGATCAAACCCCTTGCGGCTAAGCTTCGTCAACACCACCAGGACAAGGCGTTACGCTGCAACCTGCGCCAACTACTTATATCTCTCTATGCTGACGATGTCACCCTATATGTTCGGGACCCACAACACAACCTAAACCCACTCCTGCGTGAATTTATTGTGTTTGGGAAACTCTCCGGGATTCATATCAACTGGGGAAAGTCGGTAGTCTTTCCTCTCACACCTGCTGCCACACAATTCCCCATGGACTTTCCACTGGAATGGTGCAGCTCAGATTTGCGATACCTGGGGATACGCATATCCAGAGATCGAGAGGAATTAATGCGACTCAATTACGGCATGGCCCTCGACCATATTGCTAGCTGTGTGACCCGTTGGATCTCATTTCCGCTTTCCCTGGCGGGGCGCATCTCCCTAATAAAAATGGTTGTTCTCTCTCAGCTGCTATATTTGTCTCTTAATATCCCATACCACCCAGGTAGGCACTTCTTTAAAGCGCTGCGGTCAGAAATGATCAGATTAACTTGGGGGGGCAAACATCCGCGCTTACAATGGAATATACTCACTAGGCCCTATGCCGCGGGGGCTCCGACGTCCCTAATTTCGAATTGTACCACACTTGCGCTCAGGCACACTATGCTTACTTTTGGTTTCACCCACCTGCGTACATGCCACAGGTAGCTGCAGAACACTGGCTAGCAGACCCTATCCCCCTCGCAGGCATGATTTGCTCCGCCCCGCAGCCAAGAGACAAAACACCCACAACGATCACATGCACAGTAGAGGCCTGGCACCGCATTCTTGCACTACAAGGTGGAACGTTGCTTTGCTCACCATTACTCCCCCAGTCTTATCACCCCCAATTGCCACTGCTGCAGGAGACGGGATTTCTCAAACTAGTTGTAAGAACAAAAATTGTAAATTGGGGGGACCTTTACTTCAATGGGACGCTCAAATTGCGGGAGCAGATGTTTCTTGATACTCAGCCCTCTCCATTAGACGTATTCCTTTATTTGCGGCTCGGCAGGGTGTGCGACACATCTTTCCAGCGTTCCCTCAGGAGCCCCCCACATTGGCCCTACTGCATATGGTTTTGCAGGCTACTTCACCGGGACATGTCGTCTCCAGACTCTATCACACCATCCATACACTACAAGAAGTGGCTCCTTGTTCCTCTCGAGCACACTGGAACACAGAGTTAGGCTCAGAGCTCACAGACGAACACTGGGATTACTGCTGTTTACAAACGGAGCAGATCTCGGCCAGTAGCCGACTCAGTATTACACACTTTAGATTTTTGCACCGATTATATTATACCCCTGTCAAAATGTATAAGTACAAACTGAGGGAGTCGGATTGTTGTGATAGATGTGGATATGCTGGTGCAGATTTTCTTCATCTGGCCTGGGACTGCTCCGTGGTGAATGAGTATTGGGTGCAGGTCTTTGCGGCTCTAGCACAGATGACAGCACTTCCTTTAGAGCCCACTCCACTAGTGGCCCTACTGGGTTACACTGCATTGATAGCGAAGTCCCACCGTCGCTTCCTGTCACTTGCTTTGTTGATGGCTAAACGCCGTATTGCCTGCAGATGGGGCAGAGGCAGAGCGTCGAAGTTTAAGGGTTGGCTCTCCGATCTATCATATTGTCAAGAAAAATTGTGTAATTATGCCGACTTACTCCCTTTGTCCTTTCGACCCAGGGATATCTGGGATCCCCTAAAAACCTACCTTGCCGCCCTGCCCTCGGCAGATCCTGCTGTCACTAGCGATGAAACAGTGGCATAGGTATCTAGGGACTCAATGCGCATTTGATGCCTCTTGGCACATGTCGTAACAATACTTCTTCCTTGTTTTCCTCATGCTTATTTTCTAATGTACTGGGGTTGATGTGTGAATATAGGGTCAAGGAACCTTACTGTGTTGGCACTACCTGCCTCCTTTTTATTTACCCAGGGGTTGCTGATAATGGAGGTTGGATGGCTGCAATGTTTAATGTACTTGGGGAGGCCCAGAGAAAACAGCATGACTGGGGGAGACATTTCTTTTTCACTATGCAATGCCTCTGAATGTACTGACTATTGCATTATGGTTCACGCTGATATGTCTGTCTATGATTGATTCTAATGTTGCAACTCCATGTCATTGAAAATCAATAAATAAAATAAAATTTAAATAAAAAACTTTTATAAATTGAAATATTTATTTTAAAAAAATCTTTTCTCTGCATTTTATTTAAACAGTACAGAGCAATTTTCATGTGTCAATTCCGGAATTGTCTTGGCGTGGGGTATAAATTGAAATATTTAAGGCTGAAAAGGGAACAAAGTGCAAATCCCATTTTTGCACCATGGATCCAGTATAGTGGCACAGATGGATGCACTTTCGAGGGCACAATATAATTTTTTTTACAACCTGGTGTTTGTGCTTCCTGTGTCAAAATCTCAAAGGCTGTAAGCATTTTTAATCAGTCACTGTATTCCCCCCTGTCAACATCCTTTCACATTGTTTTGGCAGTAGCATCTCCTCCCCTTTGTAACATATAATCATTTGTGGTCTTGTATTGCTCAAACAGGTGTTGTAATATGTGTAAGAAGGGGTTTCAGTGGAGCGGAACCTACTTTTTGACTGCTTTTACAGAGACTTTTTAGTATGTTTAATGATCCTCATGCTCTTTTGGACTTTAAAGGAATCACTAAAATGTGTTCAAATTCTCTACAAGAGGCTGTGTATTGTAAAATATGTCTTACTTTTTGAGGAAGGACCTACTCAATCAGGATGATGCAGTGGGCTAAACAAGACACTCTGAAGTATCCTCCATCTGCCAAGGCTTTGAATGTGTTACTCCCATTGTCAATGACAAATCCAATCCCGAGACTCCTATGTTAAAACCTTTTGTAAAATTGTATCTTGTACTTTTCCAGGACAATTGGCATCTGTGAGTTCTTTCTTCATGGAAAACATTGCAACTGTTAGATACCAACAAATGTCTTGAAAAGCATTGGTACTGGTGGCATTGAGTGTAAGGGTGGGCGGAATTTGCGGAGTTGCGTTCCGCAAAATTCCGCGAAACGGCAAGAAATCTCCGCGAGCACGCGGAGATTTTGCTGCGCCCGTTGAATCCTGCCCTGCATATTTATCCACGAAGATGCCACCGTTTTGTGCAATACCTCTAGTCACCTGGAGTACTTTCTACTGGCTAATCGGTAAGTGCTACCTCGTTGGGTAAATGTATAGTGCCTTTCCTACACTATGGAAGAGATGGAGAGAAGGCACACCTGCTTAACCACGCTCACGAATTCTGCACGAGGATTGCGCTTGGGAAAATCAAGGATGCAAAGACCTCCTTCGAGGATTACAGCTAACTTTTCACGTTGGAAATGGAGAGAAGGCACATCTGCTTAACCACGCTCACAAATTCTGCACGAGGATTGCGCTCGGGAAAATCAAGGATGCAAAGACCTCCATTGGGGATTACAGCTAACTTTTCACGTTGGAAATGGAGAGAAGGCACACCTGCTTAACCACGCTCACGAATTCTGCACGAGGATTGCGCTCGGGAAAATCAAGGATGCAAAGACCTCCATCGGGGATTACAGCTAACTTTTCACGTTGGAAATGGAGAGAAGGCACACCTGCTTAACCACGCTCACGAATTCTGCACGAGGATTGCGCTCTGGAAAATCAAGGATGCAAAGACCTCCATCGGGGATTACAGCTAACTTTTCACGTTGGAAATGGAGAGAAGGCACATCTGCTTAACCACGCTCCCGAATTCTGCACACCTGCCCTGCATATTTATCCACGAAGATGCCTCCGTTTTGTGCAATACCTCTACTCAACTGGAGTACTTTCTACTGGCTAATCGGTAAGTGCTACCTCGTTGGGTAAATGTATAGTGCCTTTCTTACACTACAGCTGCGTAAAGGTCCAGAAGAATTGACCCCAGTGACCTGTGTGTCTGTAACTTTGCCACCGCGCCGAAAGCGCCGGGGTCCTTTGATTACGCTGTCCATCATTCTGGGGAAAGGGCGGGAAGACGGTGCATACCACTACTGTATGTGGGGCGGGGGCAAACGGGCGGGGCTTCTAGGCCTGTTCACATGCCTCTTGTTTATAAAGGGTCAGAGCAGGATCTGAGCAGCAGATGAGGAGGAAGAACCTCCTGGTCACTGGACCTACACGGGATTGCGCTCGGGAAAATCAAGGATGCAAAGACCTCCATCGGGGATTACAGCTAATGTTTGACGGTAGATATGGGCAGAAAGCACTCCTGCTTAGCCTCGACCTTGCTCGCGAATTTTTTGTGCTGATTAATGCGTTACAGAATTTGAGCTTCAACTCAGGCACCTGCTTCAGTGCTTTCTCTTGCACCCAAATTCCATTCCGCCGCGGATCGCGGAAGTTTCGACATTTCCGCGTTTACACGCGGAAATGCCGAAATTTCGCAAGTTCCGCGAGCGGAACGGAATTTACCGGCCACCCTTAATTGAGTGATAACCTTCTATTAAGCCCCTTGAAGGAAGAAGGTCCGTTGTGCTATGATGACCCTATAGTCTATATTGACAAATAGTCCACACATCTGTATTGAGTTGGACCTTCATCGTGTCAGCAACCAACACGAGTACCTCACAGTAAAGCTGTTGCACAGCAACAGGTAAGAAATCGGTCCAGCTTGAAACTTTTCATTTCAGAACCCCTCTCCTTTCATCAAAGGAAAGGGGAGGAGGTCACACACCAACATTTTAGCCGTGTTTGCTTTTGCATAGATAGACCACAGTATGGGTTTGGTGATGAGGTGCATCTTTGCTAAACATAGCTGTGATGGTGGTTTGTTTGTTTTTTGACATTCTCTCATCAAGTGGTTTCCATGTGCGAATCTTGCTTGCACGTTTCTGGGTTACTGTGAGATCCCCCTTTTCCTTGAGTCAAGTAGAGGTTGCTGCTGATGCTAAATGCACACTATTAGGGGCAGGGCTTTTCGTTCTCCTGATGACATATTCTTTTCCATTTTCCTCATCTTCTCCTTCTCTCAGTTCAGGTTATTGTGTCTCCACAAAAACAATCTTCCTTAGGTGCTGTTCTCATGTGATGGAACGTATATTTTTCATATCGGAATGTGGCCTCCCAGTACCAAGATGTCCACTTATCTTCAAGTGATTCACTATTTTTCTGGAAATCGAGCAGTCTGCAATGTGTCCCTCATGCTGCCTAACTATAAATAAAGTCTGATGAGGCGAGGCTGTGTTTTATTTTCCTTAGGGTGGCTTGGAGTGTGACTATGGTGTGGGCTTTTGCTGCTATTTTGGAAATTTAAAAAAGATGAAGGTAGGTGGTGATGGTACAGACACACACTGGAAAGAGATGATTTGCACTTCTCAGTGCCACTCTTGAAACAAACCACAATGCTTTCTGGAAACCTTCTTTTGCCTTGTCTCCCATGACAGGACATGAGTGTCTACTCTGTCACCTTTATCTGAAGAGAGGCTTTGAGAATATAGGGTAGCTGGCATTCTTTTTTCATTTTTCGGAGGACGAAGAGATGGCCATGGATATAATAGAAGAGCAGAGTCCACATCCTGCTGTGCATCAGGTGCACCATTCTGCTGTGTAGCAAGCACAACATCCTGCTCTGGTCCTACCACAGAATAATGAGGTGAAGTAGACACTTGTTCCGGTTCTCTCTGCTTGGAAGATTCTGTTTCCAGGGACAATTGCATTTATAACTCATTGGTCTCAACCATGACTGCCGCCGCAGCACCGAGTGGTGGTAGTACTGCTGATCAAGAGATGATCCTAAGGTTTTTCTGCCCAGAAGATGGTGCAATAGCTACATCTTGCACGTTTGTGGAGAAAGTAATAGACTTCTCACTGACCACTTACTTGTCAGAAACCTCTTTCTTGCATGCCATCTCTTAACTTCTTGTTGATTAGCACTGAGCAGACAGGCCTCTGGACTCTACAGCAGCTAATTCACTGACCTGTCTCCATCTCACCCACCTGCAGGAAATAAAAAGTAAAAATGAAGGTTGTCAGACATGGCCATTGTAGAGATTGCAATTCAAGTCATCATAACATATAACAATAACACCTGTGTGTAAACTAATCAAGACCAGGCCCTAAATTAGATAACAATTGTTTAAATGCCGGTAGTATAGAAATATTATAAAATGTTTCTGCAACACTATAAACTGCCTTGATACTGACCGTTGATACAATGAGTCTGACAGAGTACTACTACAGCAACCTCAGAAGCAGGTGGTAAAATGAAAGAGATCATAAGTATTTTGTGTCCCTCCAATACTCATAGGAACCCCAGTGAGTACGTGGAGAGGCTGGCAAAGTTTGTTAAATGGCATAGGTCAACACAACAACATGAAAGCAGAAAAGATTGATTAAAATGAAATTGAAAAGTGTTGTTATCAGACAGCCCTAGACAACAGTTACTTCAGCCATAGCAGTAAATACACATTAATCAGCCAACTGAGCTTAGCAGAGGGAAGGGAGGAGTCAGGGATAGCAATGTAGAGAAATCATAAATTACCATCACAATGTTACAGTGTTTTCTGTAGTTCTATCTGTTGACAAATATCATTGGCACTATATTGTTTATTTTTATAGTAACTAGTCATATTGTGGACAATAGGAAAGGCTTTTGGTTTTAATAAAACACAAAATACATTCATAGTTTGAATTCTTGAGTATATCTGCTTGTAATTAAAGAGGGTTTCGAGTCCTCTAACTATTCCTGTGGATCTCACAGGACTGATAGTTACCTAAAATATACCTTACTCATGTAATACTCAGTAGGTTGCAGCTACCAGGTTTTCTGTCTCATGCTGGTATGCTGACATAGCCTTTGGTACCAGAAGGTCTAGCAGACCTTTTCTCGGGTCATGATCTGGAAAGAATTCCTGAAAACGTATCAGTTGGCTGATTTCTCTACATTGGTATCCCTGATTCCTCCCTTCCCTCTGCTAAGGTCATCTTAACACCACAAGAGGGATACTGTGAGTTTCTTAGGTGACTGTACTCACACCTGCATATCTGTTATAGAACAACAGAAGCAGCGTTCAGTTGGAAGATAGCTGTTTTTCCTGTCACAGGAGCTCAGTTGTCCCCAGACAGTCAGATAAGCTTGTTCGAAGACTCAATATGCCTTTTCTGTAGCAACCTTCAGCAGGCAAATGTGTTTATAATTAAACATCTCATCTGCACGACCCTCAACCTTCAATCCTCGGATTGAAGTTCCTTTCTTGCTAACAGTATTTCAATTCAGCTTATAAAATCTGCCTTGAACATTGTTATATGTTTTTGAGTAAACAATCAATATAGAAGCTCCTCTAGCCTCTCACCCATGTATGTTCTGCGAAACATTGTTTACTGTTTAGAAACAATAACTGAGAAATCAAGATATCAAATTCTATTAAACCTTCTTAACTATTTAAAAATAAAAACTAGAAAATCAAGGTATCAATGTATGATGGAGCACACATTTAAACAATATATTTGAGCAAGCTGAATTTTCACATTGCACTGAAACAAATATTTTAACGACATTGGCAATCGTGCATTTATACTCAAATTCGGACACATAAATAAATTAACACAAATAATGCAAAAGGGGGATACCTAAATGAAAAATATATGAAGATAATATTACATAAATACGCTAACAAACATATACAGAAAATGGTGGACAAGCACTCGGCAAAGGAGAAGATACTTGAGAACTAGGAAAAATAACCGTCTTTCTGAGCCTGAAGTCCATCGCAGCCACCATGCAGGCAAGAATATAATAAATGATTTACAAGACAAGGCTGAGGTGATGCACAGATCTGGAAGGTCAGCCACCTAATCTTCCAAACAGGAGCACAACTCCATAGATTAATTACAAAAGGCTGATCAGCACCCACCATTGATCATGTAAGATATATATGTATAACAGATGGTTGAGGTTACATAGTGCACAGATTCCATCAAAGTTTTTCTTAAAAGGGCTTTCTTTATTCACAATCTTGTTCTTTTTATATAAAACTTTTTCTCCTTAAATCTCAATATAGCCAACGCGTTTCATCCCTTAACAGAGACTTCTTCAGGGCTAAAAAATACAGACAATACATAAAAAAAAAAAAACATTTTACAAAATCTTTACACACAAAACGCCAACTATTTGTTTATGGTACATATATTTCAAATTAATATGTCATATAATTGTATATAGTGCAATCACAATATAGGTCGGTTTCTGTCCTATAATGCTTACAGCATTATCACTGTGCACATAGTATTTCCCACAAATTTCATTTGCCCAAACTCAAAGAGGTATCCTTACTCATGAGGCTATTGTGGATCATATTCAAATCAAATGGTTAGATTACACATTTTGTACAGTTTGTTTGGAAAAAAAACATTCTGATTCTTTATTCTCTCCTAAAGAGCCAAAGTTGTGGTATGTGTGCAATGTTTTTCAAAATGTATCATTTCATCACTCCACCCTTTGAAGACTCCCATCCTCCATTAGCATATCATTATATTGACTCTTACCATTTATAAGTTCAAAGTTTAATTCAATTCTAATCCATTGTGAACATTAATTCGCATATAAGTTAGGTTAAAAGCCCTTTGGTTAGCTCTCACATAATTACTGCCAATTATGTTAATTCATCCAAACAATATGAGTACATTATAACAATATACACTAAACCTGTTTAAAAATCTATGCAATCAAGTTATAAGGCATGTACCTTTGAAGCGTATTGACACTTTTGTTAGCTAAAGATATTGATACGCTCCCAACATCACAGCGTAATGTCCAACAATTGTTACGATATTTTGTAACCATTGCCACTTGTTTGGATCTTTATATTCCTTGCTTCTGCCAGGGCGCAGGCTTTTTTAATTCTGGTTCTGCCACATTACGCCGCTTGTGGGATATCACACTCACTGCTAACGTTTGGTGTGACAAGTCTCTATCTGCAATATCACGATGTTCGGCACTGGTGCACGTTATTAGACATTTATGTATAATTGGCTTTGACATATTGAAACCGATATCTTGGGGGAACTACATACATGATTGTATGATAACAACATAGTAATTTTAAATACTTCCAAGCACGTATTCATATGTCTATACTACTACTTAAATACGAGCTCTTAAAAGATTTAAACATGGCTTGTGATGTGGCTACTTCCATCCCCGTAAATTGAAACGCATGGTGCTCGAACTATACTTTTTGCATGTGGGAACACTCTATGGGAATGATATCCATCTTCAGTCACGGTCATTCTTGTAACTAGAGGCGCATCATTAATAAAATGGGGGGTTAACGATGTTGCTAAGCAACGGCCCAAATTTGCCATCCATCTGATAGTAATTCCATGACTTTGCGAGTTGCATTTTGGCATAGCGCATCTATACTGAGGGGCCGATTCCGATCTTGGTCGGAGGCGCACCCAACACCATTCGGTCGGGAAAAAAGCCATGCGAAAGCCAGTTTCCCGACCGATCCGTACAGTACACCGAACGAGCAAGTACGATGCGCACAACAGCAAAAATCCCGGCCGAGCCGTACTCACCCAAACCAGGTCCTGTTCTCCGACCGAGGCGAATCCGGAAACGCCGAATCGAGTCGCACGGAAGGGAAAATGCAGCCCCGTCCGGCCGGACAAGTACGATGCGCTTTCCGTACGCGCCGAACCCGTCGCTACGCACGGCACGTCAAAGCATCCGGGAGAGGCGCACATAAGCTCCGAATCGCGCCACAACACGATCCACGGCTACGAGACGAACACAGCACAGACGAGGACGACGCGAAGCGACGAGGACGAAGCGAAGCGACGAGGACGAAGCCAAGCGACGAGGACGACGCGAAGCAACGAGAAGGACGAACGACACGAACCAACCATGAATCCCTTCGTCCCGATCATACCAATATTCTACATCTACTACCGGAACAGGCACGGACGCGTACGGCGCAGAAGGTAAGTCAGACACCAACCACAAAACACATACAACACGTACACGACACATCACACACATACACTGGGAATCTGAATATACTTGCAACAGCAGCACCATAGGGGCGGGATGCCCATCACCAATGCCACATATGCACACAGGGGCCTGAATGCGCGCCACCACCCCAACCCAGGGGGCTGGATGCCAACCACCCTCAACCAGGGGGGCAGGATGCCTACCACTACTACCACCCTCACCCAGGGGGCAGGATGCCCACCACTACTACCACCCTTAGCCAGGGGGGCTGGATGCCTACCACCACCCTTAGCCAGGGGGCTGGATGCCCACCACTACTACCACCCTCAACCAGGGGGGCAGGATGCCTACCACTACTACCACCCTCACCCAGGGGGGCAGGATGCCCACCACTACTACCACCCTTAGCCAGGGGGCAGGATGCCTACCACTACTACCACCCTCACCCAGGGGGGCAGGATGCCCACCACTACTACCACCCTTAGCCAGGGGGCTGGATGCCTACCACTACTACCACCCTCAACCAGGGGGGCAGGATGCCTACCACTACTACCACCCTTAGCCAGGGGGCAGGATGCCCACCACTACTACCACCCTTAGCCAGGGGGGCTGGATGCCTACCACCACCCTTAGCCAGGGGGGCTGGATGCCTACCACTACTACCACCCCCACCCAGGGGGCAGGATGCCTACCACTACTACCACCCTTAGCCAGGGGGCTGGATGCCTACCACTACTACCACCCTCAACCAGGGGGGCAGGATGCCTACCACTACTACCACCCTCACCCAGGGGGGCAGGATGCCCACCACTACTACCACCCTTAGCCAGGGGGCAGGATGCCTACCACTACTACCACCCTCACCCAGGGGGGCAGGATGCCCACCACTACTACCACCCTTAGCCAGGGGGCTGGATGCCTACCACTACTACCACCCTCAACCAGGGGGGCAGGATGCCTACCACTACTACCACCCTTAGCCAGGGGGCAGGATGCCCACCACTACTACCACCCTTAGCCAGGGGGGCTGGATGCCTACCACCACCCTTAGCCAGGGGGGCTGGATGCCTACCACTACTACCACCCCCACCCAGGGGGCAGGATGCCTACCACTACTACCACCCTCACCCAGGGGGGCAGGATGCCCACCACTACTACCACCCTTAGCCAGGGGGCTGGATGCCTACCACTACTACCACCCTCAACCAGGGGGCAGGATGCCTACCACTACTACCACCCTCACCCAGGGGGGCAGGATGCCCACCACTACTACCACCCTTAGCCAGGGGGGCTGGATGCCTACCACCACCCTTAGCCAGGGGGCTGGATGCCTACCACTACTACCACCCTCAACCAGGGGGGCAGGATGCCTACCACTACTACCACCCTCACCCAGGGGGGCAGGATGCCCACCACTACTACCACCCTTAGCCAGGGGGTGCCAGATGCCCACCACTACCACCCTTAGCCAGGGGGCAGGATGCCCACCACTACTACCACCCTTAGCCAGGGGGGCTGGATGCCTACCACCACCCTTAGCCAGGGGGGCTGGATGCCTACCACTACTACCACCCCCACTCATAGGATGGACAATGCATGACACAACAAGCACACCACAACCTAGGGAATGCAAGATTAAGACATCCCCCCACCACCATGACAAGCGTGTGAGCAGGCTGTGTCAAATGCCTACAACACCGAACATGACATTGAACATACAATGTGACCCCCTAGCACATGTGCCACACATATATGTGTGTGGCACCCACAATGCAAGCAGCCCATGACCATTGTGGCAATGGGGCCTAAACCCCCATCATCACAGTGACCAAAAGGCAAGTGTGGGGTCCATAGCTGAAGCACATTTTGACCATTGTGGCAATGGGGCCTAAACCCCCATCATCACAGTGACCAAAAGGTAAGTGTGGGGTCCATAGCTGAAGCACAGTTTGACCATTGTGGCAATGGGGTCTAAACCCCCATCATCACAGTGACCAAAAGGCAAGTGTGGGGTCCATAGCTGAAGCACATTTTGAACATTGTGGCAATGGGGTCTACACCCTCATCATCACAGTGACCAAAAGGTAATTGTTGACAAAGAAAGAGCTGCAACTGCCAAACTGCATGGATCATTCCTGGTCACAGAACCAAAAACTCATCTGTGGCAAAGTAGTGTATGTGTCCCATTGCAACATAAATTGGGGGAGCCAAATACTGCAGTGCAAATGAAACATTCCTTTGGCCATGTGCAGACAAACAACACCCATGGTGGCTGAGACCGTCAACAGTCATCAATGACACAATGACAGAAGTGACCATCAGAATGCAGAACCACATATTTGCACCAATGGGCACACAAATGCAGATACCCTGTGGAGACAGCAGATGTGAGGTGAACAGATACCATACCATGGCAGCAATGGGACACACAAACCATGATCACTGTGCTGACCGATGACCTAGGAGTCCCAGGGACAGCAGGGGAAACACACCAAACAACATACAGCCAATGGCACACCCAAGATATGCCAATGCAGTGGTGCAGATGCACAAACACAAACAGGCAGACCAACACTGTCATCATACACAGCAGGTGAGGGGTGGGGGTGCCATTGTCCCCAGGCAACAACACAACACATGAGGAGAGCTGAATACCAATCATACAGATGTGCATACACTGCCACACTAAGGTAACTCATGGATCCAAATCCCCTATGTGGGCAAGCAGGCATTGACAGGTGAGAGGGAGCACAAAACACACATGTCACACAGGCACGTAGGAACAACAACTAACACAGCAAGTCACAGACACACCACAGCACCACCCCCAGGGCCCCCACAATGTGGTGACCCTGGGCTGAAGAAAAATACCACTGTGATGACAAAGCTAAATGTCGTTCACACTGTGAACCACAGTCAGGTGTCCTGAGCAACTAACTACCATCACACCTACACAAGCACAAATCAATCAGCATGGCCAGTAAGCCAAGGCCAACATGGAGGCAGGGGACTAGCCGGGCAACAACTCTCATCTGCACACACTCAACACCACACCCCTCGACCTCCAACAATGTGCAGCAGTGAAGTACACATGCACTGGTGACATTGCACATGCACCCATTACTATTCCAGGGTGGTGGGTGGGAACCAAGGTGTAGAAACACATCACACATGGACACTCAACAAGACTCCTGAATGTCTGACACACTGCACACTACGCTGTACATGGACATGACGGCAATACCACACCGACCAATGGGATCCCAGCCACAGTCACACACCAATGAAGAAACCAAGGTCACCCACAAAGAACACACATAGACAACAACCAACATTGCAGCCCGGACCCTAAGGAGTGCCAGCAGTCACACACACAACGTGTCACAATCACTGAAAAATAACACAAACTGGAAATCACATGACAGGGGCAAACAACAAGTGCCAAAGGGAAACCTGACTGTGACCCATCTGCGTCAGCACACAAACTCTGCCCTGACAGCAAACACACCTATGGGTGACACCCTGATGACCAGTAATGTGCCATGCACCCACATCACAGAGAACACAGGGAGAAGACTTTGGGGGAACATAGCTCAAGTCAGCAAGCATCACAAACAGGTACAACACTAGGGATCACAGCATGCGCAGATGAATGGAAGTGAACACACAGACATGCACATACAACACACACCTTGGGCGCAGGCAATGTCACACGTGTACACACTGCCATGAGGGGACTCCACTCCTGTGTGAGGAAAGCTGTGCCATATGTTGCCTCAGTAGGGCCCCATCATGTCAGCTGAGCACTTGGTCACACAATCAACAATTAGCACCAAATGAGGGCTCCCATCACATCAGCCTGGTCATGGATGTGCCAACGGAATCATCAGCACAGATCCAACACACTTGTATAGCAATGTTGCACTGACTACACGGATGAGTCCCTCCCCATTGATGCCCAAACCTGCATGTCCACTGGAGATGGCAACACGGTCAGGGAAGTAGACAAATGCAACGATGGCAGGCACAACAGATGTGCAGGGGTGGAAGCCACAGATGTGAAATTGCCAATGTAAGTAGGAAACCCATTGCCAAATACTGAACACATGACACCCTCAGATGCTGCTATTGATGACATGGATACACCACATGATAGGACACATTCCCCTGGACCACATGGGTTCCTGCACAGTAACACTTCATAATCATGAGACCAGATATCACCATCACTGCAGCAAGGGCATGGTTAGCTGCACCAACAACATGTACATCTGAAGCATGAGCACTAGAGAAAAGAAAGTTGCTTTATTCAGCATATGTGTTGAGGCCAAACGAAGTCCTGAAAAAGAGCAAAGGCCAATGGCCAGTCCATTGTCTAAGTTCAAACAGGGTGACACTGGCAGATGTCACCCTACGCATGCCTGCACAATACCAGGGACAATCCACTAGGAGGGGCAACCGGGGGCAGGCCAGGCACCGCAGGGACAGGATCAGGGCTCACCAGGGGGAGTCAGGGAAGGGGTGGTGGGTGCTGGAGAGCCACTGACAACTGCAGTGGAGGTGTCTGACATGGTGTGTGCCGGCACAACTGGGGGGCATGACACAGATGTCGTGGGTGCCGGCACAACTGCAGTGGACCCTGCAGATGGGGTGGACAGGTCCGCCACTGCAGTGCCCAAGTCAGACAGGGCGGTAGTGGACTCCACTGCAGTGCCTACCTCCAGGGGAGGAGAATGGGGAACAGGCAAGGTGGGTTGGACAGAGGGGGAGGACACCCTCACCACATCAGTGGCACAGACAAGCGCAGCGGGGGTGTGGTGCTGGGAGAGCAAGTGGCAGGGGAGAAGGCCGGAGCATCTTGGGGATGGTATATCTGTGGGTGGGGGAACCTGGGGCAGGGTGTGGTGGGGGCACCTGTGCAGTGGGGGCCTGAGGGATGGAGGACGGAGACCTTGTGCCTGAGCTGCAGGGCGGTGGCGGGGTCTTGCTCTTAGCACTCCGGGGGACTTGCGGGTGGGGGCCTCAGTCCGTCTGCGCCTGGGGGAGGGTGTCCGGGGGCGAGGGGCACTCTGCTCCGTGTGGGTGGGCTTCCTCTTCCCCCGGGATGCTGGAGCAGCTTCATCGGTGGGGAAGAGGCCGAGGTCACAGAGGAAGAGCTGCTGTGACTTTGGGGTTGCAGGTGAGGCAAGGGAGGGTGCTTTGGAGGGAGAGGGAACTGAGGACTGCGCAGTGCATGTGGATGCGTGTGTGTGTTCCAGGGCCCCATCCCCTGTGAGTCTGGCTTCAGTCCCCTGAATGTGCTTGCGTGTGCGTTTTGTCATTGGCGTGTGTGTCAGTGTGCTGGATGTGTGTGTGCTGGTGTGTGCCAGTGTGTGTGTGCCTGGGATGGGTAAGGTGCTGGGGAGTGTGGATGGAGCAGAGGCAGGAGGGGTGAGGGACCGTTTGAGGAGGGACACTGCTGCCGTCAGGGAGGAGTCCATGGACCTATTGCCCCTCTGTAGGTCAGACATGCCCGATGAGATGCCCTCCATGAACGACACCAGCTGAGTCAACAGCGCGGTGTGCGCATGGAGGACACTCAGCATGGCTGTCTGCCCTACATGGAGCTGGCGAAGGAGGTACACAGACTCCTCACTCAGGGCAGCAGGGGACACAGGGGCAGGGGGTGCGGTGCCTGGCCCAAAGGAGACACGCTCCCGGACATGGGAGCCTCCACGGACCTGGGGAATGGGAGCCGATGGGAGGGCGGTGGTGGTGCTGGTGGTGGCGGGGACAGCAACACTAGCTGGGGTGTGGTGGCTGCTGACACCCGCCTCCACAAGGGAGTCATCCTCCGAGTTGCTCTGGTCCTCAGCTGAGGTGGATGCTGCTGAGGACTCCTCGGTGTGGCTCCCCTCGCCCTCCGTGCCACTGGGTCCCTCCGACCACTCCTCGGCTGCTGACCCAGTCTGGCTCTCCGGCTCCTCCTGGTCCGTGGAGCTGTCCCCTTCCGTGGCCGTGGATGTATCTGCAAACAATGGGGAAACAGACAGACATCAGTCACCTGCACATAACGCACACACCACTGTGAGCACAGCACATCCCAGAGCAAGCCCTGGCATCATTAGTTGTACATTGCTAAAAGTGCACTAATTGAACAGGAGAAGTCAATTGTCAGTCTGATGCCAAGCATGGCACTCACATCCCACATGGCCTTGCACCCATCTGTCTGGTGTCTGTTGGATTGCAACACCCCAGTGTTGACACATGCACCAAGTACACAGTAGTTGGACAGTGCAGAGGACACGGTGTGGACACATCACAGCTCTTGCCACTGAGTCAGTACAGGTTTACGGATGTAAGGGATGCCCAGAGTCAAATAGGAAATGCATGTGATGCATACCAGCGACAGACACCATGATGCACCCATGTCCTGATAGCCAGCGCCACTATGGTGTGCATGTAGCACATGTCACTCCCCTGCAGGATCACCAATCAGTAGACACATGCCATGGCGGAGGCATGACTGCAAAGTCATACATCACTGTCTCAGTGATGTATGACTTTGCAGCCAGACAACAACACTCTGCACTGTGTCACAATAGTAGGTCATGGGGAATGCAAGTCCTGGAGCTGCACAAGTGCACATGTACATCCCCCCACAACACATCCTCTTAACCCTCATCTGTCCAGGTCATACCTATTGGACATATGGGAGACCTGTGACACTACCCTACATGTCAGAATACAGGCATTGTGTAAGCAATGGACCCACCCATGATGCCCACCACAGAGTCAGGGAAACAGATGCTGTCTCCCACCTTGAGTCAAGCAAACTGCAAGGACACAGTCCTAAGTGACAGAATTCCCTGCATGTAAGGGCCACACCTGGGTATCAGATGAGGAGTGGGCAGTGCACAATAGAGGGACATGGCTCCTGGACAACATGACTGCTGTACTGTGGCAGTTCAACCTGGCCCGAGGAGGGCACATAACATGTTAGACAGAGTACACAGTGCAGTCTTTGACTCACCCCCTCCTTGCTGCTCTCTGGCCTTCAGCTGCCCATCCAGGTCTGGAAAGACCACCGCCAGGATCCTGAGCATGTGGGGGGTCAGGGTCCGTGTTCCGCCCCTCCTGCGAGGAGGCGACAGCTTCAGCTGGACCCGTGCAATCCTCCGGGTCCAGCCCCGAAGGTCCTGCCACCTCTTTTGGCAGTTGCGGATCCGGCGCTTGTAGACCCCCACGGACCGGACAGCCCGGACGATGTCCTTCCAGATCTCATGCTTCCGATGGGCAGAAGCCTGTCAGGATGACAAAGTGATAAGGACATTACTACACATGCAACATATCCGTGCATGACACAGTTGCATATACATGTCGCAATCACAGGGGCACATGGTGTACCCAGGCAGTGCACGGCTGCCCATGGACAGTTTTCCAGAAGTCACTACATGGTATCATAGCATGGGGAGTAAAACCCTGTTCAGAAGCACTGTCACTGCACCATACCTGTCCAGTGCAAGTCACTACACACTATGGGGGGTGACAACTACTCAGTGAGCCTGCTAGCCAGTGGTGTGCTGACTCTCAGCCTTGCTAGTCAGACAAAATGCACATTCAGAAAGGCAGTGCACAGAACACTCACCTGCTCCCCTGGTGTCCCATACAGCTTGCTGTACTGTGGAAGTAGGCTGTCCAGCAGGGCCTGGTTCTCTTCAAGGCTGAAGGCTGGGGCTCTCTCCACAGTACGTGCCATTGCAGGGTCCAGAGGGGCAGAGACAGCAGCAGTGCAGTGGCAGATGTCGTCCTGGAGCATGTAGTGCAGGCAAGTGGGCTCTCAGGGGAACATGCAGCAATATATATGTGCTGGAGAGGCAGATACTGTCCCTTGTGTCCAAAGTGATAGGTCCAAGTCGTTTGCATCTTCTGAATCTGGCCAATCCATGGAATAGCAGCACCAAAACACGCCCACAGCATCCTTCAAATCTTCAACTTCATGACATACATGATTTTGCAACATTGTTGTGGGTGACCAACTGATTTTCCAGCAACCGACTCGTTCGAATATTCGAAAACGCGTCCGTTGCCAGGCAAGCCCATTGTCAATGGGTGCGCACCGATCGGTCCATTGAGGTACAACGCGCACAGGGGTACAACGCGTACCCGCACACATTGAAAGCAATGGGCCGGCCGGAGGCACCGATCGGTCCATTGCTGTTCAACGCGCACAGGGGTACAACGCGTACCCGCACACATTGAAAGCAATGGGCCGGCCGGAGGCACCGATCGGTCCATTGCAGTACAACGCGCACAGGGGTACAACGCGTACCCGCACACATTGAATGCAATGGGCCGGCCGGAGGCACCGATCGGTCCATTGCTGTTCAACGCGCACAGGGGTACAACGCGTACCCGCACACATTGAATGCAATGGGCCGGCCGGAGGCACCGATCGGTCCATTGCTGTTCAACGCGCACAGGGGTACAACGCGTACCCGCACACATTGAAAGCAATGGGCCGGCCGGAGGCACCGATCGGTCCATTGCTGTTCAACGCGCACAGGGGTACAACGCGTACCCGCACACATTGAATGCAATGGGCCGGCCGGAGGCACCGATCGGTCCATTGCAGTACAACGCGCACAGGGGTACAACGCGTACCCGCACACATTGAATGCAATGGGCCGGCCGGAGGCACCGATCGGTCCATTGCTGTTCAACGCGCACAGGGGTACAACGCGTACCCGCACACATTGAATGCAATGGGCCGGCCGGAGGCACCGATCGGTCCATTGCAGTACAACGCATCACTGTACATGTGACTGGCATATGTCAGCATGCCTGTCTCAGATGGACATATGCCAGCCACAGATAGCTCCCAGGGAGTGAGGGGCACACCTACATCACGACAGCCTGTCCAAACCTTATCATAAGGCATGTAAGGCTGCATTTCCTATTGTGTGTATGTTGGTGTACATGTTGTCCTGTGGGTGTCACCTGTGGGCAGCCACCCCCAGGCTGTGCACGTGTTCATGGGGACAGGATCATGGGTGTTACGTGTACGTGACCACTGTGATGTGCAACTGTTCATATCTGTGCATGTGCCATGGTCACATTTCACAGTGGTGTTTGTGTATGTCATGTCACATACCCCGTGAGTCCCATGTGGGACGGTATGTTTGAGCCAGGGTGTCCCAGTGGCACAATAGTGATGGCCCTCCACAGTCTTTGTGCATGTAGTGTTTACAATGTCTCTGATTTCATGTGCACAATGGGAGACAGTCTCCACATCCACGTTGTGTGTGCATGGACTCTGATGTTGTGCGTGTGTGTCACAGACGTCCATGGCTCTCCTGCCATGGCAAGTGTGGCCACTACCTGTGGGGGTCATGTTTGTTTTGTTGTGGTGTACACATGATACTCCAGGTGATGCCAGTGTCCATGTGGCATTACAGGGTCCCTGGGAATGTGCCTGTCGTTGAGCTGTGGTGCCTGGGGCACATCTGTCCTCACATGTCACTGGGGGTGACTGTGACACAGCATCATGATATCCAATGGGCCAAACAGGGACAAATTGATGCCACCTGTAGGACCGTGTTGACAGATGTTGGCCATGTATGTACCATGAATGTCGTTCCGGTACTGCACACTTCATGTAGTTGTGCCTCATGATGATGTATGTTGGGATCTTGAGTGTGTTCAATGCCGCATATGTGGGGTGACTGACGATCTTGCTTACTTCTCCTCTGCACTGCAGGGCTCCTGCTGTCCATCGGCCATTCCCAGACCTGGCAACGATGGTGGAACGGGACAGCATCCGACGGTACCGCTTCACCAGGCAGCTGATTGAGGATTTGGCAGTGCAGTTGTCCCCACATTTGCAGCCTGGCCGGCCGTATCCTACAGCGCTGACCCCCAAGGTGAAGGTGATGGCAGCCCTACACTTCTTTGCCACCGGTACCTTCCAACATACTGTGGCGTCTGCTGGTGGGATGTCACAGACCATGTTCAGCCGTGTGCTCCGCGATGTTTTGGCGGCAATGTTGCTCTTCCTGAACCGGTACATCTATTTCCCTAGACTGCGACGACTCACTGACGTGAAGAGTGACTTTTATGCCCTGGGGAGGATGCCGCATGTCATTGGCTCCATTGATGGGACACATGTGGCTTTGGTACCACCACAGGCCCAGGAGCAGGCCTACAGGAACCGCAAGCACTACCACTCGGTCAATGCACTGGTGGTGTGTCTTGCAGACATGACCATCACACACGTGTGTGCCCGTTTCCCTGGTTCAGCACACGATGCCTTTGTGATGAGGAGTAGTCGCATCCCCAGGTTGATGGCACAGATGCAGAACCAGCGTGCCTGGCTTGTCGGTGTGTACTGACTTTGTGCCATTGTGTGTGATCTGATCTGTAGTATTCCGCCCACTTTTCCAAGTCAGCTGATGTGCACTTGTCTGTCCGTAGGTGACTCGGGATACCCCAACATGCCGTGGTTGCTGACACCCCTCAGGAACCCTGTGACACCTGCCCAGATGCGCTACAATGAGGCACATGGTCGGACCAGGAGAGTGATTGAGCGGACCTTTGGTCTCCTGAAGAGCCGCTTCCGCTGCCTGGACAAGACCGGAGGGTCCCTCCCATATGCCCCTGCGAAAGTGTGCAAGATTATCATCGTCTGCTGCATGCTCCACAACCTGGCAGTGCGGAAGGAGTTGCCTCTCATCCAGGATGACGATGACCAACATCCGCCACCTGTGGAGGATCCTGGCCTGGACCACGATGCCAGTGACGATGATGATGATGATGGTGATGGTGATGTCCGCACACAGCTCATCACCAACTTCTTTAGCTGAATGTGAGTATCCTGAGGTGTCATGTGAATGATGTGAGTTGGCATGATGTGTGGGTGGTGCTCTGGTGCTGTTGGAGTGTGTCCATGGGCTACTTGACAGGATGTGTGTTGCGATGTGTGGTGACAGGTGGGCTGTACTCCCCAACAGTGTTGACATGCTAACTTGGTTCTGGGTGGGTATCTTGTAACATGTATTGTGCATGAGTTTTGCTGTTCTGTCCTGTACTGCATTGCTTTTGACTGTGTGTCATTTCTGTCCTTCACAGGGTACTTTCAGATTCGTTTGGTGAACTGTGTCCACCGACGACGTGATTGCACATCCAGGCTGGTAGCTGTTGTGTCCCTACAGGTGATGTGCGCCACACCCATGGACTTCCTTCAGTCTACAGTTGTTGACTGTGTGCCCGCTGCCAGGTGGGATTACCTTGCATCTGTAGTGGTTACAGCATGTTGCAACTGTGTAATAAACCTGTGCTTCACTTTGTGATGTGCGTTGTCTGTGGTCACACATTTGACTGCCATTTGCTTACTGCACCTGTGGGCTACTTGACTACAACTGGGAATGGGTGTGGTGTCTGTGCATTGCACCGTCTTCCCTGGCAACATCAGTGTAGGCAATGAGTCAGATGGCCTAGGTGTGTATGTGTTGTGTAGCCCTGGTGGTGTGTCTCCCTCATATGTGTCACGTTGCCTGTACTCACATGCCTGTGTTGTCCTTGCTGTTGCAGTTCGCATACACTGTGTAATTTTGCAGTTCATCATCCCCATAACAGCACCCACGTTGGAATCACGACAGAGGCAAGTATGGTGTATTAGTGTGTTTATTGTGATAATAGTGCATAGGATGGATTGTGCTGTACATGAATCTTGCAATCCCAAGTTCCTAGATGAATAGAAAGTCCAGGTAGACAGGATCCCCAGTATCGGGGCCACTGTTGTCTGACACATTGTTCCAACTTATACTCCCCATGCAATGTGTGGGAGTAGTGTTGCCATCAACAGGGTGAACAGTCTGTGCACAAAGGCGAAAATCCAGAACAGGTTCAGGCTTCCTGGGAGTTGCGCTTGGCCATCAGCCTCTCACTTTCCCCTCCTCGGACGACCCCTCTTCTTGGGGGGGGCCCTCAAGTGCAGGCTGCTGCGGTGCAGGGGACTCTCCGCCAGAGTCCTCCTCCCTCCCTGTGGCAGTTGCAGTTTGTTCGGTACCAGATGTTGTTGGCACACAGGGAGGTGTGGACTGGTTGCTGTTCATCTGGCGGAGGCATTGTAAAATGTCCCTGTGCACCGCCGTCATCTCATGTAGTACATCCCACTTGGACTCCACGCGGGTCATGTGGGAGTCCACGCGGGTCATGTGGGAGTCCACACGTGACATGTGGGAGTCCACACGTGACATGTGTGACTCCACTTGGGACATGTGGGAGTCCAAGCGGGCATGATGGGCAGCCTGCTGCTGTTTAATGTCTCTGAGGAGCCCCACTACCTGGCTGAGCTCTCCGGTGCTGGACTGGTACGCATCAGCTATGCGTACCAGTTGTGGGTCTTCATGCACACCAGCAACGTCTGCAAGCAGCGACCTCTGTCTCCCACCCCTCCCACCACCCCTGCTGACATGTGCAGTGTGTGCAGTTGCACGCACAGATAACCCTGGTCCACCTTGGGGGTTGGTGGTGGTGGTGGTGTCCATGGCCCCAGGTTGGTCCAGGGTCACTGCGCTGGTGTTGTTCCTTATTCTGTCCATGTCGGCAGGGATGGTATTCGTGGTGACAGTCGTTGGAGGGGTGGGTGCAGGGGGTGCAGCTGGTGGACCTGCTGGTGCTGCAGCTGGTGGTCCTGCTGGTGCAGCATGTTGACTTGCACCGGATGTGCCAGGTTGTTCTTCATCGTCCGAGGAGGACAGAGGCTGTACGACGCCAGTGAGCTCGGCATCCTCTTGAGCCTGGGACTGGGACTCCTCAGCGTCTGCTGCTGTGTCCCTATCATCACCTGTTTTTGGGAGACACAAACAATGTATGTCATGTTTCTGCAGGCATCAGTGGTTGACACACCTGACAGTTGTGACTGTGCCTCGGGGTGCGGGCCTGTACATTGTATTGTCCTAAGTCGTCACAGTCAGGGGTTGATATTGGTGTGGCACATTGTCCTGCATTATTTGGGCATTTCTATGTATTCTCTGGGGTGTGAACATGGTCTGCATTGATTGTGTTTGGTTGACAGCCAGACCTCCTTCCCACCCACCCACCCACCCAGTCAGTTATCCCACCATGGAACGTGCTTGCATTGCAGGGAGTGTAAGTTGTCTCTCAGGATGTCAGTCAGTGGTGTCCTGCTGTTTGTTGGTGCACAGTTGGCAGCAGGGCCTTGTGCTCCCCACAGCAGTAGCCAGTGTCAGCCATCTTGTGAGTCCTTCTCCACTCCCTGTGATGTGAGCATGGTTCAGGGTGGTGTTGATGGGACAGTTGTGGGGGTGAGCTATGTCTGTGACTACGACTCCCATCATGCTATTGCCTCCACCCCCTTCCCAGCATGCCCATGCTTCCTTCCTTTTGACTCTGCTTCCCTGTGGGGTGGGCTGGCTGTGCTGACAGGATGGCTGGGAGTGTTGTCCTGGCAGTTGTTTGGCTAAGAGTCCCAAGAGTGTCCCTGTGCTTCACACAACATAACCCAGGGTGGTGGTGCTTTGTGGGATCTTGTGTTAGGATGGAGGGCATTGCATTCTACCAGGTGGGTACTGTGGAGTTTGTGTTGGGGGGGTGTGAGGGGAGGTGCTGGTGACTATAGTCAGTGCTGCAAGTCCCCCTTCCCACCCAGCCAGCCAGATAGCCCACCATGGAACGTGCTTGCATTGCAGGGAGTGTAAGTTGTCTCTCAGGATGTCAGTCAGTGGTGTCCTGCTGTTTGTTGGTGCACAGTTGCCAGCAGGGCCTTGTGCTCCCCACAGCAGTAGCCAGTGTCAGCCATCTTGTGAGTCCTTCTCCACTCCCTGTGATGTGAGCATGGTTCAGGGTGGTATTGATGGGACAGTTGTGGGGGGGCAATATGTGTGACTGCGACTCCCATGATGCTATTGGCTACACTGACTTGGCCAGCATACACAGAATTCCTTCCTTTGAGTGGTCTTCACTGTGTGTTGGTGTTGTTGTGGTGGCTACATGTGTGGATGTGTGTGTTAGTTCTATTTGTGCCACTGCCTAGCTGTAGTTGTGGTTGTGTTTGTACATGTGTTGGCACAGTTGGATGTGACTTTTTTGATGGCATGTGTTGTGTTTATCTGACTGACATACACATTTTGGGATGATTCTGTTCTAGTTGCTGTGTAATTGCTATGTGTGCATGGTTTGACTCTCCCCTTGACAGTGATGTGTGTGTTTTGTGGCAGTTTATTGTGTACATTTGTTGTGTACTCACCAGGCTCTGGGATGTTCTCTAGTCCATATACGCTCACTGGCGGAAGGATGGCCCGCACCTTCTCCTCCCAGGGCCTGAGGTATATTGGCTTGGCAGGAGGGCCACTGCCGGTCTGTTGGCTGTTGCTGTAGTCTATCTTCAGCAGGTCCCGTACCCTCCTGCGCACGTCATACCACCTGTTCTGGATGTCCGTCTTTGTGCGCCGACATGATGATTGTGCGTTCACCCTGTTGATGATCCTCTCCCACATCTTGGTTTTCTGCGACATGGGGGTCTGTTGGACCAGAGTGCCAAACAGCTGTGGCTCCACCCTGAGGATCTCGTCTACCAGGACTTCCAATTCACAATCTAGGAACTTGGGATTCTTCTTGGGGGGCATGGTGATGGGTGGTGATGGTGAGTGATGTGTGTGTTGGTGTGCAGGTGAGGGTGTGTGAGTGTGTGTTTTGCTGGGTGTATGTGAGGTAGGTATTTGTTGGTGTGCTGATGGTGTGTGGCTTGTGTGAGGGATGAGCTGTGGGTGTGTGGTTGCTTTCTCTTGGGTGCTGGCAGTGAAATGGCATTTGCAAAGGCTCATGGTAGTGATTTGTGTCCTTTATATAGGTGGAGTTGTGGGTGTGTCTTTGTTCTCTGTCCCCACCCCCCAGTGTTTATTGGCTTGGTAATTGCTTGTTTGGCCTTTTTTGGTTGATTTTTCCTTTGTGCTGTTTGTGTATGTTGGAAACGTTCTTGTGACCGAGTCGGACCCTGCATTGGTCTCGTACGGTGTTTTCCGTTTCGTCCACGCTGTGTTTGTGCAGTTTTGTATGCTGCGTACGCGTCGGTCGCGGTGTATTGTGTTGCTTCGGCTCGGTTTTGTATGCGTGTCGGTCGTACGGCTTGTCCTCCGTCCGACTCGGTCGTGTTTTTCGCGCCTTGCATCGTACTTTGCGGGTTGGAGTTGGCGGGTACGATTCGGTCGGATTTGTTCCGGGTGCGTGTCGGTCGGTTGGATTCGCGTGTTTTTCCGGCCGGATTGCTATTTTCCGAGCGGCTCGGTCGGTCGGCTTGGTTTCCTGACGTGTCGGTCGGATTTATCGCGGCTTGCATCGTACTTGGCGTGTCGGGCGCCACTGGTACGTGTCGGTCGGTATTTTTTCCGGATCCGAGTCGGTCGGTGCTTTTTCCGGCCCGAATCGGAATCGACCCCTGAGTCTCAGAATATTGAGCTTTGAAGTAACTCCCTGACTCAGAACTATAAAGAGTTTGTAGTACTGGCATGAGCAACAACTCATAAAGATTTCAATGGGTTATCACGTAGCATAATACATATGTGCCAAATCACACAGCGTTGAGTTTACAAAAAGTCCTTTTCTCACGAATCTAAGGGGTTGTTATAACGGCACAAACAATGGCGTACAGAGATTACAATGGGATATCATGTGACCGCGTCCATACCTACAATTTGAAATGTGTGTTGAAGTATGTCACATGACCCTTCACACACCAGAATGTGACACAGTAAGGACCAAGATGGGACCAACCAAATCTGATACAGTAATGTACAAAGTGAACAAGGATACCTGTATATAGTGGCTTAGAATTGAATTAACCTTTGAACTTATAAATGCTAAGAGCCAATATAATAATATGCTAATGGAGGATGACAGTCTCCAAAGGCTGGAGTGATGAAACAATACATTTTGAAAAACATTGCACACATACCATAACTGTTGGCTCTTTGGTCGAGAATAAAGGATCTGAATGTAACCATTACGATTTGAATATGATCCTCAATAGCCTCATGAGTAAGGATGCCTCTTTGAGTTTGGGCAAATGAAATTTGTGGGAAATACTATGTGCACAGTGATTATGACATTATAGTACAGAAGCCAACCTATCTTGTGATTGCATTATATTCAATTATATGACCTGCTAATTTGAAATACATGTACCATATACAAATCGTTGGCGTTTTGTGAGTAAAGATTTTGTAAAAGATTTTAAAACTTTGTATGTATTGTCTGTATTTTGTAGCCCTGAAGAAGTCTCTGTTAAGGGATGAAACACATTGGCTACATTGAGATTTAAGGAAGAAACATTTTATATAAAAAGAACTAGAAGATTGTGAATAAAGAATCTCTTTTTAAGAAAAACGTTGATGTAGTCTCTGCACTATGTAACCTAAATCATCTGTGATACATATATATCTTACATCAGGGTTCTCCAAAGTTGGTTCAGGAGGGCCAGATCCATGCCAGATTTTTAAGCGAACTACATTTATCAAAATGGGGATATGCTAAAAATCTGGCATGGATCCAGCCCTTTAGGGCTGACTTTGGAGAACCCTGTCTTACATGACCAATGGTGGGTGCTAAACATCCTTTTGTAATAAATATAATACATTTAGCATGAAATCAAGGGCATCCTTGGACAATTAAAATATCTTGAGAATAGCAGCAGTGCGAATGGAGAAATGCACTAAAATTACTGAGAAAACCATTTGTTGCCTACAGAGGGTTAAGGCCCATGCTGAATATCCCAAGGCCCCACCACACAAAATAGCTCATTGGTCTTTCAATTGTACCCCTTATTCCACAGAGGAGCCACACTTGCAACCCCAGTTCCAGATTCCTGGCCCTCCAGTCAAAAAAGTAAATACATCAAAAAAGAGAGCTATTGTGCCTACTCTCTCCCTTACATTAGCTCATCTTAAGAGGCAGTTTGCCAAAAAATTAACTTTCTTTGCCTTAAAAGTGCAAAAAGCAGTGGTGGATGATGCAGCAGAGAATGCAGACAAAGGATGAGTGATGCTTTTATTTCCAATGACCAAATCCAAAATTAACAAGGACTCAATAAAGAACAGAGAGGAGACAACAATACAGGAAGAGGGAGTTGTTCATGTACGTACAGTAGCCTCACACTTTAGGCCACTTCGCAGTAAACAAAAATATGGATTCTGTGCTCTAAAAGGGGATGCTCTCGAGTAAAAATTCCTCACGAAAATGAATTTCTTCATAGTTGTGCATAACAATAAAAAAAACAAGCGTGCGCGCCTCGCACTCAAAGTAAAAAAAAAAAAAAAAGTTTGACGAGAGGCAGCAGGGGGAGGGGAGAGAGGAGGGGGCCTGCGCCTGTTTCCCTTGCGGGAGCGAGCATGAACCATCTGTTAATTACAAACAGATGGTCTGAAAGCTCGCTCCCGCAAGGGGATCGCCAAACGTGCACGCGTTGCCATTCAAAGCAATGCAATGCGTGCACGTTTTTGACTGCAAAACTGAATCGATTTCAAAAGGTCTTTTTCCTATGCAGTGCATGCGCGCTGCGTAGGCGAGACCTAAAAAGGAATAGACATATCTAGATACATACATGGTGTTTATATGGGGAAGAGCCAACTCTTCAGCAGTCTTCTGAAGATAAGATAATTATACGTGGATCTTATGTTTGGGGGCAAAGAGTTCCATAGCTTGGCTGCTTGAACAGTGAGGGATGTGCCAGCTGTTGTAGTTTTTTTATAGTTTAGACAGTACAAGAGAGAAAGTAGCCTGGACCTTGTGTTGATATCCTGGGTGGGGGGAGATGTGTTGCAGTGTTTTTATAGTAATGAAGCTTGATCTTGTTAGTTTGTCCATTTGAGCATTCATTGATTGCTTGGAGTCCATGGTCATTTTGAGGTTTCCTAATTCATAGTCATGCACCTTGCTACCTTTTAGCCAGCCATCTAGTGTTTTCACTGAGAAGTTCACAAATTCTACCCAGGTCTGACTCTGGGGTTTCTGAGTCTCCCTGAACCTAATCCTGTACTCCTCAGTGGTGAGCCCAAAGCCCTAAATCAGGGTATCTTTCACGAGGTCATAGGATTCAGCCTCTGTCTCACTTAGTGTCAGGAGTCTATCCCTGAACTTACCTGGGAACAGCTCCCAGAGTACCTAGCCCCAGTGTTTCTGGGGTAACCTCCTCATTCAACAAGCCCTCTCAAAGGCAGAAAAACACTTGGCTATATTGTTACCTTCCACATATTTGGGGACAATCCTTTGGGGATTTTAGGGTCATAAGTTTCCTCCCTCTCCATATTTAGGTTTTGCTGCCACCACAGATGGGACCTAGTCCCATCTCAATTCCTTCTTTTTCTATAGCCAAGAGTTTAGCCTCTAATTCTATCCTCTTGGCTAGTTTCTGAAGATCTGCATCTTTAGTCTCTGCTTCTTCTTAGGTCCTATCATTCTCAGCAAGCAGGTTTTGCAGGTGAGCTTTTGTAGGGTGAGGACTCATGGCAAGGTCCTATGCTTTGCAGATTTCCTTAAGCTTGGTCACCTTAAGGTTTTTGTAAAGACCCAGGTTGAGCACCTGGGAACTAACCTCTGGACCAGACAAGGTGTTTTAGAACAGTTTCAACCTTTTTAGTAAGCTTGAAAACATGCACCAGACAAATGGGCTAACTGTCTGCGACACTTTTTGAATTTATAAACAAGGACTAGGGGACCTAACCAAGGCCCTAACAACCCAGATTAGAAATGTGGAAAAATCGCCAAAATTCAGAAAAAATATTTTTGGCAATCTAAAGTCAATTGTGGATTTTTTAGTGGAATCACAAAACTGACAGAGTGGTTCAGTAAATGCAAAGTGTGGGTCCCACCGCTGTACCACCAATGTAGGACACTGGCTCTCTATGTAGTGCACCAAAATCAGGTACGCTGTGCAGAGAGTCCAGGCAAACTCCAAAGGAATTACAGAGGTACAAATGACACACCAAATGCTCTCTTTTGTGGCAGTGTGGGCGAGCAGTTTGGCATATCAGAGGGTAGTGCTAAGCATTTATTACACACAAAGGCAGTAAGTGAGACACACAGTCAATAAACAAATCCAATACCAATCTATAAAAATAACACGTACTTATATTCATTTAGATACCAAGATCATCGAAATTGGGTAAGTACTTTTTGAGTTATGAATTTTTACAGTTTACAGAAATGGACAGAGTGAATTTTCTGGATTGGCAATGTTATCCTACGGATTTAAAATATGTATTGAATTTGGATGCTTGTCAGCAACTTGCAGGACTCTTCTTCTGGACTTAAGGTGAGTATGGGGCAAGGTCCAAGGCCACACCAACAGGGCGGCTGTGGGGTGTCCAGGTGCAGAGGTATGTCACAGCGTTCTGGTGTCCCTTTCACTTCAATGGGAGAATGGTCCAGTTACAAAGAGGTTGCAACCCGGGACTGGGGCTGTGGGGCTCGGGTGCAGTGGTGTCTTTTGGAGTCGGATTTGGGTGCAGGAGTCTCTTGCCATTGGAGGAGGTCCTGCAGAAAGAGGCTGCAGGCAAGGACTGGAAGGCCAGTCTGGAAAGACCCAAGCATGGGCTTAGCTCTTGTGGGTCTGGGGACCCCTTTGGCACAGTCACATCCCCTGGAATTCAGCTCTGGAGCAAGGGTACATAGGTGCTTTGAGATGGAAGCTTTGCAGACTCACCTCTTTGTTTTCTGCAGGAAGGGCATTGCAGCAGAATCATAGTTTAAGGTACACTGTTCATTTGATACAAGATTTTAAATCCATGACTGTTTGGAAGTATAAAAACTAGATATTTTTTAATTCTGTATAAACTAAGAAATCCATTGGTGCAAGGCAGATCTCCCTTGACATGACTGGTTGCCCAGTAAAACCCTCTGAAAATGATGTTTGTCAGCTTTTTAGCAATTATTTTCTGAAACATAGTAATTCCCTCCATTCTCCCTTGTGCAGAAACATCTCCAGGCTAAGGGCTTTATTACAAGTCTGGCGGTCCACGGACAGCCAGACTAGTGGGGGCACAGTGGTGGCAGTCCTCCAACCACCCCATTACAATCAGGGTGGTCGGGCTGCCCTGGGACCACTGCAACTGCCAGGGATCAGAGATCCCTGGCAGTGGCGCAGCAGTATTGAGGCCGCAATATGCTTGGCGGTGCCACTGCGGCCCTGCCAAGCATATTACGAGTTTCTTCACTGCCACACTTTCATGGCGGTGCAACCGCAATGAAAAGTGTGACAGTGAGGAAACAAAGGGGGCCCTACAGGGCCCCCTTGTGCCTCACACCATGTGGATGCACACAGGGGCACAACATGCCCCCCATATGTGTATGCACACCAGTACCTGAAGGGCACGGACTGCAGCAATCCATGCTGTGCGGGTACTTCCTTTGACATTCCCATTGCAGTGCCTATTGCATAACCACTGCCCTGGGCATGCGAAAGAAATGCCTGCTAGACAGGAGAAATGTTTCTTTTTTATTTCCACCTTTCCTGTCCGCTCTCCCCTTCATTTTAATATGTGTTTTTTATGCAGTAATATCTCACTCCTTATTTTAATCTTTTAGAAATCGGATTGCTGTCTAGTTGCCATGAGCAAGAACAACTCCTTAACTCATGCTATTAAATGTTCATTCACCATTCTGTCTTGCTACGAATCTTGCAGATGCCATCAATTATACAACATACATATGATTTTCAACACAAGCATGGATTATTCTCAACTCCATCCTTATTGTGGATGTCTTTGCCCCCAACAAAAAGAACATTTAGCTTCCAGTTATTAGTGCTCTTATCTGTGCGCATTTAAGAACTATGGGGCCTATTACGATGGCGGTCGGCTGACCGCCGCCCGGCCATCGGTGGCAACCGCCGGACCTGCGGCGGACATCGGCCCGCGATCGCACGCCCGAAAACCGCCGGTCAAATTAGGATGGCGGTGGTGGGAAATTTTGACCGCCGCTTTTCCGCCGGTTGCCATCCGCACTCCTGCCTGGCGGACGGAGAAGGACCGGGATAATGGTGGCAGTGCAGAGCAGGCTCCGCCGGCAGGATTATGATGCCGGTGGTAACCAGCCTTTCCTCAGCGGTCAGACCGCCATGGAAAGGCATGCGGTGATTGTCTTCTGGGGGCCCGTTGCGGGCCCCCAATGTTTTGCGGGGGTGTGGGTGCACTGGGGGGGTACCCATGGTCCCCCCCTACATTTCCCTGTACCAGGTGGCAGGCACTGTGCAGTGCCTGCCACGCAGTGCAGGGAAATGCAGGACATGCTCCTTTTGGCATCGCGGCGGTGCTGCGTGCATCAGCAACCGCCGCAATGTTAAAGCCCGCGATCCGACCGCAGCGGTCGGATTTCGAGCAAGGAACATCGGAATACGACCGGCGGTTATGTCGCGGGCCTTGCGGGTGGTCTTTTCCCGTTACCATGGCGGTCGGGGAGGTTTTCCGACCGCCATCGTAATAGGCCCCTATGTAACTATACCTCAATGGATCTGCCCTTCTGCCAGCTTCTCATCTCTTCCTTGCAAACATTCACTTTCAGCCTTATCTACAGGCCATCTGGTAACTGCAGGATGTTTGTCAAAGAGTTTACCAACATCATCACAACCACATTGATAAAACACACCTTCAACATCAACTTCTGTCATTTCAAAAGACACCCCCACATTTAAGAAAATGAAGATGTCGCTCTTCACCTCTTAGACATTTTTACCATCAGTTATCATTCACAATAATTAAAACCTGTGCCCATAATCATATGAAAAAGTGCCATCCAACTAAACAAATTCAAATGAATAGACCATTATGCCATCACGTCCTTCACCAACCATGTACCCACCACCAAATGTGGCCAATATAAACCAACCAAGTAACAATGTCTTTCAAGGGCTCCAGTTGATTCACTCAGTGATCCAAGATGTATGCATCCTCCCCACTTCCATCAACCAACAAGGTAAATATCGTTTTGGCTGCCTCAAAAACACCAACACCAACATTCTCACGAAACAATCCACCAGTAAAGCAAATTCCTTCACCCCAGGTGTACCCAAGAATTCTCAGACAGTGGTGCAATGCACACTGACAGAATAACCTTAAAATCAAGAAAAATGCCCACATCAAAAAAGAGACAGCAGATATCATCAAGCATATTACACAACAACCCTCTCTAAGGCCTCCAACAGAAGCAACACCCATCTAATACCATGACTGTCTGTGACAACCACCAATACATCAATATATGTTCATTGGTGCTAGTGCACTTTACAAATAAACATAACATGACATGACAATATAACACAAGACAACATAACACAAGACAACATAACACAAAACAACGACACAAGAAAACATAACACAAAACAACAGAACACAAAACAGAACACAAAACCTAACACAAAACAACATCAGACTGTAGATCAGCAGCATCAAACAACCAACCATCGTCCAATCAGTTCTTTCACACAACATAAATGTGGTCTACCTACAATAGACACACAATTTCTGGTATTACTTTCATCCTCTCTAACTTTAACACAACCATATATGAATGCAATTCTTACCCCTCGACCATTCTTGTGTTCATCTCTGAAGAGGCACTCACACCTCTTCTCAAGATAATCAAATCCTCATTCATGCACAACATCTTACACGACTCTGTCAAGACAAACTAAGACAACGCTCTACTAAAAAAGGCCAACCTATATATGTATTTTATTGAAAATATTATAATTGAAAATGAAGTTTTATTTACTAATGTAAAGTAAATATACAAATAAATATATGTATACACATATAGGCATACCTACATTTTTTCTAAAAACAATATAAATATATAATTAAATAACTTTAAAAACATGTTAGAAATATTAACAATAACTTCAAAGTAAGAATTAACAAACCATAAATGTAAGAAAAGCAAATTAAACTTCATTTACATATTGAAATATACAAAAGTTGTAATTTAAAATGTGGACCTAAATATAAATATATATAAATATAGAAATAAATATATATATATATATATATATATATAATATTGACACAATTTAAACAATAAAGTAAACATGTTGACCATAACTTCAAAATGAAAATTAACAAATATATTAATAAAAACAGATATTCACTTAATTATAAAAATAATAAGAAAAAGGCAGCTGTGCAATTCTTTGTTTTATAAATATTAGAAATATTAAGGACAAAAATAAAACATAATAAAAATAATAAAAAGCCGGAATTAAACAACACTAGCAAAAGTGTTGAACATCAAAGGAGTCAGATTTACTATTCTAACTCATATTTAAACAAAATTATTGTGGTGTTAGATTTACTACTGCTACTCCAACATAAGCAAAAGCAGGTAAAGTGTTGGACTTTGGAAGTGTTAGATGCAGTGGCGGCTTGCAGAGGGAGTGCTGCGGGGTGGTAGGGCGGTGTGGGGGAGGGGCAGGGTGGGAGGGTAGTAGAGTCTGACATACGACGGACAGGAGTAAGGGAAGTAATGAAATAAATAAAACAATTTACCTTGCGCGGCTTGCATCCCTGAGCTGGCGATGCAGTGCGCGCAAGGTAAATTGTTTTATTTATTTAACTACTTACAACGGACAGGACAAAGGTATGTCATACTCCACTACCCCCCACCCTGCCCCTCCCCGCCCCGCCCCACACCACTCCCTCGGCGAGCCGCCACTGGTTAGATGTACTATTACTATTCCAATCTAAGCAACAGTAGTTAAAGTGTTAGACTGTAGAAGTGTTAGATATAGCATTCCAATTCCTTATCATTGATAGAAATAATTAAATTCCCAAAAGCATTCAAATATTAATATATATTTAAAATAAAATATATACATTATAAATTAATAAAATTACATTTAATAGAAGAAAATAACATTTAATACAAACATAATTTACAAAATATAAAACAAATAAATAGATGTTAAATAAATGCACATCTCTCCCTATTACACCAAAAAAGGACAAACACAATTATAAGTAAATCATTAATAATAATGAAATAGTAATGAACAAAACAAATGCAATTAAACAAATAATAAATATAAAATACATAGTCTATTATAAGGAATTGAATATTAATTAAAATACAGTTAATAACAATTAATCAATTAAATAATACATAGTTAACTACCAATCAATTATTTAATTAGCACAATTTTCATTTTAAAAAAACAATCATTTATAATTCAAATAACTAAAATACATTCTATCCCCCTACACATCCAGCAACCAACTATGAAATTAAAAATAGTAATTAACCTTTTCAAAAATTAAATTACACATTGAGAACCACAAAATACACTTAAGTAATTAAAATATAAGTTAATCAATCAAATCATCTATGCTGTTAATTACCAATTAAATATTTAAATAACATGAAGATGGTTTAAAATAAAAACAGTAATGTATTATTTAAATACCTGCCTATCCTGTTCCCCTCCAAACCCAACAAACATTTACAAAATATACATTGCTAATTAAATGCAAAACATATTTTAATTACCCATTAAAACTTACAAGCGATACTAAAAACTATTATTTTAATAATACTAAGAACTAAAAATGATATAATAACTAATATATTTGAAGTTAATAAACAATGTTTAATCCAGCTATATTAAAGTAAACAATATTATATACAATATTTAAAAACCTATTTTATACATAAAAAATAGTCTTACTTTCTATATTCTGTGCCTCAATGTTTTTGACTTGACAGTATATTTGCATGATATTGTTGCACCTAATATTTTTGAAATTCACCCTCTTGGCAAACCACAGGTTGCCACCACCATAGTCATAAATGATACCTTTATTCTTACAGAAAAATGAGCCCGTCTTCTCATCCGCCTTGATTTTTCAATTGTCTTTGATACTATGACAAACAAGTAACCATACGCTACCTTTCAATATTCATGGAATTCAACAAAGCCATATTGCGTTGGTTATCATTCTACCTCTTCAGTTGCATCTATTTCAACCAGATAAATACACATCACACTCGCAATAGCTGATGTTCATTTGTGAAGTCCTTTATTGGGCCACCTACCCACAATCCAGGCATTACCCAGCAAGATTCTAAAGTTTGCCATAGAAAATGTGAGATTTCATCAATCTGACAACCATGATATGTTTCATAATGATTTATCAAGGTAGATTAAAAAGAAAGTGTCTTGAAATATCTTAGAAACTGAGTTAGAACCTGTTCCGAATGATTTCATATAGATTAAGGCACAAAACATTTCAGTCAATTCGAATCTGAGCAGCAGTGACCTCTAGTGAGATATGTATATTTATTTTTCTCTCCATTTCCTTGCATGTTAAGTCTAAGAGGGAAAGCAATAGCACCAGGCAAGATTAACGCTGTGATTAAACAGCAGGATTTACAAAATATACAATTACAGACTCTCTTCTTGTAAAACATTTCACCACTTCACTAACACCGGTGGAGAATAGTAATATGAATGTTGAATTGGTAATTCCATGTCATGATTTCAGAGAAGTTGATATGTATTCCACATTGACAGTAAGTGCTCTTGATTTGTTAAGACATATATTTATTCAATTTGAGTTAAAAGAGAGCAAATGCATGTATGATGAATAGGAATCTCTTAGTAGTGACCTTTTTAAATTTGTACCTGTTCTTGCACTGTTAAATGTAAGGTTTGTACAAAGGCGCCACTTTTTAGGTTTGGCCTAAAGACAGCTTTAGGGCCTTATTACGAGCTTGACAGTCCATGGACCACCAGACTTGCGGGGCGCAATGGTGGCGGTCTAATCGCTGTATTATAAGTTTGGTGGTCGGACCACCATTTGACCACTGCAACCACCAGGGACCCATGCTCCCTGGTGGTGGCATAGCAGTCAGGGGCTCAGAATAGCTGGCGGTGCTGCTGCAGAACCACCATGCATATTTTGAGTTTCCTGACCGCCAGCCTTACATGACAGTCAACACCGCCATGTAAAAGCTGGTGGTGGGGAAACAAAGAAGGGCCTACAGGGCCCCCCTTGCAGGTAGGTGCATGCAGGGGGCACATGTTGTGCCAGCTTATGTTTTATAAAAAAAATCTAAGAAAAATGCATGCATGTAGGGGCTTTTATTCAATCCTTGTTAACCATTGGGTTGCTTCAATTTCACCCAAATTATGCTCACCCCCCACCACGACACATAGCATAAGACAATGGATCAGTCCATGTCTGCCATTGGATACCTTCACTTTTTAATTGCTGCAGTTTTTTCTGTGCACATGTGTACACTCGCCTAAAAAGTAGTCCCCCAACATGAGATATTAAAGGCACTTGTAATTATCAGTGACTGCTAGTGCCTATGTATAGTAAAGTGCCATCACTTACTTCGTTAAAAATCAAGCAATTCATGGAAATCTGCAATATTGACTCATCATCATAAACCAGCTTTAGTATATTTATTATTCAGTTATTTTATGGAAAAAAGCACAATTTATTGAAATAGCAAAAGTCACACCCTGCACTCCAACGTCTGCTGCGCACAGCCAACAAAGACTGTCTGCCATCCACCCCTTCTGTGTGTAGTAGAAGGAAGTACACAGTACAGATTAGTTGTTGGCGTAGGTTTGAGAATAGGTTTTGCATACACAATTGCTGGTAAAGTTAGGATAGAGGGGTGTACCAGAAGTACTCCCGCCGTGACTATTCAATCCGAATTGCAGACAGCCTTTGGTTATGTGCAGTGGAAGTAGTTGCATGGCCCGGCATCTTGTCAGGCCATGCACCCCACTCTCCAAAGGCTTCCATTTTCCATTATTCACATCCATCAACTGTAAAAGGTGGAGGTCAGCTTCAGGGCCATATGCGGCTAGCCCCCTTCAGTCCATGAAACTTGCCCTGGTGTTTATATGCTGGGTGGGGGGGGAGCTTGGCATTACCTCCTGATACATCACCTCTGAGCTATGCACTGCTGTGAAGCTAGCCCTTAGTGATTGTGTAAAAGGCGAGTTGTGCACAGCTCTGAAATCAGGTCCCTTGATTTTGTGAAGCTTGCACCTGATAGTAGTGTAGCAAGCTGCTGGTACTAGCGCATATACAGCCAGGCCCCTTTAGTTTGTGACTCTTGCAGCTGGGGGTGGTGTACTGGGCTGGCAGTACTGGTGCCTCCAGGGCTGGGACCCCTTAACTCCATGAAGATTGCAACCGGCAGTGGTGTCTACCTGGTGGGCAGTACTAGCACATCAATGGCCTACCCCAATGTGCAGGGCCTGTGCAAAGGAGTTTGGCCAAATGGTCTGGTCTGTGACCAGCCCCTTCTGTCTTTTTAAAAAATGTTTGGCTCCATGGAACCAGAGCAGGATCCTCAACCTGTGTGACTTGCTAGGATTCTTGAATCCATTCAATGGATCCACAGATCTCATGGCAAAATTAATTTGCTTGTTAGATTTTAACCACTCTGAGGTCCCTTTGGGATGCCCCCATGGCGTACTCACCCTGGCCCCTTAAGTAGTCTTTCAGTTTTTTTCAGGAATTTGGGATTGAGTCCCCAAGTCCAGTAATGGCTGCCACAGTATTTTCTTTGCATGTTGAGGCACCAATTGGATGCTTTCAGCTCCTTTGGTTCCACTCCAGATCCATGGATTTGAAATAGCTGACAGGAGAAAAAGTTCTCTTGGCCAATAAGTTTTGTTTATTTTTTAAATTTTGAGATTCAAGGATATCTGCATATCTTCAAATGTCAAGATAATTTTAACGTTTCCTTAAATTTAAACCCTTAATGCCCAAACTCAGCCTTTCTAGAAGTGATAATTTCTCTAAAACTATTGAACAAAATTACACCAAGCCGACAAAAGCAGAATCCCTGTGTAAAGTTCTGATGTTGTTGCAAGATTGGTGTAATTTTCAGCTGTTTGTTCTGTTTTGGAGAGCAAATCTTGTTATGGGATGTAAAATGGGAAGTCAAACTTATGGGACTTCCCCTTTTCATTGCCTCTACTTGATGGATCTGCACAAACCTTTCCACGAAGGACCCAAGGTAAGTGAACTTTTTTTAACGTTTTGTGCAGATTAATCCAATGATGCCTACGTTATTAAGAAAATAAAAACATGCCTTTCTTATGGAAACAATGACATCACCATAACCTCACTGGACCTATATGAATACATGCAAAATGACAATGCTTGTGGAGCAAAGCTGTAGCTGAAGATAACTGGTGAAAGGTTCTTATATTGAGATAGATAGATAGACAGATAGATAGATAGATAGATAGATAGATAGATAGATAGATATTCTGACTACAGCATAGGGCAGGGGGCTTTAATATAAGCAACTGCAATTGTTGGCAGACATGTATAGTACCACTAAACAGTTTGCTAAGAATAATTTGAAGGCACTTGAACTTATCAGGGTCTGTTAGTACTTATACGTACTAGTATGGCATCACAAATGCTCCTTAGTGCTCAAGATACTTCATAATAAAAGTTTCCAGTCTACTATTTTACCCAATACATACATATAGGGGCTTTCAGACAACAACGTTTTTCTCTTGGGCTGCTCAAATGAAGCTCACTTCAACCAAAGTACACATTATGGAACAATGGGCCAGCCAACTTCCGTCATTGAACACCTTCAGTGACTGTGTAGCAAAATGGGTACCGTTCATCTTAGTCCAACCAGATATTCATTTTTTATCACCCGTTTTTGGACCTTTACAGTTTTGCTCCACTTCGTCTTACACAATCCAGCAAGGTGTCAAACTGGTGTGAAACATGCATGCCAAGTTTAAATATGCAGGTCTCAATAACATATGTGTTCATCTTATCTAGGACAGCTGCCCCAAGAGATCATTTGATTTACAAGAGTGCCAAATTCCAATCTGCTGCTTGCATCAAAGTGGAGATAGTCTATCTATCACTGTGCTTGGATTGGAGCAGGTAACCATTGCACCAATGAGTGATCTGATTATTGCATGATTGGGAGTGATGATTGATTATTCAGGTGATGGCAGACAGTGAGGGAGGATTCTGAACTGTAATTTGGGAACTTGCTTGAGATGATTTGCAATGTTTGGGGCCTGAATGATGGGTGATCATTTTCCCTGGAGGTGATTGGCCCTTTCACACTTAGCCAGATTTACTTGCAGGGTCCTCTCCTTTTTTCTGGTTCTTCACAGACCAGAATAGTCACTTTTATTTAACAAACAAAAACCTATGTAATTTTGTTTCTCTACTTGTTCTCCAACAGCAGTGCACTACACGTCTATCTTGCTCGGATCATGACTGGTCTGAGACAGAGTTACTCAGAGTCAGGAGGAGGATTGAAGAACTCAGGGTGGGAGCCGTGGGACTACGTCCTCAACAATTAGAAGTTATTGACTTCAAAGGTGATTCTGAGGCCTAGTACTCAGCTATGTGGAATGGAGAGAGGTGCGTTGATTTGTGAAATGCTGCTGTGTGTGTGTGTGTGTTGCACTGGTGGCACAAGTGAGTTTCTGAGTCCCCCTCCTATGTTTCTTTGCTCTGCATCTGAGTCTTCTTGATACACTCCTCATGAAGCTTACCTTCCTTCTGTTCTTCTCTTTGACTCTAAAATACAATTTTTGTTTAAAATCTGCAGGCCTTCTAGTCTCCTGCACAAATGAAAGGAGAAAGCTGAGCTCAATACTCCTGCTTACCTACCGGACCAGTCCAGACAGGCACCCAAGAGTGAAGGACATTCCAGAGGAGAATGCAGGTGCACCACATAATTTTGCAATACAGTATCACTTTTTTCAAAGAATCGTATTTGGAGAACTTGGTGGGTGGGTTCACTCCCAACCTAGAAGATAGAACACTTAGATATCTGATTACTTGGATCTCAGGGGCAGAAGGACGGTTAGCAATGCATTTAACTGGATGGCGTCATACTCATTCCTTAGTTTCCTTCCACAACAGATTGATGATGAATGATGTGCTGCTCATTGCCCAGATGAATGTTGTCCTTTTGTAGTGTTTTTCTTTGTCAAACCTTTCCCAAAATCCCCTTTCCCATCCATTCATCAGACCCCTAACCCTCTTCCCCCAGCTGGGTGATTTATTGAGGTGTGACTTAATTTACAAGATCAATGGATCACACACTTGGTGGGGCGGATGTGGTGAAAGCAACACCAACTCACTGCAGGATCTTCTAAGCAATAGCTCACACTGGCCCCATTTACCCACCCGCGCATAAAAGTGATCCATATTTTAGATATAGAATGAAGAATATCAGTCGTCAGCATAATCATTCAGGCCTTGTATTGTATAGCCATAAACGCCTAACCTATGATTGTCCACTCCAGACTTTGAGTCCATTTTTTATGACTCGAGGATTTAGTAGGTTACTAGTAGCTCCCCATTACTGAAGTTACTACTATTGCTATTTTTTGCTTTTTTATCACTATTAGGAATTCCTGTTGCGTCATCAAGTAGTAGTCTTGTCTCAAATTCTCTGTAAAGCTTTGATATCATGCAATGCACTAACTCTGCGTTTTTATTTCCATTTAGTTGCCTATAATGGATAATCCTTCCAATTAATCCTACAGTTGGAGCTCACCTGGGTGGAAGTGGGACCTCACATGTGAAGTTGTGATGCCTTCCCTGTTATTGCTTCACCTACATTCAGGTAAGACAACTATTGAGTGAAGTGAACTAGTTAAGTTAGTAAGTAAGTAACTAACTGCTACTGCAAGTAACGTTTATCTGTGTTGTTGTAGACAATATAGGTCATGGCAGCATCCACACTAATGGTCTAGATAGTTAGAGAAGTATAACTCTATAATTAAGCAGTACACTCTTAGAAGCACATAAACAGGCTGCGTAAAAACTAAAGGCAGCAGTGCAAAGTAAAAGTAAAACAAACTGATTCAGGCATAAATTTCGATAAAATATAATAAGTTTCCAGTTTAATTTTTTTACAAACAAACCTACCCTCTCCACCCACAACAGGCCCACCCCTCTCCCTGAACAAATCATCTGGTCCCCAACCAATGTGTCAAAATATTTCCAAAGAAAACTAGTCCAATGAGTAGTCCATTCCCAATTCCCACCCTCTCCACCCACAACAAGTCCCTCCCACCAAAACAAAAAATTTAAAAAAGGACTAGAAGAGGTAATTCTGTATTTGGGTCCGGAGCTGGTCCAGACTCTGCTCCATCGTGGTAAGCTGGCTCTCTATAGTGTTCAGCCACTGCAGTATGGACCACAGCAATGGCCTGCTGTTGTCAGAGTGGGAGGTGGTGGCAGCAGTTGCTGTCAGATGGCGGCGGCACCGGTGATGGGATCGCCGGGAGGCTGGAGGCTGAGGGAGACCAGTTGCACTGGGGCCCAGCAGAGACTGAGAGGCAGCTATGTCTGCCTCTACTTCCTCCAGGACCACCAGCCGCCGGTATTCATGCTGGATTCATTCCAGCCTCTGCTGCCGCAGATGGCCTGCTATTTCTTGCCTGTTGAGTGCTATAGGTTGACCAGCAGGACTAGCTATATTGAGAAAAAAGACAAATTGTAAATAATGCTCTGTGCAAATAATTGTTTGAAATTAGTGGGAGGCACAGTAGAAGTACATTGCTAATCTCCTAGGGCCATTGGAATTTGATTTTATTATGATTAGTAGAGTCACAAGTCCAATTTTATGTTGTACTCACACATATCTCACAGAAAAAGCACTGACTGTGTGGCAGAATATTATTAGGCAGAATAGCACTGGATTAAAAAAAACTGTGATTTTATTTGTTTTATCTTCTAAAGGCTGTTCAAGTAACAAAACAGACACTTTGAGTGGAAAAATAAATTACCTCTCATTAATGAGTAAGACATTCTGCACTATAGAGTACAAGTTGTGTGTTGTGCTAAATCAATGGACCCATGCTCATTGCTAGTCAGAGTGTCGGTATTTTGCTACTGTCTGCAGCTGGGGCAGCTGTAGTTGACAATTATCTATTTTTAATTCCAATGGCCCTGGTCTTCTCAAAATTACTTTCTACTCTGACTCCAAAGAAGGAGATCAATAATAAATAAAATACTATGTCACACACCTCATGCATGAAATGCGGTTATTATCCTGTCTGCCGTAAGTAGATGTTGGGGAAAATGATGAACTGCACTACAGGGAAAGGAACGGGCTACATATATTGCATTTGGCAGTTTTGTCACTGCGTATCCCATATGCCAAACATGACATCAAATCATACACCTACTCCCACTTTACTCACTAGCCTCGCCCACCACCACATATTATTTCCAACAAATTATTTTGCTGCCCAATAAAGAAAGAAAACTTGACTTACTCTACTGCAGGGTAGGGTAGAGGGATTAGGCGGGTATGGTAGAGCTTTTGATATGGAATAGAGGGGTCATTACACTGATCATCAATTCGTCATGTTTGGCTTGTTCAGTCACTATACTAGTCGATGGAAGTCATAAGGGAAAAAATCAGGCATAAAATAAATCTGCTATGGGAAATCCTGAAATATATTTTGGAATCACTTCACATGGCTATACAATCAAATGTGGCACATGCCAGGAATGGAATTTTTAATTTTTTGGTAGGCTGGGATGGAAGAACTTAGGAAAAAATAAAGGAGTGAAGTACTAAGAGGTGACTAGGTGGGAAAAGGGAAACACACCTTGTGTGTTCGGTTTGCAATGCATTGAAAACTTTGTAAATGCCACATTAACTGAATCACACATACATTGCACAGCCAACACTGCAGTTCCAAATTGAACCATGCTGCACTTCGGTCATGGGTGGCAAAATGCCATGGGCGGGGTGGGGATATGATGAATAATGGGTGGGATACATCTGCTTCGCTCAATAATTACAGTGAGTCAAGGGAGCAGAGCGTAAAATTTAAAAAATACCCATCACTTTAAATCATAGCTTTGATAACCCTACATAAACAAAGTAAGCGAAGTAGGTGAGCAGCATGCCCCTCTCCATGAGAAAAGCTGCCTTGCCTATTCATCCAAACAATCCAAATATTCATTCATCCTTTCATTCTAATTCATCCATAGCCATGATTTAAGCTTTACTTTCTCTCATCCTGTCTGTCACCAAAATTTCCAATCATTATCAATCCATTTCTTTTAACCATCCTTTAGCCCACCAACCCACCCTTTCACCCCCCCTTGACTCAGTACCATTTTTCTTTCTTTTAACCGTCTGCTGTTTCATGTTTCCCTTAGGCCATCAACGCTCATTATTTGAGCTTTTGGTGAGTTGCAGATAGAAGAGGCCTTAATAGCTCAACCACCGCTGCAGTTGATGAAGCTGGAGGGTACACGGTCACGTGTTGATGAAGCCCTGGTACCAGCTAGTGAATATAATATAATAGTGATTGTCAATAAGCAAGCAATTAAGTGACTTACCAGTGCCCGTCCCTGCTGCCGCTTCCCTCCTCCAACGGAGTCTTCTCCTGCAGCGGCACTACTTGAGCCGGCATCACTGGTGGTCTGTGTGGCTATAATAAAACATTATACATAATATTGTAGATGCCAGATATGCCTCCCCTCAATTTTTTCAATCAAAAAATTACAACTGCAATACATCATCACTACAGTTTGGTTAGCACTGCAGTATCTTCTAAAAAAAATATAACTCTGGGCATTTGTTTGTTTGACAATGTTAGACAAGCCAGGTGGTGAATCCCACTAAAAAACATTTTGGAATAAAGGGGCAGAGCTATAACCTATGATGATCATGAATCACGATGACTCCGTCATTGAAGCACAACGAAGGGGTGGAATGATGGTCAATGAAAGACTGACTGGCAAATGCAATGGGACCTCATACCTTTTTTTCCAGCCATGCTGCACTGTCATGGAAACTGCTAGTATACCGTATAAATGAATGACACTGCACACAACATTGGGAGGTGGTCCATGACCATGCCCACTCGCTTGTGAACTCAACTGTTAGAGCACGAGCAGGAAAAAGAAAGCCTTCTCAAAAAACACACATGGTGAATATTAGAATACTAGCTTACTTGGTCCTGCAATCTTTACGGTTGACAGTAGAGTACCAAAAATGTGTACTTCTTAGTCTTACTCTTACAGTACCAAATGATATATAGGAGAGAGGGAAAAATTACCAACAAAGCAGAAGATAAGTGAATTAGAGACTAGAGACCAGAAAAAGCTATTAAAAAAAAAAACATGTAATATAAGGAAAAAAAGATAATGTAGGGATAACAGGAATAAAACAAAAATGTAATCCATTCTGCTTTGCACAAGTCAGTTTGTATCCCGTCCTTGTCACCACGTGGAAGTAAGACGGCACGTAAGGGTGTCAGAGCAACTTTATTTCTCACCAGCAACACGAGCCTCCAGGCAGCAACTCCCATCCTGGAACCCAGCACCAACATTCCAACCCCCCAAGATTCTACCCTAAGCCCACAACAATCATAAAACCCAGCATTAGAGAAATAATAATCATAAATAATAGGACTTACTGGGGTTAGCAGAGCCCTCGGCATCGGCCCTAGTGGTCCGCATCCTGCTGACCAGCTACTGCCGGACCCTCTATAAGTCCCTCTTCTTGCTCATGGGGTGCAGGGATCAACAGGGGCAGAGGTGTCCCCTAGGCTGCCATTCGACAGCCTTGCACCCATGGGGGCCCTGCTGGGGGCTCCCAAATACAGATTCCCAAAGCCTTTCTGTGTCGGAAAGGCCGGCACAGAAAGGCTTTGGCAATCTGCCATTGTAATTTCTCGGCCGGAAAGAGCCGGCCGAGGGATTAATGAAGGCTTTCGAATGGCGGACGGGCTCTCCGAGCTTATCGGAGGCCATTCGGAAATCCGATTCGGATTCCCTTCTGACCGACCCCATCAAAATGGGTCGGTCAGAAAGGAATCCGACCAGCCGATTACGATGCTGGCTGGTGTGCATACTAGGGTGTCTCATTGCAAACCTCTCGCTCAAATTACAAGTATGCATAGTAGAGTATATGAAGGGACTTGCCTCTCCCCTGAGACATCTCTCTGGGATAACGGGTGTGCATGGTGGGGTTTGTGGAGGGACTGGCCTCTCCAATGAGACCTCTCTGTCAGACCACAGATGTGCATAGTAGGGTGTGTGGTGGGATTCGTCTCTCTGCTGAGACCTCTCTCTGTGATGAAGGATTTGCATGGTAGGGTGAGGAGAAGACTGGCCTCTCCTGTCAGACCTCTCTCCCAGATGACAGGTGTACATATTTAGGTGTGTACATGGACTGGCATCTCCTGTCAGACCTTTCTCTCAGATGATAGACGTGCATAGAAGGGGGTGGAGAGGGACTGGCCTCCAATTTCAGACCTCTCAGATGACAAGTGTTCATGGAAGGGAATATTGAGAGAAACTGGCCTCTCCGCTTCGACTCCTCACTTGAATGACGGGTGTGCATACTAAGGTGTGTGGATGGACATGCCTTACCTTTCAAATCTCTGCCTCAGATGACAGGTGTGCATAGTAGTGTGTGGAGAATAAAAGGACTGTCCTATAAGACCTCTCTCTCAGATGATGGGTGTGCATACTAGTGTGTGGGGAGGGACTCATCTCTCATGTCTGACCCTTATCTCAGATGATGGGTGTGCATAGTAGGGTGTGTTGAGAGAAATTGGCCTCTCCGCTGATATCTCTCTCTCAGATGACGGGTATGTGTAGCAGTGAGTGGAGAGTGACTGTCCTTCCTACTAATACACCTCTCTCTGACAATAGGTGTGCATAGTATAGTGTTAAAAGAGACTGTACTCTACTCGCAACTCTTACCAAGCAGATAGGCGTAAATAGTAGCCTCTGATAAACACTATCTCCAGTAATGCTCCTTCCTACAGTAGCAAGTAAGCATACTACACCAACTCCTTTCAACTTTTCATGATACCATTAGTCTCACAAGATCATAACATTTAAATAAAAAAAGAATTAACCTTTAAATCATCACAGTAGTTTTCTCTTACACACTTCCTCTCAAAAACAAAGACCGCATTAAGCATTCCCACTAATAGTGTATTGAGAACTTTTCTACTCCTTTTTACTATTCATGACCCCACGAAAGTCCAGCGAGATCCTAAAAAATAGTTACAAACGATATACATTTATTATTTTCACCGTAGTTATCCCTTTGACACCTGTTATCTAAATCTAGGGGGACAGCATGTCTTTCTGCTGCCCCGTTATTTAGCTTTTTTACTCAATTTCCACAACACAACCAATTTGTCACAGTAAACAGTAATGGCGGACATTTAGTGTCTAACATTCCAACAGCCAGCCAATCAGAGCGCTCACTCTCACAGGAATCACTGGAGCCTCTCGCTCCCACAAAATCAAGAAGGCTTGTGGGGAAAACAGACCTCTCGGCCAAACACAGTGCTCCATTTTTAGGTCGAGCATTCGAGACCTCTTGTATATACTTTAGTATATTCTTATATGTGTATGTACTTTGTGGGCTCTGGAGATCAGCCCTAGGACTTGTCTGCTTCCGCTTAGGGACTTTTTTTTCTGTTCAACTGCCTCTATTTAACTGTCTTGATAGAAAACGACCAGTAGAGGTCAGTAAAATACCAGAATTGCTTTCTGCTGAAGGACTTTATTTTTATTTTTCTGGCAACTGCCTATATTTAACTTTCTTGATAGAAAACGACCAGCAGAGGTCAGTAAATACCAGAATCACTTTAGCATTCTCTAGATTCCAGTACATAGAAATTGTCTTCCACGAGCACCCGTAGACAATAATATTTTTTTCAATTTTTATATTTTCAGTGATATGACCACCGAAGGCCCTGATTTTATATTAAAAACAGAGCTTTGGACTATACAATTTCCCGCTGAAAGGCAATATTTCTCTCCATGTGTTCCCATACCTGGCGTGTCACGCAGTTTGGTGCTTACTTTCCCTCCATGTTAAAGAACAGTAGATGTTTCAGCACCCAGGCTAATGTGCTGCATAGCTAAATACATATAAGGTACCAAAGGCGAGACGATTGCATTGCAAATGCTTATTGATTTTGTGCTTTTGTGGTACACCCGCAGGACTATCACAAGCAGGACTGCCAAGATATTCAGTAACTTTTGACATTAATTTCTCAAAAATTACTAATCGGATTTACACCAATTTGCGGACCAAGATCTATCTTCCTGCCGAATTTGGTGTAATTCCGTTCAGCAGTTTGTGCTATAACCTGTCCTAAAGAAGGCTATGGAAAATGCATGGAGATTTCACTTTTTGGGACCCCCCTTTTTTCTCAGCCCCTGCTTGATGTATCACCTCAAATCTTTCCAGGAAGGAGCTGAGGTCGATGAACATTTCTTTTGGAATGCTTCATAAAGATTTGTCAAATGGGGCCAAAGTTATTTTCAATCCAACAAACACTCCGTCTATGAAAAAGCATACCTAACTGTATATCTACCTAGTGACAATCGCCACTAGCCTACATATTCACGGAAAAAAACAAAGGTTACAGGGACGTTATAGTTAGGCTGACATTTCACTTGTACAAAACCAGAGAAATTCAGACGTTATAATTAACTGAGCTAACTATAACTCGTGCCCCAGCAATGCACTGCTCATGACCTCACATATTACATCACTCATGACATGGTCAGTGACATCACTCATGACATCACTGATGAAATCTCAAATGGCATCACTGACAACATCAGTGATGACATCATCCACAGCATCTCTGATGCACCCACTCGCATCCCTATAGAATCTTTTATTCACCCATTGCCACTCCATCACAACCATTCACAAACCCATTCACAGAGCCATATCAGTACTTACACACCCACTCAATGATTCATAGATCTACACACACATCGACTCACTCACCCATACTGCTACAGAGACCCGCTCACTCACTAATACAGTCATTGATATATCCACTCATACAGCCATACATGTGCTCACACACTGAGTGAGTCACCCATAGAGCTACTCACACACCTAGACACTCATCCATACAGTCAATCATACAGCCACTTACTTACCCAAACAGTTACACACCCACCCGCTTACTTACTCATACAAATTGTCACACATACTCACTCGGCTATACAGTCACTGACAGAAGCATGCACTCATCCATGTAGCCACTCTCACATTCACTCACTCACACATACAGTCACTCATATACCCCGTCACTCATGTATACTGCCTTTCACATATTCAGTTACTCACCCTTACTGACGCATGCACTAAATCACCGACACAGTCATACAGACACTCACTCACCCATACATCTTCTCACACATGCAACAGTACCCCATACAGCCACTGACTTACCCACTCACTGATCCATACAGGTAGTCACACACCTCCTCACCTACAAACACAGACACCCAGACAACCATAGACGTAATCAGACAACCAATCAATCACCCATATAGCCATTCACATACCCACTAACATACTCATACACCCACTTAGACATTAACTGACAGACAGATACACACATTCACATAACCAGTCACTCACCCATACATTCACTGAAACACCTAATCACTCACTTATACAGTCAGCCACACACCCACTGAGTGATCCATACAGTCACTCATACATCCACTGATTCAACAATACACCTTGCTATGTATATTTAACACTCATAAACTTTTAAAAAACACTCACAGTCACTGGATGATGTCATCATTGATGTCATGAGTGATGTAATTTGAGATGTCATCAGTGATGTCGTTGACCATGTCATGAGTGATGTAATATGTCAGGTCATAAGCAGTGCATTGTGTGGCGCGAGTTATAGTTAACTCAGCTAACTATAACGGCTGAATTTCTCTGGTTTTATATGAGTGAAATGTCAACCTAACTATAACGTCCCTGTAACCTTTGTTTTTTTTCCGTGAATTTCTAAGGTTTTTTGAATGCTAATTCCTAACTATAACGTCCCTGAAACCTGTGGTTTTTTACAGTGAATTTCTAAGGTGTTTTAAATGCTCATTTCTAACTATAACGTCCCTGAAACCTGTGTTTTTTTCAGTGAATTTCTAAGGTTTTTTAAATGCTAATTTCTAACTATAATGTCCCTGAAACCTGTGTTTTTTCAGTGAATTTCTATAGTTTCTAACTAGCAGTCGTGTTTGCAGACTGGTGGAGAAAGGGGACTGGGCCTCCAACCACCGCTCAGAAATTCCACTGCATAGGACTTACAGGAGGTACCAGGAGGGCTTCTTGGCCCCCAAGGTCCCTCAGGAGTAAAGTAGACTTCATCGCCCAACCAGTAGTGCACCAGGAGGCACGTTTGCAGAGTGATGGAGAAAGGGGGTGTGGCCCCTGAACGTCCTTGGGGGTCAACTACCACTCCTATTCCCTCCAGTAAGTCCCACACAGCAAGATTGCTGAGTTCTGATACCAGGCCACGCCCCCTTTGTCCACCACTCTGCAAACACGCTTCTTGGCACGCTCTTGGTTGTGGATGAAGTCCCCTTCGCTGCTGAGGGTCCTTAGGGGCCAACTAGCCTACCTATTACCTCCAGTAAGCCCCACACAGTGGGATTGCTGAGAGGTGGTCACAGGGCATGCCCCCTTTCTCCACCACCCTGCCAACGCACCTCCTGGCAAGCTCTTGGTTGGGGCATGAAGTCCCCTTGCCTCTTGAGGGTCCCTGGGGGCCAACTAGCCCTTCAGTTACCTCCAGTAAGCCCCACACAGCTAGATTACTGAAAGGTGGTCAGAGGCCACACCCCCTTTCTACACAACTCTGCAAACACACCTCCTGGCACACTTCTGCTTGGGGGATGAAGTCCACTTTAGTGCTGAGGTCCTCAGGACACAAGGGGACCTCATCGCCCCACCAGCATTGTGCCAAGAGGCGGCCCTGGGGGGTGGCGGTCCCCAGAGTCATGAAGGGCTCCTGGAGGGTGACCGTGCAGCCCCCTCCTATCTTCTCTGTACCATGGGGAGGTGGTGGTCCCCAGGGCCGGGGGTCCGCAACAGGCCCCTGTCTTTATTTATTTTGTGCCCCAGGGAGGTACCAGTCCCCGGGCTCCATGGGGGTGCTGGAGCCCTCCACAGATCTTTTCAATGTTGCCCCGGGGTGTTGGCAGTCCCCAGGGCTGCGGGGGAGCCATGTGCCCCCTGCATTAAAAAAATTAGCCCCGGGGAGGTGGCGGCCCCCAGAGCTGCATGGGGGGCAAGTGCTCCCATGCATTTTTTTTTTTTTAAAAGCCCCGCAGAGGTGGCGGTCCCTGGGCTACGGGGGCCAGCGTGGCCCCCCGCATTTAATAAGCATAGCCTCAGGGCAGTGGCGGTCGTTGGGCTGTGGGGGCCTACGCGGGCCCCTGCATCTATTTAGATAATTGCCCCGGGACCTGGCCCACCCAGGGCCCTTTGTTTTTTAAAAAGTTTCAGATGGATTTGCGCACCCAGCACGAATCCCGCTGAACTTTTTTTTTTAATGGTTTTTTGGGCCCTCGGGATCTCTGTGGGACGCCCGAGCAGGCCTAGGGGCTCAGGGTGTTTCTACCCTGCCCCCTTTTCTTTATTTTTAATGTTTTTGAAACGTTTTCCTTGTGACTCGGTTCAACTGAGTCACAGAATGGCTACCAACACTTCCTAGTTGGAACTGTTGGCAGCCAATCAGATCACAGACTTGAGATATATAGATATCTGAGAAATGTTTATATTTCTCAGCAACTACTACATGGATTTACACCATTTAACAAAGAGAGTGCTTTCTAGACCAAGAGCTACCTTTTTTGCCAAATTTGATGTAAATCCGTTCAGCAGTTCGGGCTGGAGACGTGTCTAAAGTTTCTTATGGAAATTAACATGGAGAAAATACTTTTTGGGACCCCCTTTTTTCTTGGCCCCCGCTTGATGAATCACCCCGAAATTTTAAACACAGGAGCTGACTTGACCGCCCCATTAGTTTGGACATTTTCATGACAATTCGTCAAACGGCGCCAAAGATATTGGCATAAGAAAAAATGCTTTTTGAATAGAAACAAGGTCCTAACTATAACTACCTACTGGCGCCTGCCAGTAGGTAATATATATTTTATATATATATATATATATACATATATATATATATATATATATATATATATATATATATATATATATATATATATATATATATATATATATATATATATATATTATCTACTGGCGGTCGCCAGTAGATAGTTATAGTTACAACCTATTATCCATAGGAAATCCGCGACATTCTATTTGCAATAACGTTGGCGCCGGTTGACGAATCTTCACGAAAGCTTCCAACTTGTTGGGGTGCTCCGGTCCGCTCCTACCCTGAAAGTCTAGGGGTGATACGTCAAGCGGGGGCCGAGAAAAAAGGGGGGTCCCAAAACGCGTTTTCCCCATTCATTTTTCCATAGGAACCTTTAGTCGCAGCTACAGCCCGAACTGCTGAACGGAATTACCCCAAATTTGGCAAAGAGGTAGCCCTTGGTTCAGACTGGTGCCTTTTGCTAAAATGGTGTAAATCCGTTCAGTAGTTCCTGAGAAATTCACAATTAAAATCACATATATATCTATGGGCGCGTCGGATCCGCGTACCCTCCCGATCACGAGCTGCATGCTAATTGGCTGTCAACACTCCAAATCAAGAAGTGTTGGCAGCCATTTTGTCCTCGGTAGAACCGAGGGACAGAAACAAGTGCGCAAAGCGCAAAAGGGGGCAGGGTAGAAACACCCTGACCCCCTAGGTCTGCTCAGGGGGTCCCACAAGGACCCCTGGGCAGAAAAGATTTTATTTTTTTAAATCGGCGGGATGCGCTTAGGGTGCGCGTATCCCGCCGAGAAAAAAAGAAACAAGTGCGCAAAACGCACAAAGGGGGCAGGGTAGAAACACCCTAACCCCTAGGCCTGCTCAGGGGTCCCACAAGGACCCCCTGGGCAAAAAGCATTTTTTTTTTTAAATCGGCAGGATGCGCTCAGGGTGCGCGAATCCTGCCGAAAAAAAATCAAGCGCGGACTCCGCGCTTCGATGTTAGTTGGCCCCGGGTGGCCCAAGTCCCGGGGGCATGGTGGGGGGGATAATTTAATGTGTGGGGGCCTCAAGGGCCCCCAAGCCCGGGGACCGCCACCCCCGGGGCTTTTAAAAAAATGGTGCGGGAGGGCTCTGAGCCCTCCCGCAGCCCAGGGAACCACCACCTCCCCGGGGCTTTTTTTTATTAATTTAACAACCTGTGTGGGGGCTCCAGCCCCCACACGCCCGAGACCGCCACCTCCCGGGGCACTAACAAATTAAAATGGGGGTCCGTTTTGGACCCCGAAGCCCGGGGACCACCACCACCCCGGGGCTGTGCTCATGTAGGGAGGGGGCCGCGCGGCCCCTCCTGGAGCCCTTGATGGCCCTGGGGACCGCCACCCCCAGGGCCGGCTCCTGCAGTGTCCCGGGGTGTCTACCCCGGGACACTGTAGTTTGCTATGGCAGGACGGGAGCCTCGCGGCTCCCGTCCTGCCATAGCAAACTGCTTTGGATATTGGAAGAGAGAGCAGGAAACCTGCTCTCTCTTCCAATATCCAAAGCACATTGCTTTCCACATGGGGAGCAGCATGTCAGCTGCTCCCCATGTGGAACAGCAATGCCGGCTCCCAAGGGACGTGGGAGCCGGCGGGACTGTGGGGGGATTGGGGACCCCCACAGTCCCCAACGGAGAGGGCCAGCCCCGGGGGATGGGGTCCCCGGGGCAAGTAGTGGCCCAGGAGGGGGCCACGCGGCCCCCTCCCCAAAAAAGAAAAATAAAAAAAAAAATGGAAAGGCCGGCCCCGGGGATGGGGTCCCGGGGCCTTAAATGGCCAGAGGAGGGGGCCACGCAGCCCCCTCCAAAGAATAAAAATAAAAGGCCATGCCCCGGGGGATGGGGTCCCGGGGCCAATACAGGCCCAGGGAAGGGGGCCACGCGGCCCCCTTCCCGTTTTTTTATTAAAAATTTTAAAAAGGGGTAAGGCCCTGGGGGATGGGGTCCCCAGGGCATAAAAACAGGAAAAAGGAAGGGGGCCACACAGCCCCCTTCAGAGGACACATTTTTTTTTTTTTTTTAAACAATCGGGCCCGCAGGCCCCGCCCCTTCCTTCACCACTCTGCAAACGCGCCCCTGGCGCGTTTGCAGAGAGGAACAATTCCCTTGAATACTGGGGGTCCCTGGGGGCCAACTAGCCCACCAGGAACCTCCAATATGCGCCAGGGGCTGCGTTGCAGAGACGTGTAGAGAGGCCACACCCCTTTTACACCTCTCTGCAACGCAGCTCTGTGGCGCTTTTGGAGGTATATGGTGGGCTAGATGGACTCCGGGACCCTCAGGATTCAAGGGACTTAATCCCCCAACTTAAAACGCGCCACGGGCGCGTTTGCACAGTGGTGAAGGGAGGGGCGGGGCTTCAGGTGACATGTGTGCAAACAGGCCCCGTGGCGCATTTTAAGATGGGGAATTAAATCCCCTTCAATCCTGAGGGTCCCTGGGGGCCAACTAGCCCAACAGGTACATCCAGAAAGCGCCACAGAGCTGCGTTGCAGAGAGGTGTAAAAGGGGTGTGGCCTCTCTACACGTCTCTGCAACGCAGCCCCTGGCGCATATTGGAGGTTCCTGGTGGGCTAGTTGGCCCCTAGGGACCCTCAGGATTCAAGGGGACTTAATCCCCCAACTTAAAACGCGCAACGGGCGCGTTTGCACAGATGTCACCTCAGGCCCCGCCCCTCCCTTCACCATTGTGCAAATATTCCTCTAAAATCAGCCGAAATACGAATTCCGATTTACTCACCTGTTATCAGGAGAGACCTCAGTGCTGTATCTTTCAGCCCAGTACTGGTCCTGAAAAGTAATTCTAACCATACTTACCAGTAACTTGAATTTCCTTCCATAGGCTAACATTGACTGGTTTCACTTGGAAATTCTTCTAAGTGTGGAGTTTTGGAACTTTAAAATATTCCTCTAAAATCAGCCGAAATACGAATTCCGATTTACTCACCTGTTATCAGGAGAGACCTCAGTGCTGCATCTTTCAGCCCAGTACTGGTCCTGAAAAGTAATTTTAACCGTACTTACCGGTAACTTGAATTTCCTTCATAGGCTAACATTGACTGGTTTCACTTGGAAATTCTTCTACGTGTGGAGTTTTGGAACTTTAAAATATTCCTCTAAAATCAGCCGAAATACGAATTCCGATTTACTCACCTGTTATCAGGAGAGACCTCAGTGCTGCATCTTTCAGCCCAGTACGGATCCTGAAAAGTAATTTTAACCGTACTTACCGGTAACTTGAATTTCCTTCATAGGCTAACATTGACTGGTTTCACTTGGAAATTCTTCTAAGTGTGGAGTTTTGGAACTTTAAAATATTCCTCTAAAATCAGCCGAAATACGAATTCCGATTTACTCACCTGTTATCAGGAGAGACCTCAGTGCTGCATCTTTCAGCCCAGTACTGATCCTCAAAAGTAATTTTAACCGTACTTACCAGTAACTTGAATTTCCTTCCATAGGATATCATTGCCTGCTTTTTGCTGAAAAAGTTTCTAAGTGTTGATTTTTGAAACATACAAATATTCCTCTAAAATCAGCCGAAATCCGAATTCTGATTTACTCACCTGTTATCAGGAGAGACCTCAGTGCTGCATCTTTCAGCCCAGTACTGGTCCTGAAAAGTAATTTTAACCGTACTTACCAGTAACTTGAATTTCCTTCCATAGGATATCATTGCCTGCTTTTTGCTGAAAAAGTTTCTAAGTGTTGATTTTTGAAACATACAAATATTCCTGTAAAATCAGCCGAAATACGAATTCCGATTTACTCACCTGTTATAAGGAGAGACCTCAGTGCTGAATCTTTCAGCCCAGTACTGGTCCTGAAAAGTAATTTTAACCGTACTTACCAGTAACTTGAATTTCCTTCCATAGGCTAACATTGACTGGTTTCACTTGGAAATTCTTCTAAGTGTGGAGTTTTGGAACTTTAAAATATTCCTCTAAAATCAGCCGAAATACGAATTCCGATTTACTCACCTGTTATCAGGAGAGACCTCAGTGCTGCATCTTTCAGCCCAGTACTGGTCCTGAAAAGTAATTTTAACCGTACTTACCGGTAACTTGAATTTCCTTCATAGGCTAAAATTGACTGGTTTTCAGCAAAAAGTTTCAAAGTGTTGATTTTCACAAACTACAAATATTCCTTAAAAATCGCCTGTATGACTTAAACGCATTCTTTCAACTGTTTACAGGAGATGCACCAGTGCTGGATCCAGGATCCAACACTGAGTAAGAAAAAGTAACGATAACAGTTTTTACCTGCTAAGTGAATTTCCTTCCATAGGATAACATTGGTGATTCTATGAGAAAAAGTTTCTAAGTGTCAACTTTTAAAATACAATAATATTCCTTAAAAATCACGACTGTAACCAAAACGCTTTTACTCAACTGTTTACAGGAGATGTACCAGGACTGAATCTAGGATCCAGTCCTGTGGTTACAAAAGTAATCCATAAAGTAACTAATTGCATTTAACTAGAAATTCACATTGAGCTGAATGTTGCATTGTGTTTGAAAATGTGTTGCCCATTGCAACAACTGTAACTACTGTACTTAAAAGTCTATTGCCTATCTGCAAAGTATTTAAACTAAAGTAATTCATTCTGAGAAAGTATTTTTTGTAATGTAATGTATAATGTAATTACAATGTAATTTAAAAAATAAAATATGTAAAAAAAATTGTTTCTAAAAATGTAGTAAATCAGTATGAAAAAAATTAATATAACAATTAATACATTTAAAAATTGTCATTTACAAAACCTTTGAAATTCACTGAAAAAACCGTAGGTTTCAGGCACGTTATAGTTAGAAATTAGCATTTAAAAAACCTTTGAAATTCACTGAAAAAACCATAGGTTTCAGACACGTTATAGTTACAAATTAGCATTTAAAAAACCTTTGAAATTCACTGAAAAAACCATAGGTTTCAGACACGTTATAGTTACAAATTAGCATTTAAAAAACCTTTGAAATTCACTGAAAAAACCATAGGTTTTAGGGACAGTTATAGTTAGTTGGACATTGCACTCGTACAAAACCCGTGAAATTCCCCGTTATAGTTAGTTCAGCTAACTATAACTCGCGCCCCGCAATGCACTGCTGATGACGTCACATATTACATCACTCATGACATGGTCAGTGACATCACTGATGACATCACTGATGACATCTCAAATGACATCACTGATGACATCATCCACGTGATAATCTGATGCACCTCCTCACACCCTAATATAACTTTTGATACACCCACTCTAAATTACAGACTGCCATTCGCAAAACCATAGACACTCCAACACCAAAAACTACATACCAACTCACTGATTCTTAGGTCTACACACACATCCACTCACTCACCTGTACAGTCACTCATACTTACAGTCACTCAGTACAGGACTATCATATGCACTCATACACCTATATAAACACTCACACACCGCCACTCATCCATAGAGGTACTCACACACCTAGTCAGTCATGCAAAAAATTAATCACACACCCATTTACTCACCTATACAGTTATACACACACCAGCTCACTTACTCATACAAATACTAGCACATTCTTACGCTCTGATACAATAACTGATACAATCACACACGCATCCATACAGCCACTCTCACAATAACACACTCTCACTTATAGCCATTTAAATACTCTAACACACATATATACTGCCTTTTACATATGTAGTTACTCGCACATGTACCACTGAGATATAAATTCACTCACTAACACACCCATACACACACCCCACCCAAGCAGTCCATCACAGATGCACTCTTGAAATCATGCACCCAGTGAATCACACCCCACCCACACACCCCACCACACACACCCCACCCACACACACCCCACCCACACAAACACTCAGGCAGCCATACAGATACTCAGAGAACCAATCAATAACCCAGATAGACACTCATGTAGCTAGTCGCAAATCCATGCATCCACTTACACACCAACAAACAGACGGATACAGACATTTGCACAGTTTAGTCACTAACCCATGCATTCAGTAAGATACGTTTAATCACTCACTTGTAGAGTCAGTCACTCACGTACTAAATCATCCATTCAGACACTTATACACCCACTCATTCTTCAATACGCCTTTCCCTATATATATTAAACATATTTAAACTTTACAGAAACACACAGTCACTGGATGATGTCATCAGTGATGTCATTTGAGATGTCATCAGTGATGTCATCAGTGATGTCACTGACCATGTCATGAGTGATGTAATATGTGACGTCATCAGCAGTGCATTGCGGGGCGCGAGTTATAGTTAGCTGAACTAACTATAACGGGGGAATTTCACGGGTTTTGTACGAGTGCAATGTCCAACTAACTATAACTGTCCCTAAAACCTATGGTTTTTTCAGTGAATTTCAAAGGTTTTTTAAATGCTAATTTGTAACTATAACGTGTCTGAAACCTATGGTTTTTTCAGTGAATATATATATATATATCCACAACACCAAGGTTCACCCTTCCTTCGCCTTCTCCTCACCGCAGTCGGAAACAGAAGCGCACGAACTCCACTTTAAGGTCACAAAAAATTACTTTATTGTTTTACACGATCATGCTGTCATTATGCGTTTCGGTAACAGCCGTTACCTTGATCACAGGATTCAAATGCATTTCCGCCTAACATAAATACCACCTCCCGGCTGTGACATCATATCATAGACATAGTAAATAGCATATTCGACCTTTGCTAACTAATAGACTTATATACATAGCCTCACATTGTAGTGCTATTGAGTCAAAAAACCAATTCATTGAGTATATTTTATACATGAGACTTGCATTAGTGCAAATCTTAATAAAAATATATAAATAAATAAATAAATATTTTGTCATGTATTAAGACTTCAATATGATCAAATAAATTAGGATAAAAGCACTGTCGTTTAACCTTTTATAAATCATTTTAAGATTTAAAATCCTTAAATTGTCATCTTTATGGTTCAAAGATTAATAAATTATATCTGCATAAATGCATAAGCCAATGTATTTTGATGTAGTCATTATACAATGTAGTGAAACACTCTTATATAAACATTAATGCCATTCTAGTGTATACACTTTCATTTTGAATTGGAGAAAAAATGCTAATAAACATTTTAACTAATAGCAGCAGTCGAAAAAATATTTAAAGTGCTAGTGTGCTTTCTTTAGTAACGTGCCTATTATAAAATAACTGTGCAAAAGTGCCAAAAATAGTGCAGATTAATGTGTCACATTTGGGTGGGATTTTGGTTCCTATTCTCTTTCTTTTTATTTTATTTTTCTAAAAAACTGAATTTTCTTATTATTTAAAATGTTTATAAAAGTTTTTTTAATATATTTAGGCTAAAAAATGGGCGGAGGAGTATATACACAATATATATTATCCCAACATTGACAACTTAGCATTCTTAGGAAGATTTATTATAAGTAGTTGTGCATATCTTCATTATTGTTGAGACCATTGGGAGTCTTACTGTCCAGCTCAAGTATCATGCGCGTTTCAAGCTGGCGTAAGAGTTTCTCTCTATTGCCTCCACGTCTTAAAATTGGGACTGCCTTGATAACAGAGTATTTAAGACACTCAAGATTGTTGTTGTGTATAGCCTTAAAGTATCTGGCCACAGGGTACGTAACATCATTATTATCAATAGCCCTTAAGTGCTGTAGGACTCTCACATGCACCTGTAGCTTGGTACTTCCAACATAGCTCAAGCCACAAGTGCACGTGAGCACATACACAGCAAAGTCCGTTCTGCAATTGTAATTTCCTTGGATGGCTATCTTTTTGGTGTCAAAATCTGTTTCATAATGTGTAGTATTAACTCCAAATTTGCAGGCTCTACAGGATGAGCACTTGAAAAAACCATTTCGAGGTTTGAGCCATGTGGTAGTGGGACTTAATTCAGGGCTGGCTTTCACTAACTGTGTTCTCATAGAAGGGGCCCTTCTAAATGTAATGAATGGAACAACAGGTAATCTTGAAGCCAGTACCGGGTCCGTCAGTACAATGGGCCAATTTTTCTTCACAATGGCTTTAATTTTTCTTTGTTGACCACTAAATCTAGTGATAAGCCTTGCTGAATTGTTATCTTCATCCTTATTTGTTATCACTGTCTCAGTTGTGTTCATATTCTCTTCAGTGTACTGTTGTAACAGTAATTCCCTTGTTCTTGTTCTAGACTTGTTGGCTGCCTCTTTTAAAACTTTGTTATTATAGCCCCTTGCCTTAAATCTCCTAGTGGCCTCCTCCATATTTTTAGTTAGTTCTGTTTCCGTGCTGCAAATTCGTTTCAGTCTTAGGAATTCCCCAAAGGGGATACTAGCTATCAAATGCTTTGGATGGGCACTGTGTGCATGTAATACGGTATTACCTGCAGTACTTTTTCGGTGTAGTGTTGTCTCAATTTTCATATTTGAAATATATACCCTCACATCTAAGAATTCTATTGAATGACTGCTGACATTCGATGTGAATTTGAGATTGACATTGTTTTCATTAATATCTTTTATGAATTTTATGGCACTAAGCTCATTCCCTCTCCAAATAATAAAAATGTCATCAATAAATCTCAGCCAGTGTATCACATGGGCATTATATTGTGAGGCATGGGTGACCTTGAGAACCTGCTCCTCCCACCAGCCAACATGCAAACAAGCATAGCTGGGGGAGAAGCAGGCTCCCATGGCCACACCGCGTTTTTGTCTGTACAATTCTCTGCCAAACATGAAGAAGTTATTAAATAAACACCATCTAATCAAATCAACCAACATGACATTATGATTGTAATTCATTAAAGATTTAGTGTTCAAATAATATTGAACTGCTGCTAGTCCCACGTCATAATCAATACTAGTATATAGGGACTCAATGTCCAAAGTTATTAGCAACATCCCCTCTGTCCATGTGATATTTTTGAGTTTTGATATACATATATATATTACCTACTGGCAGTCGCCAGTAGGTAGTTATAGTTAGAACCTAGTTTCCATAGGAAAAGCATTTGTTGATTTGCTAATAACTTTGGCATCGTTTGAGGAATCGTTCTGAAATTCTCCAAAAATAAAGTCTATCCAGGTCAGCTCCTATCCTGAAAGATTGGGGGTGATTCGTCAAGCAGGGGCTGAGAAAAAAGGGGGGTCCCAAAACTCGTTTTCCCCATGTTAATTTCCATAGGAAATTTTGCGACGAGCTACAGCCCAAACTGCTGAACGGAATTACCCCAAATTTGGCAGAAAGGTAGAGCTTGGTTCAGAAAGCGACCTTTTTTTAAATGGTGAAAATCCGTTCAGTAGTTTTTGAGAAATTCAAAAAATAAGAGTCAAAAAATAATTTTCCCATATGAAACTTTGTGCAAGGCTACAGCCGAAACTACTGAACAGAATTACCCCAAATTTGGCAGAAAGGTAGTGCTTGGATCAGAAAGCGACATATTTTTTAAATGGTGTAAATCCGTACAGTAGTTCCTGAGAAATTAGAAAAATAAAAGTTTCAATATCTGGGCGGAGCCTAAGTCGCGTGCGCGAGCTTCACTGTGATTGGCTGCTAGTAGTCCAAACCAGGAAGTGTTGGCAGCCATCTTGTGGCTCGGTAGAAGCGAGTCACCCGAAAACGGAGAAACAAAGGTATAAAGCAAGAGAAGGGGGCAGGGTAGAAAAACCCTGACCCCCTAGGCATGCTCAGGGGGTCACAGAAGGACCCTCAGGGCCAAAGAAATCATTTAAAAAAAATATAATAATATCGGTGCAATTCGTGCTGGGGTTGCGGGTTCCCGCGTTTTATTTTAATGAGGCCCTTGGGTTGGCTAGGTTCCGGGGGCATTTCTTAAAAAATAATAGCAGGGGCTTGCAGGGATTGCGGGGGCCCGCTGGAGTCCGCGCAGTCCCAGGGCTTCACTCATGTTGGGAGGGGGGTTGTGCGGCCCCCCTCCTGGAGCCCTCTATGTGCTTATAACTTTGGCGTCGTTTGACGAATCTTTATAAAATTATCCAAAAAGTTTCTCTTTTTTTTGATTAGCTCCTATATAGAAAGTTTGGGGGTGAATGGTGTAGGAGGGGCTGAGAAAAAAGCGGGTCCCAAAACGTGTTTTCTCCATGCAATTTCCATACGAAACTATACAGAAGACTACAGGTGAAACTGCTGAACGGAATTACGCCAAATTTGGCAGGGAGAAAGGTGATGGTCCAGAAAGCACGCTTTTGTTTAAATGGTCTAAATCCGATCAGTAGTTTTTGAGAAATATAAAATTTTACGATATGGATATTTGAGAATTCTGACATCTAATTGGCTGAGGGGTTACGAGCACGAGCTTGCGGCTCATTGGCTGTGAACGGTTGAAACCAAGAAGTGTTGGCAGCCATTTTGTGATTTACTCCGTCAGCTCGCATCTCTCCGTGTAGAAGCCATCGGGTTCGTAGTTTTACCTCTGCGAGGCAACACTGGCATCTGTGTCTGTGTGAGATATGCCTTTCACGCTGCCTCTCCTCATATCACAAGGTCGGGGCTATGCCTTTAGAAGCCCGTCCGTCGGCTGGGAGCTCTGTGAGTTAGTCTGTGGGTACGATCCTCTACACTACCCAAAGACTACCCAAACACCACTGCACTGTCGTAAACTCTAAAATACTACCCCCAGCACGATCTCCTACACTACCCAAACACCACTGCAATGTCGTAATCTCTAAAACACTACTTCCAGCACGATCTCCTACACTACCCAAACACCACTGCACTGTCGTAAACTCTAAAACACTACCCCCAGCACGATCTCCTATACTACCCAAACACCACTGCATTGTCATAAACCCTAAAGCACTACCCCTAGCAGGACCCCCTACACTATGCAAACACCACTGCAGTACCCTAAACCCTAAAACACTATCCCCAGCACGACCCGTACAGTACCGAAACACCACTGCACTACCCTAAACCTTAAAACACTATCCCCAGCATGACCCCGTAAACTACACAAACACCACTGCACTACCATAAACCCTGAAACCCTACTCCCAGCATGACCCCCTACACTACCCAAACACCACTGATCTACCCTAAAAGACTACCCCCAGCACGACCCCCTAAACTACACAAACACCACTGCAGTACCGTAAACACTAAAACACTACTCCGAGGACGACCCCCTACACTACATAAACACCACTGCACTACCCTAAACCCCAAAACACTACTCCCAGCATTACCCCTTACACTACGCAAACACCACTGCATTGTCGTAAACTCTAAAACACTACCTCCAGCACGATTCTTACACTACCCAAATACCACTGCACTACCTTAAACCCTAAAACGCTACCCCCAGCATGAACCCCCAAACACTACACAAACACCACTGCACTACTGTAAATCCTAAAACAATACTCCCTGCATGACTTCCTACACTACACAAACACCACTGTGCTACCCTAAATCCTAAAACACTACTCTCAGCATGACCCCCTACACTACACAAACACCACTGCATTGCCGTAAACCCTAAAACACTACTCCCAGCATGACCCCCTACACTACCCAAACACTATTGCATTGTCGTAAACCCTAAAACACTACCCCAGCAGGACCCCTACACTACAAAAACACCACTGCACTATCTTAAACCCTAAAACACTACCCCCACCACGACCCCCTACACTACCCAAACACCACTGTACTACCCTACAGCATAAAACAGTACCAGTCCGTCGGCTCGCAGGTCTGCGTCTGCGAGCCGTCGTGTCCCTAGCTGTACATGTGCGAGCTAGTCCGTTAGGTGATAGGTGTGTCTCAGCTAGCAGGGTCGTTGGCTCGTTGGTGTCCCTTTGCGAGTTAGACCTGAGCTCTCCCTCTGCGAGCCAGCACATTGGTGTGCGTTTGCGAGCCAACAGCCCGTAGCTCTCCCTGTGCGAGCCGAGCCCGACGGCCCGCAGGTCTCCCTGTGTTAGCCGGATCGCAGCTGTCACTCTGCGAACTGATATTGGGAATATAAGGCGGCTCTAAAAAGAGCCCTTGTGTTTATTTGTTGAAGCTACATATAAGTGCGGATGCACAGCTTCAGGTTATTCAGAAAAACTCGATTTCCCTGATCTGTGAAGTGTACTCTATCACTTCTGTAGTTATCAGCCATATCAAAACGTATGTTGTTGTTGTAGATGGACCCCATTCTATGGTCTCTGAGGTATGCAGACACAGCTTTGTTGACATTCTTCCTAGATTTTTCAATCTGAGGACAAAATTGGTTTGACCATTTCCACTTCTGTCTTTGGCATATATTGGAATATACAAAGACAGTTTGAGGCAAAAGCAACATCAATTGTCGAAAGGTGTCCTTCATTAGCATTTCCAAACCTACACCAGTAATGTGCCTAGGTCGTTTCCACCACAGTGCACAATCATGAGGTTAGGGTGTTGGACATGCAAACAGGTTTTAACTAAAGGCAACAATTGGTGCCACTTCAATCCTCTCTGTCCAAACCATTTAATGTCCACATTTTGTAACCCTAGGTCTAAATCAATACGTCTCTGTTCTGCATACCTCTTGCACCAGAAAACATAGCTATGTCCTACGATCCACACTAGCATTTTGAAGGTATGGCTGGGAAGTATGGATAGATGTCTGTAGCTCATGCAGTCAGTTTGTAGAATAAGAGATATGTTTAAAGATGGGGAACTACTTTTTTTCTCATTCAAAATGATAACTGATTGGGAGATGAAAAGCATTGTTTTCTAAAAAGTAGGGTGCACATTAGTTTGTGGAAAAGCATCTTTGTCATTGGTTAATAAAAAGCAGTTTGAACGTGGAGTTCATATGATAGGATAAAATTTGCTCAGTTGAACCACACCTGCTACTTGTATATGGAAAGCACTGTTTGAACGTAAAGCAATGATGAACTTTTAACCTGCACGTGCCGTAGAATGTTCTAGAAAGTGTTGATAGAATACGTTGAACTTCTCACCTGTATGTGTCCTTAGATTTAAAAAAATGATTATATGGGAAGTTCAAAAATAACCAATAGAGAGAAGTTTTGCAATTTGAAAAAATCAAGGAACTATTCTGATTTGTTCTTTACATGTATTTATGTGTGGAGCAACAGGGAAATTGTGCCATTACTGGTTCCATTCTTGACGAGAGCGGTGCATTATATGTACTGTGTGACAAAGAAAGAATTGCATACGTTTGTGACATTTGGAATCTGCATACCAACTACGAACGTAAGTTAGAAATTAAGAATGTGTGTTATGTGTTGTGTAGTAGTGGTTAATATTTGAGGCGTTATTTTTAACTTTGAAAGTATTTTTTATTTCTAAGTAACAGTGTTAGTGAAGTGTGGTGTTTCACATTGGTTCTAAAAGATGTATAAAGTGTGACTAATTGTTAAAGAATTACTTTATATATGTTTATGAGCTTTTCAGATAAAAAAATGTAACTTATCTTTTGTAAAAGACTGTATGGTTTTAAAAATTATATGTAGCGTTTATTTGTATTTGTATATGTATTGCGATGAGATAAACAGAATGTCACACGTTTCCAAATTATTCTTAGTCTGGAAATAGTGGGGAAGGGGTTATAGTAGAAAATGTATATGTTATTAACTTAACAGAGATGGAACAAAAACCAGAAATGTTATGTGGACAATTTGTGGTCTCATTTTTTACATAAAGAGGTAGATTTCAATATCAGTTAAGACTGGTGTGTTACTGGGAGGCTTTGGATTTTGGTGTTGTTATGAAATGCAAGTTGTTGAGGAGCGTTTCTTCAGAAGACATTTTTTATAAATATGTGAGAGATAAAAAATAAATGAAAATGTTTTATGTATATTTTCTGCATGATTTTGTTGACAATGCTAAAGTAAATGTGATTATTAGTGAAGGTAATTGTAAGGCTTTGTTTGTCTGCTGAATATACGTAGGCCTTTAAGTGGTCCGGGTCTTGTCAGTACTGAGCTCCGTCATCCATTTGAGACAGTTGCGAAATATATAATCCCAGTTAAAGCTGTTAATATAGGTATAGTAAAGGGACGATCCATAAAAAGTTTGGAAATTACACCTTTATTTACTCTGTCTAGCTCTCACCACCATTTTGTGCCCCCAGCGGTACTGTTTATAAAAATAATCTAATACAGTTCTTTGTATTATAAAAATAGCACTTCTAAGTGTATTGCTATATTGGTAGGGTTTGTACTATATAGAGAATGGTGCAATCAGTTTCATTGGTATAAAACTGCACTGTGTTATGTTGGAAATATTAGATATGTATAGGTTGTGATGTTATATTTTACACTGTGAGGTACATTTGAATATAAGTGAAGACAGGTGTTATACTGCGAACCCGTTGAAAATGTGCACAGATTACATGGAGAGTAAATGGACAAAGTAAACGTACATGTTGCTTTCTGTATGTATGCATGATTAGAATCATTTGATGGTGCTTTAAGATATAATCTAAATAGTGTTTGTGCTTTACAATTGGGTATACTGCACCATGTTAGTAGTTAGTGACTAGATACTGCTACGAAATAAAGGTGGACAGGGGCGTTTCTTTACAAGAGATATTTTATCAATGTCTGAGAGATAAAAAAGAAAAAAAAATGTTTTAGTACATTTTCTGTAAGATTTGTTCACAGTAGGAAAGTAACTGTTATTATAAATGATGGAAATTGTTAGGTTTTGTCTCTGTGCTGAACATACGCAGGCCTTTAAGTGGGCCGGGTACTACCGGTGCTGAATACTGCTACCGCTTTCAGACAATCGTCATTTTTTTATCCCACTTAAAGCCCAGAATATATATATATTAAAGGAATGGCACAATAAAAGTTTAGGAATTACACCACCGTTTACTCTTCTCATCTCACATTCTCCATTTTGTGCACTCAACAGTAGTGTTTATAAAAATTAAGTTATAGAGCTTTATATAGTATAAAAATAGCACTTATACTTTTATTGGGGTGTTGGTGGGATCTGTACTGTACAGAGAAGGTCGTAATGAGTTTGAATGGTACAAAAGGGACGTGACATATGTTTAAAAGATTACATGGTTTTCGGAATAAACTGTCCCTCTGTGAGTCCTCGGGCCCGCAGTTGTACCTCTGCAAGCGAACACTGGAAATATACCGCAGCTCTCTCTCTACGAGATAGCTACTTCATGTTCCCTCTCCCCACATCACCATCCCGCACCTATCCCTTTACAAGTGGACAGCCCGCACCTCTCCCTATACTAGTCGGCCTCTGGCTGTTCCTGTGTGAGGCGGCCCGCAGCTGTCTGTCTACGAGCCAGCCAGTCGGCTCGCAGGTCTTCCTGTACGAGCAAGTCCTATCACACCAGATCATGGGCTTCTATTGGAATTCACAAGGGCATATTATCAAGCTCATTATTGCCGCTTTAGTGGCAGTTTTCTGCCGCTAAAGCGGTGATAATTTTAACGCCGTTCTTGATAATATGCCCCGTATGCGTTTGCAAGCCGACGTCCCGCACCTTTCCCTATAGTAGTCGGCTCGCAGGTGTTTCTGTGCGATCCGGTCCGCAGGTGTTCCTGTGCGAGCCAGCCCACAGCTCTCTCTGTTTGAGGCGATGGACCGCAGCTGTTTGTGTACGAGCCAGTCAGTCGGCTCACAAGTCTTCCTCTACGAGCCAGCCCACCGGCTCGCAGCTGTACCTCTGCAAACTACAGGTCGGCTCGTAGTTGTTAGTCTGCGAGCCAGGTCGCTGTTGTATCTCTGCAAGCGAACACTAGAAATATACCGCAGCTCTCTGTTTACGAGATACCCACTTCACGTTCACTCACCCCAGATCACCATACAGCAGCTATTCCTTTAGAAGTGGACGAGCATCACCTCTCATTATACTAGTGGGCCCGCAGCTCTCCCTTTTCGAGCTGACGGGTCGTAACTCTCCATGTAGGAGCCAGCTAATCGGCTCGGAGGTCTTCCTCTACGAGCGAGCCCGCCAGTCCGCAGCTCTCCCTCTACGAATGACCGGTCGGCTCTCTGCTCTTGCCCTGCGAGCCGTCGAGCCCGCAGTTGTACCTCTGCAAGCTAATACTGGAAATATACCGCAGCTCTCTCTGCGAGATACCCCCTTCATGCTCCCTGTCCCCATATCACTGTCCTGCACCTATGCCTTTGGAAGCCGACGGCCCGCAGCTTTACTTATAGTAGTCGGCCCGCAACTGTTTGTGTGCGAGTAGGCCGGCAGCTCTCCTTCTACGAGCCAGGCAGACGGCTCGCAGGTCTTCCTCTACGAGCCAGCCCACCGGCCCGCAACTGTTCATCTGTGAACCGGCCCGCATCTCTCTCTGTACGAGCCAGCGAGTTGGCTCGCAGTTTTTCCTGTACGAGCCAGCCCGCCGGACCACAACTGTTCCTCTGTGATCCGGCTTGTAGCTCTCTCTGTACGAGCCAGCTAGTCAACTTGCACATGTTCCTCTAGGAGCCAGCCCGCTGGCTTGTAGCTCTCTCTCTGGGAACCACTGGTGGGCTCTCAACTCTTTCTCTGCCAGATAATCCGCAGTGGTACCTCTGGAAAGCAATACTGGAAATATAGCGCATTTGTCTCTCTATGAGATAACCGCTTTATGCTCACTCTCTCCACATCACTGTCCCGCACCTATCTCTTTGGAAGCTGACGGCTAGCACTTTTCCCTATAGTAGTCGGCTTGCAGCTGTTCCTGTGCTGTCCGTACAGACCATTGTCCTTGTGCGAGCGGACGGGTCGCTGCTGATGCTCTATGAGTCAGTTTCTGGGAGCCGGCCCGCAGCTCTCCCTGTACGACCCAGTTAGTCGACTCGCAGGTCTACCTCTACGAGCTAGCGCGCCAGTTCGCAGCTCTCCCTCTACAAACCATTGTTCGGCTCGCAGCTGTTTGTCTGTGAGCCGTTTGGTGCATAAAAGTACCTGTGCAAGCTAACACTGGAAATATACTGCACTTGTTTTTGCGAAATATCGCATTCATGCTCTCTCTTTTGACATCACCGGTCGCAGCTATCCGTTTGCAAGGGGACGGCCCGTAGTTTTCACTATAGTATTTGGACCGTAGCTGTTCCTGTTCTAGCCAGGTCGCAGCTCTCCCTTTGCACGGTATGCAGTTTAGCAATCGTACTGTCAGTGCCATGCACTTTGTCCAATCATCCATCGAGCAGTATCTACTTATTCTATCTCTACGTCAATATCTAAGCACTTATAAATTCAATATGAGCTCTGTTTGCAGCACTGTAATCATTTTAGTTAATAGTAATGTACTTATAAAATGGCGTAGCTACTAACACTAGTATAGCTACAATATTCTGTGCAGTATGTATGCAGACCTCTAACCAGCTACAAAGTATGGAATGTTACAGTTTCTAATCATGTTGTTACACAATCAGATGTGTACTAAAATACTGTGGTCTAGTATCTTTCACACTACTCATAGAGTACCAGAATTATGCAGGTAGTACTGTTCCATTGCGGAAATCATTGATGTACTTTCTTTGTATGTATTTTTATAATTATATATGTGAATATTTTTATAATTATACATTTGAATATTTATATATAATTATTTTAATTATATTAACCTGTTTTCAAAACTTTTATTTTTTTACAGATATTTTGCATCATTATTAAGAAAGAGATACAATGACGAGAAAACAACAAAGAAAAAAAAAGAAAGAAAGGAGGTTTATTTGAAAAAAAAGGAAAAGAGATATTAGATCCAGTACAACATGGATGTTCAAAGAAAAAGTGTTCTGGTAAGAAAAGTAAAGTTTTTTTTAAAACTTGCAAAAATTGTTATTAATATTAAAAATATAGAAGAGACAGACAGAACAAGAACAGTGAAACAAAAGCAAAAGAAAAATGTTCAAAAAAGTGGAAAATTGGATTATCGGAAAAAGAATGATGTTGGAATACGTAACAAACAATTTTCAGAAATTCGAAAGCGAATATATAAAAGTAGAGTACTCCAGAATTTACTAAAAAAATGTAAAATATATAAAAGGAGATCAGCATTTTACAGACAAAAAAAAGGAGATTCTAAGTGTTATTGAATAAGCTTTTGAATTAAAAAGAAGATTGTTTATCTTAATTTTAAAAAGATTGAAGACTTTAAATACAATAATGGAGCGTATGAAGGACAAATGTAAGAGAAAAAGAATTGTAAATAGAACAAATTTTTGTAAAATATTTTCCGGGGAATGGAAGCATACTTCTAGTACGGAACCTTTTTTTAATGAAGAAAGTTATTTTCAACAAAATAGTTTAGTGCATGCAGTTGATACCTGTGGTCGTTCTTATGAGGTGCGAGATGGTTGTCCAATTCAGAAAGAAAAGGTAGTTCCTAGAAACGTTGAAGAATTAATAGCTGAGGAAGTTGAAGGGAGATATACCCAGGCTCCAGTGTTTACATGGGATTGTAGTAGTATTTGTAGTATACGTCAACAATCTATTGATATTTTACTAAATTTCTTAAGAGAATATGGAAGAAAAACTGTGAAACAGAAGATTAAGATATTACAAGGACTGGATCCTTGCAAAGTAGAGAAAAAATACAGGGTTGCAAGGTCATTCTCTGGCTTGTCTTTCTAGGAAAGTTTGTCAAAGTTGTTTTCATCATTTGAGAATGTTAGCAGTACATCATTCAGAAATGCGGAAGTTAGTTAGAAGATTATACTACGTGAAAAGTCCTGCATTATGTCTAAATGAAATTAATACAGCTCTTTTGCATGGTTCAGTTTTGGATGTAAAAAAAGTATGTGATGATATAGAGTTACATTTCTTTGCCGCTCAAGAGGAGTGTAGAGAAAGTGAGAGTTTGATAAGTGTAGGTGTTGAAGAAGAGGTGGAAGATACTACTGATGTCAAGTTTGAAAAAGAAATAACAAAGTTTAAAGTAGTTTCTGGTGAAAATCCGAACTATGGGGGTGATTAGCATAGCGGGTGCATCGCCACCTCCCGTATGGCGGTGGCGATCCGCCCGCCAAAAGTCACCACCCGCATGACATTTCCCCCCACCAATTAAGATGGCGGGGGGGACCCCGGCGGACGGGAAGACCGTCCGCCGGTTTTCCGCCGGTCGACCAGTCGACCGGGTGGAAAAGGGGCTATATATGGTGGCGTTGTCTGCTAGACACTGCCATCCATATTAGCATGGGAGTGGGAAGCAGCCTTTCCGTGGTGGCAAAGGCAAGCGGATTTTGCTTCCAGGGGCCCATTGCGGGCCCCCAGGGTATTGGGGGGTGGGGGTGCACATGGGGGTACCTATGGTACTCCCCTGCATTGTCATGGACATGGTGGCAGGCACCTCGCGGTGCCTGTCACCTTGTGCATGACAATGCACACAGTGCCTTCCCAGCATTGTGGCAGGCGGTGCTGTGAGCACCGCCTGCCACAATGCTGGGAATGGAGGATGCCACCGCCACGGTGGTGGTGGCATCCTAATCGCCGGTGCGGGACCGCTGCACCACTGGCGGCCGGTCCCAGCACCGCTAGGGTGGCGGGCGGACGAAAGTCTGCCCGCCATCCTAATAGGGCCCTATGTTTGTATTTGTTGCCGACGTAGTCATTATAAAATTCAAACTAGGAATGCAGATGTGTTTTTAAAAAGTGAAGAGGAAAACAATGATAAATGGAGAGAATTTGCTGCTTATCTGTTTGTGGAAGGTCATTTTGAGTTAGGTACTGTACAATGCATTTGTAAATATTGTTATAATAAATTAGAAGAAAACAAAATGCCAGCTAGAGCTGTCCATAATGACTTAGAATTAGTACCTATACCTCCAGAACTTAAAGATTTAAATACATATGAGGCTATCCTTATACAATCTGTGCACCCTTTTCAGGCTATAATTCGTATGGAGCCTAAAACAGGTAAGCTGCCTCCAACAGATCTACAAAGAGGTTTAAAAGGAAGAGTTGTGTATTTACCTTTAGATGTTAAGAAAAATGTTGAAACTGTTGGTGTAGAAAGAGAGGATACTGAACCTGTAGTCATTCTTGTTAATGGTGTACCCACAAAGAGTCGGAAAATATGGCAAGAGTTAGTAGATGTCACGAAAGTCCAAAAGGCTACATTATATCTGGTGCAAAACAATATTTACTATAAAAATGCAAATGTAGAGGAAGAAGAAATGACTTTAGAAGATGAAACACACATTTCAAGTGGACAAATAGAAAAAGTGGAGAACTCAAGAAAAGAAGAAATTTATGAACATTATAGTATACACCCTCTACATTCAAAAGAACTGATAGGAGATACTATTGAATTGTTCCAGATGAAAAAAGCAAAAGGAACTCCCATGAGTGTGTGGGGAAAAAAGTTTGGAATCTCGTTGTTTTCCACAGCTCTTCCCTGCTGGAAAAGGTGGACGATATGATGAACGACCAGTTCAGATTCCAGCTGCAGAATATCATACTTTACGATTGTACTCAGAAGATCCAAGATTTCGTCAGTGTATTCCATATTTGTTTCATCTTTTATTTGAGAGTGATCTATCCGCACTTTCATATGCAGTCAACCATATATTAAAAACGGGAACGCATCTTTCACATATTTCTGCAAAGCAATTTATGGACAAAGTTGAAGAAAGAGACGAACATTTAGAATCACAGTTAATTAATTTGATGGCATGTCAATGTGGCACTAATGAATATTGGTATCGACGTCATGGGGAACTAAAATGTATGTTAAGAAACTTAGGAACCCCTATGTGGTTTGTTACACTTAGCTGTGCTGAGTACGCATGGGATGATTTACTGGATTTTCTACGAGAAGCAAATTCAAATATAGAAAATATTGAATTGAAGACACCTGGAGAACTGTGTTCCCTAGATCCTGTAAATGTTTGCAGATATTTTAATCATAGGTTTGAAGCTATGATGTCTTTTATCTGTAATTAAAAAAATCCACCTATTGGCGAAGTTACTGATTTTTTGGGGAGAAAAGAATACCAAGCTGGAGGTGCTCCTCATATACATATGCTTTTATGGATCAAGGATGCACCTAAATTTGGAACTGATTCGGATGAGACTGTTTTGTCTTTTATTGAAGACTATGTTACCTGTGCGATTCCAAAAACAGGAGGAGAAAATATCTTAAGACAGCAAGTTTTACGGTTTCAGAGTCATCGATGTGGAAAGTATTGCCGACGGAAATATAAGTCAAAGGATAAATTTTACACAAAATGTCAATTTGGCTTTTCACGTCCAGTAATTTCCAAAGGAAGAGTGAACAGTTTTATGTCAGCAGTGAGGCATATCATCACTCGAAAATCACCCAAAAATACTTATAATTTAAAAAGAACAGAAGAATCGAAGTACATTAATGATTGCAATCAGGTGATTTTGAAGATGTGGAATGCAAATATGGACATACAATATGTTGCAGATAACTCAATTGCTGTTGCTCGCTATGTCACGTCATATATTACCAAGTCTGAGAAGACAGAATTGAAAGAAATGTGGGAGGAAATTTCGCAGGAGAAGACACTTAGCAAAAAATTGTACAGCTTCAGCTTGAAGATGCTTTCACATCGAGAAATTGGATCTTACGAATGTTCGGATCGATTGACATCTGCAAGTTTATATTCAAAGTCAAGAGGGATCATCTAGATAAGTCTTGGTCTTGCTGCAGCACGAAATCAAGTTTTGAAATCTGTACAAGAAATTGAATACTTGGCACTGAAGGAACCGGAAAGTACAGATATTTTGAAAACAAATATGTTGGATACGTACTATCCAAATAGAAGTCCATACCTGGAAAACATATGTCTATATGAAATACTGCAACAGTATAGTTTTTAAAAAATGTCACAGAAAATATAAATGAAGGAAAATACGCTGTAATTGGATCTGAAGGATGTTTGGTAAAGCATGACAAAGGAAATCTGATTAATCACAGGAAATTAAGTTGTGATACTCCAGATAAAAGAGAGTTTTTCTATTTAGCTCTTCTGCAACTCTTCAAACCTTGGCGGACTGAAATGGAATTACTTGGACATTGTGACTGCTATGAGGATTCTTTCAATGCATGTAAAGATAGCATTGAATGTACAATTTTTCCAAATTATCTCCAAATGTTGACCGAAGAGATTAATCAAGAAAGAACTATTGCAGCTGAAATAGCTAGAGATAGTTCTCAAGATACTCCGAGTTCTGCTCCACAAAGTCAAGATCCACTAGGAGAAGCCATACTTGAAAATGAAGTGGCAATAGCAATGAGTGAAGTGGAAACGGTGATGCAGCAAGCACAACAGGACAATATTGATTTGGAAAATTTAGAGGAACATCTGAATACTGAACAGAAACAAATATATCACCAAGTTACACAACAGATACAACATGGATTACTGCATGAAAAGAATGATTGCCAATGTACATCATTTAGACCTATTCTTATGTACATCAGTGGACAAGCTGGAACGGGAAACGTTTATTGATTAAATGTTTGTCAAGTTATCTACAGAAAACAACAGATTCACATTTGTCTTGTGTTGTAACTGCTCCAACTGGGTTAGCAGCACACAACATTAAAGGGATTACATTACATCGTCTACTTATGTTACCAGTAGAACATGAAAATAAATTGGAATACCACAAGCTATCTGGAGAAGCTTGTTTCGAAGTATCAAGAGTACTAAAGAACATGAAACTTCTGGTAATTGATGAAGTAAGCATGGTCTCAAACTTAATGCTTGCGTTTGTACATTTGAGGATGCAGCAGATTTTAAAAACAAATTACGATGTTTTATTTGGAGGAAAACATGTAATTGTATTTGGTGATCTACTACAACTCACACCTGTGAAAAGGCCAACCGGTTTTTAAGACCCTTCTTCATGAAGATACTAAAAAATCATTGGGAAGTATTGGAAATGTAAACATTTGGACTTGTTTTGAATATAAGGAACTTACTAAGAACATGCGACAAGCAAATGACGAAGATTATGGAAACATTCTTCAAGATATTAGAATTGGTGTCTTAACAAAGGATGGAAAAAATGCTTTAGAAAGTCGGCTACTAAAAAACTTGTTTCTAACAGAAAATATTGCGGCTGAAACAATCTACCGAAGAATTGCAGAAAAGGAATCTATAATTTGCCTTAAGCCAACACTCAATGAATGCTCTACATTCAATGAAGAACTGTTGAAACTGGAGAATGACCCGATAATGAAAATGGTAGCTATTGATAAAATCGAACAAGAAGGAGTAACTATTCTTTTGTCAGAGAAATTGCAGTTAAAATTAGACTCTTTGGAAAAATTCATATCTAAGACTGCTGGTTTGGAAAAGACCTTATATGTCTCTGTAATCTGCCGGGTAATATTACGACGTAATTTAGATGTTGAAAAATGTTTAGTAAATGGAGCAATGGGGAAAGTTGTTGACTTTGTTAGTTATGCAAATAGAGATGAGATTGAATTTTTGAAGATTAAATTTGATCAGATTGAAGAGGTGAAACAAATTGGACGCTGTTGTGTTCGTTTCTTGCTTGTAAAAGATTTGTATGTTCGTAGAAAACAGTTTCCTGTTTGTTTAGCATATGCAGTGACTATTCATAAATCTCAAGGTTTAAGTGTAGACAATGCTTTGGTAAATATTGGAAGTTCTGTGTTTAAAGAGGGTATGGCGTATGTTGCATTGTCTCGAGTAAGAACGTTATCCGGATTGTATTTGATTGATTTTGATGAGCAAAAGGTTAGTGCAGATGTAAATTGTGTAAAAGAGTACAATAGGTTAAGAAGACTCTATGCTCCTAATTTAGGTGAATATCCTATTTATGAAAAACGTTTAATATGTCCAAAACGAAAATATGATAAAGATTATACTGAGGTTGCAAAGAAAAAAAGAATTGAAAAGAATGACGAGTCTGGAAAGAAAATAGAAGGGAACACGGTTGCTAATATTGTAGGATATCAGTCAGAAAATAGTTCAGGTATCAACTGTTATGCTAATGTAATTGTGAACGTTGTCTTTTTTTAGAAAATCTACAGCATGCAATTGTTGAAAATCGAGAAAAAGATTTTGTTCTTTGTTACATTATATTTTTGAGAAGTTGAAAACTGATAAAACGAACCTCCATACTGCTTCTGATGTGCGGAATCTTTTGGATATATGTTCTGGTTCTTCACAATTTACACAGAATGTACAGCAAGATGCTCAGGAATTTCTTATGTTTATGCTTGCAGTATTAGAATATGAAGCTATACAAATTGAAAATCTGTTTGGACTACGTTACAGATGGGTTCATAGATGTGACAGCTGTTCATTTTCATCTACCACTAACATAGACACTGAACGATTCATATATTTGACGATACCAGATTGCAAAATAGTGTCTTTTAACAAATTAGTAAAAACAGCTAATCAAGATATGGAATGTACTCAGTGCAAATCGGAAATGTTGTCAACATTATTTATAGAAGGATGTGGACAATATATTATTTTAATGCTGCAACGTTGTAGAGCAGATGGAACAAAATTGGAAACCAAAATAAAAAATTTTGTGGCAGGTCAAGTGTCAATTTCAGGAAGAACTTTTAAAACAGTGGCTATTGTTTTCCACGATGGACCTACTTCAACATCTGGACACTATACTGTCTATTTAAAATGCAATAAAGGATGGACACTATGTAATGATGCGCATTTAGAGTATACATTTCGGTTGCCCAATGAATTACGAAATTCATACTTAATATTTTTGATGCCGAAATTCTAAGAAGATATCAACATGAATTACTGAGTATATTTTGGAAATTTCCACTACAAATGATTTTAGAAACATCATTCACCCTATCAGAAACATGTGAATATGATTTTAGAAGTGTATGTTGGATATCCTCATTGCAAATGTTTTCAGAAACATCATTCGGCCTATTGGGAAGGTGTGTATATGAATTCAAAAGTTTATTTCGGATATACTCAATGGAAATATTTTCAGAAACATCATTCGGCCAATAGGGAAGATGTTCGTAATTATGGTTTCAATTATTAATTCTGTTCTTTCATATTGCGTTTCAAAAATTGTGTTTGAAAGAAGGTGGTGATATATTTGAAGTTTGTATTATATACTATGTTACTAAGGATGTTTATTTGTCAAAATGTTAGTACCAAGTTGCGTTGGTTGTAGACATTTTGAAGAGAAGTATGGTTTTTTTAACAATCTTATTGATTGTATTTTTTTGCCTGCTGTCATCTGATGATTAACATTGAAATCACTGTTTATGGTGAAATTCAATACAATCTGAAGACAGCAAAAAATGGCAAATTGAATATGTGATGTAATTGTATACTTATGTTGTGTTGCGAAAACTATACCATTATATGTAATAACAGCATTTTTCTTCTTTTTTTACAGACCTTACTACTAAAGTTTAAAATACTTTAAATTTGCATTTAAAAAAAAGAAGTGAAATTATATTACTATTAATTTCATATCTACTTGAAAACAGGTAAGATTAATCCACCCAGGTACTACCCTTTCAGTGTATCAAAGACACTGTGACTCCTCATGCCCATCTCCAGTCACCCAGTCAGAACTACACACTAATGCAATTTCTCCACTAATACCCAAGTACTTATAAATTCAGCATACACTCTCCTTGCAGTACTGTAATCATCCAGTCACTGCTGATGTACTCATACAATCGTCCAAGCACTAACACAAGCAGTGCTACAATTGTCTGTGCACTATCCATACAGATCTCTAAGGAGGCACATACTACTCATTCACTCATCTAAATACCCTGGTAGTACCCATGCAATCTAGCAATCACCCTGTCAGTCTCCATGCACTTCTCCAATCACCCATGTAGCGCAGTGTACTTATCTCATCACTTCGCTAATACCAAAGCACTTATAAATACACCATGCACTCTCTTTACAGCACTATAATCATCCAGTTACTAGTCACGTACTTATGGAATGGCCTAAGTACTAACACAAGTACCTGCTATTATTATTAATAGTAGGTTTTAGGGAAGATATAGTTAGAAAGTAGCATTTAAAAAACCTTTGAAATTCAATGAAAAAACCATAGGTATCAGGGACGTTATACTTAGAAATTACCATTTAAAAAACCTTTGAAATTCACTGAAAAAACCATAGGTTTCAGGCACGTTATAGTTAGAAATTAGCATTTAAAAAACCTTTAAAATTCACAGAAAAAACCATAGGTTTCATTGACGTTATAGTTAGTTGGACCTCTCACTCATACAAAACCAGAGAAATTCCGCCGTTATAGTTTGTTCAGCTAACTATAACTCGCGACCCCGCAATGCACTGCTGATGACGTCACATATTACATCACTCATGACATGGTCAGTGACATCACTGGTGACATCACTGATGACATCTCAAATGACATCACTGATGACATCATCCATGTGATAATTTGATGCATCTTCTCACACCCTAATATAAACTTTGATACACCCACTCTAAATTACAGACTGTCATTCTCAAAACCATAGACACTCCAACACCAATAACTACATACCCACTCACTGATTCTTATGTCTACACACACATCCACTCACTCACCCATACAGTCACTCATACTTACGATCACTCAGTACAAGACTATCATATGCACTCATACACCTATATAGACACTCACACACGGCACTACCACTATCTGTTATGGCAAAAATGGTGGTTCTGCCGAGACTTTTGAATTATTTCACTAATTTACCATTAATTGTACCGCAAACCACATTTAAATTATTGAACACGATGCTCATTGACCTTATCTGGGGTACTGGTAGACGCTGTATAAGCCTGAAGAAACTGCAAGTAGGTACACGCATGGGCGGACTGGGTGTCCCAGACTTGCGAGCATACTATTATGCATGCCAATTACAGTGGGTATCATATTGGACAGCGGGACGCAACTTGCAGGAAATAGGGTTCACGGAAGCAGACATGGACAACGGTGCACTACACGCTCTATTGCTGCCTGGTAGTAGACCCCCGAAAGACCTTCCCCCACTGCTAGCCACGGCGCTTCAATGCTGGAAGGCGGCGTTGCATTATACGCAAGCACCCCCGGCATATGCAGGTAACATTCCTTTGATGGGGATCCCACTAGCGGGAGGCAGACTCACGAAGCGAAAATTGACACATTGGTCGGATGCAGGGATTAATACAGTGTCAGATCTATTTGGGGACGGGATATTGCTCGACCACGATACATTTATTAATGAAACTGGGGCCCCAGCACATTTATATTTACTACACGCTGCACTAATACAATACATAAAAACACACTGGGCCCAGCAAAGGCAGGAACCCTCTACCAATGACCTAGTCAAGATGGTACATTATATGGGAAGAGGCAGACACCTTATTAGATGGCTTTATACAGGCATCAGTTCGCATACCAAAGCCACTCTAGACATGCTGAGAACAGCATGGGCGGGAGACATAGATTGGGACCTAACAGATAAAGAATGGACGAAGGTACTGGAACACCCAAGGAAGACATCGAGGAACACGAAACTCAAATTTATACAGACTATGGTATTACACCGAGCTTACCTCACTCCACATAAGTTAGATAGAATGTTCCCCCAAACACAACATTATTGCCCGAGATGCCTGTTAGAGGGTGCAAACCTACTTCACATGTTATGGACCTGTCCCAAAGTGTGGGGATACTGGGACACCGTCAGGCACAGAACGGGAGAAGCGGTAAACCGTGAAATACAGAATGCAATAGAGGAGTGCATTCTATGGCTGCATAAGCAAACATCCAAACATAAAGTGCAATACCGTTTTCTAGATCTAGCACTCATATTAGCTATACGAAACATTACTATGAGATGGAAATCGCGGAAACCCCCGGAAGTACTGACCTGGCACACGGAATTACTGCGTTGGGGTACTGCGGAGAGCGCTGTACTACGCAGAGAAGAACTCAAGGGCTTACGGAAAATGCCAATAGCATTGGAATGGGATGGGATGCTAGAAGCCATAAAGACAATGGATGATGTTTAGGACCCGGTATGAGGTATACAACTGAATGCGCAGTGGGGTAACCATGTCCTGTAAACGGCACATAGACAAGGAGATTTAAGATACGTACACATGACTGTGTCACGAGCCTATACCGAATAATACACATACATGGGAATAAGAGGTACGCGTGAGACCGGGGTGGAACGGGAGGGGGGAGTTGGGGACAATTTGTTGTATTAATATGTTGGAATATGACCATCAGCAGAGTTCAATAGCTCGAAGACAAATGTGGACTATTATAATTGCTACATAGACCTATTGTGTACATCTACGCTGCAGCAGGAATATGAAGTAGACATGTGTATACTTATTAAGACATTTATGATGGTACAAGATATGTAACATGATGGTATGATATACAAAATCAAAAAAAACAAAGTATGTTTAAAAAAAAAAAAAAGACACTCACACACTGCCACTCATCTATAGAGGTACTCACACACCTAGTCAGTCATGCAAATAATTAATCACACTGCCATTTACTCACCTATACAGTTATACACACACCAGCTCACTTACTCATACAAATACTAGCACATTCTTACGCTCTTATACAATCACTGATACAAGCACACACTCATCCATACAGCCACTCTCACAATCACACAGTCTCACTTATAGCCATTTATATACTCCAACACACATATATACTGCCTTTCACATATGTAGTTACTCACACATGTACCACTGAGATATACATTCACTCACTAACACACCCATACACACACTCACCCACCCATACAGTCCATCACAGATGCACTCTTGAAACCATGCACCCAGTGAATCACCCACTCACACGTCTATGCACAGAGTCACACACACCCCACCCACACAAACACTCAGGCACCCATACAGATACTCAGACAACCAATCAATAACCCATATAGACACTCATGTAGCTATTCGCAAATCCATGCAGCCGCTTACACACCAACATACAGACGGATACAGACATTCACACAGTTTAGTCACTAACCCATGCATTCAGTAAGATACGTTTAATCACTCACTTATAGAGTCAGTCACGCACCTACTAAATCATCCATTCAGACACTTATACACCCACTCATTCTTCAATACGCATTTCCCTAGATATATTAAACATATTTAAACTTTACAGAAACACACAGTCACTGGATGATGTCATCAGTGATGTCATTTGAGATGTCATCAGTGAGGTCACTGACCATGTCATGAGTGATGTAATATGTGACGTCATCAGAAGTACATTGCGGGGGCGCGAGTTATAGTTAGCTGAACTAACTATAACGGCGTAATTTCTCTGGTTTTGTATGAGTGAAATGTCCAAATAACTATAACGTCAATGAAACCTATGGTTTTTTCAGTGAATTTTAAACGTTTTTTAAATGCTAATTTCTAACTATAACGTGCCTGAAACCTATGGTTTTTTCAGTGAATATATATATATATATATATATATATATATATATATATATATATATATTCACTGTTCAGTGATGTCATCAGTGATCTCACTGACCATGTCATGAGTGATGTAATATGTGACATCATCAGCAGTGCATTGTGGGGGCGTGAGTTATAGTTACCTCAGCTAACTATAATGGCTGAATTTCTCTGGTTTTGCATGAGTGAAATGTCAGCCTAACTATAACGTTCCTATGACCTGTGGTTTTTTCAGTGAATTTTTAAGGTTTTTTGAATGATAATTGCTAACTATAACGTCCCTGAAACCTGTGTTTTTTTCAGTGAATTTCTAAGGTTTTTTAAATGCTAATTGCTAATTATAATGTCCCTGAAACCTGTTTTTTAGTCCATATATACATACATATACAAAAAAGATTTTTTAAATATATTTTAATGTTTTTATATACATTTTTTATATAATTTATTTATATATGCAGAAAATAGTTTTTTTAAAATATAAAAAAGGGCTGCAATATGCTACCTTGCCATAATATAGGGGAATGATTGGATGAGTGCATGGGTAGTGTCTGAGTGATTCGATGAGTGCATGGGAAGTGCCTGGGTGACTGCATAAGTGCCTGGTTGGCACCTGGGAGAATGCAGAAGTGTATGCATAGTGCCTGAGTGAATGGTTGAGTGCAAGCATAATACGTGAGTGATTGGATGAGTGTATGGGTAGTACCTAAGTGAAAGATTGAGTGCACGAGTAGTGTCTGAGTGATTGGATGAGTACATGGGTAGTGCATGAGTGAATGGATGAGTGCAAGACTAATGCCCGGCTCATTGGATGAGTGCATGGGTACTGCCTGGGTAATTGGATGAATGCATGGGTAGTGCCTGAGTAAATGGATGAGTGCAAGGCTAATGCCTGAGTAATTGGATGAGTGTATATATATATTACCTACTGTCAGTCGCCAGTAGGTAGTTATAGTTAGGACATTGTTTCTATTCAAAAAGCGTTTTTTCTTTTGCCAATATCTTTGGTGCCGTTTGACGAATCTTCGCGAAATTTTCAAAACTAATGGGGCGCTCCGGTCAACTTCGGTCTTGAACGTTTCGGGGTGATTCGTCAAGCGGGGGCCGAGAAAAAAGGGGGGTCCCAAAACACAGTTTTCACATGTTAATTTCCATAGGAAACTTTAGACAAGGCTACAACCCGAACTGCTGAACGGAATTACACCAAATTTGTCAAAAAGGTATCTCTTGGTTCAGAAAGTGCCCTTTTTTTTTTAAATGGTGTAAATCCGTTCAGTAGTTTTTTAAATTTTAAAGGAAAAAGAAATGTATATATCTGGACGGAGCCTAACCACACATCTCATCATGAGATCTGATTGGCTGTCAGCACTCCATCTAAGAAGTGTTGGCAGCCATCTTGGGACCAATATACATGATAGCACCCCAATAAAATGCATTGTAGTGAATGGAAGGTTTTGAGGGTCACCAAAAGGAGAATGTATAAAGGGTGATAAGACTTTAGTTACATTATAAATCAATTGTTGATGGTACCATACTAATTATAGGAATTGTGGTGTGTTCTAAGGTGATTTTACCCTGTGAAAAAGCCTTCTGCTGGGATATCATGAATCATGTTTGAGAGAAAACTATTTTCTCATACTTTTCCCATAGAGGTTTGGAAGGTGATCTAGAAGCTAAAATGAGAGCATATTTTCTGTAAATTCACATTATCTTTCTCAGTCATGTGAGAATGAAGTCTGACATTCTCAGTAAAACATGTACATCCAACAAGGGCAGAGACTGTCAGTTGATTCCTTTATGTTCTACTGCAGCTTCTCAGAGTGTTCTAAAGAACAACTAGAGCGCTAACAGTCTTACTTATGACAAAAGTATGGCACACCTGAAGCCATCTTTATTGGAATAAAGTGGTAACACTTAAAACATTTAATTTAAAAAGAACAAAATGAGGGGGTTCATTTTGCCATAGAAATTATGATTAGTGCTGCAGAAAGAAAAATTAGGGCACATTTTGAGTGACTTCTCAAATCCTCTTCTATTTCATAAAAAATTCTGACATGCAGACTGAAACATGCACTTTCAATACCAGCAGCAGACTTCCCTGGTGAGCAGTAGCTTTACTACAGTGATCTAATGAGCAACTAGAGTGCTAACATTCTGAATTTATGGCAAATGTGTGACACATCTGAATGCCTTCTTGATGGAATCAAAATAAAAAGCTGAAAGTATTTACTACTGAGGAGACTGCAGTAAAGGAGGAAATTAGGAAACTTCATAACAAATAAGTCTCCCAAGATGGCCACCAGAGACAAAAGAGCCCAAATGTAGCACAAATATCACCCAGATGTAGCCCACATATAGCCCAATGACAGAATGTCCCAGAGTGTTCTAAAGAACAACTAGAGCGCTAACAGTCTTACTTATGACAAAAGTATGGCACACCTGAAGCCATCTTGATTGGAATAAACTGGTAACACTTAAAACATTTAATTTAAAAAGGAACAAACTGAGGGGGTTCATTTTGCCATAGAAATTATGATTAGTGCTGAAGAAAGAAAAATTAGGGCACATTTTGAGTGACTTCTCAAATCCTCTTCTATTTCATTAACAAATTCTGACATGCAGACTGAAACATGCACTTTAAATACCAGCAGCAGACTTCCCTAGTGAGCAGTAGCTTTACTACAGTGATCTAATGAGCAACTAGAGTGCTAACATTCAGAATTTATGGCGAATGTGTGACACATCTGAATGCCTTCTTGATGGAATCAAAGTAAAAAACTGAAAGCATTTCCTACTGTAGAGACTGCAGTAAATGAGGAAATTAGGAAACTTCATAACAAATAAATCTCCCAAGATTGCCACCAGAGACAAAAGAGCCCAAATGTAGCACAAATATCACCCAGATGTAGCCCACGTATAGCCCAATGACAGAAGTGTGCAAAACACTTTTTATTTTTTGTTTTTTTGCAGTTTTATATAGTGCAGACTGGTCAGGTATTGGAGTGCTTTACATGAGCATTGGTTACATCACACAAGGACACATTCATGTTGGTTGTAGACATGGGGGGATTAAGTGATTTGACCAGAATCACAGAATGTCGAGCTGAAGCAGAAACTCCAACCTGGTTCCCCAGTTGCAAAGTCTGCAGCTCTGGAAGTAATACCACATCCTCTCCCCTAAGTGCAACATTTAATCAAGTGGTCAACTGGATAAAAAAACATAAAGATAACAAATAATTTAAAAGTGCTTTGTCGCTATTTGAAAACTCAGAAAATATGTCCTCATTTTAGTTTTTTAGAGCACTAACCTTAATTTTGATGCAAATAAGACCCTCTCATTTCTGTAATTTCTAAAGGAAATGCTCTAGGTATTACAGTTTTGATTACATCAAGGTGACATCAGGCGTGCCACACTTTTGTAATAAATATAGAATGTTAGCAATCTAGTTGTTCATTAGGATATTGTTGAGAGGCAGAGGCCAGGGGCACGGACTCAGAAAATTGAAGGCAGGTAGGAGGGTGCAGAGGCAACAATTTGACCACACTGGGCAGGCAGGAAGGGCAGTGGCAGCACAACAGACTATGGAGGGCAGTGGAAAGGGGGGCAGGGGCAACAAACCAACAATGCAGGACAGGCAAGAGAAGCTGTGGCAATATAATAGACCATTGTGGGCAGAAGGAAGAGGCAGTGGTAGTACAACCATTCATGCCAACAGACCCGATTCAGCCAGGAAACGCCCAATGTTTTTAAGCCCAAATGGGCTTTATTTGATCTGTCTCCTGTCTACAATCTTCTCTTTTTCAATGTAAGTCAATGGGGAAAATCAATACTCCAGTTTTTTTTCAAAATCTCCCTCTTACCAAGTTCAAAATGTTAGCAAGTATGGTACATTGGATCATGGAAGGCAGGAGGAATTGGGGTAGGGACATTGTCTCGGATAACAGAGGACAGGAGGGACATGGACAGGTGCACCAAACTGACCTTACAGGGCAGGCATCAGGGTTTGCAGCAGCACAATACACCACACAGGGCATGCGGGACGGGAGTGCAGCCCAACAATCCATGGAAAGCAATAGGGAGGGGACAGGACCATGCACATGGACAACAGAGAACAGAGGAGAAAGAGGCAATGGCAGCTAGCTGACCATAATGGACAGATAGGAGAGAAAGCTGCAGCATAACGGAACATAAAGGGCAGGAGGTAGGGATCAGGGGCATTACAATGGAACAGACAAGCCAGGAGGGAGAGAATAGGGGTCTGCACATGGAAAACAGAGGGCAGGGGGCAAGGGGGCAGGGCAGGAGCAGCAAGCTGACAATGGCGGTCAGGCAGGATGGGCACTATAAGCAAGACACACCATGGAGAGCAACAGTGAGACTATAATGGCATACACACAGACCATGGAGGGAGGGTGGGAGGGGATCAGGGGCAGCTAGCTGACCACACAGGGAAGGTGGGAGGGGCCGTGGCAGCACAGAAGACCATGCATGGCAAGCGGGAGGGTTAGTGGCAGCACAATGGCCATGATGGGCGAGAAGGAGGGGGCAGGTGCATGCAGAAAGGACCATGGAGGATAGAAGGGAGGGGTAGGAGCTGGGCACAGACAAGAGAATTCAGGGGAAGGGGCCTCACAACAGACCACGTGGGGCAGGCAGGAGGAGCAGTCGCAGCACAACAGACCAGGGAGGGCAGAAGGGTGTGGCAGTAAAATGGACCATGGAGGACAGGAGGAAGGGGATAGGGGCATGGAACGTGGACAGGCAGGGTGGAGGTGGCAGGGACAGGTTACAGTCATCTGACAATGCTAGGCAGGTGGGAGGGGAGTGGCAGCTCAACAGAACACTCAGAGTAGATAGGAGGGGCAGGTCCATGGAACATGGTGGGCAAAAAGTATGGAGCAGGGGCATGCACACAGACATCGGAGGGCAGGGGGAAGGAGAGTAGGGGCAGCAAGCTAAGCACAGAGGCTAAGCAGGAGGTCAATGATGGGGCATAGAATTGGGCAATGGAGGGCAGGAGGAGTGGACTGGGACATCATGCTAAATGGAGGGCAGTGGCAGCACATCAGACCATGCATGGCAGGAGGGAGAAGGCTAGTGCATGGATTCAGACAACAAAGGATAGGGAGGAGGTGGATAGGGCAGCAAGCTAACTGTTCAGAGAAGGCGGGAAGGCCAGTGGCAGAACAACAGCCACACAGGGCTGTAATGAGGGAGCAGGGGCATGGACTTGGACAATGGATGGCAAGGAGGAGGGGAGGCAGGAGCAGCAAGCTTGGGTGGGGACAGCACAATGCCAGGCCAGGCCCTGCTTCCAACCCCCCACCATCCATTGTGATAGGCATCTTACTTAGCGTTAAAAAAAACCCTAGAAATTCGCTGAAAAAAACGAAGATAACAGGGACATTATAGTTAGACTCAGATTTCACTCGTACAAAACCAGTGAAATTCAGCAGTTATTGTTGCCTGAGCTAACTATAACTTACACCCCGCAATCCACTGCTTATGAGCTCAGACATTACATCATTCATGACATGGTCAGTGACATCACTCATGACATCTCAAATGAGCTGTGATGTAATGGAACTATAATCGCTAGAACTTTATTTATGGATAGTGTGTGTATATTAACACCCCTTTTTTTCTTTTCTTTTGTGTAAGAACCATTATAATACGCAACGTGCGCAGATCAATATGGCCGATCGCCTTTCACTTTAAAGTAATGTGTAGTCCATTGTTTATGTTGATGTTTGCAATCCTAAGTATGTTTATTATGAACAAGTCATGTTGACGAACATACAGGTACGGCGGTCACGGGGCAAGATATGCTGAAATGACATTGTGTGCATATTAACACTTGTTTTCTTTTCTTTATTGTATCAATTCCTGAATTTTCACATCGTGACCAGGCCAATATGGCCGCCAGCTTTTTGGATTAAAGTAATATGTAGTCCTTTGTTAATGTTGGCAACTGGAGGCATTTGTACATTTAAATAAGGAAGCTACAATGACGTCTTGTATCGTTATGAAGGTTCGGACGAGCTGAAACGTGTGGATCACATTTCGCATTTGAGATGTCATCAGAGATCTCATCAATGATGTCACTGATCATGTCATGAGTGATGTAATATGTGACATCATGAGCAGTGCATTGCGGGGGCGTGAGTTATATATATATATATATATATTCACTGAGAAAACCATAGGTTTCAGGGACGTTATAGTTAGAAATTAGCATTTAAAAAACCTTAGAAATTCACTGAAAAAACCACAGGTTTCAGGGACTTCGTAGTTAGTTGGACATTTCACTCGTACAAAACCAGAGAAATTCGGCCGTTATAGTTAGTTCAGCTAACTATAACTCGTGCCCCCGCAATGCACTGCTGATGACGTCACATATTACATCATTCATGACATGGTCAGTGACATCACTGATGACATCTCAAATGACATCACTGATGACATCACTGATGACAGCATCCAGTGACTGTGTGTTTCTGTAGTTTAAATATGTGTTATATATATAGGCCAAGGTGTATTGAAGAATGAGTGGGTGTATAAGTGTCTGAATGGATGATTTAGTAGGTGCGTGACTGACTGTATAAGTGAGTGATTAAATGTGTCTTACTGAATGCATGGGTTAGTGACTGATACAGGCATTCACACAGTTTAGTTTGTCAGTTGGTGTGCAAGCGGTTGCATGGGTTGGTGAGTAGCTAAATGAGGGTCTATATGAGTTATTGATTGGTTGTCTGAGTATCTGTATGAGTGCCTAAGTGTCTGTGTGGGTGGGTGGGGGGGGTGTGACTCTGTGCATGGATGTGTGATTGGGTGATTCACTGGGTCTATGGGTTCAAGAGTGCATCTGTGAAGGGCTGTATGGGTGGGTGAGTGTGTGTATGGGTGTGTTGGTGAGTGAATGGATGTCTCAGTGGTACATGTGTGAGTAACTGCATATGTGAAAGGCAGTATATGTGAGTGTTGGAGTATATAAATGACTATATGTGAGAGTGAGTGATTGTGAGAGTGGCTGTATGGATGAGTGTGTGCTTGTATTAGTTATTGTATATGAGTGTAAGTATGTGTTAGTATATGTTTGAATAAGTGAGGTGGTGCATGTATAACTGTATAGGTGAGTAAATGGGAGTATGATTGATTCTTTGCATGACTGACTAGGTGTGTGAGTAACTCTATGGATGAGTGGCGGTGTGTGAGTGTCTGTATAGATATGTGAGTGCATATGATAGTGCCGTATTGATGGTTGACTGCATGTATGAGTGACTGTATGGGTGAATGAGTGGATGTGTGTGTAGACCTAGGAATTAGTGAGTGGGTATGTACTAACTGGTATTGGTGTGTCTATGGTTTCAAAAATGGTAGTCTGTATTTTAGAGTGGGTGTATCAAAGGTTATATTAGGGTATGAGGAGGTGCATCAGATTATCACGTGGATGATGGCATCAGTGATGTCATCAGTGATGTCATTTGAGATGTCATCAGTGATGTCACAGACCATGTCATGAATGATATAATATGTGACGTCATCAGCAGTGCATTGCGGGGGCGCGAGTTATAGTTAGCTGAACTACCTATAACAGCCGAATTTCTCTGGTTTTGTACGAGTGAAATGTCCAACTAACTATAACATCCCTGAAACCTGTGGTTTTTTCAGTGAATATATATAAATATATATACATATATACGTATATATTCACTGTTCAGTGATGTCATGAGTGATGTCACTGACCATGTCATGAGTGATGTAATATGTGACGTCATCAGCAGTGCATTTCGGAGGCGCAAGTTATAGTTAGCCCAGCTAACTATAATGGCTGAATTGTCAGCCTAACTATAACGTTCATGTAACCTGCGTTTTTTCCAGTGAATTTCTAAGGTTTTTTTAATGCTAATTGCTAGCTATAATGTCCCTAAAACCTGTGTTTTTTCCAGTGAATTTCTAAGGTTTTTTAAATGGTAATTGCTGATTAACACGTCCCTGAAACCTGTTTTTTTAGTGCATATATACATGCATATACAAAAAAGATTTTTTAAATATATTTTAATGATTTTATATAAATTTATTATATAATTTATATATATATATATATGCAGTCAATAGGTTTTTTTTCAAATATAAAAATGGGCTGCAATATGCTACCTTGCCATGATACAGAGGAATGATTAGAAGAGTGCATGGGTGGTGCCTTAGTGATTGGATGAGTGCATTGGAAGTGCCTGGGTGACTGCATAAGTGCGTGGGTAGTACCTGAGAGAATGAAGGAATGTTTGCTTAGTGCCTGAGTGAATGATTGAGTGCAAGGATAATATGTGAGTGATTGGATGAGTGCATGGGTAGTACCTAAGTGAAAGATTAAGTGCAAGAATAGTGTCTGAGTGATTGGATGAGTGCATGGGTAGTGCATGAGTGAATGGATGAGTGCAAGACTAGAGCCTGACTCATTGGATGAGTGCATGGGTACCGCCTGGGTACATGGATGAATGCATGGGTAGTGCCTGAGTAAATGGATGAGTGCAAGGCTAGTGCCTGAGTAGTTGGATGAGTGTATGGGTTGTGCCTGAGTGAATGGTTGACTGTAATAGTAGTGCCTGGGTGATTGGATGACTGCACAACTAGTGCATGTGTGATTGTATGAGTGCATGTGTAGTGACTGGTTGATTGGATGACTGCATGGGTAGTGCCTCATTGAATGCATGAGTTCAAACGTAGTGCCTGAATGAATGGATTAGTACATGGGTAGTACCTGAGTAAATGGATGAGTGCAAGGGAGGTGCCTGGGTGATGTCAATTGCAAGAGAAGTGCAGAAAAAGGAATAAAGGTGAAGAAAGAGGCAAGAGAAGTGCAGAAAGAGGAAGAAAGGTGCAGAAAGAAGCAAGAGAAGTGCAGAAAGAAGCAAGATAGTGCGGAAAGAGGAAGAAAGGTGCAGAAAGAAGAGAAATGCAGAAAGAAGCAAGAGAAATGCGTGCAGAAAGAAGCAAGAGAGGTGCAGAAAGAAGCAAGAGAAGTGATGAAAGAGGCAAGAGAGGTGCAGAAAAAAGCAAGAGAGTTGTAGAAAGAAGCAAGAAAGGTGCTGAAAGAGGTAAGAGAAGTGCAGAAAGAAGCAAGAGAGGTGGAGAAAGAGGAAGAAATGTGCAGAAAGAGGCAAGAGAGGTGCAGAAAGAAGCAAGAGAAGTGCAGAAAGAGGCCAGAGAAGTGCACAAAGAAGCAAGAGATGTACAGAAAGAGGAAGAAAGGTGCATAAAGAGGAAGAAAGGTACAAAAAGAGGAAGAAATGCACAGAAAGAAGCAAGAGAAGTGGAGAAAGAAGCAAGAGATATGCAGAAAGAAGCAAGAGAGGTGCAGAAAGAGGAAGAAAGGTACATAAAAAGGCAAGAGAAGTACAGAAAGAGGCAAGAGAGGTACAGAGAGAAGCAAGTGAGGTGCAGAAAGAAGCGAGAGGTGCAGAAAGAAGGGAGGTGCAGAAAGAGGAAAAGATGTGCAGAAAGAGGAAGAGATGAGCAGAAAGAGGCAAGAGACGTGCAGAAAGGGTTGGAAAGGTACACAAAGACGCAAGAGAAGTGCAGAAAGAGGCAAGTGAAGTGCAGAAAAAGGAAGAAAGGTGCAGAAAGAAGTCACAGAAATGCAGAAAGAGGCAAGAGAAGTGCAGAAACAAGCAAGAGAACTGCAGAAAGAAGCAAGAAAACTGAAGAAAGAAGAAGAAAGGTGCAGAAAGAGGAAGAAAGGAGCAGAAAGAAGCAAGAGAAGTGCATACAGAGGAGAGTGATGTGCATAAAGAAGCAAGAGGGGTGCATAAAGAAGCAAGAGAAGTGCAGAAAGAAGCAGGAGAGGTGCAGAAAGAAACAAGAGAGGAGCATAAAGAAGCAAGAGAGGTGCTGAAAGAAGCAAGAGAGATACAGAAAGAAGCGAGAGATGTACAGAAAGAAGCAAGAGAGATGCAGAAAGAAGCAAGACAGGTGCAGAAAGAGGCACTAGAGGTACAAAAAGAGGAAGAAAGGTACAGAAAGAGGCAAGAGAGTTGCAAAAAGAGGCAAGAGAGTTGCAGAAAGAGTCAAGAGAGGTGCAGAAGGAAGCAAGAGAGGTGCAGAAAGAAGCAAGAGGTGCAGAAAGAAGAAGAGATGTGCAGAAAGAAGCAAGAGAAGTGCAGAAAGAGGCAAGTGAAGTGCAGAAAAAGGAAGAACGGTGCATAAAGAAGTAACAGAAATTCAGTAAGAGGCAAAAGAAGTGTAGAAAGAAGCTAGAGAAGTGCAGAAAGAAGCAAGAGAACTGCAGAAAGAAGCAAGAAAACTGCACAAAGAGGAAGAAAGGTGCAGAAAGAGGAAGAAAGGTGCAGAAAGAAGCAAGAGAAGTGCAGAAAGAGGAGAGTGAAGTGCATAAAGAAGCAAGAGAGGTACATAAAGAGGTAAGAGAGGTGCAGAAAGAAGCAAGAGAGGTGCAGAAAGAAGCAAAAGAGGTAAAGAAAGAAGCGAGAGAAGTACAGAAAGAGGCAAGAGAAGTGCAGAGAGAGGCAAGAAAAGTGCAGAAAGAGGGCAAAAAGCACAGAAAGAGGAAGAAAGGTGCAGAAAGAGGGAGAACATTGCAGAAAGAAGCAAGAGAAGTGCAGTAAGAAGCAAGAGGGGTGCAGAAAGAAGCCAGAGAGGTGCAGAAAGAAGAAGAGTGGTGCAGAAAGAGGGAGATGTGCAGAAACAAGAAAGAGAACTGCAGAAACAAGCAAGAAAACTGCAGAAAGAGGAAGAAAGGTGCAGAAAGAGCAAGAGAGGTGCATAAAGAAGCAAGAGAGGTGCAGAAAGAAGCAAGAGAGGTGCAGAAACAAGCAAAAGAGGTACAGAAAGAAGCGAGAGAAGTACAGAATGAGGCAAGAGAAGTGCAGAGAGAGGCAAGAAAAGTGCAGAAAGAGGGCAAAAAAGCAAAGAAAGGAAGAAAGGCACAGAAAGAGGAAGAACGTCACAGAAAGAAGCAAGAGAGGTGCAGTAAGAAGCAAGAAGGGTGCAGAAAGAAGCAAGAGAGGTGCAGAAAGAAGAGAGGTGCAGCAAGAGGAAGAGATGTGCAGAAAGAGGAAGAGATGTGCAGAAAGAGGCAAGAAAAGTGCAGAAAGAGGAAGAAAGGTGAAGAAAGAAGCAAGAGAAGTGCAGAAAGAGGCAAGAGAAGCGCAGAAAAAGGAAGAAAGGTGCAGAAAGAAGCAACAGAAATACAGAAAGAGGCAAGAGAAGTCTAGAAAGAAACAAGAGAAGTGCAGAAAGAAGCAAGAGAAGTGCAGAAAGAAGCAAGAAAACTGCAGAAAGAGGAAGAAAGGTACAGAAAGAAGACAAAAGGTACAGAGAGAGGAAGAAAGGTGCAGAAAGAAGCAAGAGATGCACAGAAAGAGGCAAGTAAAGTGCAGAAAGAAGTAAGAGAGGTGCAGAAAGAAGCAAGAGAAGTGCAGAAAGAACCAAGAGAGGTGCAGAAAGAAACAAGAGAGGTGTATAAAGAAGAGAGAGAGGTGCAGAAAGAAGTCAGAGAAGTACAGAAAGAGGCAAGAGAAGTGCAGAAAGAGGAAAGAGAAGTGCAAAAAGAAGCAAGAGAGGTGCAGAAAGAGAAAGAAATGTGCAGAAAAAGGAAAGAGAGGTGAAGAAAGAAGCAAGAGAGGTGCAGAAAGAAGCAAGAGAGGTACAGAAAGAAGGGAGGTGCAGAAAGAGGAAGAGATGTGCAGAAAGAGGCAAGAGAAGTACAGAAAGAGGAAGAAAGGTACAGAAACAAGCAAGAGAAGTACAGAAAGAGGCACGAGAAGTGCAGAAAAATGAATAAGGGTGCAGAAAGAAGCAACAGAAATGTAGAAAGAGGCAATTGAAGTGTAGAAAGAGGATGAAAGGTGCAGAAAGAAGCAAGAGAAGTGCAGAAAGAATCAAGAGAGGTGCAGAAAGAAGCAAGAGAAGTGATGAAAGAGGCAAGAGAGATGAAGAAAGAAGCAAGAGAGGTGCGGGAAGAAGCAAAAGAGGTGTAGAAAGAAGCAAGAGAGCTACAGAAAGAAGCAAGAGAAGTGCAGAAACAGGCAAGAGAACTGCAGAAAGAAGCAAGAAAACTGCAGAAAGAGGAAAAAAGGTACAGAAAGAGGAAGAAAGGTGCAGAAAGAAGCAAGAGAAGTGCAGAAAGAGGAGAGTGAAGTGCATACAGAAGCAAGAGAGGTGCATAAAGAAGCAAGAGAGGTGCAGAAAGAAGCAATAGAGGTGCAGAAAGTAGTAAAAGAAGTACAGAAAGAAGCGAGAGAAGTACAGAAAGAGGCAAGAAAAGTGCAGAGAGAGGCAAGAGCAGTGCAGAGAGAGGCAAGAGCAGTGCAGAAAGAGGGCAAAAAGCACAGAAAGAAGAAGACAGGCGCAAAAAGAGGAAAACGTCACAGAAAGAAGCAAGAGAAGTGCAGTAAGAAGCAAGAGGGGTGCAGAAAGAAGCAAGAGAGGTGCAGAAAGAAAAAGAGAGGTGCAGAAAGAGGGAGAGATGTGCAGAAAGAAGAAGAGATGTGCAGAAAGAGGCAAGAGAAGTGCAGAAAGAGGAAGAAAGATGCAGAAAGAAGCAAGAGAAGTACAGAAAGAGGCAAGAGAAGGGCAGAAAAAGGAAGAAAGGTGCAGAAAGAAGCAAGAGAAGTGCAGAAAGAGGAGGGTATAGTACATAAAGAAGCAAGAGAGGTGAATAAAGAAGCAAGAGAGATGCAGAAAGAAGCAAGATAGGTGCAGAAAGAAGCAAAAGAGGTACAGAAAGAAGTGAGAGAAGTACAGAAAGAGGCAAGAAAAGTGCAGCGAGAGGCAAGAAAAGTGCAGAAAGAGGACAAAAAGCAAAGAAAGAGGAAGAAAGGTGCAGAAAGAGGAAGAACGTCACAGAAAGAAGCAAGAGAAGTGCAGTAAGAAACAAGAGGGGTGCAGAAAGAAGCAAGAGAGTTGAAGAAAGAAGAGGGGTGCAGAAAGAGGAAGAGATGTGCAGAAAGAGGAAGAGATGTGCAGAAAGAGGCAAGAGAAGTGCAGAAAGAGGAAGAAAGGTGCAGAAAGAAGCAAGAGAAGTGCAGAAAGAGGTAAGAGAAGGGCAGAAAAAGGAAGAAAGGTGAAGAAAGAAGCAACAGAAATACAGAAAGAGGCAAGAGAAGTGTAGAAAGAAACAAGAGAAGTGCTGAAAGAAAACTGCAGAAAGAGGAAGAAAGGTGCAGAAAGAAGACAAAAGGTATAGAAAGAGGAAGAAAAGTGCAGAAAGAAGCAAGAGAAGCACAGAAAGAGGCAAGTAAAGTACAGAAAGAAGTAGGAGAGGTGCAGAAAGAAGCAAGAGAAGTGCAGAAAGAACCAAGAGAGGTGCAGAAAGAAACAAGAGAGGTGCAGAAAGAAGCCAGAGAGGTGCAGAAAGAAGTCAGAGAAGTACAGAAAGAGGAAAGGGAAGTGTAAAAAGAAGCAAGAGAGGTGCAGAAAGAGAAAGAAATGTGCAGAAAAAGGCAAGAGAGGTGAAGAAAGAAGCAAGAGAAGTGCAGAAAGAAGCAAGAGAGGTGCAGAAAGAAGCAAGAGAGGTGCAGAAAGAAGCAAGAGAGGTACAGAAAGAAGGGAGGTGCAGAAAGAGGAAGAGATGTGCAGAAAGAGGCAAGAGAAGTACAGAAAGAGGAAGAAAGGTGCAGAAACAAGCAAGAGAAGTACAGAAAGAGGCACGAGAAGTACAGAAAAATGAATAAGGGTGCAGAAAGAAGCAACATTAATGTAGAAAGAGGCAATTGAAGAGTAGAAAGAGGATTAAAGGTGCAGAAAGAAGCAAGAGAAGTGCAGAAAGAAGCAAGAGAGATGTAGAAAGAAGCAAGAGAGGTGCGGGAAGAAGCAAGAAAGGTGCAGAAAGGAGCAAGAGAGGTGCAAAAAGAAGCAAAAGAGGTGTAGAAAGAAGCAAGAGAGCTACAGAAAGAAGCAAGAGAAGTGCAGAAACAAGCAAGAGAACTGCAGAAAGAAGCAAGAAAACTGCAGAAAGAGGAAAAAAGGTACAGAAAGAGGAAGAAAGGTGCAGAAAGAAGCAAGAGAAGTGCAGAAAGAGAGTGAAGTACATACAGAAGCAAGAGAGGTGCATAAAGAAGCAAGAGAGGTACAGAAAGAAGCAAGAGAGGTGGATAAAGAAGCAAGAGAGGTACAGAAAGAAGCGAGAGAAGTACAGAAAGAGGCAAGAGAAGTGCAGAGACAGGCAAGAGCAGTGGAGAAAGAGGGCATAAAGCACAGAAAAAAGAAGAAAGGCGCAGAAAGAGGAAGAACGTCACAGAAAGAAGCAAGAGAAGTGCAGTAAGAAGCAAGAGGGTGCAGAAAGAAACAAGACAGGTGCAGAAAGAAAAAGAGAGGTGCAGAAAGAGGGAGAGATGTGCAGAAAGAGGAAGAGATGTGCAGAAAGAGGCAAGAGAAGTGCAGAAAGAGGAAGAAAGGTGCAGAAAGAAGCAAGAGAAGTGCAGAAAGAGGCAAGAGAAGGGCAGAAAAAGGGAAGAAAGGTGCAGAAAGAAGCAAGAGAAGTGCAGAAAGAGGATAGTGAGGTGCATAAAGAAGCAAGAGAGGTGAATAAAGAAGCAAGAGAGGTGCAGAAAGAAGTAAGAGAGGTGCAGAAAGAAGCAAAAGAGGTACAGAAAGAAGTGAGAGAAGTACAGAAAGAGGCAAGAGAAGTGCAGAGAGAGGCAAGAAAAGTGCAGAAAGAAGACAAAAAGCAAAGAAAAAGGAAGAAAGGTGCAGAAAGAGGAAGAACGTCACAGAAAGAAGCAAGAGAAGTGCAGTAAGAAGCAAGTGGGGTGCAGAAAGAAGCAAGAGAGTTGCAGAAAGAAGAGGGGTGCAGAAAGAGGAAGAGATGTGCAGAAAGAGGAAGAGATGTGCAGAAAGAGGAAGAGATGTGCAGAAAGAGGCAAGAGAAGTACAGAAAGAGGAAGAAAGGTGCAGAAAGAAGCAAGAGAAGTGCAGAAAGAGGCAAGAGAAGGGCAGAAAATGAAGAAAGGTGAAGAAAGAAGCAACAGAAATACAGAAAGGGGCAAGAGAAGTGTAGAAAGAAACAAGAGAAGTGCAGAAAGAAGCAAGAGAAGTGCAAAAAGAAGCAAGAAAACTGCAGAAAGAGGAAGAAAGGTGCAGAAAGAAGACAAAAGGTATAGAAAGAGGAAGAAAGGTGCAGAAAGAAGCAAGAGAAGCACAGAAAGAGGCAAGTAAAGTACAGAAAGAAGTAAGAGAGGTGCAGAAAGAAGCAAGAGAAGTGCAGAAACAAGCAAGAGAACTGCAGAAAGAAGCAAGAAAACTGAAGAAAGAAGAAGAAAGGTGCAGAAAGAGGAAGAAAGGAGCAGAAAGAAGCAAGAGAAGTGCATACAGAGGAGAGTGATGTGCATAAAGAAGCAAGAGGGGTGCATAAAGAAGCAAGAGAAGTGCAGAAAGAAGCAGTAGAGGTGCAGAAAGAAACAAGAGAGGAGCATAAAGAAGCAAGAGAGGTGCTGAAAGAAGCAAGAGAGATACAGAAAGAAGCGAGAGATGTACAGAAAGAAGCAAGAGAGATGCAGAAAGAAGCAAGACAGGTGCAGAAAGAGGCACTAGAGGTACAAAAAGAGGAAGAAAGGTACAGAAAGAGGCAAGAGAGTTGCAAAAAGAGGCAAGAGAGTTGCAGAAAGAGTCAAGAGAGGTGCAGAAAGAAGCAAGAGAGGTGCAGAAAGAAGCGAGAGGTGCAGAAAGAAGAAGAGATGTGCAGAAAGAAGCAAGAGAAGTGCAGAAAGAGGCAAGTGAAGTGCATAAAAAGGAAGAACGGTGCATAAAGAAGTAACAGAAATTCTGTAAGAGGCAAAAGAAGTGTAGAAAGAAGCTAGAGAAGTGCAGAAAGAAGCAAGAGAACTGCAGAAAGAAGCAAGAAAACTGCAGAAAGAGGAAGAAAGGTGCAGAAAGAGGAAGAAAGGTGCAGAAAGAAGCAAGAGAAGTGCAGAAAGAGGAGAGTGAAGTGCATAAAGAAGCAAGAGAGGTACATAAAGAGGCAAGAGAGGTACAGAAAGAAGCAAGAGAGGTGCAGAAAGAAGCAAAAGAGGTAAAGAAAGAAGCGAGAGAAGTACAGAAAGAGGCAAGAGAAGTGCAGAGAGAGGCAAGAGAAGTGCAGAAAGAGGGCAAAAAGCACAGAAAGAGGAAGAAAGGTGCAGAAAGAGGGAGAACATTGCAGAAAGAAGCAAGAGAAGTGCAGTAAGAAGCAAGAGGGGTGCAGAAAGAAGCCAGAGAGGTGCAGAAAGAAGAAGAGAGGTGCAGAAAGAGGAAGAGATGTGCAGAAACAAGAAAGAGAACTGCAGAAAGAAGCAAGAAAACTGCAGAAAGAGGAAGAAAGGTGCAGAAAGAGCAAGAGAGGTGCAGAAAGAAGCAAGAGAGGTACAGAAAGAAGCAAGAGAGGTGCAGAAACAAGCAAAAGAGGTACAGAAAGAAGAGAGAGAAGTACAGAATGAGGCAAGAGAAGTGCAGAGAGAGGCAAGAAAAGTGCAGTAAGAGGGCAAAAAAGCAAAGAAAGGAAGAAAGGCACAGAAAGAGGAAGAACGTCACAGAAAGAAGCAAGAGAAGTGCAGTAAGAAGCAAGAAGGGTGCAGAAAGAAGCAAGAGAGGTGCAGAAAGAAGAGAGGTGCAGAAAGAGGAAGAGATGTGCAGAAAGAGGAAGAGATGTGCAGAAAGAGGCAAGAAAAGTGCAGAAAGAGGAAGAAAGGTGAAGAAAGAAGCAAGAGAAGTGCAGAAAGAGGCAAGAGAAGCGCAGAAAAAGGAAGAAAGGTGCAGAAAGAAGCAACAGAAATACAGAAAGAGGCAAGAGAAGTCTAGAAAGAAACAAGAGAAGTGCAGAAAGAAGCAAGAGAAGTGCAGAAAGAAGCAAGAAAACTGCAGAAAGAGGAAGAAAGGTACAGAAAGAAGACAAAAGGTACAGAGAGAGGAAGAAAGGTGCAGAAAGAAGCAAGAGAAGCACAGAAAGAGGCAAGTAAAGTGCAGAAAGAAGTAAGAGAGGTGCAGAAAGAAGCAAGAGAAGTGCAGAAAGAACCAAGAGAGGTGCAGAAAGAAACAAGAGAGGTGTATAAAGAAGAGAGAGAGGTGCAGATAGAAGTCAGAAAAGTACAGAAAGAGGCAAGAGAAGTGCAGAAAGAGGAAAGAGAGGTGCAAAAGAAGCAAGAGAGGTGCAGAAAGAGAAAGAAATGTGCAGAAAAAGGAAAGAGAGGTGAAGAAAGAAGCAAGAGAAGTGCAGAAAGAAGCAAGAGAGGTGCAGAAAGAAGCAAGAGAGGTGCAGAAAGAAGCAAGAGAGGTACAGAAAGAAGGGAGGTGCAGAAAGAGGAAGAGATGTGCAGAAAGAGGCAAGAGAAGTACAGAAAGAGGAAGAAAGGTACAGAAACAAGCAAGAGAAGTACAGAAAGAGGCACGAGAAGTGCAGAAAAATGAATAAGGGTGCAGAAAGAAACAACAGAAATGTAGAAAGAGGCAGTTGAAGTGTAGAAAGAGGATGAAAGGTGCAGAAAGAAGCAAGAGAAGTGCAGAAAGCATCAAGAGAGGTGCAGAAAGAAGCAAGAGAAGTGATGAAAGAGGCAAGAGAGATGAAGAAAGAAGCAAGAGAGGTGCGGGAAGAAGCAAAAGAGGTGTAGAAAGAAGCAAGAGAGCTACAGAAAGAAGCAAGAGAAGTGCAGAAACAAGCAAGAGAACTGCAGAAAGAAGCAAGAAAACTGCAGAAAGAGGAAAAAGGTACAGAAAGAGGAAGAAAGGTGCAGAAAGAAGCAAGAGAAGTGCAGAAAGAGGAGAGTGAAGTGCATACAGAAGCAAGAGAGGTGCATAAAGAAGCAAGAGAGGTGCAGAAAGAAGCAAGAGAGGTGCAAAATGTAGCAAAAGAGGTACAGAAAGAAGCGAGAGAAGTACAGAAAGAGGCAAGAAAAGTGCAGAGAGAGGCAAGAGCAGTGCAGAGAGAGGCAAGAGCAGTGCAGAAAGAGGGCAAAAAGCACAGAAAGAAGAAGAAAGGCGCAAAAAGAGGAAGAACGTCACAGAAAGAAGCAAGAGAAGTGCAGTAAGAAGCAAGAGGGGTGCAGAAAGAAGCAAGAGAGGTGCAGAAAGAAAAAGAGAGGTACAGAAAGAGGGAGAGATGTGCAGAAAGAAGAAGAGATGTGCAGAAAGAGGCAAGAGAAGTGCAGAAAGAGGAAGAAAGGTGCAGAAAGAAGCAACAGAAATACAGAAAGAGGCAAGAGAAGTCTAGAAAGAAACAAGAAAAGTGCAGAAAGAAGCAAGAGAAGTGCAGAAAGAAGCAAGAAAACTGCAGAAAGAGGAAGAAAGGTACAGAAAGAAGACAAAAGGTACAGAGAGAGGAAGAAAGGTGCAGAAAGAAGCAAGAGAAGCACAGAAAGAGGCAAGTAAAGTGCAGAAAGAAGTAAGAGAGGTACAGAAAGAAGCAAGAGAAGTGCAGAAAGAACCAAGAGAGGTGCAGAAAGAAACAAGAGAGGTGTATAAAGAAGAGAGAGAGGTGCAGAAAGAAGTCAGAGAAGTACAGAAAGAGGCAAGAGAAGTGCAGAAAGAGGAAAGAGAAGTGCAAAAAGAAGCAAGAGAGGTGCAGAAAGAGAAAGAAATGTGCAGAAAAAGGAAAGAGAGGTGAAGAAAGAAGCAAGAGAGGTGCAGAAAGAAGCAAGAGAGGTACAGAAAGAAGGGAGGTGCAGAAAGAGGAAGAGATGTGCAGAAAGAGGCAAGAGAAGTACAGAAAGAGGAAGAAAGGTACAGAAACAAGCAAGAGAAGTACAGAAAGAGGCACGAGAAGTGCAGAAAAATGAATAAGGGTGCAGAAAGAAGCAACAGAAATGTAGAAAGAGGCAATTGAAGTGTAGAAAGAGGATGAAAGGTGCAGAAAGAAGCAAGAGAAGTGCAGAAAGAAGCAAAAGAGAGGTGCAGAAAGAAGCAAGAGAAGTGATAAAATACGCAATAGGGGTGCAGAAAAAAGCAAGAGAGGTGCAGGAAGAAGCAAAAGAGGTGTAGAAAGAAGCAAGAGAGCTACAGAAAGAAGCAAGAGAAGTGCAGAAACAGGCAAGAGAACTGCAGAAAAAAGCAAGAAAACTGCAGAAAGAGGAAAAAAGGTACAGAAAGAGGAAGAAAGGTGCAGAAAGAAGCAAGAGAAGTGCAGAAAGAGGAGAGTGAAGTGCATACAGAAGCAAGAGAGGTGCATAAAGAAGCAAGAGAGGTGCAGAAAGAAGCAAGAAAGGTGCAGAAAGTAGCAAAAGAGGTACAGAAAGAAGCGAGAGAAGTACAGAAAGAGGCAAGAAAAGTGCAGAGAGAGGCAAGAGCAGTGCAGAGAGAGGCAAGAGCAGTGCAGAAAGAGGGCAAAAAGCACAGAAAGAAGAAGAAAGGTGCAAAAAGAGGAAAACGTCACAGAAAGAAGCATGAGAAGTGCAGTAAGAAGCAAGAGGGGTGCAGAAAGAAGCAAGAGAGGTGCAGAAAGAAAAAGAGAGGTGCAGAAAGAGGGAGAGATGTGCAGAAAGAAGAAGAGATGTGCAGAAAGAGGCAAGAGAAGTGCAGAAAGAGGAAGAAAGATGCAGAAAGAAGCAAGAGAAGTACAGAAAGAGGCAAGAGAAGGGCAGAAAAAGGAAGAAAGGTGCAGAAAGAAGCAAGAGAAGTGCAGAAATAGGAGGGTATAGTACATAAAGAAGCAAGAGAGGTGAATAAAGAAGCAAGAGAGATGCAGAAAGAAGCAAGATAGGTGCAGAAAGAAGCAAAAGAGGTACAGAAAGAAGTGAGAGAAGTACAGAAAGAGGCAAGAAAAGTGCAGAGAGAGGCAAGAAAAGTGCAGAAAGAGGACAAAAAGCAAAGAAAGAGGAAGAAAGGTGCAGAAAGAGGAGGAACGTCACAGAAAGAAGCAAGAGAAGTGCAGTAAGAAGCAAGTGGGGTGCAGAAAGAAGCAAGAGAGTTGCAGAAAGAAGAGGGGTGCAGAAAGAGGAAGAGATGTGCAGAAAGAGGAAGAGATGTGCAGAAAGAGGCAAGAGAAGTACAGAAAGAGGAAGAAAGGTGCAGAAAGAAGCAAGAGAAGTGCAGAAAGAGGCAAGAGAAGGGCAGAAAAAGGAAGAAAGGTGCAGAAAGAAGCAAGAGAAGTGCAGAAAGAGGCAAGAGAAGGGCAGAAAAAGGAAGAAAGGTGCAGAAAGAAGCAAGAGAAGTGCAGAAAGAGGATAGTGAGGTGCATAAAGAAGCAAGAGAGGTGAATAAAGAAGCAAGAGAGGTGCAGAAAGAAGCAAGAGAGGTGCAGAAAGAAGCAAAAGAGGTACAGAAAGAAGTGAGAGAAGTACAGAAAGAGGCAAGAGAAGTGCAGAGAGAGGCAAGAAAAGTGCAGAAAGAAGACAAAAAGCAAAGAAAAAGGAAGAAAGGTGCAGAAAGAGGAAGAACGTCACAGAAAGAAGCAAGAGAAGTGCAGTAAGAAGCAAGTGGGGTGCAGAAAGAAGCAAGAGAGTTGCAGAAAGAAGAGGGGTGCAGAAAGAGGAAGAGATGTGCAGAAAGAGGAAGAGATGTCCAGAAAGAGGCAAGAGAAGTACAGAAAGAGGAAGAAAGGTGCAGAAAGAAGCAAGAGAAGTGCAGAAAGAGGCAAGAGAAGGGCAGAAAAAGGAAGAAAGGTGAAGAAAGAAGCAACAGAAATACAGAAAGAGGCAAGAGAAGTGTAGAAAGAAACAAGAGAAGTGCAGAAAGAAGCAAGAGAAGTGCAAAAAGAAGCAAGAAAACTGCAGAAAGAGGAAGAAAGGTGCAGAAAGAAGACAAAAGGTATAGAAAGAGGAAGAAAGGTGCAGAAAGAAGCAAGAGGAGCACAGAAAGAGGCAAGTAAAGTACAGAAAGAAGTAAGAGAGGTGCAGAAAGAAGCAAGAGAAGTGCAGAAAGAACCAAGAGAGGTGCAGAAAGAAACAAGAGAGGTGCAGAAAGAAGCCAGAGAGGTGCAGAAAGAAGTCAGAGAAGTACAGACAGAGGCAAGAGAAGTGCAGAAAGAGGAAAGAGAAGTGCAAAAAGAAGCAAGAGAGGTGCAGAAAGAGAAAGAAATGTGCAGAAAAAGGCAAGAGAGGTGAAGAAAGAAGCAAGAGAAGTGCAGAAAGAAGCAAGAGAAGTGCAGAAAGAGGAGAGTGAAGTGCATAAAGAAGCAAGAGAGGTACATAAAGAGGCAAGAGAGGTGCAGAAAGAAGCAAGAGAGGTGCAGAAAGAAGCAAAAGAGGTAAAGAAAGAAGCGAGAGAAGTACAGAAAGAGGCAAGAGAAGTGCAGAGAGAGGCAAGAGAAGTGCAGAAAGAGGGCAAAAAGCACAGAAAGAGGAAGAAAGGTGCAGAAAGAGGGAGAACATTGCAGAAAGAAGCAAGAGAAGTGCAGTAAGAAGCAAGAGGGGTGCAGAAAGAAGCCAGAGAGGTGCAGAAAGAAGAAGAGAGGTGCAGAAAGAGGAAGAGATGTGCAGAAACAAGAAAGAGAACTGCAGAAAGAAGCAAGAAAACTGCAGAAAGAGGAAGAAAGGTGCAGAAAGAGCAAGAGAGGTGCAGAAAGAAGCAAGAGAGGTACAGAAAGAAGCAAGAGAGGTGCAGAAACAAGCAAAAGAGGTACAGAAAGAAGAGAGAGAAGTACAGAATGAGGCAAGAGAAGTGCAGAGAGAGGCAAGAAAAGTGCAGAAAGAGGGCAAAAAAGCAAAGAAAGGAAGAAAGGCACAGAAAGAGGAAGAACGTCACAGAAAGAAGCAAGAGAAGTGCAGTAAGAAGCAAGAAGGGTGCAGAAAGAAGCAAGAGAGGTGCAGAAAGAAGAGAGGTGCAGAAAGAGGAAGAGATGTGCAGAAAGAGGAAGAGATGTGCAGAAAGAGGCAAGAAAAGTGCAGAAAGAGGAAGAAAGGTGAAGAAAGAAGCAAGAGAAGTGCAGAAAGAGGCAAGAGAAGCGCAGAAAAAGGAAGAAAGGTGCAGAAAGAAGCAACAGAAATACAGAAAGAGGCAAGAGAAGTCTAGAAAGAAACAAGAGAAGTGCAGAAAGAAGCAAGAGAAGTGCAGAAAGAAGCAAGAAAACTGCAGAAAGAGGAAGAAAGGTACAGAAAGAAGACAAAAGGTACAGAGAGAGGAAGAAAGGTGCAGAAAGAAGCAAGAGAAGCACAGAAAGAGGTAAGTAAAGTGCAGAAAGAAGTAAGAGAGGTGGCGAAAGAAGCAAGAGAAGTGCAGAAAGAACCAAGAGAGGTGCAGAAAGAAACAAGAGAGGTGTATAAAGAAGAGAGAGAGGTGCAGATAGAAGTCAGAGAAGTACAGAAAGAGGCAAGAGAAGTGCAGAAAGAGGAAAGAGAGGTGCAAAAAGAAGCAAGAGAGGTGCAGAAAGAGAAAGAAATGTGCAGAAAAAGGAAAGAGAGGTGAAGAAAGAAGCAAGAGTAGTGCAGAAAGAAGCAAGAGAGGTGCAGAAAGAAGCAAGAGGGGTGCAGAAAGAAGCAAGAGAGGTACAGAAAGAAGGGAGGTGCAGAAAGAGGAAGAGATGTGCAGAAAGAGGCAAGAGAAGTACAGAAAGAGGAAGAAAGGTGCAGAAACAAGCAAGAGAAGTACAGAAAGAGGCACGAGAAGTGCAGAAAAATGAATAAGGGTGCAGAAAGAAGCAACAGAAATGTAGAAAGAGGCAGTTGAAGTGTAGAAAGAGGATGAAAGGTGCAGAAAGAAGCAAGAGAAGTGCAGAAAGCATCAAGAGAGGTGCAGAAAGAAGCAAGAGAAGTGATGAAAGAGGCAAGAGAGATGAAGAAAGAAGCAAGAGAGGTGCGGGAAGAAGCAAAAGAGGTGTAGAAAGAAGCAAGAGAGCTACAGAAAGAAGCAAGAGAAGTGCAGAAACAAGCAAGAGAACTGCAGAAAGAAGCAAGATAACTGCAGAAAGAGGAAAAAAGGTACAGAAAGAGGAAGAAAGGTGCAGAAAGAAGCAAGAGAAGTGCAGAAAGAGGAGAGTGAAGTGCATACAGAAGCAAGAGAGGTGCATAAAGAAGCAAGAGAGGTGCAGAAAGAAGCAAGAGAGGTGCAGAAAGTAGCAAAAGAGGTACAGAAAGAAGTGAGAGAAGTACAGAAAGAGGCAAGAAAAGTGCAGAGAGAGGCAAGAGCAGTGCAGAGAGAGGCAAGAGCAGTGCAGAAAGAGGGCAAAAAGCACAGAAAGAAGAAGAAAAGCGCAAAAAGAGGAAGAAAGTCACAGAAAGAAGCAAGAGAAGTGCAGTAAGAAGCAAGAGGGGTGCAGAAAGAAGCAAGAGAGGTGCAGAAAGAAAAAGAGAGGTGCAGAAAGAGGGAGAGATGTGCAGAAAGAAGAAGAGATGTGCAGAAAGAGGCAAGAGAAGTGCAGAAAGAGGAAGAAAGGTGCAGAAAGAAGCAACAGAAATACAGAAAGAGGCAAGAGAAGTCTAGAAAGAAACAAGAAAAGTGCAGAAAGAAGCAAGAGAAGTGCAGAAAGAAGCAAGAAAACTGCAGAAAGAGGAAGAAAGGTACAGAAAGAAGACAAAAGGTACAGAGAGAGGAAGAAAGGTGCAGAAAGAAGCAAGAGAAGCACAGAAAGAGGCAAGTAAAGTGCAGAAAGAAGTAAGAGAGGTACAGAAAGAAGCAAGAGAAGTGCAGAAAGAACCAAGAGAGGTGCAGAAAGAAACAAGAGAGGTGTATAAAGAAGAGAGAGAGGTGCAGAAAGAAGTCAGAGAAGTACAGAAAGAGGCAAGAGAAGTGCAGAAAGAGGAAAGAGAAGTGCAAAAAGAAGCAAGAGAGGTGCAGAAAGAGAAAGAAATGTGCAGAAAAAGGAAAGAGAGGTGAAGAAAGAAGCAAGAGAGGTGCAGAAAGAAGCAAGAGAGGTACAGAAAGAAGGAGAGGTGCAGAAAGAGGAAGAGATGTGCAGAAAGAGGCAAGAGAAGTACAGAAAGAGGAAGAAAGGTACAGAAACAAGCAAGAGAAGTACAGCAAGAGGCACGAGAAGTGCAGAAAAATGAATAAGGGTGCAGAAAGAAGCAACAGAAATGTAGAAAGAGGAAATTGAAGTGTAGAAAGAGGATGAAAGGTGCAGAAAGAAGCAAGAGAAGTGCAGAAAGAATCAAGAGAGGTGCAGAAAGAAGCAAGAGAAGTGATGAAAGAGGCAAGAGAGATGAAGAAAGAAGCAAGAGAGGTGCGGGAAGAAGCAAAAGAGGTGTAGAAAGAAGCAAGAGAGCTACAGAAAGAAGCAAGAGAAGTGCAGAAACAGGCAAGAGAACTGCAGAAAAAAGCAAGAAAACTGCAGAAAGAGGAAAAAAGGTACAGAAAGAGGAAGAAAGGTGCAGAAAGAAGCAAGAGAAGTGCAGAAAGAGGAGAGTGAAGTGCATACAGAAGCAAGAGAGGTGCATAAAGAAGCAAGAGAGGTGCAGAAAGAAGCAAGAGAGGTGCAGAAAGTAGCAAAAGAGGTACAGAAAGAAGCGAGAGAAGTACAGAAAGAGGCAAGAAAAGTGCAGAGAGAGGCAAGAGCAGTGCAGAGAGAGGCAAGAGCAGTGCAGAAAGAGGGCAAAAAGCACAGAAAGAAGAAGAAAGGCGCAAAAAGAGGAAAACGTCACAGAAAGAAGCAAGAGAAGTGCAGTAAGAAGCAAGAGGGGTGCAGAAAGAAGCAAGAGAGGTGCAGAAAGAAAAAGAGAGGTGCAGAAAGAGGGAGAGATGTGCAGAAAGAAGAAGAGATGTGCAGAAAGAGGCAAGAGAAGTGCAGAAAGAGGAAGAAAGATGCAGAAAGAAGCAAGAGAAGTACAGAAAGAGGCAAGAGAAGGGCAGAAAAAGGAAGAAAGGTGCAGAAAGAAGCAAGAGAAGTGCAGAAATAGGAGGGTATAGTACATAAAGAAGCAAGAGAGGTGAATAAAGAAGCAAGAGAGATGCAGAAAGAAGCAAGATAGGTGCAGAAAGAAGCAAAAGAGGTACAGAAAGAAGTGAGAGAAGTACAGAAAGAGGCAAGAAAAGTGCAGAGAGAGGCAAGAAAAGTGCAGAAAGAGGACAAAAAGCAAAGAAAGAGGAAGAAAGGTGCAGAAAGAGGAAGAACGTCACAGAAAGAAGCAAGAGAAGTGCAGTAAGAAACAAGAGGGGTGCAGAAAGAAGCAAGAGAGTTGCAGAAAGAAGAGGGGTGCAGAAAGAGGAAGAGATGTGCAGAAAGAGGAAGAGATGTGCAGAAAGAGGCAAGAGAAGTGCAGAAAGAGGAAGAAAGGTGCAGAAAGAAGCAAGAGAAGTGCAGAAAGAGGTAAGAGAAAGGCAGAAAAAGGAAGAAAGGTGAAGAAAGAAGCAACAGAAATACAGAAAGAGGCAAGAGAAGTGTAGAAAGAAACAAGAGAAGTGCTGAAAGAAAACTGCAGAAAGAGGAAGAAAGGTGCAGAAAGAAGACAAAAGGTATAGAAAGAGGAAGAAAAGTGCAGAAAGAAGCAAGAGAAGCACAGAAAGAGGCAAGTAAAGTACAGAAAGAAGTAAGAGAGGTGCAGAAAGAAGCAAGAGAAGTGCAGAAAGAACCAAGAGAGGTGCAGAAAGAAACAAGAGAGGTGCAGAAAGAAGCCAGAGAGGTGCAGAAAGAAGTCAGAGAAGTACAGAAAGAGGCAAGAGAAGTGCAGAAAGAGGAAAGGGAAGTGCAAAAAGAAGCAAGAGAGGTGCAGAAAGAGAAAGAAATGTGCAGCAAAAGGCAAGAGAGGTGAAGAAAGAAGCAAGAGAAGTGCAGAAAGAAGCAAGAGAGGTGCAGAAAGAAGCAAGAGAGGTACAGAAAGAAGGGAGGTGCAGAAAGAGGAAGAGATGTGCAGAAAGAGGCAAGAGAAGTACAGAAAGAGGAAGAAAGGTGCAGAAACAAGCAAGAGAAGTACAGAAAGAGGCACAAGAAGTACAGAAAAATGAATAAGGGTGCAGAAAGAAGCAACATTAATGTAGAAAGAGGCAATTGAAGTGTAGAAAGAGGATTAAAGGTGCAGAAAGAAGCAAGAGAAGTGCAGAAAGAATCAAGAGAGATGTAGAAAGAAGCAAGAGAGGTGCGGGAAGAAGCAAGAAAGGTGCAGAAAGGAGCAAGAGAGGTGCAAAAAGAAGCAAAAGAGGTGTAGAAAGAAGCAAGAGAGCTACAGAAAGAAGCAAGAGAAGTGCAGAAACAAGCAAGAGAACTGCAGAAAGAAGCAAGAAAACTGCAGAAAGAGGAAGAAAGGTAGAGAAAGAGGAAGAAAGGTGCAGAAAGAAGCAAGAGAAGTGCAGAAAGAGGAGAGTGAAGTGCATAAAGAAGCAAGAGAGGTACATAAAGAAGCAAGAGAGGTGCAGAAAGAAGCAAGAGAGGTGGATAAAGAAGCAAGAGAGGTACAGAAAGAAGCGAGAGAAGTACAGAAAGAGGCAAGAGAAATGCAGAGAGAGGCAAGAGAAGTGCAGAAAGAGGGCATAAAGCACAGAAAGAGGAAGAAAGGCACAGAAAGAGGAAGAACGTCGCAGAAAGAAGCAAGAGAAGTGCAGTAAGAAGCAAGAGGGGTACAGAAAGAAGCAAGAGAGGTGCAGAAAGAAGAAGAGAGGTGCAGAAAGAGGAAGAAATGTGCAGAAAGAGGAAGAGATGTTCAGAAAGTGGCAAGAGAAGTGCAGAAAGAGGACGAAAGGTACAGAAAGAAGCAAGAGAAGTGCAAAAAGAGGCAAGAGAAGGGCAGAAAACGGAATAAAGGTGCAGAAAGAAGCAAGAGAAGTGATGAAAGAGGCAAGAGAGATGAAGAAAGAAGCAAGAGAGGTGCGGGAAGAAGCAAAAGAGGTGTAGAAAGAAGCAAGAGAGCTACAGAAAGAAGCAAGAGAAGTGCAGAAACAAGCAAGAGAACTGCAGAAAGAAGCAAGAAAACTGCAGAAAGAGGAAAAAAGGTACAGAAAGAGGAAGAAAGGTGCAGAAAGAAGCAAGAGAAGTGCAGAAAGAGAGTGAAGTGCATACAGAAGCAAGAGAGGTGCATAAAGAAGCAAGAGAGGTACAGAAAGAAGCAAGAGAGATGCAGAAAGTAGCAAAAGAGGTACAGAAAGAAGCGAGAGAAGTACAGAAAGAGGCAAGAGAAGTGCAGAGACAGGCAAGAGTAGTGGAGAAAGAGGGCAAAAATCACAGAAAAAAGAGGAAAGGCGCAGAAAGAGGAAGAACGTCACAGAAAGAAGCAAGAGAAGTGCAGTAAGAAGCAAGAGGGGTGCAGAAAGAAACAAGACAGGTGCAGAAAGAAAAAGAGAGGTGCAGAAAGAGGGAGAGATGTGCAGAAAGAGGAAGAGATGTGCAGAAAGAGGCAAGAGAAGTGCAGAAAGAGGAAGAAAGGTGCAGAAAGAAGCAAGAGAAGTGCAGAAAGAGGCAAGAGAAGGGCAGAAAAAGGAAGAAAGGTGCAGAAAGAAGCAAGAGAAGTACAGAAAGAGGATAGTGAGGTGCATAAAGAAGCAAGAGAGGTGAATAAAGAAGCAAGAGAGGTGCAGAAAGAAGCAAGAGAGGTGCAGAAAGAAGCAAAAGAGGTACAGAAAGAAGTGAGAGAAGTACAGAAAGAGGCAAGAGAAGTGCAGAGAGAGGCAAGAAAAGTGCAGAAAGAAGACAAAAAGCAAAGAAAAAGGAAGAAAGGTGCAGAAAGAGGAAGAACGTCACAGAAAGAAGCAAGAGAAGTGCAGTAAGAAGCAAGTGGGGTGCAGAAAGAAGCAAGAGAGTTGCAGAAAGAAGAAGGGGTGCAGAAAGAGGAAGAGATGTGCAGAAAGAGGAAGAGATGTGCAGAAAGAGGCAAGAGAAGTACAGAAAGAGGAAGAAAGGTGCAGAAAGAAGCAAGAGAAGTGCAGAAAGAGGCAAGAGAAGGGCAGAAAAAGGAAGAAAGGTGAAGAAAGAAGCAACAGAAATACAGAAAGAGGCAAGAGAAGTGTAGAAAGAAACAAGAGAAGTGCAGAAAGAAGCAAGAGAAGTGCAAAAAGAAGCAAGAAAACTGCAGAAAGAGGAAGAAAGGTGCAGAAAGAAGACAAAAGGTATAGAAAGAGGAAGAAAGGTGCAGAAAGAAGCAAGAGAAGCACAGAAAGAGGCAAGTAAAGTACAGAAAGAAGTAAGAGAGGTGCAGAAAGAAGCAAGAGAAGTGCAGAAAGAACCAAGAGAGGTGCAGAAAGAAACAAGAGAGGTGCAGAAAGAAGCCAGAGAGGTGCAGAAAGAAGTCAGAGAAGTACAGACAGAGGCAAGAGAAGTGCAGAAAGAGGAAAGAGAAGTGCAAAAAGAAGCAAGAGAGGTGCAGAAAGAGAAAGAAATGTGCAGAAAAAGGCAAGAGAGGTGAAGAAAGAAGCAAGAGAAGTGCAGAAAGAAGCAAGAGAGGTTCAGAAAGAAGCAAGAGAGGTGCAGAAAGAAGCAAGAGAGGTACAGAAAGAAGGGAGGTGCAGAAAGAGGAAGAGATGTGCAGAAAGAGGCAAGAGAAGTACAGAAAGAGGAAGGTGCAGAAACAAGCAAGAGAAGTACAGAAAGAGGCATGAGCAGTACAGAAAAATGAATAAGGGTGCAGAAAGAAGCAACATTAATGTAGAAAGAGGCAACTGAAGAGTAGAAAGAGGATGAAAGGTGCAGAAAGAAGCAAGAGAAGTGCCGAAAGAATCAAGAGAGATGTAGAAAGAAGCAAGAGAGGTGCAGGAAGAAGCAAGAAAGGTGCAGAAAGAAGCAAGAGAGGTGCAAAAAGAAGCAAAAGAGGTATAGAAAGAAGCAAGAGAGCTACAGAAAGAAGCAAGAAAACTGCAGAAAGAGGAAGAAAGGTAGAGAAAGAGGAAGAAAGGTGCAGAAAGAAGCAAGAGAAGTGCAGAAAGAGGAGAGTGAAGTGCATAAAGAAGCAAGAGAGGTACATAAAGAAGCAAGAGAGGTGCAGAAAGAAGCAACAGAGGTGGATAAAGAAGCAAGAGAGGTACAGAAAGAAGCAAGAGAAGTACAGAAAGAGGCAAGAGAAATGAAGAGAGAGGCAAGAGAAGTGCAGAAAGAGGGCATAAAGCACAGAAAGAGGAAGAAAGGCGCAGAAAGAGGAAGAACGTCGCAGAAAGAAGCAAGAGAAGTGCAGTAAGAAGCAAGAGGGGTACAGAAAGAAGCAAGAGAGGTGCAGAAAGAAGAAGAGAGGTGCAGAAAGAGGAAGAAATGTGCAGAAAGAGGAAGAGATGTGCGGAAAGCGGCAAGAGAAGTGCAGAAAGAGGACGAAAGGTACAGAAAGAAGCAAGAGAAGTGCAAAAAGAGGCAAGAGAAGGGCAGAAAACGGAAGAAAGGTGCAGAAAGAAGCAACAGAAATACAGAAAGAGGCAAGAGAAGTATAGAAAGAAGCAAGATAAGTGCAGAAAGAAGCAAGGGAAGTGCAGAAAGAAGCAAGAAAGCTGCAGAAAGAAGAAAAAGGTGCAGAAAGAAGACAAAAGGTACAGAAAGAGGAAGAAAGGTGCAGAAAGAAGCAGGAGAAGTACAGAAAGAGGCAAGTGAAGTGCAGAAAGAAGCAAGAGAGGTACAGAAGGAAGCAAGAGAAGTGCAGAAAGAAACAAGAGAGGTGCAGAAAGAAACAAGAGAGGTGCAGAAAGAAGCAAGAGAGGTATAGAAAGAAGCGAGAGAGGTGCAGAAAGAAGATAGAGAAGTACAGAAAGAGGCAAGAGAAGTACAGAAAGAGGATAGAGAAGTGCAAAAAGAAGCAAGAGAGGTGCAGAGAGAGGAAGAGATGTGTAGAAAGAGGCAAGAGAGGTGCAGAAAGAAGCAAGAGAGGTATAGAAAGAAGAAGAAAAGTACAGAAAGAGGCATGGGAAGTGCAGGAAGAGGCAAGATATGTGCAGAAGGAAGCAAGAGAGGTGCAGAAAGAAGCAAGAGAGGTGCAAAAAGAAGCAAGAGAGGTACAGAAAGAATGGAGGTGCAGAAAGAGGAAGAGATGTGCAGAAAGAGGCAGGAGAAGTCCAGAAAGAGGAAGAAAGGTGCAGAAAGAAGCAAGAGAAGTACAGAAAGAGGCACAAGAAGTACAGAAAAAGAATAAGGGTGCAGAAAGAAGCAACAGAAATGTAGAAAGAGGCAATTGAAGCATAGAAATAGGATGAAAGGTGCAGAAAGAAGCAAGAGAAGTGCAGAAAGAATCAAGAGAGGTGAAGAAAGAAGCAAGAGAAGTGATGAAAGAGGCAAGAGAGATGTAGACAGAAGCAAGAAAGGTGCAGGAAGAAGCAAGAGAGGTGAAACAGAGGCAAGAGAAGTGCAGAAAGAGGCAAGTGATGTACAGAAAGAATGGAGGTGCAGAAAGGGAAAGAAAGGCACAGAAGGAAGCAAGAGAAGTGCAGAAAGATACAAGAGAAATGCAGAAAGAACCAAGAGAGGTGCAGAAAGAAGAAAGAGAGGTGCAGAAAGAAGAGAGTGGGGTGCAGAAATAGGCAAGAGAGGTGCAGAAAGAAGGGAGGTGCAGAAAGAGGAAGAGTTGTGCATAAAGAAAAGGAAAGGTACAGAAAGAAGCAAGAGAAGTGCAGAAAGAGGCAAGCGAATTGCAGAAAAAGGAAGAACGGTGCAGAAAGAAGTAACAGAAATGTAGTAAGAGGCAAGAGAAGTGTAGAAAGAAGCAAGAGAAGTGCAGAAACAAGCAAGAGAACTGCAGAAAGAAGCAAGAAAAGTGCAGAAAGAGGAAGTAAAGTGCAGAAAGAGGAAGAAAGGCGCAGAAAGAAGTAAGAGAAGTGCAGAAAGAGGATAGTGAAGTGCATAAAGAAGCAAGAGAGGTAGAGAAAGAAGTAAGAGAGGTGCAGACAGAAGCAAGAGAGGTGCTGAAAGAAGCAAGAGAGGTACAGAGAGAAGCAAGAGAAGTACAGAAAGAGGCAAGAGAAGTGCAGAGAGACTCAAGAGAAGTGCAGAAAGAGGACAAAAAGCAAAGAAAGAGGAAGAAAGGCACAGAAAGAGGAAGAACATCACAGAAAGAAGCAAGAGAAGTGCAGTAAGAAGCAAGAGAGGTGCAGAAAGAGGAGGGGTGCAGAAAGAGGAAGAGATGTGCAGAAAGAGGAAGAGATGTGCAGAAAGAGGCAAGAGAAGTGCAGAAAGAGGAAGAAAGGTGCAGAAAGAAGCAAGAGAAGTGCAGAAAGAGGTAAGAGAAGGGCAGAAAAAGGAAGAAAGGTGAAGAAAGAAGCAACAGAAATACAGAAAGGCAAGAGAAGTGTAGAAAGAAACAAGAGAAGTGCTGAAAGAAAACTGCAGAAAGAGGAAGAAAGAGGAAGAAAGAAGACAAAAGGTATAGAAAGAGGAAGAAAAGTGCAGAAAGAAGCAAGAGAAGCACAGAAAGAGGCAAGTAAAGTACAGAAAGAAGTAAGATAGGTGCAGAAAGAAGCAAGAGAAGTACAGAAAGAACCAAGAGAGGTGCAGAAAGAAACAAGAGAGGTGCAGAAAGAAGCCAGAGAGGTGCAGAAAGAAGTCAGAGAAGTACAGAAAGAGGCAAGAGAAGTGCAGAAAGAGGAAAGGGAAGTGCAAAAAGAAGCAAGAGAGGTGCAGAAAGAGAAAGAAATGTGCAGAAAAAGGCAAGAGAGGTGAAGAAAGAAGCAAGAGAAGTGCAGAAAGAAGCAAGAGAGGTGCAGAAAGAAGCAAGAGAGGTACAGAAAGAAGGGAGGTGCAGAAAGAGGAAGAGATGTGCAGAAAGAGGCAAGAGAAGTACAGAAAGAGGAAGAAAGGTGCAGAAACAAGCAAGAGAAGTACAGAAAGAGGCACGAGAAGTACAGAAAAATGAATAAGGGTGCAGAAAGAAGCAACATTAATGTAGAAAGAGGCAATTGAAGTGTAGAAAGAGGATTAAAGGTGCAGAAAGAAGCAAGAGAAGTGCAGAAAGAATCAAGAGAGATGTAGAAAGAAGCAAGAGAGGTGCGGGAAGAAGCAAGAAAGGTAAAAGAAGCAAAAGAGGTGTAGAAAGAAGCAAGAGAGCTACAGAAAGAAGCAAGAGAAGTGCAGAAACAAGCAAGAGAACTGCAGAAAGAAGCAAGAAAACTGCAGAAAGAGGAAGAAAGGTAGAGAAAGAGGAAGAAAGGTGCAGAAAGAAGCAAGAGAAGGGCAGAAAGAGGAGAGTGAAGTGCATAAAGAAGCAAGAGAGGTACATAAAGAAGCAAGAGAGGTGCAGAAAGAAGCAAGAGAGGTGGATAAAGAAGCAAGAGAGGTACAGAAAGAAGCGAGAGAAGTACAGAAAGAGGCAAGAGAAATGCAGAGAGAGGCAAGAGACGTGCAGAAAGAGGGCATAAAGCACAGAAAGAGGAAGAAAGGCACAGAAAGAGGAAGAACGTCGCAGAAAGAAGCAAGAGAAGTGCAGTAAGAAGCAAGAGGGGTACAGAAAGAAGCAAGAGAGGTGCAGAAAGAAGTAGAGATGTGCAGAAAGAGGAAGAAATGTGCAGAAAGAGGAAGAGATGTTCAGAAAGTGGCAAGAGAAGTGCAGAAAGAGGACGAAAGGTACAGAAAGAAGCAAGAGAAGTGCAAAAAGAGGCAAGAGAAGGGCAGAAAACGGAATAAAGGTGCAGAAAGAAGCAAGAGAAGTGATGAAAGAGGCAAGAGAGATGAAGAAAGATGCAAGAGAGGTGCGGGAAGAAGCAAAAGAGGTGTAGAAAGAAGCAAGAGAGCTACAGAAAGAAGCAAGAGAAGTGCAGAAACAAGCAAGAGAACTGCAGAAAGAAGCAAGAAAACTGCAGAAAGAGGAAAAAAGGTACAGAAAGAGGAAGAAAGGTGCAGAAAGAAGCAAGAGAAGTGCAGAAAGAGAGTGAAGTGCATACAGAAGCAAGAGAGGTGCATAAAGAAGCAAGAGAGGTACAGAAAGAAGCAAGAGAGATGCAGAAAGTAGCAAAAGAGGTACAGAAAGAAGCGAGAGAAGTACAGAAAGAGGCAAGAGAAGTGCAGAGACAGGCAAGAGCAGTGGAGAAAGAGGGCAAAAATCACAGAAAAAAGAAGAAAGGCACAGAAAGAGGAAGAACGTCACAGAAAGAAGCAAGAGAAGTGCAGTAAGAAGCAAGAGGGGTGCAGAAAGAAACAAGACAGGTGCAGAAAGAAAAAGAGAGGTGCAGAAAGAGGGAGAGATGTGCAGAAAGAGGAAGAGATGTGCAGAAAGAGGCAAGAGAAGTGCAGAAAGAGGAAGAAAGGTGCAGAAAGAAGCTAGAGAAGTGCAGAAAGAGGCAAGAGAAGGGCAGAAAAAGGAAGAAAGGTACAGAAAGAAGCAAGAGAAGTGCAGAAAGAGGATAGTGAGGTGCATAAAGAAGCAAGAGAGGTGAATAAAGAAGCAAGAGAGGTGCAGAAAGAAGCAAGAGAGGTGCAGAAATAAGCAAAAGAGGTACAGAAAGAAGTGAGAGAAGTACAGAAAGAGGCAAGAGAAGTGCAGAGAGAGGCAAGAAAAGTGCAGAAAGAAGACAAAAAGCAAAGAAAAAGGAAGAAAGGTGCAGAAAGAGGAAGAACGTCACAGAAAGAAGCAAGAGAAGTGCAGTAAGAAGCAAGTGGGGTGCAGAAAGAAGCAAGAGAGTTGCAGAAAGAAGAGGGGTGCAGAAAGAGGAAGAGATGTGCAGAAAGAGGAAGAGATGTGCAGAAAGAGGCAAGAGAAGTACAGAAAGAGGAAGAAAGGTGCAGAAAGAAGCAAGAGAAGTGCAGAAAGAGGCAAGAGAAGGGCAGAAAAAGGAAGAAAGGTGAAGAAAGAAGCAACAGAAATACAGAAAGAGGCAAGAGAAGTGTAGAAAGAAACAAGAGAAGTGCAGAAAGAAGCAAGAGAAGTGCAAAAAGAAGCAAGAAAACTGCAGAAAGAGGAAGAAAGGTGCAGAAAGAAGACAAAAGGTATAGAAAGAGGAAGAAAGGTGCAGAAAGAAGCAAGAGAAGCACAGAAAGAGGCAAGTAAAGTACAGAAAGAAGTAAGAGAGGTGCAGAAAGAAGCAAGAGAAGTGCAGAAAGAACCAAGAGAGGTGCAGAAAGAAACAAGAGAGGTGCAGAAAGAAGCCAGAGAGGTGCAGAAAGAAGTCAGAGAAGTACAGACAGAGGCAAGAGAAGTGCAGAAAGAGGAAAGAGAAGTGCAAAAAGAAGCAAGAGAGGTGCAGAAAGAGAAAGAAATGTGCAGAAAAAGGCAAGAGAGGTGAAGAAAGAAGCAAGAGAAGTGCAGAAAGAAGCAAGAGAGGTTCAGAAAGAAGCAAGAGAGGTGCAGAAAGAAGCAAGAGAGGTACAGAAAGAAGGGAGGTGCAGAAAGAGGAAGAGATGTGCAGAAAGAGGCAAGAGAAGTACAGAAAGAGGAAGGTGCAGAAACAAGCAAGAGAAGTACAGAAAGAGGCATGAGAAGTACAGAAAAATGAATAAGGGTGCAGAAAGAAGCAACATTAATGTAGAAAGAGGCAATTGAATTGTAGAAAGAGGATGAAAGGTGCAGAAAGAAGCAAGAGAAGTGCCGAAAGAATCAAGAGAGATGTAGAAAGAAGCAAGAGAGGTGCGGGAAGAAGCAAGAAAGGTGCAGAAAGAAGCAAGAGAGGTGCAAAAAGAAGCAAAAGAGGTATAGAAAGAAGCAAGAGAGCTACAGAAAGAAGCAAGAAAACTGCAGAAAGAGGAAGAAAGGTAGAGAAAGAGGAAGAAAGGTGCAGAAAGAAGCAAGAGAAGTGCAGAAAGAGGAGAGTGAAGTGCATAAAGAAGCAAGAGAGGTACATAAAGAAGCAAGAGAGGTGCAGAAAGAAGCAACAGAGGTGGATAAAGAAGCAAGAGAGGTACAGAAAGAAGCAAGAGAAGTACAGAAAGAGGCAAGAGAAATGAAGAGAGAGGCAAGAGAAGTGCAGAAAGAGGGCATAAAGCACAGAAAGAGGAAGAAAGGCGCAGAAAGAGGAAGAACGTCGCAGAAAGAAGCAAGAGAAGTGCAGTAAGAAGCAAGACTGGTACAGAAAGAAGCAAGAGAGGTGCAGAAAGAAGAAGAGAGGTGCAGAAAGAGGAAGAAATGTGCAGAAAGAGGAAGAGATGTGCGGAAAGCGGCAAGAGAAGTGCAGAAAAAGGACGAAAGGTACAGAAAGAAGCAAGAGAAGTGCAAAAAGATGCAAGAGAAGGGCACAAAACGGAAGAAAGGTGCAGAAAGAAGCAACAGAAATACAGAAAGAGGCAAGAGAAGTATAGAAAAAAGCAAGATAAGTGCAGAAAGAAGCAAGGGAAGTGCAGAAAGAAGCAAGAAAGCTGCAGAAAGAAGAAAAAAGGTGCAGAAAGAAGACAAAAGGTACAGAAAGAGGAAGAAAGGTGCAGAAAGAAGCAGGAGAAGTACAGAAAAAGGCAAGTGAAGTGCAGAAAGAAGCAAGAGAGGTACAGAAGGAAGCAAGAGAAGTGCAGAAAGAAACAAGAGAGGTGCAGAAAGAAACAAGAGAGGTGCAGAAAGAAGCAAGAGAGGTATAGAAAGAAGCGAGAGAGGTGCAGAAAGAAGATAGAGAAGTACAGAAAGAGGCAAGAGAAGTACAGAAAGAGGATAGAGAAGTGCAAAAAGAAGCAAGAGAGGTGCAGAGAGAGGAAGATATGTGTAGAAAGAGGCAAGAGAGGTGCAGAAAGAAGCAAGAGAGGTATAGAAAGAAGAAGAAAAGTACAGAAAGAGGCATGGGAAGTGCAGGAAGAGGCAAGATATGTGCAGAAGGAAGCAAGAGAGGTGCAGAAAGAAGCAAGAGAGGTGCAAAAAGAAGCAAGAGAGGTACAGAAAGAATGGAGGTGCAGAAAGAGGAAGAGATGTGCAGAAAGAGGCAGGAGAAGTCCAGAAAGAGGAAGAAAGGTGCAGAAAGAAGCAAGAGAAGTACAGAAAGAGGCACAAGAAGTGCAGAAAAATAAATAAGGGTGCAGAAAGAAGCAACAAAAATATAGAAAGAGGCAATTGAAGCGTAGAAATAGGATGAAAGGTGCAGAAAGAAGCAAGAGAAGTGCAGAAAGAATCAAGAGAGGTGAAGAAAGAAGCAAAAGAAGTGATGAAAGAGGCAAGAGAGATGTCAACAGAAGCAAGAAAGGTGCAGGAAGAAGCAAGAGAGGTGAAACAGAGGCAAGAGAAGTGCAGAAAGAGGCAAGTGATGTACAGAAAGAATAGAGGTGCAGAAAGGGGAAGAAAGGCACAGAAGGAAGCAAGAGAAGTGCAGAAAGATACAAGAGAAATGCAGAAAGAACCAAGAGAGGTGCAGAAAGAAGAAAGAGAGGTGCAGAAAGAAGAGAGTGGGGTGCAGAAATAGGCAAGAGAGTTGCAGAAAGAAGGGAGGTGCAGAAAGAGGAAGAGTTGTGCATAAAGAAAAGGAAAGGTACAGAAAGAAGCAAGAGAAGTGCAGAAAGAGGCAAGCGAATTGCAGAAAAAGGAAGAACGGTGCAGAAAGAAGTAACAGAAATGTAGTAAGAGGCAATAGAAGTGTAGAAAGAAGCAAGAGAAGTGCAGAAACAAGCAAGAGAACTGCAGAAAGAAGCAAGAAAAGTGCAGAAAGAGGAAGTAAAGTGCAGAAAGAGGAAGAAAGGCACAGAAAGAAGCAAGAGAAGTGCAGAAAGAGGATAGTGAAGTGCATAAAGAAGCAAGAGAGGTAGAGAAAGAAGTAAGAGAGGTGCAGACAGAAGCAAGAGAGGTGCTGAAAGAAGCAAGAGAGGTACAGAGAGAAGCAAGAGAAGTACAGAAAGAGGCAAGAGAAGTGCAGAGAGATGCAAGAGAAGTGCAGAAAGAGGACAAAAAGCAAAGAAAGAGGAAGAAAGGCACAGAAAGAGGAAGAACATCACAGAAAGAAGCAAGAGAAGTGCAGTAAGAAGCAAGAGGGGTGCAGAAAGAAGCAAGAGAGGTGCAGAAAGAGGAAGAGAGGTGCAGAATAAGGAAGAGATGTGCAGAAAGAGGAAGAGATGTGCAGAAAGAAGCAAGAGAAGTGCAGAAAGAGACAAGAGAAGGGCAGAAAAAGGAAGAAAGGTGCAGAAAGAAGTAAGAAAACTGCAGAAAGAGGAAGAAAGGTGCAGAAAGAAGACAAAAGGTACAGAAAGAGGAAGAAAGAGGAAGAAAGGTGCAGAAAGAAGCAAGAGAAGTACAGAAAGAGGCAAGTGAAGTGCAGAAAGAAGCAACAGAGGTGCAGAAAGGAGCAAGAGAAGTGCAGAAAGAACCAAGAGAGGTACAGAAAAAAACAAGAGAGGTGCAGAAAGAAGCGAGAGAAGTACAGAAAGAGGCAAGAGAAACGCAGAAAGAGGCAAGAGAAGTGCAGAAAGAAGCAAGAGAGGTGCAGAAAGAAGAAGAAAGGTACAGAAAGAGGCAAGAGAGGTGCAGAAAGAAGCAAGAGAGGTGCAGAAAGAAGAAGAAAGGTACAGAAAGAGGCAAGAGAAGCGCAGAAAGAGGCAAGAGAGGTACAGAAAGAAACAAGAGAGGTGCAGAAAGAAGCAAGAGAGGTGCAGAAAGAAGCAAGAGAGGTGCAGAAAGAAGCAAGAGAGGTACATAAAGAAGGGAGGTGCAGAAAGAGGACGAGATGTGCAGAAAGAGGCAAGAGAAGTACAGAAAGAGGAAGAAAGGTGCAGAAACAAGCAAGAGAAGTAAAGAAAGAGGCATGAGAAGTGCAGAAAAAATGAATAAGGGTGAAGAAAGAAGCAACAGAAATGTAGAAAGAGGCAAGAGAGATGTAGAAAGAAGCAAGAGCGGTGCAGAAAGAAGCAAGAGATATAGAAAGAAGCAAGAGAGATATAGAAAGAAGCGAGAGAGGTGCAGAAAGAAGTGGGAGAAGTACAGAAAGAGGCAAGAGAAGTGCAGAAAGAGGCAAGAGAAGTGCAAAAAGAAGCAAGAGAGTTGCAGAAAGAGGAAGAAATGTGTAGAAAGAGGCAAGAGAGGTACAGAAAGAAGCAAGAGAGGTACAGAAAGAAGAAGAAAGGTACAGAAAGAGGCAAGAGAAGCGCAGAAAGAGGCAAGAGATGTGCAGAAAGAAGCAAGAGAGGTGCAGAAAGAAGCATGAGAGGTGCAAAAAGAAGCAAGAGAGGTACAGAAAGAGGCACGAGAACTGCAGACAAATGAATAAGGGTGCAGAAAGAAGCAACAGAAATGTAGAAAGAGGCAATTGAAGTATAGAAAGAGGACGAAAGGTGCAGAAAGAAGCAAGAGAAGTGCAGAAAGAATCAAGAGAGGCGCAGAAAGAAGCAAGAGAAGTGATTAAAGAGGCAAGAGAGTTACAGAAACAAGCAAGAGAGGTGCATAAAGAAGATAGAAAGGTGCAGAAAGAAGCAAGAGAGGTGCAAAAAGAAGCAAGAGAGGTGCAGAAAGAAGCAAGAGAGGTACAGAAAGAGGCAAGAGAAGTGCAGAAAGAGGCAAGAGAGGTGCAGAAAGCGGCCAGAGAAGTGCATAAATAAGCAAGAGAACTGCAAAAATAGGAAGAAAGATGCAGAAAGAGGAAGAAAGGTGCAGAAAGAAGCAAGAGAAGTGCAGAAAGATGCAAGAGAAATGCAGAAAGAACCAAGAGAGGTGCAGAAAGAAGAAACAGAGGTGCAGTAAGAAGAGAGTGGGGTGCCGAAAGAGGCAAGAGAGGTGCAGAAAGAGGCAAGAGAGGTGAAGAAAGAGGTAAGAGAGGTGCAGAAATAGGGGGCATGGCTTGAGGTCGATGTAGGAAGGAGTTGATTTCAGAGCTCCGGCCTCGTAGTTCCCTGTTTGGTGAGATCCTGAGCCCCCAGCCCCACTACAAGGGGGGGAATTGATAGCTGAAGCCCCCTGGAGTATCTGGGCGTGAGTCTGAGCGGCGGCACAAGGCAATTTGCCAGGGGAACGATTCCCCCCATGAGCAGATGCGGGAGAGCAGAATCTAAAATGGCGACCGGACCGAACAGTGTTTGTTGTTATTGAGCTCCCGAGAGTGAAGGAACCGCGGGACGTCCTGTTACGGGCGCTCGCGACAAGAAGGACTGAGAGGAGCACTAGTGGAAGACAGTGCTGGCATTCCCTGCAGGTGACTAAGCAGCTCCATCGAGACCACAGTGAGCGCTGGATGCCTACACCTGAATGCAGCTGCGACTGGGGCTTGGCCAGGCTGAAGGTCGAGGGAGCATGGCAGGTCAGAGACTGCAGCAGGAGGAGAGCATTCTCGGCTGACCGCCGCCGAAAGGAATGACCGGGCCCGAACAGTTTGAGATCTCCCCAGATGAGAGGGGCGTGTGAGACTTCTGGGGACTGCTGTACGACGTGGCGCTCGCCGCGCGAAACGGCTGTTGCGGGCAGGTGCCCCAGAGCAGAGGTAACAAGAGCAGGCTGGGACGGCCGCTCGTGGCGTTGCAGGGTGCCAAAAGGCAGTAATGAAGTGAGGTGCCAACCAGTCCTATGGGCGGCGGAGTGACTACACCGGAGATCAGTGGCGGTCGAGGGGCACTGGAAACGGTGGCAATTGAGAAGGCTGCCCCTTGGCTGTGCGCGGGTGAGGCCGTGGAAGAGCGTCCCATGGCTGAAGATAAGGATCTATTCTGAGACGGTGGCCATAACAGAGGAGCCGAATCCCTGTCCCGCATCCACAGGTATTAGCTGCGGGGCCCCCGAGGGAAGCAAAGCTGTTCCGTGGAAGCCTAATGCCTTGCAGGGAAGTTGACTGCTGGGCCCAGAGAAGTAAACGCCCTATGAACAGGGTGAACCGCCACAGGGGGACCCCGAGGCACCAAGGTGAGGAACAACAAGGGAGCGTGCACCACCACAGTGGAGGGCTGAGGGGATAGTGGATCTCAGTGATGTTGTGACTGCGGGAACGGGAAATCGAAGACTGCCACGAGACGCGGTGGAGTGGGCTGGACCCATAGAACAGAGTTAAGGTGGAAGCCCGATTAGTGGACAAGATTAGGCCTGGCCAGGCTGGCTGGTGTGTGTACCGTAATGCGGCGCCGAGCGACTGACCAAGCTACTAGGGGCAAGGGGTACTTCATGATCTCAAGGTCTTCTGAGCCGAGAACCCTTGACGGCACACCTGTGTGTCAGAAATAATTGACGAAGCGGACGTCTCATAGGGCACGGGAATCCGCACTCCCAGCACCAGGGCGAGCGATCATCATGGGAAAGGTGCACAAAAGGAGAGGGCCCGGCACTGCGACCGGAGGAGGTGGTGTTGCCCAAACAGACGAGGAAGATGACACTGTTGATACTGGGAAGGAGGTAGCACCCACAAAGCCCACACTAGCGGATATAATGGAGGCCATCACGGCATCCCGGGAGGTCCTCGAGTCGAAAATAGACGCTATTGGTGCTGACCTCAGTCTCCTAAAGGATGATCACCGCTGCTTGGCAGAGAGGGTAACTGGGGCGGAGAGAGCACTTGCGGACATTCCAGCGGAATTATCAGAACTAAAGAACTCCGTTACAGAGGTAGTAGCGAGATTGAAGGTTCTTGAGGCGTGGACAGAAGACAGTGAAGGGAGATCGCGCCGAAATAACTTGTGCATTGTAGGGGTGCCTGAGAAGGAGGAAGGAGACGACATGGTCCACTTCATTGAGGACTGGATTAAGCGGGAAGTGGCCCAGGAAGGTCTATCGCATTTCTATGGGCTGGAGAGGGCACACAGGGTGCTGGCTCGTCCTCCCAAACTGGGAGCCCTGCCGAGACCGATCATAGCTCACCTCCTCCATTTCAGAGATCGAGACCACATTCTCAAGCAGGCCCGACAGTCGAAAGATCTGCAGATTGGGAACAGTAAGGTAATTGTGTTCCCGGACTTTACCAAGGAGGTACAGAGACAAAGAACCACGTTTGTAGCGGTGAAGAGGAAGCTGCGGCAATTGCAAATCCCATATGCTATGTTATTCCCTGCCCGATTACGCGTAGTTGGGCCCAAAGGTGTACAGTTTTTTCAGATGCCACAGGAGGCCTGGGACTGGTTGGACTCTGCCCCAGGCTGGGGTCAGGAGCCAGTTTGCCTGGATCAATGACAGCGAGGAGCGACGCGAGCCATGGCAAGGCAGGGTCACCAACCACGTCAGAAGTCCGTGCTGAGAGGAACAAGGCCATCAGGGCGGTGGTGGTCCTTAGCCAATCAGGGTCCAGCCCTAGATCAAAGAGGAGCGATTGAGAAGATGGCCGTTTGGAGAGCTCCCCGATAACGAGCGCAGCGGAGGACTCAGAGACAGAGCTGCCGAAAGTTACGCCTTATACCGCTGAGGAACTGGGCTGATTTTGAAAGACCTGGGCTTCTGAGCTGCGACTCCTGGCGAACTATATCACACCTGGTGGACCGGTTGGGAGGGGGCTTGCAGCGGGAAAAGCTAACAACCCTGAGTTAAAGGGGCTGGGGGGACCACTTGTTACTTCTAGGGGGGGCGTATGGGAGAAGGGACTTTGGAGGTTGGGCGACAGCCACCACAACCACACAGTCGGACCAGTTCTAGTGTTTGGATGGGAGGGGGGTTACTTCTACCTGTCCTGGGGAAGGGGTGTTAGGTAGTTCAGTTGTTTCAGGGGAAGTTATGGGAGACCAAGCGTGTCAGGGGTAAGATCGGACAAATTCAGTGGCATACCAAAGGGATCCGGCATAGACTACAGATGCATTTCCTGGAATGTCCATGGGATGAACTCCATGATAAAGCGGCATAAAGTGCATGCATTCTTCATGCGGAGAGGAGTGCAAATCGCGATGCTACAAGAAACGCATATAGATGCAAAAGAAGGGGCTGCTCTGAAATGCCGCTGGCGGGGGCAGGTTTACTATATGAACTATTCAGCATTCGCTAGAGGTGTGCTGGTGTGGGTGAGAGCGGGGGTCCCCTTCCACTGTGTTAGAGAGTTTATAGACTCGGAAGGGCACTTTGTGGTAGTAACGGGTCAGTTAGACGGATGGGACGTAACGATAGGGAGCATATAGGCCCCGAACATAGAACAAGCCTCCTTTCTAGCAACTCTTTCTAGAACACTAGCGCACGCACTGACTGGGTCAGTACTGTTAGGGGGAGACTATAATTGCGTCAAAGATGTTGGTCTAGATCGGTCACACCCCCCTCTGCAGGATTCACCAGTCTGAAGAGCTGCGGCCGCAAGAAGAAGCTGGCAGCAGAGGTGGGGGCTGGTGGACTTCAGGAGGGCACAACACCAGGGTGAACGGGACTATTCATTCTTCTCCCCTATGCATGATCGACATGTTAGGTTGGATGCCATGCTATGCACCCCAGATGTACACGAGTGCATACAGTCTAGTGAATATCTGGTGCACATGGTATCAGACCATAATCCGCTACTAATAGGACTTCATTGGTCTAGGGTTAAGACAAACATTCGCACGTGGCAACTTCGGCCGAAGGCCTTAGAGGAACAGGAGTACCGGGCCACAATACGCACAGCTATTGAACAATATTTCGCTGCGAACGCAGGTATGGCGTCGAGCCCTATCATAGAGTGGGAGGCATTTAAGGTAGTACTGAGGGGCAGGTGTATTTCTGAAGCTGTGGGAGTAAGGAGGACCCTGTTGAGGGATACACTGACAGCTGAACAACGGCTGCGCACTGTTGAACGAAAACAGCCAGAAAATATAGGTAAGCAAGCCGAGTTGCTAGAGGCTAGAGAAGAAGTGGCGGAACATGTTGAGAGGTTACACTGCTTTGATTACAAGAATTACATGGTGAAGGCACACGCTGAGAGGGACAAACCAGGGGCCCTACTAGCATGGCTGGCTAACCTGGCCAAGAGGGGGTCAGTCATATTGGAAATACAAGATGACCAGGGCGGGATCTGGTATTGCCAACCAGACATTATAGGCACTTTTGGGACTATTACACAGAGCTCTAAAAAAGTAGTCTTCCCCACTGCTGAAAAACTGGATATGTATGTGGGGAGTGCCGAGCTGCCAACAGTGGGTGAGGAGGAAGCAAGAAGATTGGGGAGAGCGATAGAGTTGCATGAGGTTAAAAGTGCCATCAAAACCATGGCGAGGAACAAAATGCAGGGAACAGATGGGTTTCCCATTGAATTTTATGCTGCATATGTAGATCTATTGGGCCCCCGATTAGTAGAACTGGTCAACCATGCAAAGCAAGGGGGGAAGCTCCCAGGGACTACCAGAGAAGCCCTGATTATCCTGTTACTAAAGCCAGGGAAACAAGCGTCCGACAAGACGGTGTATAGACCATTATCCATGCTTAATCTTGACTATAAAATCTTGAGCAAGATACTGGCTACACGTCTTCTGCCGCATATGACAGCTCTCATACACTGGGACCAGGCGGGGTTCATACCTGCCCGTAACACGGCGATAAATGTGAGGAGGGTACTGAGGGTATTGGAAGCGGACTCGTACTGCAAGGAGGAAGCAGCCATTTCAGCAATAGATATTGAGAAAGCTTTTGATAGTCTGGAGTGGCCCTACCTGTTCAGTGTGATGCTGGCTTTCAGATTGGGACCAGAGTTTGTGGCATGGATGACACTACTGTACAAAGACTCCTCGGCAGGGAAGATCATTTCGGATAGCTATGGGGTGGAGAGAGGGACACAGCAGGGATGGCCACTGTCACCCCTGCTATTCATGCTGGCTATGGAGCCACTAGCTGTCAAAGCTAGGGCAGGGGCCTCATACCAGGGACTGGAAGTGGAGGGGCGTACACATCATATAGCCTTGTATGCAGATGATTTGCTCCTCTTCCTCAGGAATACAGAGGAGGAGTTGGTCGGAGCTTGGAAACTGTTATTAGCACTCAAGAGGGTAGCAGGCCTTAAAGTGAACTGGAGGAAGTCGTGTTTGTTTCCCACCAAACAGGGGCGGGATAAACCGGAAACGGTAATTGGGATAGAATGGGAGAGTAGATGCCTCCCTTACCTAGAGGTACAAATTTACCACGATAGAACAGATTTCCTGGAAGGTAATATAGGTAAGGCCTTGAGGGGAATTAAAACTAGTATGGACTTTTGGAGTGCCCTCCCCCTGTCACTGGTTGGAAGGATATAATTGCTTAAAATGGTCTATCTCCCAAGGCTCTTATATGTGTTTGAGGTCCTACCAGTGTGGATCCCGGCAGAGAGGTTCAAGCAGCTGCGAACGATGGTGACGGAGTTCCTGTGGGGAGCTGGCAGACGTACAGTAGCCTTAAAGACCTTAATGAGGCCCAGATCGGAGGGGGGACTGGCAGCGCTGGATTTTGAATACTATTACATAGCAGCCCAAATGCAATGGCTGACGAAGTGGGTTGCAAGCCAACTGTGGGGGACGAGACAGCAGGGGGATGATTGCCCGACCCCAGACCTCCTTGCTTGAATAGTGCTGAGGCTGCCGGTACAGGAAAGGGAAATGACCTATGAAATGAGGGTGGCTTATAAATGCTGGGTGAGAAGCTTACAGAGGGCTAAAGTGAGACACCCATATGCACCGGAGATACCATTACAGTATTGTAAGGCATTGCCTCACAGAGCTGACTGGGGGAGGCTCACGGTGTGGGAAGAGGTGGGGGTGACCATCATGGGAATGTTGTATGAGGAAGTGGAGAGGTGTGGTGCAGCGGCCAGGGCAGCTCACTTCAGAGCACAGGGCTCACGGTTCGATCCCTGGCTCCGGCGGCAGCTCAGCACCTTGTGACTCTGGGCAATAGCTCACTTAATTTCCACGACGGACCCCAGCGCCTTGAGACCCATAAAGGTGAGTGGTTCGCGCTTTACAAATACGGATTTACATTTTACATATTTAAGGCACTCTTCTGCCCTTTGACCTATTCAGTGAGAGGTATGGGATACCAAGGGGCGATTTCCTGTTGTATGCAGCATTAACTGCAGAGATACATAAGTATTGGGGGTGTGGGCTGACTGAGCCACCACTGTCTGAGGGATGCCAATATGTAATTGCTAGCAGGGACATTCAAAGCGGTTACTTGCTTATATCGACGACTGAGTCGTGCGGTGCTCCCTTTGCTTATTGAGCTACAATGGAAATGGGAGGATGACCCGGGGGAGCCAATAGAGGAGAAAGCATGGGGGATCTTAGCAGAGCGAATCAGCAAGGTCTCTAGAAATGCTAGATTCCAACTGGTGAATTTCTATGTTTTTCACAGGGCGTACCTTACCTCAGGGCATATTAACAAGTACTTCAACACGGCAACGGCGGCATGTCCCCATTGTGGGGAGACAGGAGCGGAGTTTCTGCATATGTTTTGGAATTGCCCAGAGATAGGGAGTTTCTGGAGGGAGGTGACGGAAGTGCTTGCGGAAATACTGGAGAAAGAAGTGAGCAGATCTCCAGTATACTGTTTACTCCATAATTTTCCACATACCTCTAAGAATAAGATCACAAGTGAATTTCAGGACCTGGGTCTAGTCTTAGCAAAAAGAGACATCACCAGTCACTGGAAGGCAAGGGGAGGTCCCAATATTGATAGGTGGAAGAGAGAGTTCATATGTTGGGCAGAATATGAAGGAACAGTGCGGCTCAGGGACGCCAGACGTAGCAAGAATGAGAAAGCATTAGAGGCGGCCAGGGCATGGGAAGCTAAGGTAATACAACTTAAGCAGCTAGAGGCTTCCTTAACTGAAGAGAACTGAGAGGCCCTGCAGGAGGTAGAATCACAAACTGCTTCACCATGACACTTGTGAAGAGGGGGTATGGGGAAGAACAAAATGGAGGAACACCCAGATAACAGACCTATATAGGGAAAACGGAGAGCAGGATAGCTAAGTGGAGGATCCTAGAATACAGGCATGAGAGGGCTGTTATTGTACAGTAATATATGACATGCCTGGTGGGAGGGGGGAGTGGAGGGAACGAGTTGCCACTTGGCCTTGGGTGGGTAGGCAAAGTAGGTACCATAACAAGTGGGTTGTTGCATCATGGTTTAACATATTTTAACATCTGACGGAGTGTCAAAGGCCGCAGAGATTGGCCATAGATTGACTGAATGTCTATTGAGTGACCTTTTGTACCCACAAGTGTATACTCGCAAAAGATTATAACCTGTGATTAATAAATGACAAATACATTTTGTTTAAAAAAAAAGAGAGGTGCAGAAAGAGGCAAGAGAAGTGCAGAAAGAGGAAGATTTTTGCCGAAAGAGGAAGAAAGGTGCAGAAAGAGGAAGAAAGGCACAGAAAGAAGCAAGAGAAATGCAGAAAGAAGCAAGAGAGGTAAAGAATGAAGCAAGAGAGGTACAGAAAGAGGCAAGAGAGGTGCAGAAAGAAGCAAGAGGTACAGAAAGATGCAAGAGAGGTGCAGGAAGAGGACACAATGTGCAGAAAGAGGCATGAGAAGTACAGAAAGAGGCAAGAGAAGTGCAGAAAAAGGCAAGAGAAGTGCAGAAAGAGGAAGAAAGGTATATAAAGAGGCAAGAGAAGCGCAGAAAGAGGCAAAAGAGGTGCAGAAAGAAGCAAGACAGGAGCAGAAAGAGGCAAGAGGGGTGCAGAAAGAAGCAAGAGAAGTACAGAAAGAAGCAAGAGAGGTGCAGAAAGTGGAATAAATGTACAGAAAGACGCAACAGAGGTGCAGAAAGAGGCACGAGGAGTGCAGAAAGAAGCAAGAGAGGTGCAGGAAGAAGCAAGGGAGGTGCAGAAAGAAGCAAGTGATATGCAGAAAGAAGCAAGTGAGATGCAGAAAGAAGCAAGAGTGGTGCAGAAAGAGGCAAGAGAGGTGCAGAAAGAAGACTGAGGTGCAGAAAGAAGCAAGTGGGGTGTAAAAAAAGGCAAGAGAGGTACAAAAAGAAGCAAGAGATGTGCAGAAAGAAGCAAGTGAGATGCAGAAAGAAGCAAGAGTGGTGCAGAAAGAGGCAAGAGAGGTGCAGAAAGAAGACTGAGGTGCAGAAAGAAGCAAGTGGGGTGTAAAAAAAGGCAAGAGAGGTACAGAAAGAAGCAAGAGATGTGCAGAAAGAAGAGAGTGAGGTACAGAAAGAGGCCAGAGAGGTGCAGAAAGAAGCAAGAGAGGTGCAGGAAGAAGCAATAGGTACAGGAAGAAAGGTACAAAAAGAGGCAAGAGAAGTTCAGAAAGAGGGAGAAAGTTGCAGAAAGAAGCAAGAGAAGTGCAGAAAGATGCAAGAGCTGTGCAGAAAGAAGAAGAAAGGTACAGAAAGAAGCAAGAGGAATGCAGAAAGAGGCAAGAGAAGTAATGAAAGAAGCAAGAGAGGTGCAGAAAGAGGCAAGAGAGGTGCAGAAAGAGACAAGAGAAGTAATGAAAGAAGCAAGAGAGGTGCAGAAAGAAGCAAGAGAGGTGCAGAAAGAGGCAAGAGAAGTACAGAAAGAAGTAAGTGAGGTGCAGAAAGAAGCAAGTGAGGTGCAAAAAGAGGCAAGAGAGGAGCAGAAAGAAGTAAGAGGGGTGCAGAAATAAGAGTGAGGTACAGAAAGAGGCAAGAAAAGTAAAGAAAAAAGCAAGAGAGGGGCAGAAAGAGGAAGAAAGGTACAGAAAGAGGCAAGAGAAGTATAGAAAGAGGCAAGAGAAGCGCAGAAAGAGGCAAGAGAGGTACAGAAAGAAGCAAGAGAGGTACAGAAAGAGGCAAGAGAGGTGCATAAAGAAGCAAGAGAAATGCAGAAAGAAGCAAGTGAGGTGCAGAATGAAGCAAGTGAGGTGCAGAATGAAGCAAGTGAGGTGCAGAATAAGGCACGTGAGGTACAGAAAGAAGCAAGTGAGGTGCAGAAAGAAGCAAGAGTGGTGCAGAAAGAGGCAAGAGAGGTGCAGAAAGAAGACTAAGGTACAGAAAGAAGCAAGTGGGGTGCAAAAAAGGCAAGATGTGCAGAAAGAAGAGAGTGAGGTGCAGAAAGAGGCAAGAGAGGCGCAGAAAGAAGCAAGAGAGGTGCAGAAAGTGGCAAGAGAGGTGCAGAAAGAGACAAGAGAAGTAATGAAAGAAGCAAGAGAGTTGCAGAAAGAGGAAGAAATGTGCATAAAGAGGTAAGAGGAGTGCAGAAAGAGGCAAAGGAGTGCAGAAAGAGGCAAGTGAAGTGCAGAAAGAGGCAAAAGAAGTGCAGAAAGAGGCAAGAGAGGTGCAGAAAGAGAAAGAAAGGTACAGAAAGAGGCAAGAGAAGCACAGAAAGAGGCAAGAGAGGTGCAGAAAGAAACAAGAGAGGTGCAGAAAGAAACAAGAGAGGTGCAGAAATAGGAAGATATGTGCAGAAAGAGGCTCGAGAAGAGCAGAAAGAGGCAAGAGAAGTGAAGAAAGAGGCAAGAGAAGTGCAGAAAGAGGCAAGAGAGGTACAGAAAGAGGCAAGAGAGGTGCAGATAGAGGCAAGAGAGGTGCAGAAAGGGACAAGAGAGGTACAGAATGAGGCAAGAGGGGTGCAGAAAGAGGCAAGAGAAGTGCAGAAAAAGGAAACAGAGGTACAGAAAGAGGCAAGAGGGGTTCATAAAGAAGCAAGAGAGGTACAGAAAGAAGCAAGAGAGGTGTAGAAAGGGGGAGAGGTGATGAAAGAGTCAAGTGAAATGCAGAAATAGGAAGAAAGGTGCTGAAAGAAGCAAGAGAAATACAGAAAGAGTCAAGAAAGGTGCAGAAAGAAGCAAGTGAGGTGCAGAAAGAAGCAAGAGAAGTGATGAAAGAGGCAAGAGGGTGTAGAAGGAAGCAAGAGAGGTGCAGAAAGAAGAGTGAGGTACAGAAAGAGGCAAGAGAAGTAAAGAAAGAAGCAAGAGAGGTGCCGAAAGAACCAAGAGAGGTGCATAAAGAGGGAAGAGAAGTACAGAAAGAAGCAAGAGAAATGCATAAAGAGGCAAGAGAAGTGCATAAAGAAGCAAGTGAGGTGCAAAAAGGCAAGAGAGGTGCAGAAAGAAGCAAGAGACGTGCAGAAAGAAAAGAGTGAGGTGTAGAAAGAGGCAAGAGAGGTGCAGAAAGAAGCAATCGAGGTGCAGAAAGAGGCAAGAGAGGTGCAGAAAGAGGCAAGAGAAGTACAGAAATAAGCAAAATAGGTGCAGAAAAAGGAAGAAATGTGCAAAAAGAGGCAAAAGAAGTGCAGAAAGAAGCAAGAGAAATGTAGAAAGAGGCAAGATCAGTGCAGAAAGAAGCAACAGGGGTGCAGAAAGAGGCAAGAGAGGTGCAGAAAGAAGCAAAAGAAGTGCAGAAAGAAGCAAGAGCAAAGCAGAAAGAGGCAAGAAGGGTACAGAAAGAAGCAACAGTAGCGCAGAAAGAAGCAAGAGAGGTGCAGAAAGAGGAGGAAATGTGCAGAAAGTGGCAAGAGAGGTGCAGAAAGAAGCAAGAGAAGTACAGAAAGAAGCAAGAGAGGTGCAGAGATAGGAAGATATGTGCAGAAAGAGGCCGGAGAAGTGCAGAAAGAGGCAGGAGAAGTACAGAAAGAGGCAAGAGAAGTACACAAAGAGGCAAGAGAGGTACAGAAAGAGGCAAGAGAGGTGCAGATAGAGACAAGAGAGGTGCAGAAAGAGGCAAGAGGTGTGCAGAAAGAAGCAAGAGAGGTGTAGAAAGAAGCAAGAGAAGGGCAGAAAAAGGCAAGAGATGTACAGAACGAGGCAAGAGGGGTGAAGAAAGGGGCAAGAGGGGTGCAGAAAAAAGCAAGAGAGGTACAGGAAGAAGGAGAAGCACAAAAGAGGCAAGAGAAAAATAGAAAGAAGCAAGAGAGGTACAGAAAGAAGCAAGCGAGGTTCAGAAAGAAGCAAGAGAGGTGTAGAAAGAGGAAGAGGTGATGAAAGTGTCAAGTGAAGTGCAGAAAGAGGAAGAAAGGTATAGAAAGAAGCAAGAGAAGTGCAGAAAGAGGCTAGAGAAGTCAGAGAGAGGAAGAAAGGTGCCGAAAGAAGCAAGAGAAATACAGAAAGAGTCAAGAGAGGAGCAGAAAGAAGTAAGAGGGGTGCAGAAATAAGAGTGAGGGACAAAAAGAGGCAAGAGAAGTAAAGAAAGAAGCAAGAGAGGGGCAGAAAGAGGAAGAAAGGTACATAAAGAGGCAAGAGAAGTACAGAAAGAGGCAAGAGAAGTGCAGAAAGAGGCAAGTGAGGTGCAGAAAGAAGCAAGAGAGGTACAGAATGAAGCAAGAGAGGTGCAGAAAGAGGCAAGAGAAGTATAGAAAGAAGCAAGAGAAATGCAGAAAGAGGCAAGAGAGGTGCATAAAGAAGCAAGAGAAATGCAGAAAGAAGCAAGTGAGGTGCAGAAACAAGCAAGTGAGGTGCAGAATGAAGCAAGGGAGGTGCAGAATAAGGCACGTGAGGTGCAGAAAGAAGCAAGTGAGGCACAGAAAGAAGCAATAGTGGTGCAAAAAGAGGCAAGAGAGGTGCAGAAAGAAGACTAAGGTGCAGAAAAAAGCAAGTGGGGTGCAAAAAAAGGCAAGAGAGGTGCAGAAAGAAGCAAGAGAGGTGCAGAAAGAAGAGTGAGGTACAGATGGAGGCAAGAGAAGTAAAGAAAGAAGCAAGAGAGGTGCCAAAAGAAGCAAGAGAGGTGCATAAAGAGGGAAGAGAAGTACAGAAAGAAGCAAGAGAAATGCATAAAGAGGCAATAGAAGTGCATAAAGAAGCAAGTGAGGTGCAAAAAGGCAAGAGAGGTGCAGAAAGAAGCAAGAGACGTGCAGAAAGAAAAGAGTAAGGTGCAGAAAGAGGCAAGAGAGGTGCAGAAAGAAGCAATCGAGGTGCAGAAAGAGGCAAGAGAGGTGCAGAAAGAGGCAAGAGAAGTACAGAAATAAGCAAAATAGGTGCAGAAAAAGGAAGAAATGTGCAAAAATAGGCAATAGAAGTGCAGAAAGAAGCAACAGGGGTGCAGAAAGAGGCAAGAGAGGTGCAGAAAGAAGGAAAAGAAGTGCAGAAAGAAGCAAGAGCAAAGCAGAAAGAGGCAAGAAGGGTACAGAAAGAAGCAACAGTAGTGCAGAAAGAAACAAGAGAGGTGCAGAAAGAGGAGGAAATGTGCAGAAAGTGGCAAGAGAGGTGCAGAAAGAAGCAAGAGAAGTACAGAAAGAAGCAAGAGAGGTGCAGAAATAGGAAGATATGTGCAGAAAGAGGCTGGAGAAGTGCAGAAAGAGGCAGGAAAAGTACAGAAAGAGGCAATAGAAGTGCACAAAGAGGCAAGAGAGGTACAGAAAGAGGCAAGAGAGGTGCAGATAGAAGCAAGAGATGTGTAGAAAGAGGAAGAGGTGATGAAAGTGTCAAGTGAAGTGCAGAAAGAGGAATAAAGGTATAGAAAGAAGCAAGAGAAGTGCAGAAAGAGGCAAGAGAAGTCAGAGAGAGGAAGAAAGGTGCCGAAAGAAGCAAGAGAAATACAGAAAGAGTCAAGAGAGGAGCAGAAAGAAGTAAGAGGGGTGCAGAAATAAGAGTGAGGTACAGAAAGAGGCAAGAGAGGTAAAGAAAGAAGCAAGAGAGGGGCAGAAAGAGGAAGAAAGGTACAGAAAGAGGCAAGAGAAGTACAGAAAGAGGCAAGAGAAGTGCAGAAAGAGGCAAGTGAGGTGCAGAAAGAAGCAAGAGAGGTACAGAATGAAGCAAGAGAGGTGCAGAAAGAGGCAAGAGAAGTATAGAAAGAAGCAAGAGAAATGCAGAAAGAGGCAAGAGAGGTGCATAAAGAAGCAAGAGAAATGCAGAAAGAAGCAAGTGAGGTGCAGAAACAAGCAAGTGAGGTGCAGAATGAAGCAAGGGAGGTGCAGAATAAGGCACGTGAGGTGCAGAAAGAAGCAAGTGAGGCACAGAAAGAAGCAATAGTGGTGCAAAAGAGGCAAGAGAGGTGCAGAAAGAAGACTAAAGTGCAGAAAAAAGCAAGTGGGGTGCAAAAAAGGCAAGAGAGGTGCAGAAAGAAGCAAGAGATGTGCAGAAAGAAGAGAGTGAGGTGCAGAAAGAGGCAAGAGAGGCGCAGAAAGAAGCAAGAAAGGTGCAGAAAGAGGCAAGAGAGGTGCAGAAAGAGACAAGAGAAGGGCAGAAAAAGGCAAGAGATGTACAGAACGAGGCAAGAGGGGTGAAGTAAGAGGCAGGAGGGGTGCAGAAAAAAGCAAGAGAGGTACAGGAAGAAGGAGAAGCACAAAAGAGGCAAGAGAAAAAAGAAAGAAGCAAGAGAGGTACAGAAAGAAGCAAGAGAGGTTCAGAAAGAAGCAAGAGATGTGTAGAAAGAGGAAGAGGTGATGAAAGTGTCAAGTGAAGTGCAGAAAGAGGAATAAAGGTATAGAAAGAAGCAAGAGAAGTGCAGAAAGAGGCAAGAGAAGTCAGAGAGAGGAAGAAAGGTGCCGAAAGAAGCAAGAGAAATACAGAAAGAGTCAAGAGAGGAGCAGAAAGAAGTAAGAGGGGTGCAGAAATAAGAGTGAGGTACAGAAAGAGGCAAGAGAGGTAAAGAAAGAAGCAAGAGAGGGCAGAAAGAGGGAAGAAAGGTACAGAAAGAGGCAAGAGAAGTACAGAAAGAGGCAAGAGAAGTGCAGAAAGAGGCAAGTGAGGTGCAGAAAGAAGCAAGAGAGGTACAGAATGAAGCAAGAGAGGTGCAGAAAGAGGCAAGAGAAGTATAGAAAGAAGCAAGAGAAATGCAGAAAGAGGCAAGAGAGGTGCATAAAGAAGCAAGAGAAATGCAGAAAGAAGCAAGTGAGGTGCAGAAACAAGCAAGTGAGGTGCAGAATGAAGCAAGGGAGGTGCAGAATAAGGCACGTGAGGTGCAGAAAGAAGCAAGTGAGGCACAGAAAGAAGCAATAGTGGTGCAAAAAGAGGCAAGAGAGGTGCAGAAAGAAGACTAAAGTGCAGAAAAAAGCAAGTGGGGTGCAAAAAAAGGCAAGAGAGGTGCAGAAAGAAGCAAGAGATGTGCAGAAAGAAGAGAGTGAGGTGCAGAAAGAGGCAAGAGAGGCGCAGAAAGAAGCAAGAAAGGTGCAGAAAGAGGCAAGAGAGGTGCAGAAAGAGACAAGAGAAGTAATGAAAGAAGCAAGAGAGGTGCAGAAAGAGGAAGAAATGTGCATAAAGAGGTAAGAGGAGTGCAGAAAGAGGCAAAAGAAGTGCAGAAAGAGGCAAGAGAGATGCAGAAAGAGAAAGAAAGGTACAGAAAGAGTCAAGAGTAGCACAGAAAGAGGCAAGAGAGGTGCAGAAAGAAGCATGGGAGGTGCAGAAATAAACAAGAGAGGTGCAGAAAGAGGAAGATATGTGCAGAAAGAGGCTGGAGAAGTGCAGAAAGAGGCAGGAAAAGTGCAGAAAAGAGGCAAGAGAAGTACAGAAAGAGGCAAGAGAGGTACAGAAAGAGGCAAGAGAGGTGCAGATAGAGACAATAGAGGTGCAGAAAGGGACGAGAGGTACAGAATGAGGCAAGACGGGTGCATAAAGATGCAAGAGAAGTGCAGAAAAAGGAAAGAGAGGTACAGAAAGAGTGAAGAGGGGTGCATAAAGAAGCAAGCGAGGTACAGAAAGAAGCAAGAGAGATACAGAAAGAAGCAATACAGGTACAGAAAGAAGCAAGAGAGGTGTAGAAAGAGGGAAAGGTGATGAAAGAGTCAAGAGAAGTGCAGAAAGAGGAAGAAAGGTGCCAAAAGAAGCAAGAGAAATACAGAAAGAGTCAAGAAAGGTGCATAAAGAAGCAAGGGAGTTGCAGAAAGAAGCACGTGAGGTGCAGAAAGAAGCAATAGAAGTGATGAAAGAGGCAAGAGTAGTGTAGAAGGAAGCAAGAGAGGTGCAAAAAGAAGAGTGAGGTACAGAAAGAGGCAAGAGAAGTGATGAAAGAAGCAAGAGAGGCGCAGAAAGAAGCAAGAGAAGTGATGAAAGAAGCAAGAGAGGCGCAGAAAGAAGCAAGAGAGGTGCATAAAGAGGAAGAGAAGTGCAGAAAGAAGCAAGAGAAATGCATAAATAGGCAAGAGAAATGCAGAAAGAAGCAAGTGAGGTGCAAAAAGGCAAGAGAGGTGCAGAAAGAAGCAAGAGATGTGCAGAAAGAAAAGAGTGAGGTGCAGAAAGAGGCAAGAGAGGTGCAGAAAGAAGCAATAGAGGTGCAGAAAGAGGCAAGAGAGGTGCAGAAAGAGGCAAGAGAAGTATAGAAAGAAGCAAGAGAGGTGCAGAAAGATCAAGAAATGTGCAAAAAGAGGCAAGAGAAGTGCAGAAAGAAGCAAGAGAAATGTAGAAAGAGGCAAGAGAGGTGCAGAAAGAAGCAAGAGAAGTGCAGAAAGAAGCAAGTGAGGTGCAGAAAGAGGCAAGAGAGGTGCAGAAAGAAGCAAGTGAGGTGCAGAAAGAGGCAAGAGAGGTGCAGAAAGAAGCAAGTGAGGTGCAGAAAGAGGCAAGAGAGGTGCAGAAAGAAGCAAGAGAAGTGCAGAAAGAAGCAAGAGCAATGCAGAATGAGGCAAGAAGGGTACAGAAAGAAGCAACAGAGGTGCATAAAGAAGCAACAGAAGCACAGAAAGAAGCAAGAGAGGTGCAGAAAGACGAAGAAATATGCAGAAAGTGGCAAGAGGTGCAGATATAGGCAAGTGAAATGCAGAAAGAGGCAAGAGAAGTGCAGAAAGAAGAAAGAGGGGTGCAGAAAGAGGAACAAATGTACAGAAAGCATCAAGAGAGGAGCAGAAAGAAGTAAGAGGGGTGCAGAAATAAGAGTGAGGTACAGAAAGAGGCAAGAGAAGTAAAGAAAGAAGCAAGAGAGGGGCAGAAAGAGGAAGAAAGGTACAGAAAGAGGCAAGAGAAGTACAGAAAGAGGCAAGAGAAGTGCAGAAAGAGGCATGTGAGGGGCAGAAAGAAGCAAGAGAGGTACAGAATGAAGCAAGAGAGGTGCAGAAAGAGGCAAGAGAAGTATAGAAAGAAGCAAGAGAAATGCAGAAAGAGGCAAGAGAGGTGCATAAAGAAGCAAGAGAAATGCAGAAAGAAGCAAGTGAGGTGCAGAAACAAGCAAGTGAGGTGCAGAATGAAGCAAGGGAGGTGCAGAATAAGGCACGTGAGGTGCAGAAAGAAGCAAATGAGGCACAGAAAGAAGCAATAGTGGTGCAAAAAGAGGCAAGAGAGGTGCAGAAAGAAGACTAAGGTGCAGAAAAAGCAAGTGAGGTGCAAAAAAGGCAAGAGAGGTGCAGAAAGAAGCAAGAGATGTGCAGAAAGAAGAGCGTGAGGTACAGAAAAGAGGCAAGAGAGCGCAGAAAGAAGCAAGAAAGGTGCAGAAAGAGGCAAGAGAGGTGCAGAAAGAGACAAGAGAAGTAATGAAAGAAGCAAGAGAGGTGCAGAAAGAGGAAGAAATGTGCATAAAGAGGTAAGAGGAGTGCAGAAAGAGGCAAAAGAAGTGCAGAAAGAGGCAAGAGAGATGCAGAAAGAGAAAGAAAGGTACAGAAAGAGGCAAGAGTAGCACAGAAAGAGGTAAGAGAGGTGCAGAAAGAAGCAAGGGAGGTGCAGAAAGAAACAAGAGAGGGGCAGAAAGAGGAAGATATGTGCAGAAAGAGGCTGGAGAAGTGCAGAAAGAGGCAGGAAAAGTGCAGAAAAGAGGCAAGAGAAGTACAGAAAGAGGCAAGAGAGGTACAGAAAGAGGCAAGAGAGGTGCAGATAGAGACAATAGAGGTGCAGAAAGGGACAAGAGAGGTACAGAATGAGGCAAGACGGGTGCATAAAGATGCAAGAGAAGTGCAGAAAAAGGAAAGAGAGGTACAGAAAGAGGGAAGAGGGGTGCATAAAGAAGCAAGCGAGGTACAGAAAGAAGCAAGAGAGATACAGAAAGAAGCAATACAGGTACAGAAAGAAGCAAGAGAGGTGTAGAAAGAGGGAAAGGTGATGAAAGAGTCAAGAGAAGTGCAGAAAGAGGAAGAAAGGTGCCGAAAGAAGCAAGAGAAATACAGAAAGAGTCAAGAAAGGTACAGAAAGAAGCAAGGGAGTTGCAGAAAGAAGCAAGTGAGGTGCAGAAAGAAGCAATAGAAGTGATGAAAGAGGCAAGAGTAGTGTAGAAGGAAGCAAGAGAGGTGCAAAAAGAAGAGTGAGGTACAGAAAGAGGCAAGAGAAGTGATGAAAGAAGCAAGAGAGGCGCAGAAAGAAGCAAGAGAAGTGATGAAAGAAGCAAGAGAGGCGCAGAAAGAAGCAAGAGAGGTGCATAAAGAGGGAAGAGAAGTGCAGAAAGAAGCAAGAGAAATGCATAAATAGGCAAGAAAAATGCAGAAAGAAGCAAGTGAGGTGCAAAAAAAGGCAAGAGAGGTACAGAAAGAAGCAAGAGACGTGCAGAAAGAAAAGAGTGAGGTGCAGAAAGAGGCAAGAGAGGTGCAGAAAGAAGCAATAGAGGTGCAGAAAGAGGCAAGAGAGGTGCAGAAAGAGGCAAGAGAAGTATAGAAAGAAGCAAGAGAGGTGCAGAAAGAGGAAGAAATGTGCAAAAAGAGGCAAGAGAAGTGCAGAAAGAAGCAAGAGAAATGTAGAAAGAGGCAAGAGAGGTGCAGAAAGAAGCAAGAGAAGTGCAGAAAGAAGCAAGTGAGGTGCAGAAAGAGGCAAGAGAGGTACAGAAAGAAGCAAGAGAAGTGCAGAAAGAAGCAAGAGCAATGCAGAAAGAGGCAAGAACGGTACAGAAAGAAGCAACAGAGGTGCATAAAGAAGCACCAGAAGCGCAGAAAGAAGCAAGAGAGGTGCAGAAAGACGAAGAAATATGCAGAAAGTGGCAAGAGGTGCAGATATAGGCAAGTGAAATGCAGAAAGAGGCAAGAGAAGTGCAGAAAGAAGCAAGAGGGGTGCAGAAAGAGTAACAAATGTACAGAAAGCATCAAGAGAAGAGCAGAAAGAGGCAAAAGGGGTACAAAAATAAGCAAGAGAGGTACAGAAAGAAGCAAGAGAGGTACAGAAAGAGGCAAGAGAGGTACAGAAAGAGGCAAGAGAAGTGCAGAAAGAAGCAACAGTGGCACAGGAAGAGGCAAGAGAAGTGCAGAAAGAAGCAAGTGTCATGCAGAAAGAGGCAAGAGGGGTGCAGAAAGAAGCAAGAGAGGTGCAGAAAGAAGCCAGAGAGGTACATCAAGAGGCAATAGAGGTACAGAAAGAGGCAAGAGAAGTGCAGAAAGAAGCAACAGTGGTGCAGAAAGAGGCAAGAGAGGTGCAGAAAGAGGCAAGAAAGGTGCTGAAAGAGGCAAAAGGGGTACAGAAAGAAGCAAGAGAGGTGCAGAAAGAGGCAAAAGAAGTGCAGAAAGAAGCAAAAGCAAAGCAGAAAGAGGCAAGAGGGGTACAGAAAAAAGCAACAGAGTTGCAGAAAGAAGCAACAGAAGCAAAGAAAGAAGCAAGAGAGGTGCAGAAAGAGAAAGAAATGTGCAGAAAGTGGCAAGAGAGGTGCAGAAAGAAGCAAGAGAAGTACAGAAAGAAGCAAGAGAGGTGCAGAAAGAAGCAAGAGAAGTGCAGAAAGAAGCAAGAGAGGTGCAGAAAGAGGAAGATATGTGCAGAAAGAGGCAGGAGAAGTGCAGAAAGAGGCAGGAGAAGTAAAGAAAGAGGCAAGAGAAGTGCAGAAAGAGGCAAGAGAGGTTCAGAAAGAGGCAAGAGAGGTGCAGATAGAGACAAGAGAGGTGCAGAAAGAGGCAAGAGGTGTGCAGAAAGAAGCAAGAGAGTTGTAGAAAGAAGCAACAGAAGGGCAGAAAAAGGCAAGAGATGCACAGAACGAGGCAAGAGGGGTGAAGAAACAGGCAAGAGGGGTGCAGAAAAAAGCAAGAGAGGTACAGGAAGAAGGAGAAATACAAAAAGAGGCAAGAGAAGAATAGAAAGAAGCAAGAGAGATATAGAAAGAAGCAAGAGAGGTACAGAAAGAAGCAAGAGAGGTGTAGAAAGAGGAAGAGGTGATGAAAGAGTCAAGTGAAGTGCAGAAAGAGGAAGAAAGGTGTAGAAAGAAGCCAGAGAAGTGCAGAAAGAGGCAAGAGAAGTACAGAGAGAGGAAGAAAGGTGCCGAAAGAAGCAAGAGAAATACAGAAAGAGTAAAGAAAGGTGCAGAAAGAAGCAAGAGAAATGCAGAAAGAGGCAAGAGAGGTGCAGAAAGAAGCAAGAGAAGTGCAGAAAGAGGCAAGAGAAGTACAGAAAGAGGCAAGAGAGGTGCAGAAAGAGGCAAGAGAAGTGCAGAAAGAAGCAAGAGAACTGCAGAAAGAGGAATAAAGGTGCAGAAAGGTACAGAAAGAGGAAGAAATTTGCAGAAAGATGCAAGAGAAATGCAGAAAGAAGCAAGATAGGTGCAGAAAGAAGGAAGAGATGTGCAGAACGAAGAGAGAGAGGTGCAGAAAGAGGCAAGAGAGGTGCACAAAGAGGTGAGAGCTACAGAAAGAGACAAGACAAGAGGGATGCATAAAGAAGCAAGAGATGTGCAGAAAGAAGCAAGAGAGGTGCAGAAAGAAGTATGAGAGGTACAGAAAGAAGCAAGAGATTGCGGATAAATAATATTTACTGTACCCATTCCAGTCAGCACAACAGTTGGAGTGAGAAGGGATAAATTTACTATTCCCACTCCAATCACTACATCAGTGGGGAAAGTGTTTGATTGCAGATGGATAAAATGTATTATTCTCACCCCAATGAGTGTAACAGTAGGGAAAGTGTTGGATAGCGGAGGGGTAAAATGTACTATCCCCACTCCAGTCAGTACAACAGTAGGGAAAGTGTTGGATTGCGAAGGGGTAAAATGTACTATTTCCACTCCAATACATGCTACAGTAGGGAAAGTTTTGGACAGCGGAAAGGTAAAATTTACTATTCCCACTCTAGTCAGTACAACAGTAGGGAAAGTATTGGATTGCTGAGGGGTAAAATGTACTATTCCCACTCCAATAAGTGCAACAGTAGGGAAAGTGTTGGATAGTGGAAGGGTAAAATGTACTATTCCCACTCCAATAAGTGCAACAGTAGGGAAAGTGTTGGAAAGCGGAGGGGTAAAATCTACTTTTCCTACTCCAATCAGTACAACAGTAGGGAAAGTGTTGGATTGTAGAGGGGTCAAATTTACTATTCCCACTCCAATAAGTGCAACAGTAGGGAAAGTGTTGGATAGTGGAAGGGTAAAAGTTACTATTTCCACTCTAGTCTGTTCAACATTAAAAACAAACAAAATATCTTCAACAAAATAAAATTATTTTAAAAGCAAAGTTAATAAACAAAATATATAAATATGTTGAAAAATAAAAAATATACATATTAAATATTAACAAATGTTAAAAATAAAAACATCGCAATCTTAAATACATATCACAAATACCTACAAATATTATTATAAATAAAATACAAAAATAATTTTCATACAAATAAATATTTTTACTTAGAAATTATTCATTAAAAAAACATTCATTATTACTTACATTTAGTTTAGTTACTTCCCACCCTATAACACCACAAAACTCACAACCTGCAACTAAAAAAGTATTTACACTACTAATGTAAATATTAATCAACAAACTAATTTTCATTATTACATATTCATTATTAATTCATTATAGTTAATATACTTCCCACAATAAATCCGCACAAAGTACCACAACACACTCATAACATGTAACAAAAACATTATGTACACAATTAACATAAGTAATTATTAAATTAATAATTAATATTAATTAAAAAATTATTGTTAATTGATTAAAATGTATTTACTTCCCACCACATATCCCTACAAAACCAACATCTAAAAATCTAAAAAAAATGTATTTGCACAATTAACATAATTAATTATCAATTAAACAAATATTATTAATTAAAAACCAAATTATAATCATTAAACTTCTTTAACTTCCCACCCTTTACCCCTTTAATCCTCACAACCCGGACCTAAAATTAAACTTTAAAAAATTATTTACACAATTAAAATTAATTTTCAAATAAATAACTGATAGTATTTAACAACTAATTATCAAGAAGTTAAAAATAATGTACTCCCCACCCTTTACCCCTATAAACCTAAAACCCACACCTAAAAAAGTAAATAAGCAATTAACTTAATTAATTATCAATAATTATTTAATATTAATTATCAACTAATTATTAATTAATTAAAAATACATTACTTCCCACCCTTTACCCCATAACCCCACAACCCGCACCTAAAACAAATTACACAATTAACATAATGAATTAGCAATTAATTAATATTAATTAACAACTAGTTAATTAATTAAAAATATATTACTTCCCACCCTTTACCCCCTATAACCCCCATAACCCACACATAAAATGTACCCAAAAAAATTAAAAGCACAATTAACACAAACAAATACCAATTAAATAAATACTATTAAATAAAAAATATTA